>OZ012741.1:183929956-185129956 GCA_963859935.3 Lathyrus sativus | reverse complement strand
GGAAAAAAATGGGTATCCCGGTGGATTGAAAACTCAGAAGGGCGATTCAGGAAAAAGTTAGGGATTTGAAAGCGAGAGGTTGTGATCTGCGTTTGATTTGTGAGCTTATCTTGAAACATGGGAATCCCGAAGGATAGGAATCAGTCCAATCAGTCTCTTTCGAAGGCAGAAGTATTCAATGGTGTTGAAGATATACGGGTCATAGTTGAGTCAAAACATGATGGAAATTTTTTTCCACATTGCCAACTTGTGTATTTTCTCTTTTTCTTTTGCACAGTTACCTCCTTTCAGGAATTTCCTCCTAATGTAATTTCTTATTTACAGGCCAACTCAATCAATAAAGTTTCACTTCATTCAGTTATCTGTTGTTGTTTTTACTTTTACTGTGTTGTTTGCGAAATGTCTGATATTTTGATAAACATTGCATGTGAAAACATTGAAGATTTGCGAAGCAGGTTAAAAACAATAGAAATTGCTAAAATCGTGAATGTCTTGGTGTCGCGGTGAAATTTGGATATCAAACTATTGATGAGCTTGAATCTTATTCATTTGCAATCGAACTTTGATTTGTCCAAAGGAAGGGATAAAGATCGAAATTCCCACAATGCAATGCATATGCAAGCTAGAGAGTTATAAGTTCGGGGGTTGGTTAAACTTAGGGAAGGTGCTAGCATCCTAAGTTTCTGTAGTACTTTACAGGAACCTCTTGTTTTATGTTGTTTATTGCTAAGGTTTATCTGCTTAAAGGATGAAAGACCTAGGGGTTTATTTCTAAGTATACTCGATAAGATATCGCATCTTATGCCTACATATCCTTACAGGAGTGGAATCAGAGTATCTGTAGTTCCCCTAAAGGGTTTGAGGAGTTCTTTGACTGTGGTAAAAGTTCCTACGGGTTTAGGATAGTTGATTGATTGATTTTAGGAGAAAAGATGAGTTGTCATTTTAAGGGAGATTACTTTGATTTAACCACCACAACTTTGTAGGAAAATAGTCTTTGCATCGTCTTAAGGGAAGGGCTCCAGCACTCGGAATTTAATCGACAAGTACGCCTTTATCTCTCTTAAGGCAAAGTCCCTACGAATTGATTGAATTGTTATGGGGTAGGAGTTTTATCTCGCTTAAGATGATTAACATCTTATTCTCTAAGGTGTTTGAATAATTGTTTGAATTGAGTTGATTGAGTTTGTTTCTATGTTGTAAAGATAAAGGTCCTTCCTATGGGGTAGGATCTAAACTTAGAAGATCGACTTGAGTGGGATCAAGGATCATGGGGAAATGATGCAAATGGGATGCATATGCACAAGTTTTATGTTACCTGCAAGTTCTTCCTTTGGGACGGAATGCGATGCAAGAAAGATAAATACGATAAGTGTAAAATGCGGAAAATGTAAAATGCGGGTAAAGCAGATAGATAAATAAACACACGCATGAAAGCGCTAAGTGCGTGAATGTGAATACGTGCACGGAGTCGAAGCGAAAACGTAAGCGTGCACGAGTGATTGAGTTGAGGAGTGTTGAATTGATTTTAGGCGAGATTAATTTATTATTATTTTAAGAAAATATTTGAATTGGTTTTATGAGAAAATTATATTTTTGGTGAGGTCGATTTTAAGGGTAATGTTGAATTTTATTTAGATTGGAAATGTAAGTTAATTGTTTGAATAAAAATACTTAAAATAAATAAAGGCTTATTAAAAAGGTTTTATTAAATATGTAGGTAATTTGATTATTATTAATAATTATAAGTTATTTTTTAAAATTATGAGATATATCTTTTTATTTTAAAATAGTTTTTTTTAGTTATTAACAAATAAATACAAACTATTCAAATTATAAAAATAGGTTTCTTTTTGTGAATAATTATATTATTTAATAAAAAGATTAAGTAGATGAAATAAACTAGTTACCAAAGTGAATGGAATAAATTGAATTATTAATAAATAAGGAAAAAAGGGTGATTAATTAAAATAGATTAATTAATTAAAAGGGTAACTAAACAAAGTTATAAGTTCATTTTTTATATAAAACGGTTGATTAAATATTAATTACTGATTAGTTAATTAAATTAAATATTAATGGCATAAACTGGGTAATTATTAATTGGATTAAATATTAAAATGATTATTAGGTTAATTAGTGGCAGATGATTAGGTGAGTTAATTAGCAGATTAAGGGATGGTTTAGTGGAGCGATTGGGTTTGTGTGTGGGTGATTAATGCAAGCTTACGGTGATCGAGCGAGTGTAGATCAGTGGATTAGATCTGTTGGAGATCTAAGGGCCACGTGCGTGAGGGTGTACCGTGTGTGCGTGTGTGTACATACACTGGATTACAACATACAATAAACAATCTGAAAACCCTAGAATCCCCATTTCTTCTCCCCTTTCACCGTTGAACGTTTCTTCCCTCTCCATCTCTTCTTTCTTTCTCCGTCACGCTTTTCTCTTCTCCGGTTCTTCTTCATTTCTTTTTCGCTGTTTTCTTCTTCATTTCTTTTTCGTCTGTTCTTCGCTTCTCTGTTTTCATACAACCTAACAAAAACACGAAACAAGATCAACCACGAAATGAAAATATCGTTTAGAGAGAATGTCACCCAGGGTGATGATAAATATGGATTCACCGGTGACTTTACGGCGGCTTCACGGGATTTCGACGGGGTTCGATGGTTGTTGACGACGGTAGGCTGGTTCGTAAGCTCCGACGGAGGTCTTGGCGGCGTGGCTCTGTAGATTCGCGGATGGAAATGATGATTTCTGGCGATGAAACTCCTAAAAACAGATAAGTCTCGAAGATAAACGTTTGTATTCCGATTCCTCCTCTTCTCGCTTTAGAGCAAGTCTGGGTCTATTCTGGGAAGGTTTTGATTATCGTTTGATTTGCGTTGACAGGTTGATTACGATTCCACTTGCAACATTTATGGAAATAAAGACTTTCCAGATTCTTCATCCTTCAACGAGGAGGCTTGGTGAGTCTAAGACAACGTTCTGGAAGACGTGTTCTTCATCAAAATATGGTCACAGACTTCATCGATTCTCTTCTGTAACGCTGCCGTGGGATCTTTCCTTAAAAGTCTGATAGTTTCCATTTGAGGCTCACACTATATGAAGTATTTATTTGTGATTTTTCTCTTTGGTTTGTAAAACCCCGGAAATCGGCCGATATCATCGATCATATTTTCGTTGTATCATGCCATGGACTAAATTTCTGTCAGTCACTGACAGTCATGTCAGAGTTGCCCCACTAACTGAAGCACCCTTCTCAGAATGGTGCAATGATGATGCTGATAAATGTTGCTGCACATTTGTTTCATTTGCAGGACCAAGAACAACTAAAGTTGATCTACTAATTGGAGATTTTACGGTTGATTGGTTGGCATAAGAAGCAAGGGGCGCTCTGAGATTGGCATGCCTGTTGAGTGCACTTTCCAGTTGTTGAGGTGGCAACTGCAACAATACATGAAAAGAATGTGGCTGCGTCTGGTATAAGGTGCAGCTTGGCATGTGTTGTAGAAAATTCATGGCAACCGTAAATATCGAACAAGGCCTGTTCATGCTTATCCGACATTGGTAATGACGGTCTTTCCTGTTTTCTTAAATTCTTGGTTTGAACTACTGTTTAGGTGCAATTAAAGAACAACATCCTGTTTATGACCTCATCGTAATATACTTCCTCTAATTCAAATGACAGATGGTGACATTGTCTTCTTTGCGCTTGGGTGCAGCTGCCGCTATAAGGACGGTGGTCAATTGATGCATCGATATTCCACATGTGACGGCTTTGGGAGAAATTTTCAACCGTACGAAGGTGATGGTATGGTTCTTGTGCTCGCCTGTTTTCGGTCTTATGTGGGCTGCTGTCTTTCTGATGGAATCTTGCTGCCTTTTACGAAGTTGTTTGATCTTAATTTGTTTGTTGCAGGATTCACACTCAGGGTTCATTTCAGGAAGAACTCTAATCCATCAGAATATGATCAATGTCTGATGAACATTCTTCCATTTCAAATTGATCTCCATCCTGATTTTGTATTAAGAATTAATGTTAGACTTTAATTTGTGCAAGTTTCAGGTCATGTTGTTCTTGGCTTGCACTTCTCATGGCCTGGTATTGTGGCTGAAAATAGATTAAAGCATGGTTCTAATGCAAGAAAGTGTGTGTTAGTGATCCTTCGCAACAAGCTAGAGTCATGGCAGCGGTAATCAAGTCTGTTAGCAAGCAATTTCTTTAAAGGTCACTGGAGGAACTTTGTTGACGGCAACACCGTTTCAAATTTATGCAGCAGGCTCGGTCAAGCGGTGCCTCTTCTTCTGGCTATATACAGTCCTGGAAATACATGTAGCTTCAATAGAATCTCCCAGCATATTGGCTACTCTAGGATTTAAAATTATGCGATTTGGGCCGATTTAACTGAATTCTGTTGGTCACAGTGTTGTAATAACCTTGTCAGGAATTGACTTGTACTTGAGTTTGAAGAAAAAGCGTCTACCTTGTGTTTCCTTACTTTCAATTGTAATTCTAAGTTGAATAAAACCTGTTACGTTAGATGAAAGTGGTATCTGCTTGATGTTTGGATTTTTCAGTAATGGCCTTGTTGTATACTGAGTTGCTCAATATTGTAAAGTAGATAATGCCTTTGTAATCCATATTATATTGGCTTGATGTGAATGTTTTTTGAATTATCGTGGAGCTCAAATGGTCAGTTACCATACGGCAGTATATCCTAAATAATCAAAATGGGCAATTGCATGAATCCCTTTCTCTTTTTATACAGGGTTTAAGTGCTGAGAAATTGGACCGAAGGCGGAAAGGTAGCGAAGTAGTGTTCCTATTGGCAAACGTAAATCCAAATGCACATCCGTAGTAACTAATGCTATTAACTCCTTTAGTTTCCACGCTAGTCACACCTCGAGTTTTGCTTGAAACAAAGGTGAAACTTAATTCTCTTGACAAATAAACCATCTTTGAGTTTCAAATGGCGTTGAACAAAATTGATCCAACTTACACTTTGTCATGGACATCCCGAACTTAATAGATGTTGAAACTTCTCTTTTCAAAATTTGATGAACTCTTGAATATTTGTAATGGCACAAAACTCATGGATTTGGGAGCCTAGTCACAAAACTCTTGAGTCTTTGAAGTTCGAAGGCTTTGAGTCTTGCCTCCTTAAACCCTTTAACAAAATTGTGCAAGCCATCTTTCGAACAAGTAATTGATATATTAACGTCCTTATTTTGCAATCTCTTGATAACACTTGAATAAACCGCCAACACACTTCGATGCGAATGTCCAACAGTTTTGTAGTTATAACATGATCCCTTGTAAATTGAGTCTTGAAAATGATTGGTACTCTTTGAATCTTCGAATTGAATTTGCTAGACTTATTCATACATAACATCTTCTTAACATAAGCTCGAATTCTTGAATGGTGAACTTCGAACTCGAAGGTATTAGTCACGTCTCTGAGATGCTTGGCTGTAAGAACCTATACCTTTACATTACTGCACCTGCACAAACTGGTTAGTTATGATAAAATATGCATGCAAAAATAAAAGATGACATGCACGAAAGACGCACGAAGAGGTGGAATCTCATGGTCAAAAATTAGGGTGCGACACTTGGGTGGTAACTGAGGTTGCCATGCCACATATAGAACGTTTTCTTGTTTGGTATATGTTTGCAAGATGGCGTGATTACTCTTCCCCAATAGAGTTGCTCTCCCCAACAGAGGCTACAGAAGTGTTGTCATCCTCAGCAGAACATTGTGATTTGTCTGTTGTCTTCCCTAATGAAGTCCCCAGCAAGTGCTCAGGAGTTTACTCTCCCCTAGTTAACGTCGTGTGTGGTTTATTGCTCCCTAGCTAGCATCCAAAAGTTGGCTACCTTGGACAGGATAATAGTGGTTTGCTTGTGCTTCCCAAGCATGGTCGCACCTCCAATTGTTGTTCCCTTATCCCCAACAGGGTAAGGATAAAGGACGGATCCCTAACAGAGGAATAAGCTCAGTACTGTCCCCTAGTAGGGATAACATCGTTTCTCCTTTTCCCCTTCTTCATTATATTTTTGGGTCGTCTCTGTCATACCCTAAGTTTTGACCCTGGGATTCTGTTTCATTTTGCATCATCTGCATAGCATATCACGCAGTTTATCATGCATAATATCCAATTTATCAGTTGGAATAAACTTGTTGGAATTACAGTCGAATTGATCAAATAAAAATCAACTGTGTAAAATCAGTGGATGGAAAATTTCAAGATCGAGTCTACAAACGTTAGTGATATTAATCTACATTTCACATAGTTTAACCTGGCGTGCTCATTTAAATTTTCCGACCATCTTTTGGACGTTTTTTTGGTCAGTTTAAGCCTTTTTAGCGGGTAAAATTTATTTCAAAATCTGACCATACGCTATATTTTTCCGAGTCGTTTATTTCGCGCTGATTATTTTGGTGTGTTCATTTTATTTTTTTGAGCACTTTTCTGTTCGACTTTTTTATTTTGTTTTAAAATCATTTTTATTTAAATAATCATTTAATTTATTTAGATTTAATTAGATATTTAATGTAAAATTTTATTTTTATTAACTAATTTTATTTTTAATTTTTTTATTAATATTTTCTTTTTAAAAAACACAAAAAACATAATTTTTTTTATTCTTTTTATTCTTGTCTTGTAATTAAAAAAGACACAAAAACATGATTTTTAATTCCTTTCATTCTTGTCTTATTATATAAAACAAACAAAAAACATTGTGTTAATTGTTATTATCATTCTTGTCTATTTTCTAGTCCTATATATATGCATTAGAAAAAATAAGCAATCACACAAAAAAGAAAAAACACTCATACCTCATCTTCCTCACATCTAAACCGCAAAGTTTTTCACAAACCACGACGTGGCATCGAGAGAAAGAGACAGAAAGGGAGAAAGCCGACGAGATGAGCGAAGACGTAGGGAGGTCGCGAGTGGGAATCATGCTTGCTGAAGGTTTTGTTCTATCCTCTTTTAACCCAAATGAAATGAAGATTGATATGCCCACACAGTTTGTTTTGAAGCCTTCTATTTACTTTTATTCTTATTTTATTTCATATTTTTCTATTATTATTATTATTTTTATTTTATTTTTTATTTTCTTGGGCTTAGGATGACCCATATGTTTTTTGTTGCACTCTTTGTTCTTACTAATAACAAATGCTATTTTCAATTTTTGAATTATTGATGAGTATTTTTCATGATTTAAAATTTGTGATTTAATTTTTATTAAAATTTATGACTGATTATTGACTTAACTAAGATTAAGTTTTGTTTTGAATTGGTGATTAATTTCTTGATTCAAATTTATAAATCATAGACAAATATCTGAAGGTAGGGATTGACGCGCCTCTTGTAACAGCCCAATTTTCATTAATTAATTATTTATGTTAATTAATTGATTTATTGAAATTATTGGATGGTTATTTAAAGGAATTGGTAGATATTTTGAGAGAAGAAATATATTGGAGAGAAATAGAAGGGAAATATATATAAGGAAAAGTGGAAGCAAAAGGAAATGATAGTAACATAAGAGAAAGAGAAGAGAAAGAAAGAGGAAGAGGGGAAAAGAGAAGGAAAAGAAGGGAAAACTTGGAAAGCTCAAGAACGGCTTCTAGCTTCCGATTAATCAAGGTAAGGGTGTAAAATCTTATTATTCTCTCAATGTGTATGATTATGTATGTGTTTGTTGGATTGGTTTGGATTGTTGGAGAATTTTTACTCATTTCCATTTTAGGGCAGAAATGAGTTTAAAATCGATAGAAACCGATGTTTTCGCGGATGAAACTCGAAATAAATTGCGTAGTTTAGTCGGGTAATGTTTAGCCATGATTATTGAATTTCGTTTGATTGAATTTGGTTGAATTTGTGAGTTTTGACATTTTTGGATAATTGGAGGTTAAGATTTTGGATGAAAATCGGAAGTCGTAGAATTTGCGCTTTATGATCCTAAATTGTTACTATATGATTGGTAATGACGAGTAGGTATTTAATTGAGAGAAAATAATTAAATCGGTCGGGTTTTTGGGGGGTTTTTGGCACAAACCCGTAACCTTGTTTTCCAAAACTTTCAGGTGTTAACCGGTTAACGCTTTGGGTTAATCGATTAACGGTATAAAAAATGGCCTAAAAACTGAGTTTTTGGAGCCGTTAACCGGTTAACCATATCTGTTAACCGATTAATGGAGTGTTAATGCACCAGGATTTTGAAAATCTGGGTGTGTTAACCGGTTAACAAAATGTGTTAACCGGTTAACACTGTAAGTGTGAGAAAAATATTATTTTTTCAAAACTTTGAAAAATTCATAACTTCTCCACCGTTTATCGGATTTTGTCGTTCTTTATATCAAATTGAAGCTAATAATATGTTTTATAACTTGGTGAAAAGAAATATTATTTTTATCCGACTTTTAGCCTATTTTACCGATTAATCGAGATTAATTATTTTAAGTAGTGAGGCTTAAATAATTAGAGAGTTCGGTTGCCGTTTGGCATAATTGCTGTGAATGCATATTGATTGTATGCGATAGAATGAGATAAATGATGAATACAATATGGAATATGCATTGTGAATGTATGATGACTGTATGAGATTAGATGAGATGAAAATGCATGAAAACATTATGAATATGTATGCATTTCAAGAAGTGTATGGAGTCATTTTGCATGTGAAGCATCATGACATACATTCTTGTGCTGATTGATTCTGCATAGAATCTGCTGAATGATTGTGTGCTCGTGTGGGGTGTGAGCAATCAGATCGTGTGTCCATGTGGAGTGTAACGCCCGTTCTCTTTAAATTAAATTATTTATGAATCGTTGGGATGCCTTTATGTGGGAGTGTGTCTGAGAGCGTTGGTGAGTGTCCTTAAAGTATAGGAATCATTTAATAATTATTGAGTTTAATAATAATATGACATAATTAATAGTGATGATAATTTAATAACTAGTATCATTATTATTATTATTATTATTATTATTATTATTATTATTATTATTATTATTATTATTATTATTATTATTATTATTATTATTATTATTATTATTATTATTGTTATTTAGAATATTAGTGGATGGAATAAGGGAATAGGGGGTTATTAGAGAAGTTGTGGGAGAAAGAGCAAAAGCACGATAAACTGCTCAAAAAACCAAAATTGAGGAAAAAGGAACGTGACTGTGGAAGAATTAGGAACAGAAGAATTACCCGCCGGAAAGAATCAAAGGTAGTTGCAGAAGAGTCACCGGAGAGCAAACCGGAACTGGGAGTTTAGAGTTGTCCTCAATCCAAAGGTAAGGGTGGGGTTCAATTCTATAACTGTGGGTATGATCGATTTCATGAAGGGAATTAGATCATGGGGTTAGTTCCCGTAGGTTGAGAAATATTAAGGCTTAATGTTCCCGTAGGTTGGGAAATATTAAGGTTTAATGTTCCCGTAGGTTGAGAAATATTAAGGGCTAATGTTTGTTTGTGCCTGAATTAGTGTCCTATGTCATTAGTTCTAGGTAATAATATTGGGAATCGGCACCGACACGCGTTAATTTCCCATATGTTGAGAGAAGGTTATTATGCTCTTATTTGATTATATTAGGTTGAAAAATTGTGGTTATATGATGAGTATGAAATTGCGATGTTTCGGTTATGGACAATTTGGTTGTAGGCTTAATGCCCCGTTGCATAGTTGTTGTGGTTGTGCTGTAGTCCATAATAGATGCATCTCATAACATATCATCTTGGTTGGCCTGTATTGGCGTTGGTTGTGCCTGTATTGGCGGCCTATAATGGAAATTAAATTGGTTGTGGAGTGCTGCTCCAAAATGGTACCACATGCATATGCCTAGTTGAGTTGCATAGTTGAGTCGCATCATTTTGTATTTGCAAGTAAGGATGAGTTGTTGAATTTTCCTACTAATTGTTACATGTATGAAAGATGAATTTCTTGGTAGTTCGTTGTGATAATATTTGGTGCACTGCGAGAATTTTAATGCTGTGATATAATCCTGACATGACTTTTATCATGCCTTATGTTATAATGTTGATATCTCACCCTTTACATTGTATGTTACCTCCGTTGGTGGTAACTTGTAGGTAACTCGGAGTAGAGTGTAGCTTTCCGTTTAAGGTGTCGTTGGTCGCTCTGATACGTAGCACTCTTGGGGGGATGAACGATTTATTGTATTGCGTTAATTGATTTACTTGTTGCTGAATTTTATTAAGTTTTTTCTTTAATAAATTGGCTACTTCTGATAGTGCCAAATGTTGGTTGTACGCAATAGACCGGTGAATCGGTAGTGCTGATTTTTATGGATGAAACTAGTTGTTTTGTGAATTGATGCAAGATATGTACTTGCTGAATTTTAAGGAAGATTTAGTTGCAGACTTTCCTGGTCTTGCTTCGACTTATTTTGAGCTATTTGGATGTTATTAAATTCCACTGTGAATTAACAGGTTGTCTTGTAATTGAGATGTTACGCAAGTTGTCGTTATTTGTTCATCCAAATTTTGTGCTATGTATGTACTAAATGACTCCGTTGCAGGTGTGTGTGTTCTATGTAAGTTGAAATGTGACGCCCAATTTTTGTGAGTGTGACGACCGTCACCACTTCATCACGATCGCCACGACCCTCACGGTCGTCATGATCATCACGATCGTCACGACCATCACGGTCGTGACAGTTCCCTCACGACCGTCACTTATCCATTTTTCGTGCACTCTGATTGTTGTTTTATTGTTTATCCGTTGGGTTAGAATGGGGTGTTACATTAGTGGTATCAGAGTAGGTCATTCCTATCGACCGAGTTATCGAGTCAGTCGTCGTGTCTAGCAATAGATTATCGTTGTTTGTGAGGTCTGACTGTTGGTTGTTACAGTTTAGGTGAAATGGCTAGAAGGAATGATGCTGCAATTGCTGCTGCTCTGCAAGCTTTAGCTAATGCTATGGAAAATCAGCCGAATCCTGCTGGAGATGTTGGGTCTCGCAGTTTGGCAATGTTTCAGCGGGAAAATCCACCTACCTTTAAGGGTAGGCATGATTCTGATGGTGCGCTGGATTGGTTGAAGGAAATGGAGCGAATCTTTCGTGTGATGGATTATACTCCAGCCCAGAAGGTTCCCTATGGGACTCATATGCTAGCAGTCGAAGCTGACGACTGGTGGCTAGAGACTCTTCCGGTATTGGAAGTTGCAGGTGAGGAGATCACTTGGACTGTATTCCGTAGGGAATTTCTGAAGAAGTATTACCCGGAAGATGTCCGTGGTAAGAAAGAGATTGAGTTTCTTGAACTGAAACAGGGAGAAAGATCTGTTATGGAGTATGCTGCAAAGTTCAAGGAGTTGGCTAAGTTTTATCCGCACTACAGCGTAGAGACCGCTGAGTTCTCTAAATGTATAAGTTTGAGAACAGATTGAAGTCTGAAATCAAGAAAGCAATCTGGTATCAGAAGATCCGTGTTTTTGATGCGTTGGTTGAAAACTGTAGGATTTATGAAGAAGATAGCAATGCTCATTACAAGCTGTTGAGTGAGAGGAGAGGCAAGTCACATCAGACTCGTGGTAAGCCTTATGACCCTCCAGTTAGCAAAGGGAAACAGAGAGCAACTGATGACAAGAAAACTAGTAGGGGAGATGCTCCTGCTGGTATTGTTTGCTATAAGTGTGGGAAACCTGGTCACAAGAGTAATGTGTGTAACTCTGGACCAGTGAGATGTTACCGTTGCGGTGAGTTAGGACACGCTATTGCTGAGTGCAAACGCAAGGGGATGGTTTGTTTCAACTGTGGTGAAGAGGGACACATGCGTGACAAGTGTCAGAAGCCTAAGAAAGAAAAGACTGGTGGAAGGGTGTTCGCTCTATCTGGGACTCAGACATCCAGCGATGACAGACTCATTTAAGGTACTTGCTTCATTAGTAGTACTCCTTTACTTGCTATTATTGACACTGGTGCTTCTCATTGTTTTATTGCTGCTGGTTGTGTTGAACGTTTGAGTCTTATGTTATCTAACATGAATGGGGAGAAGTTAGTTGAGACTCCAGCTAAGGGATCAGTGACTACATCTCTGGTATGTTTGAAATGTCCTCTGTCAATGTTTGATAGAGATTTCCCGGTTGACTTAGTCAGTTTGCCACTAAGTGGGATAGACGTAATTTTAGGTATGAACTGGTTAGAGTATAACTGCGTTCATATTAATTGCTTTGATAAGTCGGTGAGGTTTTCTACTCTTGAGGAGGAGGGAGCCCGTTTAGTAACTACAAAGCAGATGAGGTAGATATTGCTAGAAGATGCTCAGGTGTTTGCGTTGGTGGCATCATTATCTGTTGAGAATCAAGCGATAATTGATGAGTTAAAAGTTGTTCGTGATTTTCCTGAAGTGTTTCCAGATGAAATTCTTGAAGTTCCTCTGGAATGAGAAGTTGAATTTTCTATTGACCTTGTACCTAGTACCAGACCTGTGTCTATGGCGCCGTACAGGATGTCTGCATCTGAATTGGTTGAGTTGAAGAAACAGTTGGAAGACTTGCTTGAGAAGAAGTTCATTAGGCCGAGTGTGTCGCCGTGGGGAGTTTCGATATAATTAGTAAAGAAGAAGGATGGCAGTATGAGGCTGTGTATTGATTACCGACAACTGAACAAGGTGACAATTAAGAATAAATATCCGCTCCCAAGAATTGATGATTTGATGGATCAGTTGGTTGGTGCGCAGATGTTTAGTAAAATTGATCTGAGGTCGGGGTATCACCAAATTAAAGTAAAGGACGAGGATGTTTAGAAGACTGCATTCAGAACCAGGTATGGACACTATGAGTATACGGTAATGCCTTTTGGTGTTACTAATGCGCCGGGAGTTTTTATGGAATACATGAACCATATCTTTCACGATTATTTGGATCGGTTTGTGGTAGTATTCATTGATGATATATTAATTTATTCTAAGTCGAAGGAGGAGCATGTGGAGCACCTGAGATTAGTACTGAAAGTTTTGAAAGAAAGGAAGTTGTATGCAAAACTGTCGAAGTGTGACTTTTGGTTGAAAGAGGTTAGCTTTCTGGGTCATGTTATATCAGGTAGTGGAATTGTTGTAGACCCATCTAAGGTTGATGCGGTGTTGCAATGGGAGACTCCGAAGTCGGCAACTGAGATTAGAAGCTTTCTGGGACTTATTGGCTATTACAGAAGGTTTATTGAAGGTTTTTCTAGGTTGGACCTTCCGTTAACTAAGTTGACTGGTAAAGGGAAAACGTTTGTGTGGGATGCTCAATGTGAAGCGGGTTTTGTAGAGTTAAAGGAAAGGTTGACGTCGGCTCCGGTGCTGACCTTGCCTAACCCAAAGGAACCGTTTGTTGTATACTGTGACACTTCTAAGTTTGGTTTGGGGGTGTACTCATGCAGAGTAACAAAGTAGTTGCTTATGCGTCAAGTCAGTTGAGAATCCATGAAAAGAATTATCCTACACACGATTTAGAACTTGCTGCTGTTGTTTTTGTGCTGAAGATTTGGAGACATTATCTATATGGCTCGAGATTCAAAGTGTTCAGTGACCATAAGAGTTTGAAGTACTTGTTTGATCAAAAGGAACTGAACATGAGACAACAGAGGTGGTTAGAACTGTTAAAGGATTATGATTTTGGTTTAAATTACCATCCGGGAAAAGCTAATGTTGTAGCTGATGCCTTAAGCCGCAAGACTTTGCATATGTCTTCACTGATGGCTAAAGAGTTAGAATTGATTGAGCAATTCAGAGATCTGAGTTTAGTTTGCGAAGTAACACCGAAGAGTGTAAAGTTGGGCATGTTAAAGATTAATAATGACTTTCTGGACAGCATTAGAGAAGCTCATAAATTAGATGTGAAGTTGGTAGATTTAATGCCTGGAGTAGATCATTCGGGGAATAATGATTATCAGTTGGTGCGCAAGGCGTGTTGAGGTTTCGTGGCCGTATTTGTATTCCTGATAGTGCAGATATGAAGAAAGCGATCCTGGAAGAGAGTCACAGAAGTAAGTTGAGTATTCATCCAGGAGCGACGAAAATGTATAGCCATTTGAAGAATCTGTTTTGGTGGCATGGTATGAAGCGTGATGTAGCCAGATTTGTTTACGCATGTTTGACTTGTCAAAAGTCGAAAGTTGAGCACCAGAAACCTGCTGGGTTGATGCAACCGTTAGAGATTCTAGAATGGAAATGGGACAGCATTTCGATGGATTTTGTAACGGGTTTGCCGAACACCTTGAGAGGATGTGATTCCATTTGGGTGATTGTTGATAGGCTTACAAAGTCAGCTCACTTTATTCCTATTAACATCAATTTTCCGGTATTGAAGTTGGCAGAGATTTATGTCAGAGTGGTTGTTAAGTTGCATGGTATTCTGTTGTGTATTGTGTCGGATAGAGATCCGAAGTTTACTTCTGAATTTTGGAAGGGTCTGCAAGAGGCATTAGGTTCCAAGTTGAGGTTGAGTTCAGCATACCACCCTCAAACAAATGGTCAGACTGAACGGACTATTCAGTCTTTAGAAGATTTGTTGAGGGCATGTGTTCTGGAAGAAGGTTGTTCATGGGATACTTATCTTCCATTGATAGAGTTTACTTATAATAACAGTTACCACTCTAGTATCAGAATGGCACCGTTCGAAGCTTTGTATAGTCGGAGGTGTAGGACTCCATTGTGTTGGTATGAATCCGGGGAAAGTGTAGTACTTGGACCGGAAATTGTTCGGGAAACGACGGAGAAGGTGAAATTAATTCGAGAAAAGATGAAAGCTTCTCAGAATAAGCAGAAAAGTTATCATGATAAGCGCAGAAAGGATTTAGAATTTGAAGCTGGAGATCATGTATTCTTGAGAGTCACGCCGGTGACTGGTGTTGGTAGAGATTTGAAATCTAAGAAGCTTACCCCTCGTTTCATTGGTCCGTACCAGATATCTGACAGAGTTGAAAAGGTTGCATATCGAATGGTGTTGTCGCCTAACTTGTCAAATCTGCACGATGTGTTTCATATGTTGCAGCTCCAAAAGTATATCTCAGATCTGTCGCATGTCATTCCTATGGATGATGTGCAAGTATGTGACAATCTTACGGTGGAGATGATGCTTGTAAGAATTGATGATCGAGAGGTGAAAATGTTAAGAGGAAAAGAGATTGCTTTGGTGAAAGTGGTATGGTTAGGAGCTGCTGGCAAAAACATGACGTGGGAACTGGAAAGCAAGATGCGGGACTCTTATCCTAAGCTGTTTGATTGAGGTAATTTCGAGGACGAAATTCTTTTAAGTTTGGGGGAGTTGTAACGCCCGTTCTCTTTAAATTAAATTATTTATGAATTGTTGGGATGCCTTTATGTGGGAGTGTGTCTGAGAGCGTTGGTGAGTGTCCTTAAAGTATAGGAATCATTTAATAATTATAGAGTTTAATAATAATATGACATAATTAATAGTGATGATAATTTAATAACTAGTATCATCATCATCATCATTATTATTATTATTATTATTATTATTATTATTATTATTATTATTATTATTTGGAATATTAGTGGATGGAATAAGGGAATAGGGGGTTATTAGAGAAGTTGTGGGAGAAAGAGCAAAAGCACGATAAACTGCTCAGAAAACCAAAATTGAGGAAAAAGGAACGTGACTGTGGAAGAATTAGGAACAGAAGAATTACCCGCCGGAGAGAATCGAAGGTAGTTGCAGAAGAGTCACCGGAGAGCAAACCGGAACCGAGAGTTTAGAGTTGTCCTCAATCCAAAGGTAAGGGTGGGGTTCAATTCTATAATTGTGGGTATGATCGATTTCATGAAGGGAATTGGATCATGGGGTTAATTCCTGTAGGTTGAGAAATATTAAGGTTTAATGTTCCTGTAGGTTGGGAAATATTAAGGTTTAATGTTCCCGTAGGTTGAGAAATATTAAGGGTTAATGTTTGTTTGTGCCTGAATTAGTGTCCTATGTCATTAGTTCTAGGTAATAATATTGGGAATTGGCGCCGACACACGCTAATTTTCCATCTGTTGAGAGAAGGTTGTTATTATGCTCTTATTTGATTATATTATGTTGAAAATTTGTGGTTATATGATGAGTATGAAATTGTGATGTTTCAGTTATGGACAATTTGGTTGTAGGCTTAATGCCCCGTTGCGTAGTTGTTGTGGTTGTAGTCCATAATAGATGCATCTCATAACATATCATCCTGGTTGGCTTGTATTGGCGTTGGTTGTGCCTGTATTGGCGGCCTATAATGGCAATTAAATTGGTTGTGGAATGCTGCTCCAAAATGGTACTACATGCGTATGCCTAGTTGAGTTGCATAGTTGAGTCGTATCCTTTTGTATTTGCAAGTAAGGATGAGTTGTTGAATTTTCCTGCTAATTGTTGCATGTATGAAAGATGGATTTCCTGGTAGTTCGTTGTGATAATATTTGGTGCATTGCGAGAATTTTAATGCTGTGATATAATCCTGACATGACTTTTATCATGCCTAATGTTATAATGTTGATATCTCACCCTTTACGTTGTATGTTACCTCCGTTGGTGGTAACTTGCAGGTAACTCGAAGTAGAGTGTAGCTTTCCGTTTAAGGTGTCGTTGGTCGCTCTGATATGTAGCACGCTTGGGGGGATGAACGATTTATTGTATTGCGTTAATAGATTTTCTTGTTGCTGAATTTTATTAAGTATTTTATTTAATAAATTTGCTACTTCTGATAGTGCCAAATGTTGGTTGTACGCAATAGACCGATGAATCGATAATGCTGATTTTTATGGCTGAAACTAGTTGTTTTGTGAATTGATGCAAGATATGTACTTGCTGAATTTTAATGAAGATTTAGTTGCAGACTTTCCTGGTCTTGCTTTGGCTTATTTTAAGCTGTTTGGATGTTATTAAATTCCACTGTGAATTAACAGGTTGTCTTGTAATTGAGATGTTACGCAAGTTGTCGTTATTTGTTCATCCAAATTTTATGCTATGTATGTACTAAATGACTCTGTTGCAGGTGTGTGTATGTTCTGTGTAAGTTGAAATGTGACGCCCAGTTTTTGTGAGTGTGACGACCGTCACCACTTCATCACGATCATCACGACCCTCACGGTTGTCATGATCATCACGATCGTCACGACCATCACGATCGTGACAGTTCCCTCACGACCTCACTTATCCATTTTCCGTGCACTCTAATTGTTGTTTTATTGTTTATCCGTTAGGTTAGAATGGGGTGTTACATGGGGTGTGAGCGATCAGATCATGTGCCCGTGTGGGGTGTGAGTGATCGGATTGTGTGCCCGTGTGGGGTGTGAGCAATCCTGAAACATCGTGTTCCTATGTGGGGTGTGAGAGATGGGTGAACATCGTAGGCCCAACGGGGAGTTACTTCGGTAACGAGCGATGGTTCCATTTGGTTCTTCAACTGAACCTGCTGAATGAGTCGGTACCGCATGTTCATCTGCATAGAGTCGTGAGTCGGTCTCTATGAGTTGCATTTATCATCATGAATTGTGTATTGGTAAATAAACATAATTGTAAATGTTTATGTGTAGTGATGAATATGTTTATTATGAATAAATATACCTTGTGATGTATATGAATGAATGGTGAATTATATATATGTTGCGATATATATATATATATATATATATATATATATATATATATATATATATATATATATATATATATATATATATATATATATATATATATATATATATATATATATATATATATATATATATATATATATATATATATATATATATATATATATATATATATATATATATATATATATATATATATATATATATATATATATATATATATATATATATATATATATATATATATATATGATTGAATTATGATAAATATGGTGATGGTATTGAATTGTGAATGTATATTGTTTGTATGCGATTGTATGTGAAGAATGCATGAGAAGATATTGTGAATATGTGTGAATTGTTTGATAAATGTGGTGATGGTATTGAATTGTGAATGCATAATAATTGTATGCGATTGTATGTGAAGGATGC
Organism: Lathyrus sativus; assembly: GCA_963859935.3. NCBI lineage: Eukaryota > Viridiplantae > Streptophyta > Magnoliopsida > Fabales > Fabaceae > Lathyrus > Lathyrus sativus. The sequence goes on along the minus strand of OZ012741.1, from coordinate 185,111,912 downwards.
ATGAGAATATATTGTGAATATATGTGCATTGCTTGGTAAATGTGATGATGATGTTGAAAATATGTATATGTGTAAGGCTCGTACTCACTAGGGTAGAATAACAAGATGTTGTTCCTAGTGGAGTAATCACTGGGGTAGAATAACAAGATGTTGTTCCTAGTGAGGTATAGTGACATGGTCGCATACACTGGGGTAGAAGGACTAGGATGTCGTTCCTAGTGGAATAATCACCGAGGTAGAATAACTGAGATGTTGTTCCTGGTGGGGTATAAACGATGTAACCATAATCCCAAATAGGGATTTATGAGAGTTGATGAGTTTTATATGAGTCACATGGCATAGATATCATTGTTATATGAAAGTATGCTTGTGTGTGAATTGTTGAATTGAGAACTTTGGATATATGCATGATAAATGTGCTTGGTGTTATATATATGTGTGTGTATATATACACTGTGATGAATTATGGTGAAGAAACATAGATGTGTATGTTTGTGTACAATGATGTGAATTGGGAATATGTGCATTGTGATGTATATGTGTGGATTATGATAAAATGTGGTGAGATCGTAGTGTATGCATATTTTTATGTTAATGTACATATATGATCATATGCATTATTATTATGATAATATTTCTCACCCTTCTGCTGGAATGATGTCCTATATGACATCGTGCAGGTATCGAGAGTAGAGCTGCTTGTAGTTGTGAAGTCGCTATTGGTGTAGCTGTTTAGTAATTTAATTATGTTGGGTCGAGTCATGCTCTGGTCATGTAACATTGGGATCGTTGGTTTATGTTTTAGAGATAATTTATGTACTCTACGCTATGTTTTTGTATTCATTGGAATATTATGATGTTGGCCTTAGTGCCTAAGTAATGTTGATTTATGTGACGAACACGAATGTTTTGTTAAGAGAATTATCTATATAAATTGAATCCGCTGCTACATGCAAAGTGAAATCTTGAAAAGTATAATTATTTATTAAAGTGTTAATGAGCATGACAGATGGTTTTTTATGTTTGATAGTTAAGTGTGACGCCCTTTTGTGAATGCATGATTATTTACTCTGATTATTCATATATTTTCCGTGGGGTTTAGAAGGGTGTTACACCTCTTGGTGGTATTTCTATATGATTTTGACATTTCGCCTGATAAATGCATGATATCTTTTAGTTTAGGTTTAATTTCCTATCTTTTTGATTTCCATGATCTCTTAGGATATCTTGACTCAATTTAATTTATGACTAATTTGAATTAAGATTAGACTTTAGGATTAATCCCTTATTGCATTATAACAATAAGATAGCTTTCCCCTTCAACCTTATTTTAGATTCATAGAATTAGATTAGCTCCCTTTGAATGTTAACTAGATAACCTACAATTAGGTTTCCTTTTCTCCCATGAGAGATTAGACATTAGTCATCCTTAGTCGAGATATAATTCTCCTACCTGTTGCACCCAAAAATTTGCTCAACCTTTCTCTTAACTTGGTTTATGTTTCATTTCATTTCATTTCTTTCTAGCATTCGCATTGCATAGCATGTTGCATTGAACAGGGGATAAGGAGTTTTTGCACCTCAAGAGGAGTCTACTCCGAGTGTTGAGCCTAAGCAAGGGGTTCTACTCAAGCTTGAATGGTCATCAGGACATCTTGAAGTGGTCATTGTCTTGTGGAAAGATAGATGGATGTGTGTGGGTCAGCTCTTAACTTGGAGGCCAACTGAAGAACATCAGAGGTTTGTGAATGATCATGGGTATGAGATGTTGAGAGAGCTCATTGAGTGACTTGAGGGTCATTGTGGAGCTTATTCAAGTTGTTGGGTGAAGTGGAACAAGCCACAATTGAAAGTGTTGCAGTTAGGGTTTTCATCTGGTAAATCCTCAGTCAACTGCGCAATTGAAGGAGATTAAAACTCAATTCAAAGTCCCTATGGTCATGGGATGTTGTGATAAGATGTATGAGATGTCATTTCAAGTTCAATTCATCAAGGATCAAGTGTGTGAGAAGTTACTAAATTAGGGTTCTCAGGGTAAAATCCCCTATTTAGTGTCTGACTTCAAGACCACCTGTCTCAAGATACAAGTTTCATGTCAAGTTTTGGCCAACATAGAACTTGTAGAGAATGTTCGTAGCTTTAATTTGAGTACTAGAAGTCCTTGATTGGATTTATAGAACTCAAGTTATGATCCAGACAAGTTACACGTCATCTGAGGGATGTGATTTTGGTCAACAAAAGTCAACCAACTTTCAAGCCAGTTTTGACCTAGAAGGATGTTTCTCCTCAAATTTTGGCCAACATGAAAGTTGTAGGTATTGATCTTAGCTTTCCAAATTATACTAGAAGTCTTTCATCTGATTTGTAGAACTTAAGTTATGAGGTTTACAAGTCAGGGGTATTTTGGGAAAGTAAGATTACAGCTCATAACATTATAGGTCCATTTCACCAACTTAAGTACTTCAAATGGAAATCTTTTCAACATGAAACTTGCTCCAAATGGGGCCATTTGCATTACCAAATCATCTTTTTCCATGGTGGGGGTTTGGATTAAGAATTTGGTTTTTGAATTTTTCATAAAGGAGGCTTAAATTGAGAAATTGAGAATTAATGGATTTTGAACTTTTTCAAGGCAAGTTTGTGTATTTTCTGATTGCAAATAATAATTCAAAGACATTGCCATCTTCACATTGGAAAATTGGGGTCTCAAAATAGGCCATTTTCATGGTTTCTTCCTCTTGAAGTAACAACATGGAAATCTACCATAGGATCAAAATCAAGCCTCAAATCTCATCCCTTTGATCAACACAAGTGATTTGTAGTGGATTTGGATTGAAAACCAAGCTGGTGTAGTGGTAAAAACGTGTATGGCAACTTTGAAAAAGTGTGAAAAGTGAAATTTTGAAAGGGGATATTTAGCTTAAATTGAACCCCATTTGATCATAGACCCAACATATAAGTATCCCAGATGAAAATTGGAGCAAAGTTAGGTCATTTTCGTGCACGAACAGCCAGAGCACATTTTGAAAAAATGGAGAAAAACTCAAAAATGATTTCTCATATTCAACCATTTTCAGACCAAATCAAGCCTTCAAACATCTCAATTGAAGTTCATGGAGTGATTCTGGGCATTTTTCGTTAAGCTTCATCACAGTTTCAAGGCCCAGTGGAGGCTCTCCACTAGGTAAACTAACTTTCAACCTTACACACTTATTATGCCATGGTTTTTTTTCCATTTTTGTTGTATTTGAATCCGTGAGTTGTATGGATCATTTCTGGATCATTTTCGTTTGTGTTTGTGGTGTTTGATTTTGTGAGCTCAAAATTATGTTGATTCGGTTTGAGGAATTTCTGTGATGTTTTGCCTTAACTTTTGTTGATTCTTGCTCCTTGCAACTTGTAGATGAGGTTTAGATCATTTTATTTGAGTTTTGGTGAACTTTCATTTTGGTGTGTTTTGCTTGTTGTTTAATTTCTGGAGTTATTGTGGAGAGTTAGTGAAAATAGGTGTTAGATTCATGATCCTCACGACGAGTAGATGAATTTTCATCTAAATATTGTTGAAAATGGTTGAGAATCGACGGAGCTGTGATGTTGGAGGTGTCCCGCGGCGGCCAGACCAACGAGGAAGAAGACCAGAGTGATTTTCCGGCGCCGGCGAGTTCCAAGGTTGAAGAAGGGTGATGTGGCGTGCGGTTATTCGTCCGATGGTGTTTTTTTATCACGCGGTTCAGTTTAAGACCCACCGTGTTTCCATTTGGCTTGTGTACGTGAGATATAAACTCAAATTCATTAATTGAGGTGGCTTATTATAAGCCACATGTTAGGTGTCGCTTCCGCGAAAATAAGGTGCCGGCAAAACAGAAGAGTCGCCACCTTTCGTTATTTATCCCTCAGAACGAGAAAGGAAACGATCGGAAAAACCTGACGAAAAGGTATAAGACAAGGTCATCGCAACCGTTGTCTGGGTTCGGGAGTCGGTTACGCAAGGGGAAGGTATTAGCACCCCTCACGTCCATCGTACTCGATGGGATCCACGCTTGTTGTGTTTATCTGACGGGTTGGTTTTATCTATCTACCTATCAAGGCTGGCTCAAAAAGAAACGAAAAATGACTCGGCAAAGTGTCGCACTTTATGCCTACGTATTCTCATCAGAGAATGAGAAATCAGAGTCAATGTAGTTCGACTAACTACAGGTTACGGGGAAGGTGGCTCGCCAATACATCAGTATTGTGCCTACGTACTCTCAACGGGCATGAGAGATCAGAGCTTACGTAGTTCGGGATAATATGGATTACGGGGGTTCAGATTCATCTGTTTTTCCAAGTAGGGTTAACAAACAGTTCCAGCAGCTTAGTGTACGTAGCTCGACCCTTGGAGACTCAGGCGTTACCGTTTGCGGTAGAACTGGGAGTTAACGGCACTCTTTTCTTCAAAAAAGCTTCCTTTGAATTATGGGCCCACGGGGCAAAAAGGTTTGAAGTTTGTTTTCTGTCTTTTACGGAAGAACTGTTTTTTATGGTTGTTTGCAACTAATATCGCACTAGAGACTATGACCTGAGAGTGAATGCGTCGCATGTCACCCAAAGGGTGCCATACTAAACATCCAAGCTGTTGAAAAGAACTCTCCAACAACTCTTTATCAGGTAGCTTAAGGCTCATAACGTACGACGTCAGTTAACCTTTATTACTGTATTTTAATTTGTTTTGGGATGAAAAGAGAGAACGAACAGGTTCAACTAAGGGGAGAGTATCAAGTCCTACTGTTGTCATGCCAAGGATTCATCCTATGGTTGAAGTTTGAAACAGGGAACTCCTAGAAGTTATCATGCATGGTTTCAACCTAAAGTTCTAATCAACACTTCCTTATCAAAGGAAATGAGATTCATAGGGGATCATGTCAATGATAAACAGAAACAAATAAAGCATCAGCTTAAACAGTAAACAGTAAACAGTAAACGACTGTAAAATGCATGCAATGCAAGTGAGGAAGGAAATGTGTGTGGGGCGTCAGCCTCCACAAGCTCGTCTCAACCTCAAGCCAGATATGAATAACTGTAATCATACAGAAGAAATAAAACAAAGATAAAATAAGATGCCATCAAGCAAATCACAAACCACATAGGCAAGGGAGCTGGGCTCTACCGAATACCCTCAAGCAAAGCCATACAGTAAAAATATAAGCAGAGGGAGCAACTCAACCTCTAGTGCAATCATGCTCCTAGCATAAACCAATCTAAACATGGACTTATTCTAATGCATCAAGCAAATCAAACAAGGCACATCGACACAGTTGCACAGAAAGCAAACAGACAGGAAAGAAAGCAGATCAACAGCTTCCTCAGCTTCACAGCAAAGCAGTCCTCTGACAGCAGTTCAGGGCTTTCCTCTTCAATAGCAAGTATCAACTTGCTTCTTCAAGCTTTCAACATGTCCAACTTATTCTCTTCAAGCTTCAGCCCTTCAACCAATCTCAAATTGAATCCTTTTTATACAAGTGTCAACTTGTTCTTCTTGATCTTCAAGCTCCAGCTGCAATGGCAATGCTCAAGGAATCATCCTCTTCCACACTCTTCAATGAAGTCCTCATCTTCAAACTCAAGTCAAACATCTTCAAGCTCAAACCAGGAGAAAATTGATTTACAAAATGAATGGAAATGACAAACAACTTATTGACAACCAAAGGAAGCCTATAAGGGTTCATCATTGTGAGAGACTGGTTCCCTCAAAGTTCTACTCCCCAGATAAAGCCACTTATCCCTCCAAAGGAGGGATGTGAATATCTTGGAAGGACTTTTAGTCATTTGGAGGAATGGAAGCACAAGATGCTTTCCATATTTGTGAAAGAAATCATTCTAATTCTAAGGCTCTCCCTATGTCTCCTATCTCCTAAATCTTCACCAGGCACCTTCAGGCACAGGCAATTCCAAGCTCCAAGCTACTTCAAGCAACTTCAAGCAACTTCACCTTGTCTTCAACTTGTCTTCAATCTAAACCAAAGGCACACAAAGCAAAACCCTAATCTAAGGGAACCTAGGAAGTTAATCTAGTTGGATTAGTGCATTAGAATCATCTAAAGTTAGTACCTGACCTAAAACTAAACTAAAAATAGAAAACTATATTATAAATTTCTACAAAAATTCCTAAGGGATCCTAATTCAATTAAGAATGCCTCATACAAAAACCAGGGACTAAATCATCTATTAAGTCCTAAATCCAAAGGTATCAACCATAAACCCTAAAAATGGAGCTTCTAAGGTTTCAACCTAGAACTACCACTTACATTCATCACAAAAATGTGAGAAAAATCTATGGGGATCATGCATATCTATGCTAGCCACAAAGAAAAAATTAGGGCAAGAATCATCATCAAATGATCAAACCAAATTCCACAAAATCAAGCATCAAACATGATTATTTTAATGTCAATTAAAATGTAAAAAATCCCATAAAATCAGAAAGTGCATGAAATAATAATATTTTTTATCTAAAAAAACCTAGATCCAATCATGAATCCAATGCAAAAAGAATGGGATCAATTGCATCATTTTTCCATTTTTTATGAATTAATCAATAACCATGTATAAAATGAAAAATAAAATGAAACTCAAAATAAAATGAACAAATGCGTGGTGTGAATAGCAAGAGAAATCAGTTCATTTTAACAGACTGGGCCATAAAGGGGGTGGGGAGAGAAATGCGCGTAAAGCCCAAATACATTCAGAAGATCAAAATAAAAATAGAAAGAAAAATGTAAAACTCACGGTTCAGATAGCAACCTATTGTAGTGTAAAATCACATGGGCCTTCTACCTGGGGTGGGGATAACAATTTTCAACCTAAGCCCAACACAACCTAGTAAGTGAAACGCATCGTTTTACTTACTCAGACTCTCTCATGAATCCAAATTGATCCTGGCCGTGGAATACATTGTTTAGTCAAAGTCTTCATGTTAATCCAATGGTGTCCCACTCATCTTCTTCATTTGAACCAAAAGTGGAGGGAGAAACACCATGGATGCAGGGTGAAGAACACTCATCCTCTCCAACTCGGGTTCCATCAAATCTTCACTAAAAATCAAACTCTAAAACCCTAATCCACTCAGAATCTCTCCCTGAATCTAACCCTAATCTCTAAACTTATTGAAACATCATCTAACTCAAAACACGATCAAGAATTCAAAATCTGCTCAAACCTCAACCATCACCATTCTCCAAATTATCTGGTCTAAGCTACTCTTCATCTCACCCTGAGCAATTCTAGCTATCACACTCATGTTCTAACTCAAGATTCAGCAAGATGCACTCAAGAACAGAAATTTGGTCACTCCAATAATTGTCACTAAACCTCATCAATTGCTATCTAAAAGCTTCTACTAACCACCTACAATCATTCTAACCTAACAAACCGTGCTAATTCTACTTAATTTATGCTGGAGGAAGAAGTTTACATACCTGTCAATTCTTGATGAACAGATGTATAAAATCTTCAAATCAAGCTCTCAAACCTTCCAGACACGATCAATGGATCATTTCCTTGCTTCTGTATGCACAAGAACTGGTTGAAACCTCCTGGAACTTGGAACCCGATAGTGAGTTGCAGGTTGAAAAATCCAAATGCTAACACTCAAATCCTCAATGCTTTTGCTATGATTTCACTCTGGGATCATTCAACAATGTAAATGGAAGCTATTGGGATCAAGAGAATAGATTGAAATGAACTCAATTGGAGTAACTGAATTCAGTTGCAAAATGGAAGTTTCAAAACTCACTCTCTCTTTTTCCTCTCAATTCTCACCAAACCTCATCTGAACCACTTCTATTCAATATATAGAGTGTGTAGGGATGATCTAGAAAGCTCTAGACCCTTCTAATGAGAAATTCAATTTCTCATGTCACTTGAATTCTCATGATATGCCATGGTATGCACAACTCTGCTAACAGCTTGAAATCATCCTCATTCCCTTCCAATTTCTCTCCTAATGACATTTTGGATGTGTTTGGCTTGCAAGGGACCTTGATTATGCCTTGAATTTAGGTTTGGCAAATGTTACTTAAGATGTAAGTAACTACTTTTCAAAGCAAGTCCACAAATTAAACTTCAATTCAAAAATGTGGCTAAACCAATGTTCTTAAAATGTGTTTTAGAGTCAAAATGATATATTACATGCCTTGGTTTGGACATGTATATCAAAAATACCAATTTCCAACTTTGGTTCATTTAACTTATACCCTTATTTTAGGCCATTTTTGCAACTTTGAGCTACAAGCAATTCCAACCTCTCATTACCTCTTGTCTTGCCTTAAAAAATCATTTTGAACAAGTTTGATGTTGAACATTTTCCCATTTGAAGCTTGGAAATAGGAGTTATGGCCTTATGATTGAAATGACCTATAATCTCCAAATGACCAAAATACCCTTGACTTGTCAAAGCCCTAACTTGAGTTCTACAAATCCTATCAAGGACTCTAGTACTCTCTAGAAATCTAAGAGGATAAGGAACAACATTCATGTTGACCAAAAGTTCATAGGAATCATCCTTCTAGGGCAAACGTTTCATGCAAGTTGGACAACTTTCAAGCTCCAAATTCACATACCTCAGATGACCTGTAACTTGTCAAAGTCATAACTTGAGTTCTACAAATCCTATCAAGGACTTATAGCACTCCAATTAAAGCTAAGCTCATGATCTACAACAATGATGTTGGGGGCAAGATGAGATGACAATCACATCTTGGGCTAAATTGCCTTGAAGATAGGGGTCAAACTAGGGGATTTTACACTGTCAAGCCTTAGAAACCCTAGCTTGAAACTTCTCAAACTCTTCAATCATGATGAGTTGACCTTGGAATCATCCTTATAACATCTCAATGTATCAATCCATGATCACTGGTTTCTTGGATTAGGTCTCAACCTTCTCCAAATCCTCAGTTGACTTAGGATTGACCCAGTCAAACCTTAATTGCACCACTCATGGCTGAGTCTTCTTATTCTTGCACAATGACCTGTCTAGGCCTCAAAATAATCTTCAACACTTCTCATGAGCTCTCTCAAGACCTCAAGTCCATCTTCATGGCTTCAGAATCATCTGATGACTTTCCACAACTCTCAAGTTAGGAGACACACACTCTTGGCTTCAACCACTCTTTTTGAGGCTCTTTTGACTTCTCTGACAAGGATATCAACCCTTGAACACTTGAATAACCTTCTTTAGCTAGCTTCAAAGTCTTGTGTAGCTCTTGATTGGTAATCATACCTCTTGATCTCCTGCGTACATGTCAATGAAATGCAAATGATAATGCTAATGTGAATGAAATGAAACATAAGCTAGGTAAAGAAATGTTGGGCAAATTTTGGGGTGCAACAGCTGCCCCTATTCAAACGACTTAGACCTGACTGGGTGAGAAGCGAACGACTCTCAAAAAATCAAGGTAAAAGACGGTTGAATACCAAGAAACCCGGAAAGTTTCCAACTGCACAAGTACGCGGTACTCTGATGGGAACAAATCTCCGGAAATTGAAATAATAGTTGCACGGCAACTAGCTGGAGGATACTGATCTGAATCCCCATCAGGATGATTCTCTGATTTATCTAATATCATTGCGTCCTTAAATCATCAAGGGATCATCGCTTACACGATAACTGGCGATTTGCCAACCGCACAGGTAAACGATACTCTGATTGTTAGGATAATCTTCAAAAACTGAGCATGACAGTTGCACGGCAACTCTGCTGGGGAATTGGTCACACGGTAACCGGTGAAAGGTCTAATCTCGAATCTCCGTCAGGATGATCATCTGATTTTGCTGTAGATCTTCGTCCTAAATTCATCAAGGGGTCACTGGTTACACGGTAACTGGTAATGGATGGTTGATCATATTGTCAGGCATCAGAATTCCCCGGGACTCATCAGGCCATTGGGAACCCCTTTTTTAACAATCAAGTTAATCATGTCGTCGGGCATTTCAAAGAAACTTTCGGGCGTTAGCCGGACTTCATCGGTAAGTTTGGGTATAGAATTCTCAGTCAATCATGAACCAAGTGGGGTTATCCAAACTTCTGCCATCAGGCACTCCGCGTCAGCAGAGATAACTGCTTCGACATCACAGTTGGACTTCGTCAATAAGTCTGGGGTTTTGGCACCGTTGCCAGACTTCAATCATCAAGTCTTCAAGGGAAACTTCAGCTTCTCTGCTCAACAACCTGCTGGGGATGACACATCTCCGCTGGGGGTTCTGGAGAACTATCAAGTAACTCTGCTTCGGGGATCCAGAAATCATTCTGGGTGAATCAACTCTTCTGAGATCTCAGGAATCATCCTAAGTACACACCCTACCGGGGAATACCTGCAAAACAAGAACGGTAACAACCTAGCTCATGTTTCATATACATATGATCGACAATGGCGCAATGCTCCACACGGTGGAAATGCTACGCGTTTAGGGTAAATGCTATGCAAACATGCAAGATGCTACAACCCCATCAGCAAAATAAATGTTGAAGGGGGAATCCTCCTGTCAAGGAGAAGGAACCACTCTGGTGGAGGAAGGACTCATCCTGCCGAGGAGAAGAAGTCACACCAATCTCAATTGGACAAAACTTGGGGAAACGAACTCCAGACGACTGCTGCAGGGGAATAAAGCTCTCCGAGAACTTGGACTCGCCCAACCGGGTATTCAAACCACAAACTGCTGAGGAAACGATATCAATCGCAGAAATAAACTGCACGACATTCGCAGCAAAACTTTCCTGGAGATAACGACTCCGGTGGGGAAATACAACATCAGCTATTCAACACTCTACTATGGAAAACCAATCATGGCCCAAACGGCTTCCAAGGACTCGGCTCCCTTGGGGAACTGTAAACTCGGCTTGGGAAGAAAGAATCATCATGCTTACAGGGGAGAGTACAACTTTGTGGGGAATTTCAATTCTGCTGGAGACTTTAGTCTGGAACTTCCGAGTACTGCATACTTCAGTATATGACTCAGCTGGGGAGATGACGTTCCTTCGGGATGCATCTGCTTGGGGAGAGAATCTTCTCTGCCTGGGTAGCCGCATATCAATGCTCACGATCTCATGTTCAAACTCCACGGGAAGACGCTGCTGAACTTGCTGGAGAGGAAGGAGTCATCCTGCCTGGGGACGCATACGGCGTGCTGCCTGGAGTATGCTATACCTGCAACAACACAAACAAACAGACAAGATACCCTTCTCAAAGGGACCTATCAAGGTTATTATCTTGTGACAATGTTCAAGTAATTCATTGTTTCAACAATCAGCGGCCTAGGCTAGTAAGTTTATGTATGCGCATTTTATCAACAACATCGGCGTTCTTTTTCGCAAACAAAACAGATAAATGCTAAACAGACAAACAGAATGGCTGAATAGTACACATTTTATTGATAACAAACCCCTAAATGGGTAAAAATGTTTTACAACAGATGCAAGCTCCTGGAATGAGGAAGCTGCGCAAAACTAAAACATAAATATACATCAGTATATACACAAATGTCGGCAATGTGGCATAGACGAACACCATGAGTTGATCCCTCTATGACCCACTCGACTTCGATACTTCTCCGACGCTTCAGCTTCAGAAGATATTGATTCAGATAAACGGCCCTCAGGTCTTCCAAACCACTAACCAAATACAGTCCATCCGCGGAACGCAGTCATTTGCTTTTTCAAATCCCTAACTTTTGCCTGAATCGCCCTTTCGGGTTTTCGATTCACCGGGATACCCTTTTTTGCCAAAGTCGCCCTTCCATGTTTTCGACTTTGCGGGTGTACGTTCTTTTCTTTTATATCCCTAATTTTTGCCCGAACCCTTTTCTTTTTTATGGTTCGCCGGGATGCCCCATTTTTGCCTGGATATTCTTTTTCTTTCCAGTGGGTCATTTTTTAAAGCAAAGTATTTTTTAACTGCGTCCGCGTTCACCGGGGATGCAAAATATTCACCATCCATTGTGGATAACAACAAGGCTCCTCCCGAGAAGACCTTGCTGACAATGTACGGACCTTCGTAATTGGGGGTCCACTTGCCCCGGTGATCGGAGTGTGGAGGAAGAATCTTCTTCAGGACGAGATCACCCGTCTGAAAGCTTCTAGGACGCACCTTCTTATCATAAGCTTTCTTCATTCGGCTTTCGTACAGGCGACCATATTCAATTGATGCTAACCTCTTCTCGTCCATCAGGCTGAGTTGGTTTAGTCAGTTCTTAATCCATTCTGCCTCATCGAGTTTCACGTCAACCAAAACTCGTAAAGAAGGGATCTCAACTTCCAACGGTAGGACAACTTCCATACCGTACACTAGTGAGAAAGGAGTTGCCCCGGTTGATGTACGTACTGTCGTACGATAACCGTGCAATGCAAATGGCAACATCTCGTGCCAATCTTTATAGGTCACAATCATCTTCTGTACAATCTTCTTAATGTTTTTATTGGCCGCTTCAACGGCGCCATTCATCTTCGGCCGGTAAGGAGATGAGTTGTGGTGTTCAATCTTGAAACCCTGGCACAACTCCTTCATCATCTTGTTATTCAGATTCGAACCATTGTCAGTAATGATCCGCTCGGGAATTCCGTAACGACAGATGATGTCCCTCTTTATGAATTTAGCCACCACCTGCTTGGTCACATTAGCATATGAGGCTGCCTCCACCCACTTGGTGAAGTAGTCGATAGCTACTAGAATGAAGCGATGACTGTTAGATGTAGTGGGCTCGATCTTGCCTATCATGTCGATGCCCCACATGGAGAACGGCCAGGGGGAGGACATGACATTTAACGGGCACGGCGGCACATGAATCTTATCAGCATAAATCTGGCATTTATGACATCTCTTCGCGAATTTAAAGCAATCTGATTCCATCGTCAGCCAGTAGTATCCTGCTCTCAGGATCTTTCTCGTCATAGCATGCTCGTCGGCGTGCGTACCAAATGTGCCTTCATGGACTTCTTCCATGAGCATACTCGCTTCTTTCTCATCTACGCATCTGAGTAACACGAGATCGTGGTTTTTTTATACAAAACTCCATCAGGATTGAGATAAAAATTTCCAGACAGCCTCCTCAGAGTCTTCTTATCCTGGGTTGACGCTCCCGCCGGATACTCCTTAGTCATAAGGAAAGTATGGATGTCATGGAACCATGGCTTGCCGTCGGAGGCTTCCTCGATTGCAAAGAAAAATGCAGGTCTATCAAGACGAGAAAGGACAATTCTTGGAGCTTCATTCCAAAAATGACTCTATACATCGAATCCAACGTGGCTAAGGCATCAGCCATCTGGTTTTCTGCTCTGGGCAAATGATGGAGTTCCACTCGATTAAAGAACGGAAGCAGCCTTCTGGCATAGTTCATGTACGACACCAAATTCGATTGACGAGTCTCCCACTCCCCTTTAATCTGGTTAATCACAAGTGCCGAGTCACCATATACATCTAGGTTCTTGATTCTCAAATCAATTTCCTCTTCTAGACCCATGATGCATGCTTCGTACTCTGCTTCATTATTGGTGACCGGAAACGTCAGTCTCGCGGTGAACGGGATGTGGGATCTGTGGGGAGTCGTGATGATCGCTCCAATTCCACTTCCGTAAGAATTAACCGCCTCGTCAAATATCAATTTCCATTGGGATTTCCTATCTGGCCCCTTGTCGGGCAACGGTTCATCACAATCTTTCACCTTGAGAAACATGATATCCTCATCAGGGAATTCAAATTTCATCGGCTGATAATCCTCGATCGGCTATTCGGCAAGGTATTCAGACAATATGCTTCCCTTAATGGCCTTCTGGGAAACGTACTGAATGTCATATTCCGTCAACACCATTTGCCATCTGGCAATCCTGCCCGAAAGCGCTTGCTTCTCGAAGACGTACTTGATTGGATCCATCTTCGAAATTAGCATGGTTGTGTGATTGAGCATGTACTGTGGTAAACGTTTGGCAGCCCAGGCTAATGCACAACACGTCTTTTCCAGCATCGAGTAGCGAGATTCACATTCTGTGAACTTCTTACTCAAATAGTAAATGGCATGCTCCTTTCTGCCCGTCTCGCCGTGCTGACCGAGAACACACCCCATACTATTCCCAAGAACTGTCAAGTACATGATTAGGGGTCGTCCGGCCACTGGGGGTATCAAGATCGGAGGTTCCTGCAGATACTGTTTTATCTTATCAAATGCCTTCTAGCAATCCTCGTTCCAGATAATTGCCTGATTTTTCTTCAGTAGTTTGAACATCGGTTCACACGTGGCGGTGAGCTGAGAAATAAACCTTGCAATGTAGTTTATTCTGCCCAGGAAACAACGAACTTCTTTTTAAGTTTTTGGCGCTGGCATTTCTTGTATTTCTTTTATCTTCGCAGGATCAACCTCGATGCCTCTTTCACTCACGATAAACCCCAGTAGTTTTCCAGACCGTACTCCGAAAGTACACTTGTTAGGATTCAGCCTCAACCTGAACTTCCTAAGCCTCTCAAAAAGCTTCAGCAAATTGACCAGGTGTCCCTCCTCCATTTGGGACTTCGCAATCATGTCATCAACATAGACTTCAATCTCATGATGAATCATATCATGAAACAAAGTAACCATTGCTCGTTGGTAAGTGGCCCCTGCGTTCTTCAGACCGAAAGGCATTACCTTGTAGCAAAACGTTCCCCAAGGTGTAATAAACGTAGTTTTCTCCATGTCCTCTGGCGCCATCTTGATCTGATTGTAGCCGGAGAAGCCATCCATGAACGAGAATATGGAGAACTGGGCTGTATTGTCGACCAACATATCAATATGAGGCAGCGGGAAATCATCCTTAGGGCTCGACCTATTCAAATCCCGATAATCGACGCACATTCGTACCTTACCGTCCTTCTTCGGTATAGGCACTATGTTGGCGACCCATGGAGGGTAAGTAGTGACCGCTAAGAAGCCAGCATCAAGCTGCTTCTGCACTTCTTCTTTGATCTTAACGGCCATATCTGGTCGCATCCTTCTAAGCTTCTGCTTAACGGGAGGACAATCTTCTCGCAGCGGCAAGTGATGGACCACGATGCCAGTGTCAAGTCCGGGCATATCTTCGTATGACCAAGCAAAGACGTCACTATACTCTCTCAGCATCTCGACCAATCTCTGCTTGACATCACTCTGCAATGCAGCCCCTATCCTGACATTCCTGACTAGTTCCTCAGAACCCAAATTCACAATCTCAATCTCTTCCTCGTGAGGCAGAATAACTTTCTCTTCTTGTTTCAACAAGCGGGCCAACTCTTCGGGAAGGTCTTCGTCTTCATCAATCTCTTCTTTGGCTTGATAGATCGGGAAATCGAAGTCGAAGTGAGCCGTAGAAGGTCCAGAGTCGATGTCATCTGCTATGTGGATCCTGCAATAACAAGGGTTAAGCTTAAGACAAGAATATGCAGGTTAGCACAAACCCCATTGCCATTTTATTGTTTTTCAAAACAAATATAAAACAGGAATAACAGAGATCACAATATTTGAATATGAAGAAAAACGCCTTTTGATTTATTGGTAAAATGCATGTACATAATCAAACAAGGCCCTGACAATAAAACCATTATGCCCCGGGTAGGACATAGGGTTGTACAATGATTGGAAAAAGTAAATCATTACTCTTTGCCTGTCACTTGGATGATATCCCTGACGGACCAGTTGTTGAGGCTCTCGCCTGGTTTGCTCGGCTGGATCCAAAAGTCCAGGTCGCAGTCGCTGTCTCCGCCGTCTTCAGACACTGCGTTGACGCTTTCAAATATCACCCCGCCACTGGTAAACTGGATCGGCCCTTTACCTCGTGGCGCACTGCTAGAAGAGGAGGCTTCAGCTGCAGGAGAGTCCCCCAACCCAAACTTGTCTTGCTTGTTAGGTATCTCCAGAATTCGCCCCCAGCCTGGGGTGGATCCGGCTTGAACAACGGCCCGAGCTTCCTTGAAGGAAGAGAAAGTCATCTCTGGATTTTCAGTGACTACAGGAGCTACGTTCTTGACTTTAACAGCTTCGAACGCCTGACACAGGGTTTCGTGGATTTCCCCATCCATCTCAACATACTTGAAGGACGACAAATGACTCACCATTATGTCTTCCTCGCCACATACAGTCACAATGCTACCTCCGACGGCATATTTGAGCTTTTGGTGCAACGTGGAGGTCACGGTGCCAGCCGAATGGATCCATGGTCGGCCTAAAAGACAGTTGTAGGCAGGCATGATGTCTATAATGTAAAAGACCGCGTCAAACGTTTCCGGCCCGACTTGAATTGGCAGAGTCACCTCCCCGAAAACATGCCGTTTGGTTCCATCGAACGCTTTCACAACCAGATCACTGGGTGTGCAAATCAATCCACGAGTATCTAACTTCATCAATGCCTTCTTCGGAAGAACATTGAGTGACGACCCCGTGTCCACCAACACATGCGACATAATCGTTCCCCTACACTCTATCGAGATGTGCAGGGCGCTATTGTGGTTTCTTCCCTTCGGCGTCAGCTCCAGGTCAGTGAACCCTAACCCATTTCCAGCATTCACGTGGGCTACGACCCCTTCCAACTGGTTGACCGATATTTCCTGCGGTACATACGTGGCAATCAACACCTTCAGCAGCGCGTTGCGATGTGCCTCAGAACACAGCAACAAATTCAGGATGGAAATTTTCGAGGGTGTTTGATGGAGGTGATCCACGATCTTGTAGTCACTCTTCTTAATCAACCTCATAAACTCTTCAGCGTCTTTAACAAGTAAGTCCTTCTCTACCCCACGAGGGGTTTCTTCAACGACTTTACTCTTTCCTTTATCAGTTACATCGGCTTTGTCCGCTTTGTCCGCCACAATCTCGGGTGGAGCAAATATTCTCCCGCTACGAGTGATTCTGCCAATTCCCACTAGGTTATCCACAGATTTCCCAGATGGTTCTAGTTCCAACTTCTGTCCGTTGCAGTAGACGTCTGCCCCATAATGCCATGGGACAGCAATGGTGCTTTCAAAAGGTATCAGCCCAGCCTTTGTGATGGTAACCGTGGGCGGTCTGGGTGCAGAAATAGTGATCGTCCGGCGAGGGATGGTGATGATAGCAACCTCATTATCGTGCTTCAGCATTACCTCTCCAGATCCGCTTTCGGCCCTTCGGCTAAACTGCAAGATTCCTTCGGCCATCAGACTCTGAATCCCCCTACCAACTGTTCACATCCATCAGGACGAATCGCACAGCCCATACACAGTTCTCCACAGCTTGGGAAGAAACCTCTCTTCATCAGCTTAGCTTTAACGAAGCTAAGCGGTGTCTTCAGATCCATGACGTCAGTCAACAAATCTAAGCTCTCGTCGTCAATAATGGCATTTACCCCACCTCCCATATGATTCAGCATAAGGTTCTTCATGACATTTGGCGCATTATCGGAGAAATTGATGATCTTAGCGTCCACCATATCCTGCACCTTGTGCTTGAAGGCTTTGCAATTTTCTATTGTATGGCCTGGTGCCCCTGAGTGAAACTCACAAGTTGCATTCGCATCATAACCTGGCGGAGGTGCCCCTGTCAAGGGAGCCAGGGTTCTCCTCTGGATCAGCTGTAACTGAAGCAGAGTCTGTAACAGCTGAGCATAGGACATGGGCGGTGTCTCGAGGTGACGGCTCGACAGAGGTGCCCTGTTCTGATACTTTCTGTACCCTTGTTGATTCGGTTGCTGCTGCTGCTGCTGTTGGACTGCCGGGATAGTTATGCTGGCCACCTACTGGTGCTGGCCCTTGCCTTTCCTTCGAGCGTTGGACACGGCGTTTGTCTCTCCTTCCCTCCTTTTGCCACCATAAGGTTTCTTTCCTCCTCCAGCTGAGGATAGATCTCCTTGAATTTTCCCCAGTTTGATCCCATTTTCCACGTGCTCACCCGTGATAATGAGATCTAAGAAGCTTCCAGACATACTGCTGACCAATTTCTCATAATAAACCCCTGGAAGGGTGGCTACGAACATTTCCACAAGCTCGCGTTCAACCATCGGCGGCTGAACCCTAACTGCCAACTCACGCCACCGCTGGGCGTATTCCTTGAACCCTTCGTTGTTCCTCTGCGACAGATTCTGCAGTTGGACCCGGTTCGGAGCCAAGTCACTGTTATATTGGTAATGGTGCACGAATGCTTCAGCAAGTTCCTTCCACGTGCGCACACTGGTAGGCTCCAGACTCATGTACCATTCTAAGGAGGGCCCGGACAGGTTGTCCTGAAAGAAGTGCATCAGCAACTTCTCGTCCTCAGAGTGGGCGGACATTTTCCTGTAATATGATCTCAAATGGACGCGAGGGCAAGTGGTGCCCTTGTACTTTTCAAAGTCAGGTACCTTGAACTTGGGAGGCACCTTGAAATCAGCAATTAGTCCCAACTTGGACATATCAACACCCATGGTGTTCTGGTTCTCGATATTCCTCATCTTATCCTCGAGTGCCTTGAACCTAAGTCGTGCTTCAGCAGTCAGCTCCCCTTCAGCACCTCTCTGAGAGAACACATCGTCTTGACGGTCTTCTAACCACGGCTGAGGCCCGAACAGATTTCCAACACCTGCATTGCCGTTGCCCAGCCCAACATTTCCATTAGCCTCAAAATTTCCATTGCTGACGCCCGTCGTATTACCATTGAGCCCCATGTTAGCGATCACGTTGCCGTTGGCACTACCATTCCCCCTGGTCATGGGGATGCCATTCTGAAGAGTTTCAATAGGTGGAGGGGTCGGGATAGCCCCACCACGGAGTACGCCATTGCTATCAACCTTTGAAATCAGAGGATGAACTAGGGTTCTGAGCTGATCCTGGCCATTGGCGACCGCTTGCATGAGCTCCATGAAGCGGTCCATCCTTTCGCGGAGTTCTTGAACATCAGTCTGCACTTGCTCCATAGCTCTGACTTGATTTGCTCTGGTCGGGTAGCGGTGGATGGGTCTCTGATCAATCCTGGAATAACCTGAAACAACCTGAAAGCACAAAAAGGTTAGGAAAAACGACAAAGTGCTCGTTATGCAAATGCTTCATGTAAATGCAAACGTGTGTCCGTGCGTTAGGGAGATTCCCCCCGATCCTAGTGCCTGAGTGCCAGTGCTGATAATAAGAAGTCCGAGTCCAGTTATGGAAATAACATCTCATATATAAAGAAAGCCCATCAAGGCGGTACATAATGTCACTGAGTTCAAGCAAAATCAATAGCATGACCTCAACCAACAGGCCTGGTGATGGTCAGCTTACAACAATGATCAAAACAAAAGGAATACAAATAGTCAAGCACGGCCACGGGAGCGGAACTCTTCTGACATCCCCTTCGTTTCTGGATGATCAGGCCGAGTGAGTAACCTTTCAACGAGTAACTCCCTCTGCATAATGGTGTACTGAAGACCTTCAACCGAATCTTCCCATGCTCCTTCACCGAAACAATCTTCTAACTTCCGCTTCTTGGATTCAAACGTCAGTTTGCGCTCCTTCAGGTTAGCAAGAGCCCTGTTGAGCTGGCCTTCAGTGGCATATCTGCGAGCGGTTTCTTCGTCAAACCTCTTCTCACTAGCCTTCACCTGGGCTTTCAACTTGGAGATCTGCTGCATCAGCTTATCCTCCCGCTCTTTCCTGTTGGCTAGGGTGGCCTTGTAATGCTGGTTAAACTTGGATATCCTCCGATACGCTTCATCCAAGTGCTGCTTCTTAGTGGCCAGTACGTCATTGACATCTTTGAAGTCCCGACCCAAGCGCTCACGCTCAGCCATCTGCTTAGTCAAATACGTCCCTTACTGGTTCACCAGCTCTGTTTGCCTCTTGAAGGAATGGACGGCTTCGCTTCTCTCGCTTCTGAGTTGAGCCAATTCTTTCTCCAGTTCTTCATTTGCCTTCTTCAGCTCATCTTTCTCCGCTAACACCTGATTATGCTGCTGAATAGGCACGGTGGTAGGCTCTTCAATCACTGAAGGGCTTTCTGGCTGGGCAGGTGGAAACGACATCCCTATAATATCTGCTCTGGCTCTGATCCAGGTCACATACGGAGCGTAGGCTTGGCTATTACTTTTTCCCAGCAACGGTTTTCCCCGCTTACTGATACCATTCCAAGCGTGCTGAAGCTTAGATAACATATCCCCCTCTAGAAGACCAGTGAAGTACAGAGATTCCTGCACCTCTTCATCCTTCGGCAGAGCTCTTAAAGCATAAGCAAACTGTCGGACCAGCAGAGATGGATTATAGTTTATACATCCCTTCCTGCCTATCAAAGGCACATTCGAAAATCCGCTGCAGCTGAAGATAATCTCGGTACCCAACCTATCTCTGTCAAACCAGGCAACATCCTCTGCAGATAGACTCATCAGACGCTCGGGCCATTCAGCTGTGGCTGCAGACAAAGCAAAGGAACCCTTCTTGGGTAGGTGACTATCAAGCCATCTATAGAGCAAGGGCACACAACACGAGACGTTCTTACCCCTTCTGTTCTCGTTTTTGTAGTGGACGGAATGGTAAACATCTCCAATCAAGGTAGGGACTGGATTCCCTGAAGCAAAGATGTGGAAGGCGTCGAAGTCTACAAAGTCGGACATGTTGGGGAACAGAATGATGCCATATATGCATAGAGCGAGGATGGCATTGAACACGACCCAACATCTGTCTTTGGCGCACTGCTGAGCCTTTCCCACAAAGAACTGTAAGGAGAAACCGGGAACCTTGTTCCAACTAGACAAGACCAACTCGGAGGTATCTAGGTGAAGTGAAGGAGCTAGCCTAGCCAGGTCGGGCTCAGCATCCATATGAACAAAGGGCATCTGACTCTTGATAGGCACTCCTAACAAATCAACATACTCATCTAATATGGGTGCGAGAACAAAGTCCTGGAAAGTAAAGCATCTCAAAGGAGGGTCATAGAATTGCAGCAGGGCGTGCAACCCATTCAACTCAAACACAGAGGGTTTACGAACCAAACTGAGCAATTTATCATAAGACTTTCTGAATTCATCTCTCACAGAATCATCTGCTAAAGCAATCAAACCAGTCAGCTAAACAACATCAGGAGCAGGGAGCTTGTAAGCCACTGTCTTCCTCATAGAACCCATGATAGCACAATAGAAGGCAAGAAAACCTGAATCGGGGGAAACGGTACCTGCAACACAGACACACGTTAATGAAATGCAAATGAGTATGCAAAGCAATGTAAAATGCAGTCATGCAACAGGAGATCAAGACAACTGTGCTGTTGAAGTGATGAAGGTAAAGGTTCTGTATCAATAAAACCACGATACTACTCTGTCAAGAACAACCACTATCTCTGATAAGAAGGAAACCCTGATATCGGACCATAAATCTGCTCTGTCAAGAACAAACACACATCTGATAATAAGGACCTCTGATACAGGACCATAAATCTGCTCTGTCAAGAACAATCATATATCTGATGATGAGAACCTCCGGTACCAACAAAACTGATTCACTATCAAGAAAACCAGGTAGTCTGAAGGTTAAGGTTTCCTGCAACAAACCCGACCCTGCTCACAGGTATGGACCTAAACTGACTCAAGTTCGGCATCCTATGCGGTCATCAGCGTCACAGACATTCAAGAGGGGTGATACGATACCCAGAAGGTGTGGCATCACCAGCTCCTGAAGCGGCCTCACTTGGCTGAATCCCAAATGATCGGTCCCCAGAGTCGACAATCCTCCAAACCAACAACCCCCTCAACCCAAAGGGTTGAAAAAGAAGTCAACCGGGAGAACCTCGTCTGAGCGTGGATTTCATGAGACACTAGTGCCTGCAAAGCAAGCACGCGCCCACTAATTTCCACAACTAATGCTATGTACACTCAAGCCTGGGTCTGGCTTCTCACTCATCAGAATGCCCCTCCCGTAACAACACAGATAATCATATCATACAGAAAATAAAATGCGGGAAATAAAGTGCGATAAGTAAACACAACCCAACAAGTAATCATACAAGCGCTAGGATTGACTCTCGCAGGGGACGTTGGATCCCCAAACTGACTCGCATAAGGGACGTTGGATCCCAGGAAACTCTTGAAGTCCCCAGCAGAGTCGCCAGTTGTCGCTTCCGCAAAAATAAGGTGCCGGCAAAACAGAAAAGTCGCCACCTTTCGTTATTTATCCCTCAGAACGGGAAAGGAAACGATCGGAAAAACCTGACGAAAAGGTATAAGACAAGGTCATCGCAACCGTTGTCTGGGTTCGGGAGTCGGTTACGCAAGGGGAAGGTATTAGCACCCCTCACGTCCATCGTACTCGATGGGATCCATGCTTGTTGTGTTTATTTGACGGGTTGGTTTTATCTATCTACCTATCAAGGCTGGCTTAAAAAGAAACGAAAAATGACTCGGCAAAGCGTCGCACTTTATGCCTACGTATTCTCATCAGAGAATGAGAAATCAGAGTCAACGTAGTTCGACTAACTACGGGTTACGGGGAAGGTGGCTCGCCAATACATCAGTATTGTGCCTACGTACTCTCAACGGGCATGAGAGATTAGAGCTTACGTAGTTCGGGATAATACGGATTACGGGGGTTCAGATTCATCTGTTTTTCCGAGTAGGGTTAACAAACAGTTCCAGCAGCTTGGTGTATGCAGCTCGACCCTTGGAGACTCAGGCGTTACCGTTTGCGGTAGAACTGGGAGTTAACGACACTCTTTTCTTCAGAAAAGCTTCCTTTGAATTATGGGCCCACGGGGCAAAAAGGTTTGAAGTTTGTTTTCTGTCTTTTACGGAAGAACTGTTTTTTATGGTTGTTTGCAACTAATATCGCACTAGAGACTATGACCTGAGAGTGAATGTGTCGCATGTCACCCAAAGGGTGCCATACTAAACATCCAAGCTGTTGAAAAGAACTCTCCAACAACTCTTCATCAGGTAGCTTAAGGCTCGTAACGTACGACGTCAGTTAACCTTTATTACTGTATTTTAATTTGTTTTGAGATGAGAAGAGAGAACGAACAGATTCAACTAAGGGGAGACTATCAAGTCCTACTTTTGTCATGCCAAGGATTCATCATATGGTTGAAGTTTGAATTAGGGAACTCCTAGAAGTTATCATGCATGGTTTTAACCTAAAGTTCTAATCAGCACTTCCTTATCAAAGGAAATGAGATTCCTAGGGAATCATGTCAATGATAAACAGAAACAGATAAAGCATCAGCATAAACAGTAAACAGTAAACAGTAAACGACTGTGAAATGCATGCAATGCAAGTGAAGGAGGAAATGTGTGTGGGGCGTCAGCCTCCACAAGCTCGTCTCAACCTCAAGCCAGATATGAATAACTGTAATCATACAGAAGAAATAAAACAAAGATAAAATAAGATGCCATCAAGCAAATCACAAACCACATAGGCAAGGGAGCTGGGCTCTACCGAATACCCGCAAGCAAAGCCATACAGTAAAAATACAAGCAGAGGGAGCAACTCAACCTCTAGTGCAATCATGCTCCTAGATTAAACCAATCTAAAAATGGACTTATTCTAATGCATCAAGCAAATCAAACAAGGCACATCAACACAGTTGCACAGAAAGCAAACAGATAGGAAAGAAAGCAGATCAACAGCTTCCTCAGCTTCACAGCAAAGCAGTCCTCTGACAGCAGTTCAGGGCTTTCCTCTTCAATAGCAAGTATCAACTTGCTTCTTCAAGCTTTCAATATGTCCAACTTATTCTCTTCAAGCTTCAGCCCTTCAACCAATCTCAAATTGAATCCTTTTTATACAAGTGTCAACTTGTTCTTCTTGATCTTCAAGCTCCAGCTGCAATGGCAATGCTCAAGGAATCATCCTCTTCCGCACTCTTCAATGAAGTCCTCATCTTCAAACTCAAGTCAAACATCTTCAAGCTCAAACCAGGAGAAAATTAATTTACAAAATGAATGGAAATGACAAACAGCTTATTGACAACCAAAGGAAGCCTATAAGGGTTCATCATTGTGAGATACTGGTTCCCTCAAAGTTCTACTCCCCAGATAAAGCCACTTATCCCTCCAAAGGAGGGGTGTGAATATCTTGGAAGGACTTTTAGTCATTGGGAGGAATGGAAGCACAAGATGCTTTCCATATTTGTGAAAGAAATCATTCTAATTCTAAGGCTCTCCCTATGTCTCCTATCTCCTAAATCTTCACCAGGAACCTTCAGGCACAGGCAATTCCAAGCTCCAAGCTACTTCAAGCAACTTCAAGCAACTTCACCTTGTCTTCAACTTGTCTTCAATCTCAACCAAAGGAACACAAAGAAAAACCCTAATCTAAGGGAACCTAGGAAGTTAATCTAGTTGGATTAGTGCATTAGAATCATCTAAAGTTAGTACCTAACCTAAAACCAAATTAAAAATAGCAAACTATATTATAAATTTCTACAAAAATTCCTAAGGGATCCTAATTCAATTAAGAATGCCTCATACAAAAACCAGGGACTAAATCATCTATTAAGTCCTAAAATAAAGTCCTAAATCCAAAGGTATCAACCATAAACCCTAAAAATGGAGCTTCTAAGGTTTCAACCTAGAACTACCACTTACATTCATCACAGAAATGTGAGAGAAATCTATGGGGATCATGCATATCTATGCTAGCCACATACAAAAAATCAGGGCATGAATCATCATCAAATGATCAAACCAAATTCCACAAAATCGAGCCTCAAACATGATTATTTTAATGTCAATTAAAATGTAAAACATCCCATAAAATCAGAAAGTGCATGAAATAATAATATTTTTTATCTAAAAAAAACTAGATCCAATCATGAATCCAATGCAAAAAGAATGGGATCAATTGCATCATTTTTCCATTTTTTTATGAATTAATCAATAACCATGTATAAAATGAAAAATAAAATGAAACTCAAAATAAAATGACCAAATGCGTGGTGTGAATAGCAAGAGAAATCAGTTCATTTTAACAGACTGGGCCATAAAGGGGGTATGGAGAGAAATGCGCGTAAAGCCCAAATACATTCAGAAGATCAAAATAAAAATAGAAAGAAAAATGTAAAACTCACGGTTCAGATAGTAACCTATTGTAGTGTAAAATCACATGGGCCTTGTACCTGGGGTGGGGATAACAATTTTCAACCTAAGCCCAACACAACCTAGTAAGTGAAACGCATCGTTTCACTTACTCAGACTCTCTCATGAATCCAAATTGATCCTGGTCGTGGAATACATTGTTTAGTCAAAGTCTTCATGTTAATCCAATGGTGTCCCACTCATCTTCTTCATTTGAACCAAAAGTGGAGGGAGAAACACCATGGATGCAGGGTGAAGAACACTCATCCTCTCCAACTCGGGTTCCATCAAATCTTCACTAAAAATAAAACTCTAAAACCCTAATCCACTCAGAATATCTCCCTGAATCTAACCCTAATCTCTAAACTTATTGAAACATCATCTAACTCAAAACACGATCAAGAATTCAAAATCTGCTCAAACCTCAACCATCACCATTCTCCAAATTATCTGGTCTAAGCTACTCTCCATCTCACCCTGAGCAATTCTAGCTATCACACTCATGTTCTAACTCAAGATTCAGGAAGATACACTCAAGAGCATAAATTTGGTCACTCCAATAATTGTCACTAAACCTCATCAATTGCTATCTAAAAGCTTCTACTAACCACCTACAATCATTCTAACCTAACAAACCGTGTTAATTCTACTTAATTTATGCTGGAGGAAGAAGTTTACATACCTGTCAATTCTTGATGAACACATGTACAAAATCTTCAAATCAAGCTCTCAAACCTTCCAGACACGATCAATGGATCATTTCCTTGCTTCTGTATGCACAAGAACTGGTTGAAACCTCCTGGAACTTGGAACCCGATAGTGAGTTGCAGGTTGAAAAATCCAAATGCTAACACTCAAATCCTCAATGCTTTTGCTATGATTTCACTCTGGGATCATTCAACCATGCAAATGGAAGCTATTGGGATCAAGAGAATGGATTGAAATGAACTCAATTGGAGTAACCGAATTCAGTTGCAAAATGGAAGTTTCAAAACTCACTCTCTCTTTTTCCTCTCAATTCTCACCAAACCTCATCTGAACCACTTCTATTCAATATATAGAGTGTGTAGGGATGATCTAGAAAGCTCTAGATCCTTCTAATGAGAAATTCAATTTCTCATGTCACTTGAATTCTCATGATATGCCATGGTATGCACAACTCTGCTAACAACTTGAAATCATCCTCATTCCCTTCCAATTTCTCCCCTAATGACATTTTGGACGTGTTTGGCTTGCAAGGGACCTTGATTATGCCTTGAATTTAGGTTTGGCAAATGTTACTTAAGATGTAAGTAACTACTTTTCAAAGCAAGTCCACAAATTAAACTTCAATTCAAAAATGTGGCTAAACCAATGTTCTTAAAATGTGTTTTAGAGTCAAAATGATATATTACATGCCTTGGTTTGGACATGTATATCAAAAATACCAATTTCCAACTTTGGTTCATTTAACTTATACCCTTATCTTAGGCCACTTTTGCAACATTGAGCTACAAGAAATTCCAACCTCTCATGACCTTTTGTCTTGCCTTAAAACATCATTTTGAACAAGTTTGATGTTGAACATTTTCCCATTTGAAGCTTGGAAATAGGAGTTACGGCCTTATGATTGAAATGACCTATAATCTCCAAATGACCAAAATACCCTTGACTTGTCAAAGCCCTAACTTGAGTTCTACAAATCCTATCAAGGACTTCTAGTACTCTCTAGAAATCTAAGAGGATAAGGAACAACATTCATGTTGACCAAAAGTTCATAGGAATCATCCTTCTAGGGCAAACATTTCATGCAAGTTGGACAACTTTCAAGCTCCAAATTCACATACCTCAGATGACCTGTAACTTGTCAAAGTCATAACTTGAGTTTTACAAATCCTATAAAGGACTTCTAGCACTCCAATTAAAGCTAAGCTCATGCTCTACAACAATCATGTTGGGGGAAAGATGAGATGACAATCATATCTTGAGCTAAATTGCCTTGAAGATAGGGGTCAAACTAGGGGATTTTACACTGTCAAGCCTTAGAAACCCTAGCTTGAAACATCTCAAACTCTTAAATCATGATGAGTTGACCTTGGAATCATCCTTATAACATCTCAATGTATCAATCTATGATCATTGGGTTCTTGGATTAAGTCTCAACCTTCTCCAAATCCTCAGTTGACTTAGGATTGACCCAGTCAAACCCTAATTGCACCACTC
This sequence comes from Lathyrus sativus, assembly GCA_963859935.3. Classification (NCBI taxonomy): domain Eukaryota; kingdom Viridiplantae; phylum Streptophyta; class Magnoliopsida; order Fabales; family Fabaceae; genus Lathyrus; species Lathyrus sativus. The sequence continues at coordinate 185,084,701 of OZ012741.1, read as the reverse complement.
ATGGCTGAGTCTTCTTATTCTTGCACAATGACCTGTCTAGGCCTCAAAATAATCTTCAACACTTATCATGAACTCTCTCAAGAACTCAAGTCCATCTTCATGGCTTCAGAATCATCTGATGACTTTCCACAACTCTCAAGTTAGGAGACACACACTCTTGGCTTCAACCACTCTTTCTGAGGCTCTTTTGACTTCTCTGACAAGGATATCAACCCTTGAACACTGGAATAACCTTCTTTAGCTAGCTTCAAAGTCTTGTGTAGCTCTTGATTGGTAATCATACCTCTTGATCTCCTGCATACATGTCAATGAAATGCAAATGATAATGCTAATGTGAATGAAATGAAACATAAGCTAGGTAAAGAAATGTTGGGCAAATTTTGGGGTGCAACATTAGGGTTTAGGGTTTAGGGTTTAGGGAGCTTTCCACCTTGTACCTTAGTCAACACAACCTTTTGGGAGTATTTAGAATTTTGTTTGTTTTTTTTTCTTTCTGGGCCTATCCGCGCGCAACTATTTGCACCCCCAGCCTGGGCCCATTCTCATTTTGCACTAATATTGTTTGCTATTTGCACCACTCTTTTTTCATTTACTTGTTAATTTATTTTACTTTTTATGTTTTATGCTGTTTCTAATTTAATTCAAATAAAATAGTTCCAATAGGCTAAAAATTCACCAAAAATAATTTTCACAAACTTTAAGATGTCTAGTTTTTTCTGGATATTTTTATTCTATTTTTTGACTTTATTTTCAATTAAAAAATGAATTAAATATTAGGGCTGTTTTATTTGAATTAAACTGTGACATATCTTTCTCTTGATTTTGTTTCTAGGTGTAAACTTCTAATTTTTGCATGAATGTCTTTGAGCATTGCATTAACATGTTGATTGATCTTTGGATATTTTTTTCATGATTTTTAGGTGTTGTTTCCATGTAGTTTGAATTGCCTTTTATTCCCTCTCCATCTTTGCCTTAATTTGGGACACTCTTGGTGTTTGCCCTCTGTTGAGGCACTTTCCTTTTGAATTTCAGTCTCCCCTTTTGACCCCTAATTCCTGATACCTTGGTGGTCCCTTGAGATTTTATTTGGCATTTTTAGATGCATTTTATTATTTTTCATGTATTTTGCAAGTTGCTTCATGTTTATGTATCTCTACTTGTGTACTTGTTTTGTTTTGCTTCCAAAAGCTTGGTTGTGCATTTTTTATGAACTTTATCTTGATTGTTTCATGTCAGGGGCTTGTTATAGGTCTTATTTGCCAATTCATAGGTCTTTACCTTGTGCATAAGTTGTTCATTTGATCTCATACTTTCATGTTTGCACATTGTGTTTCCATATGTGATGTTTGCTTGCATTCTTTGATGTTGTTGTTTGCATTTGCTTGTGATGCTTTGCTTTAGCTTTTGAGATATCTTCTCCTCATCCCCATTTTGTCCTATGACTTTGGAATACTACTTAAGGTTGCTTGGTTCCTCCTGAGGAGGAACCCGAAGCTTGCCTAAAGTAATGAATCCATGAGGACTTCTTCACATTGTTTTTGTTACTTGTTTTTTATGCATCTTCTTCTCCTCTTCTCTTGCATGTATTCATACTATGGATTTAGGTTGAGATGAGCTTTTGGAGGCTCCAGCCCCACACATATTTCCTCCCTCACTTGTATTGCATCCTTATCTTCCATGTTTGCATTCTTGTGCATGTTTTCTTTTTTTTTTCTTTGTCTGTTTCTTCCCTTAGGATTTCCATTCCATCTTGTTTAAGTTGGAGTGTGATAGACATTAGAGTTCTAACCATACATGATAACATTAGGTAGAGATTTCCCTTTTGTAATCCCGACTTTAGGTGCACCTTGCATGACAACTTTTAGGGTTTGGTCTAGTCCCCCTTAGTTGGTCTCTTTCTCTTCTCATCTTCAAACAACTTCAATCCACTTAATAAAGCTTGACAATTGTTGCACGCTACGAGCCTTAAGCCATTTGGGAAATGATGATTGGGTGGTTGACTCTCAATTATCTAGAATGTTAGTGTATGTCCTTTGGACGATATACGAAGCATTCGCTCCTAGATCATAGTCTTTAGTGCAACATGAGTCACAAACCAAGTTTAAAACACTTCTTCCTTAAAAAACACAAAAACAACTCAAACTCTTTTTCACCCCTTGGGGTTTTAATCAGGAAAACCTTTTTCATAAACAAGAGTGTCGTTAAATTTCAGTCCTATCGCAAACGGTAACGCCTAAGTCTCCAATGGTCGAGCTGCATACACCAACTGCTAGAACTGTCTATTAACCCTACTCGAGTAAAACTTTTTGAACAGCCTGTGTTCTCGTAAGCCCGAACTATGTTTGCTCTGATCTTTCGTACCAGACCAAAGTACGTAGGCACAAGACGCAATGTCTTGGCGAGCAACCTTCCCCCCTTTTTTAGCTGTAGTTAGGCGAACTACGTTGACTCTGACTTTCCCATTGCACGAGGGAGTACGTAGGCACAGAGCGGCGATGCTCTGCCGAGTCAGTTCTGTTTTCTTTCTCTTTTGTCCATAAGCCTTTAGCATAGATAATTTACACACCATTTTAGCTAGACAACACATGCGTGGATCCCGTCGAGTACGACGGACGTGAGGGGTGCTCATACCTTCCCCTTGCGTAACCGACTCACGAACCTAGGACTTGGTTGCGATGACCTCGTCTTTCCCCGTTTTCGTCAGGTTTTTCCGATTGTTTCCTTTCCCTTCTCTGGGATAAATAACGATAGGTGGCGACTATGTTAGTCATTGTCGGCCTCTTTTTTCGCGGTAGCGTCAGCTGGCGACTCTGCTGGGGGCAGGAATATCCCCTACGCGAGTCAACCCTAGCGCTTGTGTGTTTTCTTTTCGGGTGTGTGTATATATGTGCTTTATCTTTATTTACTTCCGCATTTTACTTTCCACATCATATATCATTACTGCTGTGTTGTGGGGAGGGAAGTTCCATTGAGTGAGAAGCCGGACCTGGGCTTGAGTACAAACTTAGTATTAGAAGCGAAAAGTAGTGGTGAACCTGTATGTTAGGCATGCACCAGTTCCCACGAAATTTTCACTCAGACGAGATTCTCTTTGATGTCTTTCTTTCCAGCCCAGTGGACCGTTGAGAGAATTGAAGATTTGAGGGTTGTCGACTCTAGGGACCGATCATTTGGGATTCAGCTAAGTGAGGCCTCTTCAAGGGATGATGATGCCAAACCAGGAATGGTGAACGTATCATCATTTCTTGAAAGTCTGTGACGCTGATGAACGCATAGGATGCTGAACCTTGTCAGTGTATAGGTCCATACCTGTGAGTGGGTGGGTTATGCAGGAAACCTTGACTTCCAGACTACCCAGTTCTTGACAGTGTAAACCTGTGTTCATGGTACAAAGGGGTTCTTATGTCAGTGATTTTGTCGGTACTAAGGCGAAGCGCTGGTTCTTCTCAGCCGACAACATAACAGTCCTGATCCCCTGTTTGCATTTGCATTTCATTGACGTGTGTTTATGTTGCAGGTGTACATTTCCTCTTCGATTCTGGTGATTCTGTTCTCTCTTTGTTGACATGGGTCCCTTGAGGAGGACCCTGGCCTACAAGTTTCTTACGCCTGACACTAGAATTTTGCGAAGCCTGATTTCTTTAGCTGACAAGAAGGTTATGGAGGATTTCAGAGAATCTTATGGGAGGCTTTTGAATATTGTTTGCAAACCTTCTCTGGATGAATTGAATGACCTTCAGACATTGTTACAGTTCTATGATCCTCAGTTGCGAGGCTTCACCTTTTAGAGTTTTGTTTTAGCACCCACATTGGAGGAGTTTTCTGATATATTGGGAATACCTATCCTGAACCAGATACCGTTCCATCATGTTGAGGGAGAGCCAGATTTGACTGAACTTGCTAAGGCTTTGCATTTGGATGTCTCTGAGTTGAAAGGGAAGTTAGCCAGTAGGAATGGAATGTTTGGGTTTCCATTACCTTTTCTTGCGTACAAGGCTCGAAAGTTTGTTAAGAAAGGTTGTTGGGTGATATTCAATGCTATCTTGGCCTTGTGTATCTATGGCATTATGTTATTCCCGAACATCCCAGATTTTGTAGATGCAGATGCGTTCAGTATCTTTGCTTCAAAGAACCCTATACCTACTCTGTTAGGCGATGTTTATCATTCCGTGCATTACAAGAATGAGAAAAGGATAGGGAAGAGCGTGTCTTGTTGTGCACCTTTGTTCTATACATGGTTCAGGAGTCACCTTCCCAAGACTGGTCCGTCCTCTGCTACTAATGGCGCTTTGGAATGGTCTGAGCGCTTGATGCAATTGTCTGCCGAAGACATTGTTTGGTTTGATAGGGATGTATTGGGCATTGATATTATCTATAGTTGTGGAAGCTTTCCTAACATCCCGCTGGTCGGAAGAAAAGGATGCATAAACTATAATCCGGCTATTACTATCAGACAGTTTGGATACGCACTTAGAAGGCCTCCGAAGGATGAAGAGATACAGGAATCTCTGTATCTCACTGGTTTGTTGGAGGGAGATACTTTGGCTAGGGTTGAACATGCATGGAGAAATGTCCATATGAGGGGAAAGGTTGCCTTGGGAAAGAGCAATAGTCAGGCATATGCTCCATATTTGGTTTGGATTCAGAGTAGAGCCAAAGAATTGATGATGCCATATCCGTCCGTTCAGCCTGTACATCCTCCTGAGATTGAAGAGCCTACTACAGTAGACATCCAAAGGTATGATCAGGTGTGTCACGAGAAAGAAGAGTTGCAGAAGACAAACGAAGAGTTAGAGAGGGAGATGGCTCAGCTCAGAAGTGAAAGGAACGAAGCAAGGTATTCTTTAAAAAAACAAACTGAATTGGTGAAGAAGTTGGGAACAGACTTAACTTAGGAGACTAAAGATAGAGAGCGCACATGCCAAGATTTGAATGCTTCTTATCGTATTCTGGCCACGAAGAAGGAAGAGTTGAGTAAAGCCTATTTGCATATTTCCAAGTTTGAGGCTCAATGGAACGCTGCCATGTCTACTAGCAAGCAGCGTGAAGACAAGTTAAAGGCGCATATCATCAAACAGAAGGCCCAGCTCCAAGCTAAAGATGAGGAGATCTCAAAGGAAGCCGCACTCAGAAGACATAGTGACTGCAAACTATATGAAGCGCTTGCAACCTTGGAGGAGCATAGAGAGGAGGCTAGTGCTAAGAGGCGTAGACATGAGGAGGTTGTGGGGAAGGAGGACTCGGTCGAGGATCTTCAGTCCACTATCAGTCAGCAGGAGTTGCTCATACGTGGTTTGCTCACTAGGCCGGACCAGTCTTGCCACCCAGTTTGATTTGTTTCTTTGTATTCTGTAACGTAGACTTTCGTATGGACCATCACCAGACCTGTTGGTTGAGGTCCTTTTTTGTTTGTACTTATTTGCTGTTTATACTTTTCCTGTGGGCTTATGTTTGTATATATGAGGAGTTTTTATCCTATGCTTGCCTGTGGGGCTCTCCATCGTCTTGGTTGTTTTCCCGAAACTAGAATCGAGGGGGAAATGTCCCTATTCTCATAAATACATGTCTGCATTTTAGCATGTTCTCGCATTTGCAGGTGCATAGGAACTGTTAACCTTATCTTGTTTCTTGTGCCACTAGTGTTTCAGGATTGCAAAACAGATAACTCACCGCTACGGTACTAGAGGTAACCAGAGAAAGCTTATGGATCAAATGCAAGTGGAAATGCAAGAGATGAGGGACCGTATTGCACAGCTGATGGATATGATGCAAGGAGTTGCTACTGGTTAGGCTCAACTTCAGACCATGGTGCAACCCCTGTTGACACGAGTTGATGATGACGGGGTACTACATGGTGGGATTGCTACTAACCACACTCGGGTTGAAACCCCTCAGGTGGGCAATTCAATACCAACTTTAGTCATCCCCAATGCTGGAGGGGGTAGTCACGGCGCCGGTGCCGGAAATGAGACAGGTTTTAATGCTGGCGGCAATGGGAATGGCCATGGCTTCGGTTTTGATACTACAGGTGGCATTCATGGTAGTTTGGACCATACATGGAACGAGGATCGGTAGGAGGATATATTCACTCCAAGGTTTGTAAATGCTGCAGGACCTTCTGAGGCTGATAGAAGGATTCAAATGATTAAAGAAAAGATGTGATCTCTTGAGTGCCAAAATTCCATGGGGCTAGATATGTCCAACCTGGGGCTGATCCCCGGCTTAAGAGTGCCTTACAAATTCAAAGTGCCCGACTTCGATAAGTACAAAGGCACTACTTGCCCGAGGGTCCACCTGCGCTCATACTATAGAAAGATGTCCGCGTACTCAGACGATGAAAAACTCTTGATGCACTTTTTCCAAGATAGCCTGTCCGGCCCCTCTTTGGAATGGTACATGGGGTTGGAGCCCACCAACGTCCGCACCTGGAAAGAACTAGCCGAGGATTTTGTAAGGCACTATCAATACAATAGTGACCTCGCACCGAATAGAGTCTAGTTGCAGAACCTTTCTCAAAAGAGTAACGAGTGCTTTAAAGAGTACGCCCAGAGGTGGCGAGAGCTTGCTGCTAGGGTGCATCCACCAATGGTAGAGAGGGAGCTTGTGGACATGTTTGTGGCTACTCTAACAGGGGTATACTATAAAAAACTAATAAGCAGTGTGTCCGGAAGTTTTTCAGATTTGATAATCACCGGTGAAAAGGTGGAGAACGGCATCAAGCTTGGAAAGATTCAGGTGGGAGAGGTACCCTTAGCTGGAGGAGGAGGAAAAAATATATTTGGAAATAGGAAGCATGAAGGTGACGTCAGTTCAGTGACAAGTTCTAGAGGAAGAGGAAGGGGTCAGCCCCAGAACCAATATCGCCAACAGCAAGTGGCTAGTGTCACTATTCCTGTGCCACAGCAACAACGACCATAACAACAGCAACAACAAAGACAGTATCAGCCACAACAGCAAAACCAGCAAGGTTATAGGAGGTATCCTGATAGGGCCAGGCCGAATAGAGTATTTGACACTCCACCAATGCCCTACTCTCAGGTGCTTCAGACTTTATTGCAGCTACAATCAATTCAGAAAAGGACTCTCGCTCCTTTGACAGGTGATCCCCCACCCGGCTATGACGCAAATGCACATTGCGAATTTCACTCTGGGGCGCCTGGTCACTCTATTGACGATTGCAAGGCTTTTAAACACAAGCTGCAAGATCTCATTGACAGTAAAGTGATAAATTTTTCTCATGATGCACCTAACGTCGTGCAAAACCCTATGCCAAACCATGGGCAGGCTAGGGTTGGTGCTATTCTGGTGGAGGAAGATTTAGACTTGATAATGGATGTGAACGAATTGAAAACTCCGTTGAAGTTTGTGAAGGACAAATTGCTGGGAGGAGGTGTATTCCCAGGCTGCAGTGAGGACTGTGTTAATTGCTTAAGTCATCCTGAGGGATACGTTGATCTGAGAAGGTGCATCCAAGGAATGATAGATGAGGGGACGTTACACTTTAAGCGGACTGCAAAAAAGAAACCTGTTGAGGAAATAAACGAGGAGAGGGGCGAGGTCGCTACGATCTCGATCCCATATAAGACTATAACCATTTCAGCGCCACCTAGGCCTCACTATTACCAAAGCAGGACCTGTGCCTTATGAAAGCACCAAAGCTATCCCGTGGAACTACGGGGCTGAGGTGTACTGTAATGGTCAGAAGATAGATTTGAAAAGTTTTCCTGTGGAGTCAGAAGAGAATGTTGTGGAAGCAGGGGAAATTACCCGAAGTGGCAGGGTCTTTGCATCGCCCGAAGTGGTGGTTGAAAAAGCAGATAAGGGGAAAGGTAAGATGATAATTGAAGAAACTTCCCAGTATGGTGAAAAAGGATCTTTGGAGAATGATGTTGAGGAAGTCATGAGGCTGATACGCAAAAGCGACTACAAGATAGTCAAACACTTACAGCAGACACCTTCCAAAATTTCGATATTATCGTTGTTGTTGAGTTTCGAAGCACACAGAAATGCATTGATGAAAGTGTTGAGTACCGCTTTTGTACCTAAGGAAATATCAGTGAATCAGCTTGAAGGGGTTGTTGGGCATGTAAGCGCAGGAAATGGCCTTGGATTTACAGATATAGACTTAACACCAAGGGGCAGAAACCACAATTGTGCGCTGCACATTTCTGTTGAATGTAGAGGAGTGGTTATGTCTCATGTCCTTATTGACACAGGGTCATCTTTGAATGTGCTGCCGAAAAAGGCACTTATGAAGCTGGATACTAGGGGCATTACCTGTACACCGAGTGATTTGGTTGTACGTGCTTTCGATGGTACTCGGAGGTCTGTCTTTGGTGAGCTGACTTTGCCTATCCAAGTGGGCCCAAAAGTTTTCAACGTTGTATTTTATATCATGGACATTCAGCCTGCTTATAGTTAGGCAGACCATGGATCCACTCAGCTGGGGCTGTCACATCAACTCTGCATCAGAAGTTGAAATACATGGTTGGTGGCAGTGTTGTGACAGTATGTGGAGAAGAAGACATCATGGTTAGTCACCTGTCTTCTTTCAAGTATGTTGAAGTAGATGGGGAACTTTGGTGACGAAATCGGACGGTGACGGCATGCGAGTTCCTTCTTTCTCGACCGGCGATGATGAATCTCGGAATATCTGAGCCTTCGGCAGAGGGAGCTTTCGTTGAGAGCTTTTAGGGTTTCTACTTTTTCTATGATAAAACCGCTTCTTCTCCTTTGTGGGCTTTTCTTCGATGTTGTTTTTCGATTTTCTTTCGATTGTTGAAAGTTGTCCCTTTTATAAGTGAAGCGATGGGCCTTTCAATGATAAGCGTCTTCAAAGATTTCCTTAACGGTTGATGCCTTGTCTGATTCGATTGATGATTTGCTCAATCCTTTCATATTTCGCTTGGGCCTGTCTGATTCGATTGATGAGCTGTTCAATTCTTTCCTTGTTGCTTGATTTTGTCAGTGACACTGAGTGATTTTGGGATCCCATAGTTGATTCTCTCTGCTTCGGTTAGGGAAGTTCAAAACTTTCCTTTTTCGTGTTTATTTGTCAAACTTGGAAACGTATCCTTGACGTGTCTTATTGACTTTGTTGGCTTTCGAATTTAACGCTTTTCCTCTTCTTCTTCTTCGCAGGGAAACTATGCTTACAGTGCGGAAGCTGCCTTATCTTGCTTGCCGGGAAGGGTGTTGTGGCCGGCGATGATGACAATGTCTGAGCTGAGGATTACGGTTACCGTTGTTGTTTGAGAATGTCCATTGATGCTCTTGAGTCAGTCGGGAGTCGGCGACAAATCCTCTTTGTTGCCTTCATGGCTACTCGAGCCTTGCCTAGTGATGAATCAAACCTGAGGGTTAAGACCCTTCCATCTTTGCTCATGAATTTTGAATTATGATTTGTGGTCAATGTGTTGCTGTTGTTGCAGGTGAGAAATCGAAGCTATTGATGTTACTCTGTTGTTAATTGTAGCTAGTTCGCAAATGGCATTTGCCGTTGTAGTTCATTGTAATGGATGTTGATTCTATGATTGTCTACCTGTTGTAGTTGATGTGCCCGTTTATGGTTGACTTGTGACCTTGCGAAGCGTTGATTGCGGCCTGAAGTTTGAGGCTGCTCGTGGCTCTAACTGTTATGATTTTGAGCAGTTTTGTGGAGTTCTGTCTGTTACGCCCGATGATGAATGGTCTGAGGGCTCTATTTGTCTTGACTTATCTCTTAAGCTTTTGCAATATAGCTATTGATGATGTTCAATGCACTTCCATTGCGGATGTTGAACTGTCGTTATTGGTGCTGTTACAACTGGTGTACTTGTTGTTGATGCTCATAATTGATATTGCTGGAAGCCTGTATTTCCATGGTCTTCGAAGCTTGGTTTACCTTCTTAACGGTGCTCTGATCACCGGCTGTGTCTTGCCTTGACAGACTGTTGTTTTTAGATTATGTTGCTGTTATTTGCCATTTTCTTGCAGATGGTGACTTGTAGATGCTTACACAATTGAAAAGAGCCTGTTGGTCATTATCCATAGGTGCTCGTTTTAGTTACTCTGCTACCGGTGTACGAGTTTACTTGCTGCAGTTTGTTGAAAGACTTGCTATCCTTGCGTGCGAAAGCGTGCTTGCAACTGCTGCGCTTGCGGATGATGCCTCTGATAAATGCTCGTTGCTTGGACTTTCTTCATGACGAATACTTGAGCTGCAAACTGACTTTCCTTCTTCTTCTATCAAGGATGCCATTGAACTGTTGATTTCAGATACTGTCTTATCTTACACCGTTGCCGAAAAGCTGTTTGATGTTCAGTAGGGAGTCGGTGACGACTTTGGTTGTCGCCCTTCCGGCTGCTCAAACTTTATGCCCAATGATGAACTGCACTGAGGGCTGATCATCTCTCAATCATTTCTCAGTCCATTGATGTAATGCTCGTTTTGTTTAACAATTGCGTCGCAGATAAATTCTTGGTGGCAGTCGTGGGTACAGTACTACAGTTGAATGATGCAGAGATACTAATCAATCTTTGTTTTACTGTAACAGGTGGCTTTTAAGTGGCTTTTGGATGTTCGCATTTTACCGCCGGATTTCCGGAGCTTAGAACAAGATAGAGCTGGCGCTTTGCACGTTGGAAGACGATGTCCATATTCACTTACATCCTTGTAGTTCTAGGGAAAGTTAAACAGAGTGGCCTAATTGGGTTATTCTGAGGGCCATAGCATCTTGTAGGGCTTTTATTTGCGGTATTGTAATATTATTTCATGAGGAACAACCGTTGTGTTTATTTGAAGATGTTTGTAAATAACCAATGGAGACAATGTAGACCTTGTTGTATTTATAACTTGTGGATTCAAAGATAAATTCAAAATTCGAAGTAGCTTTCTTCCTTGCGGTAACTTAGATTTCCTCACCTCCTTTACTTTGGAAGAATCATGGTAGAACAGATTTGAATATGAAGTTAAAAAAAGAAAAGGTCTTCGAATTTTAAATGGCTCTCGCGTATGAATTCACTTTATGGTCTCGAATCACCATGAACTGCCTTAAAACATCACAACCTATCCCCTCTTGCATTCTGATTTACGTCTGATTCTTGTATGACCTCGAGATTAGAACTTGCATTTCGTGCCTTCCATTATTCAATGATCCTTAAGTTCAATAAATTCTCCAGTAACTTTTACTACGCCATACTGAAATCCTGAGGTCTTGAAAGAAACATCTGTAGATCCTTATATTGCCACATTAACGTTCTGTTTAAATCGCTCTGCTTGTCAGAGAAGCTCTAAAAACAAAGTGGTCCTACACATACTCGTTAGTCCTGATAAACACGTATACAAGAGTAAAAGATTCAAACATGGGAAAACACACAAGAAGGTGGAATCTTAAGGTCAAAAATTAGGGTGCGACAGATGCCCCTATTTAAGTTTCTTCTATCCGGAGATACAGAGATGGAAATCTCCGTCTCGACGAGATAGGAGGGACTTAAATATAAACATTGCATGAATTTTTGGCCCTAAGAGGCCACCGAATGCAAACGATATGCAATGGTATGAAAATGCAAGACAGACGGTCCTGTGAGGAAAAGATATCACAGGGGATGAACTGGACACAACACGCTAGACGAAAGAGTAACAGACCCAACGAGGCGGGACCTCACGGAGACAGGACACAACCACCAATGGGGAAACTCCCTAGTATAATAGTAGTACATAAACCAAGGGTATGGCGATTTAGACAATAGGTGAGAAATTCGTAATCGAAGGGTAGATTATCATCAACATGGAGCGATCCGGATGACGGTGATAACCATAGTGACTTCTGGAATAATTCAGTTTTGTTTCGTATTCCTTTTTTCTTCATGCCTTCTCTTTCCTTGCTTTTTCAACTGGGAATAGTAAAATGTAGAACCTCCCCGAGCGTCATGGTACGGGAACCATGAGCTGGTCTCAGTCTCTGATGTAGAACCTCCTCGAGCGTCATGGTATGGGAACCATGAGCTGGTCTCAGTCTCTGATGTAGAACCTCCCCGAGCGTCATGGTATGGGAACCATGAGCTGGTCTCAGTCTCTGATGTAGAACCTCCCCGAGCATCATGGTATGGGAACCATGAGCTGGTCTCAGTCTCTGATGTAGAACCTCCCCGAGCGTCATGGTATGGGAACCATGAGCTGGTCTCAGTCTCTGATGTAGGACCTCCCCGAGCGTCATGGTATGGGAACCATGAGCTGGTCTCGGTCTCTGATGTAGAACCTCCCCGAGCGTCATGGTATGGGAACCATGAGCTGGTCTCAGTCTCTGATGTAGAACCTCCCCGAGCGTCATGGTATGGGAACCATGAGCTGGTCTCAGTCTCTGATGTAGAACCTCCCCGAGCGTCATGGTATGGGAACCATGAGCTGGTCTCGGTCTCTAATGTAGAACCTCCCCGAGCGTCATGGTATGGGAACCATGAGCTGGTCTCAGTCTCTGATGTAGAACCTCCCCGAGCGTCATGGTATGAGAACCATGTGTTGGTCTCAGTCTCTGATGTAGAACCTCCCCGAGCGTCATGGTATGGGAACCATGAGCTGGTCTCAGTCTCAACCTGAAGTGATGAAAACTCTTGGGAGTATCTTCGCAGGGGTTGTAAATTTTATAGATTGTAAAATCATTGTAGTTTGTAGATGTAATTGTAGATGTAAATGTAAAACTTTGCAGATTGTAATTTGTAATGTAATGGAGGTTGTAAGACTTCATCGGGGATCTTCAGAAGAGATGTAAGTCAGTTAGATCGTAAAGTATGTCTTCTTAAATAAAGAGACTAATGTGGTAAACTTCCTCGACTTCTCAGGGGAGATGTCACTTGATGGAAATAAGCTTGTGTGATGAACTTACTGGGGAATTCACTTCCGAGGAGTATCCTTGTAAGTTGCAAAATATTCTGTTGTGAAATCTCAAATAAAGAGAAGTGTCTTGTAATGTCTTTGGAGAACTTCTCTGATGGATTTACGAAGCGATGCCATTTGACGAATTGATGGTGTTGAGGAACCCACTGAGGGTGAACGAACCGTCCTGTAGAAACTGTCGTTTTTCGTTTTGAGTAAGACCTTAGTCAAAACGAGTTGCTCAAATAAAGAGATCATTTATAGTCCAAATGTAGATGGTTGAGGAAACCTGTGATATTTGGAGCAAAACCTGTCTTCATGAATATTCTTCCTGGGGAATATAGTGCAAAATAAATGCACACTTGATCCATGTTCAAAAAGCTGGAGATTATCCACAATGTGATTGCCAAGGACCGAAATTCAATTCGGGAAGTAGCCGAAGAGAAATTGTCAAGAAAGACTCGGCCATTGAGGTATGAACTCAAATGGAATGTACTGAAACAACCATCTTCCACGAGGATCGAACTTCATAGGGAAAGTAGGAATATTATGCTTTTTCTGCCTAGGACTGACAACTCTATTTGGGGGAATAAGACACGCCCAAGCGCCTGGGGATGAGCACGGCCAAAGCGACAGATCAAACTAACAAAAAGGTGCAAAATGCATATGCCATGCTGTCTATCTATATGATATGCGTATGCTGACGAACCGGGAGAGGCGAAAATAAATGTCTCAAACGGAGAGGTACTCAAGCAAAATCTCCACAGACCTCGTACCACCTGTAGAAAACCTGATCGTAAACAATCTTCATCTCTGGATAAAATAAATATCCCCTGCTTGGGGAATCATATATGATTGTCGTTCCTCCATGGATGAAATAAACATCCTTGGTCATCCTTTTGTTATTCATATATCAAGTAAAACAAATTTTTAAATCAATTTGGATTTGCTATCAAGAATAAAGATTTTGATAAATGAAAAACTTTTATTGAATGGTGGTCATCAGAAAGGCGTGACCCCAATACTATAGTGTTGGAAAATGATAGAGATTACATCAAGGGAATAACAACTTGCTCTTCCTAAGTTAACGAGAACTCCCCGAGTTCTAAACGAAATACTTCTTGACAGCGTCTGTATTCACAGGGCGAGTGATTTCTTCTCCGTCCATTGTTGCTAACATCAAAGCACCTCCTGACAAAACCTTCCTTACCACGTACGGTCCATCATAGTTCGGGGCCCATTTTCCTCTAACGTCAGTGAGGAAAGAATGAATCTTCTTGAGTACGAGGCCGCCTTCCTTGAATACACGGGGGCAAACTCTCTTGTCAAATGCTTTCTTCATTCTTTGCTGATACAACTGTCCATGGCATAGCGCCGCCATCCTCTTTTCTTCGATTAAGTTCAACAGATCGTATCTGTTCTGGCACCATTCACTTCTGATAACTTTGCATCCATCAAAATCCTCCTAGAAGGAATCTCAACTTCTATCGGGAGTACTGCTTTTGTACCGTAGACAAGTGAAAATGGAGTTTCCCTAGTCGATGTGCATATCGTCGTACGATACCCATGTAAGGCGAACGGGAGCATTTCATGCCAGTCCTTATAAGTAATGACCATTTTCTGAATGATCTTTTTGATATTCTTGTTGGCAGCTTCAACAGCCCCATTCATCTTTGGTCTGTAAGGAGAAGAATTATGGTGCTCAATCTTGAATTCTTCACACAATTCTTTCATCATTCTGTTATTCAAATTGGAACCATTATCTGTAATAATCCTGCTTGGCACACCATATCGGCAGATAAGCTGATTCTTGATAAATTTAACAACCACATGTCGAGTTACATTAGCGTAAGAAGCCGCCTCGACCCACTTGGTAAAATAATCAATGGCTACTAAGATGAATCGGTGTCCATTAGATGCTTTCGGCTCTATCATCCCAATCATATCAATTCCCCACATAGAGAACGGCCACGGGGCTGAGATAACATTCAACAAAGTCGGAGGCACATGAATCTTATCTGCGTAAATCTGACACTTGTGACATTTTATAGCAAACTTGTAACAATCTGATTCCATTGTGATCTAATAATAGCCAGCCCTTAAAAGTTTCTTAGCCATGGCATGTCCATTGGCATGAGTTCCAAAGGATCCTTCGTGAATTTCCGTCATCAACATATCTGCGTCTTGCTTGTCAACACATCTCAGCAAGACCATGTCAAAATTCCATTTGTATAACACATTGTTACTCAAAAGAAAACTCCCAGCCAGCCTTCTCAAAGTTTTCTTATCTTTGTTGGAAACTCCCAAAGGATATTCTTGAGTTCTAAGGAATACTTCAATGTCATGGTACTAGGGTTTGCCATCTTCAACTTCCTCGACGGCAAAGATGTAGGCGGGGTCTGTCAAGACGTTTTACTTCGATCCGAGGACACTCATTCCAAAAGTTCACCATAATCATTGAGGCCAAAGTTACCAATGCATCTGCCATTCTGTTCTCATCACGAGGGATATGATGAAAGTCGACTCTATCAAAGAATGGTAACAGTCTTCTAGCATAATCTCTGTATGGGACCAAATTATCTTGTCGAGTTACCCATTCTCCTGTGATCTGGTAGATTACAAATGCAGAATCACCAAACACATCCAAATTCTTAATCCTCAAATCTATTGCTTCCTCAAGACCCATGATACACGCTTCATACTCAGCTTCATTATTAGTACTCTTGAATGTTAATCTGGAAGTAAACGGGATATGGGACCCTTGAGGAGTCACAATAACGACACCTGTCCCTTTTCCATGAGCGTTGACAGCTCCATCAAAAACTAAACCCCATTGAAATCCTGGTTCTGGTCCTTCACCATGCAAGGGTTCTTCACAATCTTTCATCTTTAAAAACATAACATCCTCATCGGGAAAATCATTGTTTGAAGGTTGATAATCCAAAATAGGCTGGTGAGTCAAATGATCAGCCAGAACACTTCCTCTAACGGCTTTCTGAGTATGGTACTCGATATCATACTCGGATAACAACATCTGCCATCTAGAAATCCTCCCAGTCAAAGCGGGTTTCTCAAAAATATACTTGATAGGATCCATCTTCGAAACTAACCAAGTGGCGTTGTTCAGAATATACTGGCGCAAACGTTTGGTGGCCCACGCCAAAGAACAACAAGTCTTCTCTAACATAGTGTATCTCGTTTCACAATCGGTAAATTTCTTGCTCAGGTAATAAGTGACATGATCTTGCTTTCCTGTTTCATCTCGTTGACAGAGTACACAACCCATTGAATCTTCCAAAACAGTCAAATACATAATCAAAGGTCGGCCTTCAACTAGCGGTATCAGGATAGGTGGTTCGAGCAAATACTCTTTGATACTATCAAAAGCCTTTTGACAATCCTCAGTCTAAACATACCCTTGTTCTTTCCTCAGAAGCTTGAAAATAGGTTTACATGTAGCAGTCATGTTGGATATAAACCTAGAGATATAATTCAAACGTCCCAAAAATCCTCTGACTTGTTTCTCGGTGGTAGGAGCTGGCATTTCCCGGATGGCTTTCACTTTGTCGGGGTCCACTTAAATCCCTCTTTGACTGACAATAAAGCCCAATAGTTTCCCTGATCGTACTCCAAATGTACATTTGTTGGGGTTCAGACGGAGCTTGTATTCCCTCAAACGACCGAACAACTTAGACAGGTGTTTAACATGATCATCCTCAGTCTTCGACTTAGCTATCATATCATCCACATAAACCTCAATCTCCTTGTGCATCATATCATGGAACAAAGTAGTCATAGCTCTCTGATATGTTGCCCCTGCATTCTTTAATCCAAATGGCATAACTTTGTAACAAAAGGTGCCCCGGGGTGTGATAAATGGCGTCTTCTCTCTGTCCTCGGGAGCCATTCTAATCTGATTGTAACCTGAAAAACCGTCCATAAAGGAGAAAACCTCATATCTTGCGATACTGTCAACCAAAATGTCAATGTGAGGTAACGGAAAGTCATCTTTCGGACTGGCCTTGTTCAAATCCCTGTAATCTACACACATGCGAATCTTACCATCCTTCTTCGGAACGGGCACAATATTAGCCAACCAGAACAGATATTCGGCAGTGACAAGGAAACTTGCATCAATCTGTTTCTGTACCTCCTCTTTAATCTTTAGAGCCATGTCGGGTCGAGTTCTTCTGAGCTTCTGTTTTACAGGCGGGCACTCTGGCTTCAAAGGTAGACGATGCTCAATTATAGCAGTGTCTAACCCAGGCATATCCTGATATAACCAAGCAAACACATCAACAAACTCTCTGAGCACAATGATCAACTGTTTCTTCACCTCAGGCTTGAGCAAAGCTCCAATTTTCACTTCTCTACGGATTTCTTCTATTCCCAAATTGATTACTTCCACGGGCTCTTGATGAGGTTGGATAGCTTTCTCTTCTTTCTCAAGCAGTTTGAAAATCTCTTCTGGAATATCATCTTCTTCGTCCTCGGCTTCATACACGAGAAACTCAAAATTCGGAGAAGGCAGTGGGTCATTATTCCTAGGATGTGCTTTATGTAGCAATCTGCGCAAGTGATGTGATTTTTAATAAGTTTTCGTAAAGTGGAAAGTGTGTGTACGCGAGACGCTACTTATTATTTTCCAACATCGTAAATAAATATAAAAAAACACAAGAATGAAAATGAAAGTGATTTATTGATGATAGAAAAACCAAAGAGACACGCCCAACAAAGTCACCTTTGCCTTGGGCATAGCTAAGGGAATTATTTAAAAGTAAGCCCCAACAATGCAGTTTCGCCTTGGGCAGAGCGAAAATTTTAAAAAACAAATGCTTTACTTAGATATATGAACGACGGCAGGGGCCTCAACCACACTCCAGTTCTTAACCAAAATTCCTGGGGTTACAAAGCTTGGAACATCCCCATCTGAATCTTCCTCGGTCACAGCGTAGACTCCAAAGCTATAGTCAAACTCATCTGAAACATAACCTGGATCTTCCATATAGGGCTTATAATCTTCGTAAGGAATGGAGGACCTTGCAGAACCATCTGATATGTAACCTTCAGACTCTTCTTCTAACACAACATTAACTTGAGGATGATGGACGACCCCTCCACTACGGAACACTTCACTAATCAGCGGAAACCCTTGACTTCTAGTAGTTTGTTGAGCAGAACTGCTGGTGAAACCAAGACCTTCCTTATTTCTGTTTTCTGGCAAAGACAACACCTTACCCCAAATTGTCTGAGAACCGTCGTTCACTACACGTTGTGCGTCTTTGAAAGATGACATAGATGCCTGAGACCTTTGGAAACCCTCACCCACAATAGACAAATCTTGAAATTGTGTACCAACTTCTTCCTCAGCTTCAACATATGAGAATGATGACAAATGACTCACCACTAAGGCTCGTTCCCCACAAATTGTGATCGTTTTTCCCTCAAACGCATATTTCAACTTCTGATGCAGGGTGGAAGTGACTGCCCCAACTTCATGTATCCATGGCCTCCCTAGCAAACATCTATAGGAGGCACGAATGTCCATGACTAGAAACGTGATCATAAAAGTCTGCAATCCAATAGTCATTGGTAAATCTACCAAGCCAATTACTGTCTTTCTAGACCCATCAAAAGCTTTGATGATAACGTGACTTGGCCTCATCGGTGGTCCCTAATAAGATAGCTTAGATAGAGTAGTTCTAGGAATCACATTTAGAGAAGATCAAGTATCAACTAACACACTGGACAGAGAATCATTTCCGCAGTTCACAGAAATATGTAAAGCCATGTTATGTTTCTTCCCTTCTTCGGGGAAATCGTCCTCATTAAAACCCAGATTGTCACATGAAGTAATACTACCAATGATGTTGTCAAACTGTTCCATAGTCACATCTTGTTCAACATATGCTTGCTCTAAGATCTTCTAGAGCGCTTCTCTATAAGCCTCATAACTCATCATCAGTTGCAATACAGAAATCTTCGACGGGGTTTGCAGGAGCTGATCTGCAACCTTATATTCACTTCTCTTGATCACCTTTAGACATTCATCTGAATTGGACAAATTGGATCTACAAGATTGCCCCATAATCGGATCTTTTGAACTTGGTTGTCCGGATGAGGCCTCCTTTTCTTTCGGTGGTACAGTCGGGTAAACTTGACCACTCCTTGTTACTCTACTGACATCTGCAATGTTAACTACTGAAGGTACAGTGGGCAAAGGCACTTCCTTTCCATTTTCCAACATGGTGGCGTTGTATCTGTAGGGGATAGCCTTACTAGAAGTGTAAGGGATGGGTCCAGGCACGTTGATTACCAAAGGAGTAACAACCGACTTTCTGCTATTATACACGATTTCGATACACTCCACTTCCTTAAAGTGAGGCACTATAACACAGACCTCTTCGGCCTTTTCATCTGAAACTTCCTGATCATCATCTGCCAAACAGTCTTGAATCATGTTGACGGAGGGAGAACCGTGTGGGGGTAACGGATTAACCTGCACATTAGGGTCGGAATCCTTGAAGGACAAAATTCCGCACTTAATGAGCCTCTGGACATCTGTTTTCATACCAAAACAACTCTCAATATTGTGTCCTGGAGCACCGTGATGGTAAAGACAAAACTTGTCAGCTCTATAAGAAGGAGGAGGATTTGCGGGAACCATAGGTGGAGCTTTTGTCTGAATATGGCCCTTCTGAATCAGAGCTGGAAACAAATCAACATACTTCATGGGAATTGGGTCAAAATTTATCTTTCTATACACACGACCCTGATTGTTGAATGGCCGATTCTGCTGAGGATACTGCGGATTTTGCTGAGGTTGCGGTTGTTGAGCATTGGGGGACTGAGGTTGCTGACCCGGTTGCGGAAACTGTTGAGGTTGATAAGTTGGAGCATTAAACACTAGTAAAACTGCCGCAACTTGGTGTGACGGTGAATACCTTTTTCTAAATTGTCCCTTTTGAACGGTGTTCACCCCTTGCTCTTTTTTCTTCATAAAACTACTCCCATACTTCTTGTTAGGAGCATTCTCCTCTTTAGTCAATCTTCCTTCACAGACTCCTTCTTCTAAATGCATTTCCATATTAACCATTTCAGTAAAGTCACTGGGTGCACTGGCTACCATTTTCTCATAAAAGAAAGGACCATGGGTCTTCAGAAAAATCTTGGTCATCTCTTTCTCTTCTAACAGTGGTGTGACTTGTGCGGCTAACTCGCGCCAATGTTGGGCATATTCCTTAAAATTCTCCTTATTTTTCTGTGTCATAGCCCTCAATTGGTCACGGTCAGGTGCCATATCCACATTATACTTATACTGCTTGACAAAGGCTCCCCCTAGATCATTGAAAGTTTGAATCTTCGTACTATCTAACCCCATGTACCACTTGAGTGCAGCGCTTGTCAGACTATCTTGGAAATAATGAATGAGCAGTTGATCATTATCAGTTTGGGCAGACATCTTTCTGGCATACATAATAAGATGACTCTGAGGGCAAGTATTCCCTTTGTACTTCTCAAAATCAGGGACCTTGAATTTCGGTGGAACCTTGACATTTGGGACCAAGCACAGCTCAGAAGCGCTCTTTCCAAACAAATCCTTTCCACGAAGAGCTTTCAACTCCTTTTGCATCTCAGAAAATTGGTCTTGAAATCCATCCATCCTTTCTTCCAAACCCATAGTTTCGGTCGGCGACCCTTGTAAAATTGGCTCATCTAGAATATACAGAACAACATTCACATGTGGATATGCAGTAGTCATCACAGCAGTAACTGCAGGAGTAGCTTGGACAGCGGTCACAGCAGGGATCTCAGACACAGATGGACGGTAGCCGGTCGAAAAGAAATTGAGAGACAACCCCCACGGGAAACCTTGAGGCATGCTGTAGGTCATTTCGGCAACAGAAGACACCACTGGGATCGGTGTTAGTGTCACTTCGGAGATCACAGTCCTCTGAACATCTTGGTTGTTGAGTGCGGCTTGATTGGACAAAGCTTCCACTAGACCATTCAACCTCTCCAAACTTTCCTTCAGAACTGCAACTTTATCACGGAGTACTCTGTTCTCTTGTTCAAGTTGATCCATCTTCTGGCATTGACTAGCTCGAGTGTTGTATTGGTGATTCAGCTTGTCTGTGGAGATGAAGCAAGAGTGAGACCCTGGAATGCAAACAATGCTATGCTTACACAAAAATGCAAATGAGTATGAAACTTCAAGAAACTCAAATTATCTTCGGTATTATAACGTTAAAAAAACTTATTTATTTTGATATTCGAGGAGCATTACAAAGCAAAGTACTCTTTTAAGAGGTTATTACATTAAACCAAAAGCAAAAGAGAACTCGGAGATCTACTCCCTACACTCCTTCTATGCACGAAGTTCTTCTTCTAACTGGCTGACGCACTCTTGTAATTTGGCCTTCTCATTGATGAGTCGATCGACACATTCTTTCCAAGCCATAGCAGCTGGGGGAAGATCATCTCTGGCGATAGTTCCGGAAGAGGTGTGAGAGGAAAACAAATCCTCTCGCGCCTTTCTCTTCTTTGCAAATTCTATCTCTGGCAGCTTCTGGGACTTCTCTTTCTCTACCTTGAGGGTGAAAAACTTGATCTCCAATCGGCTTTCAGTTTCCGAGCCTCATCCAAAGTGGCCTTCAACTGATCTACTTCACTCACATCAAACCAATCAGGATCATGAAAATTCAGCACCATAGGTTCATGAAAAGGGAACGGCGTCTTGAGGTCGAAAGCCCTCTCCCGCACCTAACATAGGTAGTCTTCAGAGGCGTCGTCATTAGGGAATCCTAAAGCAGTCATCCCTTCCTTATTGACGTATCTCCATGTTTAAATTATGACGGTCTTCAGGTCTGGATCTTCTCCTTCCTTGAGAAAGATCCCTTCCAACAGAGCTTGGTCAGGTACTTCGATCATGGGATGCCCAAATTGTCTGCGGGCCAAGGCGGGATTGTAACTTATGCATCCTTCTCTCCCAATAAGCGGTATGTTAGTGAATCCTCCGATGCTGGGAATCATACATATACCTCCATAAGTAGGGTCATACCACACAATGTCAGAGTGAGTAAGGGCCATAACTATCTCGGACCAATGGGGTGCTTCTACCTCATCCCAAATAGACGGATGCCGAGTTAGGCGAGCAATAAACCATGAATACAGCAAAGCGGTACAACAAACAATATGTCCTCCTCCTTCAGCATTCTTCGAATGGATGGAATGATACGTGTCAGCTAGCAAGGTGGGAACCGGATTCTTGAGTATGAATAGTTTAATCGCATCCATATCGACAAAATCATCAATCTTTGGGAACCAGAAGATCCCATAAACCAACAAAGCAAAGGTAGCTTCCAAGATAAGGACCTCCTTTCTTTCAGCATGGTAACAGACTTTTTCGATCAAGAAATCCACTAGGAATCCAAGGACTCCTTCCTTGGTGGTTAAGTGCGCTTGAACATCTGCTAGGCTGAGGTGAGTCGTATTTACGATTTCTTGGTGACTGGGTATGTCTTCTTGGCCGGTGAATATAGGTCGGGCCGTCACAAGTATCTTCAAGAAATCAGAATACTCTTCCAGGGTCGGCATCAGCTGGTAATCTGGAAAGGTGAAGCAATGGTACAACGGGTCATAAAACTGAACAAGAGTCTCCAATAGCCCTTCTTTCATCTTGAGCTCAAGAAAACGGAAGGCTTCTCCATATTCTATTGTGAAAGCGTGACAGTTCTCGATGAGATCTGCTAGTTCTCTTAAGCTTTCAATGTTAGGACTATGAAAAGTGTACTCTAATGCTTCTCTCATGGTTACAATACCTGCGAAATAAAATTGAGTTTCTTGAAGTGAATAAAGAAAGAATGCAATGCAAGATGAATAGGACTTCATGGGATCCCAACTATTTATAAACATTGTGGTAAAAGAAAAATGTTTTATTAATTTTGAAACGGCTTACAAATAATTGATTTTAAAAGTCCCAAATAAATAGCTAAATAAAAGCTAATGAAAGCCCTAAAGAAGCTCTGAATTCCGCTGCTTGAGCTCCTCTTCCAATTGGGTTTTCTCACGGATAAGGTTGTCCACAATCAGCTTCCAAATAGTACATTGCGGTTCGGAGAAAAATAAATCCTCCATGGCCTTCCTCTTCTTGCAAGGAAGTAACTCTTCATCCTCCAATTGTAGCTGCTTCTGAAGTTCACCGTTCTCTGCAACCACTACTTGATACTTGTTCTTCCATGACTCTAACTCACGTTGCGACTTCCTCAAAGAGACCTCTAACTTCTCAGCTTCGGACATAAAGACATAAGTGGGCTCTCTTCTCGGAGATATAGGATCTTGACGAGAATAGGGCATCTTCAATTTGATTGCTCTCTCTCTCTCTCTGACCCACTGAAGGTAGGGCTCCAAGGACACACAATTAAGCTTCCCAAGGCTTTTCTTCCCTTGCTTATGCAAATGATCCTATGCAGCCAAAATCTTGTCTCGAAGTTCCTTGTCATCCCTAAAGAAAATGTTCTCCACTTGAAAACTCTTAGGTGGTTCCTTCAACGGATATCCCAACTGTCGACGAGCTAAAATTAGATTGTAATTGATCCCTCCATTAAAACTAAGTAACGGTACATTAGCAAAATCACCACAACCATCAATAACTAAAGTCCCGTCATACGCTCAGTTGTACCAAACAATGTCTGAGTGGGTCAATGCCATAACTCTCGGAGACCAAAGCCCTCTATCAAGATTCAAAAAAGAACTAGACCTCGGCAAGTGCAAAATAAACCACTTGTAGAGTAAGGGCACACAACATGTGATCATTCCTCCACCATAGAAATTTTGGAGATGCACAGAATGATAGGCATTACCCAATAGAGTCGGTACTGGGTTGTTCTTCAAAAAGATCTTAATCGCATTAAGGTCGACGAACCCTTCAAAACCTGGGAACAGGAACTCTCCATAAATAAGTAGGGCGAAGATTGCCTCAAATGGAGTCTTTTTCGTATAATCGGCATAAAACATAGCTTTACTGATTAAGAACTTCGTAGTCAAACCAAAAATACCACCCTTGCTAATTAAATTTCCCTTAACATCGGATACCTTTAGATAAAGAGCCTTAGAAATATCTCTTTCCTCAGGGTCCTTCTCCAAGAAAGGGAAGGGAGATTCTTCTAAGATAGGTAGACCAACCAAAAAGGAGTACTCTTCCAATGTAGGTAATAGCTGAAAGTCTGATAACGTAAAACAGTGATATAGCGGATCATAAAACTGCAATAAAGTGGAAAGAAGTCCTTCGTCTACTTGGCGATTTAATAAAGATATCAGCTTCCCATATTTTCTCTTGAACTTCCCTTGGTCTTCAATCAAGGTTACTAACTTCTTTAGGTCATCCAATTTAGGACTTTTAAAAGTGTATTTCAAAGTGTGTCTTCTGTTGGGATTCATAGTGCCCTACAATGTTCATAAGCAAAGGTAAATCCCATGAAGTCCAATGTGGTATGATGCTTTATGAATGCAACAAACACAAGTAAGCACATAGATGCACAAAGGTAAACAAACAAAGGGGGACCCTAGGTTTGCAACGAGCATGAAGCCAAAGGGTATACCCATTCCTAAAGGACATGGACTAAAGATTGATTGTACCTGCAGAACAAGGTTCTAATAAGGTTCCCAAAGTCATTAGCCCATCTTTCGGATATTATCAACTTCCCAAGTACTCGGTGGCTAATAATATTCTCAAGAGAACCTCTTTTGAGTGTAGTATTGCATAGCACTATTTCCGGGGGTACCCCCTCATAGCCCCACACTACATCCTTATAAAGGCCAAAGTGGGGTTAAGGTAACTACGGTCCTCAATATCATAGGCTCCAACATCAAATATAGTGCATGTTTTCACGATTAAGGACTCGTTCAACAATACAACTTTCGAGAGGGCCTCAATTGAGCGTGATTTTCATGTCAGCTTGGTCGGGATTCCACCCCCTATAAGCCTCGTCGAACATATCACCATCCTATCTTAAGTTCACTCAATTCTGGGTGTAGGACTTTGTCTCACCACTCAAGAGTATCAACCCAAAGGCAACAAACAAACAAGAATACAATTAAGCAAGTATAAGCAAATATATAAAAACATAAAAGCAAGTTAGGGAAACCCACTAAAGAAGATCCCCAGTGAAGTCGTCATTTCTGTCGCGGTGAAATTTGGATACCAAACTATTGATTAGTTTGAATCTTATTCATTTGCAACCGAACTTTGATTTGTCCAAAGGAAGGGATAAAGATCGAAATTCCCACAATGCGATGCAAATGCAAGCTAGAGAGTTATAGGTTCAGGGGTTGGTTAAACTTAGGGAAGGTGCTAGCATCCTAAGTTTCTGTAGTACTCTACAGGAACCTCTTGTTTTATGTTTATTTATTGCTATGTGTTTATCTGCTTAAGGTTAAAGACCTAGGGGTTTATTTATAAGTATATTCCATAAGATATCGCATCTTATGCCTAGATATCCTTACGGGAGTGGAATCAGAGTATCTGTAGTTCTCCTAAAGGGTTTGAGGAGTTCTTTGACTATGGTCAAAGTTCCTACGGGTTTAGGGTAGTTGGTTGATTGAGTTCAGGAGAAAAGACGAGTTATCATTTTAAGAGAGATTTAACCGCCACAAGTGTAAGAGATTATATTGTTGTGGGGTGGAGATTCTATCTCGTTTAAGATGATTAACATCTTTCTCTAATGTTTGAATAAATCGTATTGTTGTTTGTTTTATTTTACTATGTTGTAGAATAAAGACAAAGGTCCTCCTATGGGGTAGGATCTGTCTTAAGGATCGACTTGAATGGGATCAAGGATCAAGGAGATTATGATGCAAATGATGTATTTGCACAATTATTTAGATCATGCGTAGGTTCTTCCTTTGGACATTATGCATTGCGATAAAATAAATTGTGATAATGTAAATTGCGGAAGATAAATTGCGGATAAAGATAAAGCATACACACGCATGAAAGCGCTGAGGTGTAAGTGAAAATTGTGTATGTGAATGTGGATGCGCAAGCGTGTACGTTGATTGGTTAAGTTATCGATTAAGTAAGGGTGATATTGATTTTAGGCGAAACGTTGATTTTAGGAGCGGAGCTGAATTGACTTTTAAGAAAAGTTATGCTATTTTATTGAGAAAATGGTTTGATTTATTAGTCTGAGTTTATTTTCATTTTATCGATTTTAAGAGGAGGATTGAATTATTTTTAAAAGAAAAGTTGTATCGGATTTTTAGTAGAATTAAAGTTGTGAAGTCGGTTTTAATTATAAAAAGGGGTTTATTAATTATTATTATTAAGGAGATTTTATTAAATAAAATTACATAAGTAAGTTCTTTATTATAAAGGGTTTTTTTGAATTGATTAGATAAGAAGAGTGAATAAATGTGAATTGATTAGTTTTTTTTAAAAAGTTGGACACAAATTAGATATAAAAGGGTGGATTTAAATAAAATAGTTCCAGTTATTAATAAATAAAAGGTTTATTATTATCATGAAAGCATAAAAATTGAATTAAATTTCAAATGATTTTATTATAAAAAAAATGAGTCTATTTAATGAATAAAAAAAACATAAAAAGATTAAGTCAATTAAAAAAAAAGAGGCTGATTATAAATTGATTAATTAATTAATTAATTAGTAAATAGAAAAGGAGAATTAGGTTGATTAATAAAACAGATTAGAGGTTAATTAAGGTTGATTAAGGGTTGCGTGTGATTGTGGTGTACAAGTGCATGATGTGTGTGTGTGCTGCAAACATACAGTTACAGGCTGATAAATGGAACATAAGCAAAAAAAAAAGAAAAAACGGGGAAACCCTAAATCCCGTCAACCCCACAGGATCCCCAAATCGCGGTTGGTTTTTCTCTCGATCTGCCTTGCTCTCATCGTCTATCGTTTTAATCTCGACCTCCTTCCCTTCATCTCTCCCGTTCTTGAACCTGAAACACTAATTGAAAACATCAAACATTTCAAATATCGATAAGAACAGAGGTTTACCGATGGTTGGGAGCGGCGACGGAACTTTGGTGACGAAATCGGACAGTGACGGCTTGCGAGTTCCTTCTTTCTCGACCGGCGATGATGAATCTCGGAATATCTGAGCCTTCGGCGGAGGGAGCTTTCGTTGAGAGCTTTTAGGGTTTCTACTTTTTCTATGGTAAAACCGCTTCTTCTCCTTTGTGGGCTTTTCTTCGATGATGTTTTTCGATTTTCTTTCGATTGTTGAAAGTTGCCCCTTTTATAAGTGAAGCGATGGGCCTTTCAATGACGAGCATCTTCAAAGCTTTCCTTAACGGTTGATGCCTTGTCTGATTCGATTGATGATTTACTCAATCCTTTCCTATTTCGCTTGGGCCTGTCTGATTCGATTGATGAACTGTTCAATTCTTTCCTTGTTTGCTTGATTTTGTCGGTGACACTGAGTGATTTTGGATCCCATAGTTGATTCTCTTTGCTTCAGTTAGGGAAGTTCAAAACTTTCCTTTTTCGTGTTGATTTGTCAAACTTGGAAACGTATCCTTGACGTATCTTGTTGACTTTGTTGGCTTTCGAATTTAATTCTTTTCCTCTTCTTCTTCTTCGCAGGCAAACTATGCTTACAGTGCGGAAGCTGCCTTATCTTGCTTGCCGAGAAGGGTGTTGTGGTCGGCGATGATGACAATGTCTGAGCTGAGGATTACGGTTACCGTTGTTGTTTGTGAATGTCCATTGATGCTCTTGAGTCAGTAGGGAGTCGGCGACAAATCCTCTTTGTTGCCCTCATGGCTACTCGAGCCTTGCCCAGTGATGTATCAAATCTGAGGGTTAAGACCCTTCCATCTTTGCTCATGAATTTTGAATTATGATTTGTGGTCAATGTGTTGTTGTTGTTGCATGTGACGAATCAAAGCTATTGATGTTGCTCTGTTGTTAATTGTAGCTAGTTTGCAAATGGCATTTGCCACTGTAGTTCATTGTAATGGATGTTGATTCTATGATTGTCTACCTTTTGTAGTTGATGTGCCTGTTTATGGTTGACTTGTGGCCTTGCGAAGAGTTGGTTGTGGCCTGAAGTTTGAGGCTGCTCGTGGCTCTAACTGTTATGACTTTGAGCAGTTTTGTGGAGTTCTGTCCGTTACGCCCGATGATGAATGGTCTGAGGGCTCTATTTGTCTTGACTTATCTCTTAAGCTTTTGCAATACTGCTATTGATGATGTTCAATGCACTGCCATTGCGGATGTTGAACTGTCGTTATTGGTGTTGTTACAACTGGTGTACTTGTTGTTAATACTCATAATTGATATTGCTGGCAGTCTGTATTTCCATGGTCTTCGAAGCTTGATTTACCTTCTTAACGGTGCTCTGATCACCGGTTGTGTCTTGCCTTGACAGGCTGTTATTTTTAGATTATGCTGCTGTTATTTGCCATTTTCTTGCAGATGGTGACTTATAGATGCTTACACAATTGAAAGGAGCATGTTGGTCATTATCCTGAGGTGCTCATTTTAGTTACTCTGCTACCGGTGTGCGAGTTTACTTGTAGCAGTTTGTTGAAAGACTTGTTATCCTTGCGTGCGAAAGCGTGCTTGCGGATGATGCCTCTGATAAATGCCTGTTGCCTGGACTTTCTTCATGACGAATACTTGAGCTGCAAACTGACTTTCCTTCTTCTTCTATCAAGGATGCCATTAATTTGTTGATTTCAGATACTGTCTTATCTTACGCCGTTGCCAAAAAGCTGTTTGATGTTCAGTAGGGAGTCGGTGACGACTTCGGTTGTCGCCCTTCCGGCTGCTCAAACTTTATTCCCAATGATGAACTACACTAAGGGTTGATCATCTCTCAATCATTTCTCGGTCCATTGATGTAATGCTCGTTTTGTTTAACAATTGTGTCGCAGATAAATTCTTGGTGGCAGCCGTGGGTACAATACTACAGTTGAATGATGCGGAGATTTAATTAATCTTTGTTTTACTGTAACAGGTGGCTTTCAAGTGGCTTTTGGATGTTCGCATTTTACCGCCGGATTTCCGGAGCTTAGAACAAGATAGAGCTGGCGCTTTCCACATTGGGAGACGATGTCCATATTCACTTACATCCTTGTAGTTCTAGGGAAAGTTGTAACAGAGTGGTCTAATTGGGTTATTCTGAGGGGCATAGCATCTTGTAGGGCTTTTATTTGCGGTATTGTAATATTATTTCCTGAGGAACAACCGTTGTGTTTATTTGAAGATGTTTGTAAATAACTAATGGAGACAATGTAGACCTTGTTGTATTTATAACTTGTGGATTCAAAGATAAATTCAAAATTCGAAGTAGCTTTCTTCCTTGCGGTAACTTAGATTTCCTCACCTCCTTTACTTTGAAAGAATCATGGTAGAACAGGTTTGAATATGAAGTTAAAAAAAGAAAAGGTCTTTGAATTTTAAATGGCTCCCGCGTATGAATTCACTTTATGGTCTCGAATCACCATGAACTTCCTTAAAACATCACAACCTATCCCCTCTTGTATTCTGATTTACGCCTGATTCTTGTATGACCTAGAGATTAGAACTTGCATTTCGTGCCTTCCATTATTCAATGATCCTTAAGTTCAATAACTTCTCCAGTAACTTTTACTACGCCACACTGAAATCCTGAGGTCTTGAAATAAACATCTGTAGATCCTCATATTGCCACATTAACGTTCTGTTTAAATCGCTCTGCTTGTCAGAGAATCTCTAAAAAAAAAGTGGTCTTGCACATACTCGTTAGTCCTGATAAACACGTATACAAGAGTAAAGGATTCAAACGTGGGAAAACGCACAAGAAGGTGGAATCTTAAGGTCAAAAATTAGGGTTCGACACCTGTGTCAGGCGTTTGAAACCGTTCAGTTGAAGGATAAGGCGCCGGTGGTGAGAAAAGAGCCTGAGGTGGCTATGTCTTCTTTCAAGGAAGCGCAGGTTGTGGTACAAGCTGGCTCAGCCCAAGGATGGGGGCAAGTGATTGATATCCCTCAAAAGCAAGACAAATTCGGTCTGGGGTACCACCCATCGTCTTCACAAAGCACACCGAAGTTCAAGGGGCCGATCAGGTTTACCAGCGGAGGTGTCTTCTTCGAGCAGCTCAATGCCCTTTCTGAGGACGAAGCTGGAGACAGTGACTGCGACATGGATGCCTGGATCAAGCCATGCCTTCCAGGACAGCGCTTATGCAACTGGTCCATCGAGGAATTTGTCCAAGTGACCAATGAACAATAATTCTTTGTTTTTCAATTATTATACGACCCTATGTTCTACCCGGAGCATAGTGGTTTGTTATTTCAGGGCTTGTCTTGTTTATGTTTGAATATTGTTTCATCTATTAATCAAAGGGCGTTTTTCCATTCAAATTTTGAGATCTCTATTTTTCTTGTTTTATCTTTAACAATAAAATGGCAATGTGTTTGTTTGCATATCATTTGAAGCACTTAACCATTTTCATTGCAGGTCTCATATCATTGCAGATGACACTGACCAAGAATCTTCTATGACTCGCTTCGACTTTGATAACCCGGTATTCCAAGCTGAAGAAGAGATTGATGAGGATGAAGACTTGCCTGAGGAATTGGCTAGACTCTTAAGACAAGAAGAAAAGGTCATTCTGCCTCATGAAGAAGAGATTGAGATCGTCAACTTGGGTTCTGAAGAGGTTGTTAGAAATGTCAGGATAGGGGCTGCATTGCAAGAAGACATCAAGCGAAGGTTGATAGAGATGCTTCGAGAGTACAGTGACATCTTTGCTTAGTCTTACGAAGATATGCCCGGGCTTGATACTGACATTGTGGTTCATTGATTGCCACTTTTAGAAGAATGTCCACCCGTCAAACAGAAGCTTAGGAGGACGAGACCAGACATGGCGGTAAAAATCAAAGAAGAAGTTCAAAAGCAGTTGGACGCTGGATTTTTAGCCGTGACAACTTACCCTCCGTGGGTCGCCAACATTGTACCTGTACCTAAGAAGGATGGTAAGGTACGAATGTGCGTTGATTATAGAGATTTGAATAGGGCGAGCCCAAAGGATGATTTCCCGCTCCCCCACATTGACGTATTGGTTGACAATACGACTCAATTCTCGGTGTTTTCCTTCATGGAAGGCTTCTCTGGTTATAATCAGATAAAAATGGCACCAGAAGACATAGAGAAAACAACATTCATTACACGATGGGGAACATTTTTCTATAAGGTGATGTTGTTTGGGTTGAAGAACGCAGGGGCAACTTATCAGCGGGCAATGGTGACTTTATTCCATGATATGATTCATCATGAGATTGAGGTCTATGTTGATGACATGATTGCAAAATCCCAGATGGAGGAAGAACATCTGGTCAATCTACTGAAGCTGTTTGAAAGGTTGAGGAAGTTCAAATTGAGGTTGAATCCAAATAAGTGCACTTTCAGAGTTCGGTCCGGAAAGTTATTGGGGTTTATTGTCAGCAGAAAAGGAATCGAGGTAGATCCAGCAAAAATAAGAGCTATTCAAGAAATGCTAGCACCGAAGACTGAAAAAGAGGTCTTTGGTTTCTTAGGGAGGTTGAACTACATCGCTCGGTTCATATCTCATCTAACGGCCACGTGTGAACCAATGTTTAAGTTGTTAAAGAAAGATCAGGCGGTGGTCTGGAACGAAAATTTTCAAAAAGCATTCGACAAGATAAAACAGTACTTGCAGGAACCTCCGATACTGATACCTCCAGTGGCTGGAAGACCATTAATCATGTATTTAACGGTTCTGGAGAATAGTATGGGTTGTGTTCTCGGTCAACACGACGAGGCATGGAGAAAAGAGCATGCGATTTATTACTTGAGTAAAAAGTTCACAGATTGTGAATCCCGTTACTCAATGCTTGAAAAAACGTGTTGCGCACTCGCTTGGCCGGCCAAACGTTTAAGATAGTACATGCTCAATCATACAACCATGTTAATTTCGAAGATGGATCCGATTAAATATATCTTTGAGAAGCAGGCACTTTCTGGAAGGATTTCCAAATGGAAAATGGTATTGACAGAATACGATATCCAGTATGTTTCCCAAAAAGCCATTAAAGGGAGTGTTTTGTCAGAATACCTTGCTGAACAACCAATTGATGATTACCAACCGATGAGATTTGAATTTCCTGAAGAGGACATTATGTACTTGAAAGCAAAAGATTGTGATGAGCCATTACCCACTGAAGGACCAGAGAGGGGAACTCAATGACAAATGATATTCGATGGTGCAGTTAATTCGTATGGTAGCTGAATTGGGGAAATTATCACAACTCCTCGTGGAACGCATATCCCCTTCACTGCCAGATTAACTTTCCCTTGTACCAACAACGAGGCCGAGTACAAAGCATGTATCATGGGTTTGGAAGAAGCTATTGATCTGAGGATGAAGAATCTTGATGTATATGGCGATTCAGCGCTAGTTGTTAATCAGATCGAAGGAGAATGGGAAACTCGACAGCCCAATCTGATCCCTTACAAGGATTATGCAAGAAGACTGTTACCATTTTTCGATCGTATAGACTTCCACCATGTGCCAAGAGCGAATAATCAAATGGCAGACACTTTGGCGACACTTTCTTCACTGTACAAGGTCAATTTTTGGAATGAAGCGCCAAGGATTGTTATCTCGCGCCTCGATAGGCCCGCTTTCATATTTTCTATTGAAGGAGCTTCCGATGGTAAACCATGGTTCCATTACATCTAGAATTTCCTTAAGAACCAAGAGTATCCACCAGGGGCATCGACCCCGGATAAGAAAACTCTTAGGAGATTGTCGGGAAACTTCTACCTCAACCCAGATGGTGTGCTGTATAGGAGGAATCATGATCTGGTACTACTCAGGTGTGTGGACGAAAAAGAAGCAAGCTTGCTTATGGAAGAAGTCCACGAGGGTACTTTTGGAACACATGCCGGCGGACATGCCATGACCCGAAAGATTCTACGAGCTGGTTATTTTTAGCTAACAATAGAGTCAGATTGTTTCAAGTTCGCGAAGAGGTGCCATAAATGCCAGATTTATGCTGATAAGATTCATGTGCCGTCGTGCCCGTTGAATGTAATGTCATCCCCTTGGCCGTTCTCCATGTGGGGCATTATTATGATTGGAAAGATTGAGCCCACTGCTTCCAACGGACACCGTTTTATCCTGGTAGCCATCGATTACTTCACCAAGTGGGTGGAGGCAGCTTCGTATGCTAATGTGACCAAGCAAGTGGTGGCAAGATTCATAAAGAAGGACATCATCTGCAGATATGGAATCCCCGAGCGAATCATTACTAACAATAGTTCGAATCTGAACAACAAGATGATGAAGGAGTTATGCCAAAACTTCAAGATTGAACATCACAGCTCATTGCCCTATCGGCCGAAGATGAATGGTGTTGTTGAAGCGGCCAACAAGAATATTAAAAAGATAGTGCAAAAGATGGTTGTTACATACAAAGATTGGCATGAAATGTTACCTTTCGCTTTGCACGGTTATCGTACGACGGTACACACATCAACTGGGGCCACTCCTTTCTCACTAGTGTACGGTATGGAAGCTGTCCTACCGCTAGAGGTTGAGATTCCTTCTTTAAGGGTTTTGGTTGACGTAAAACTTGATGAGGCAAAATGGATCAAGAATAGATTGAGTCAACTTAGTCTGATGGACGAAAAGAGGCTAGCATCGATTGCATATGGTCGTTTGTACCAGAGTCGAATGAACAAAGCTTATGATAAGAAGGTGCGTCCTCGAAGCTTTCAGACGGGCGATCTTGTGCTGAAAAAGATTCTCCCACCACAATCAGATCACAGGGGCAAGTGGACTCCCAATTACGAAGGTCCATTCGTTGTACGGAAGGTTTTCTCTGGAGGAGCTTTAGTATTATCCACCATGGACGGGGAAGATTTTACATCCCCTGTGAACGCAGACGCAGTTAAAAAATAATTTGCTTAAAAAAGACCCGCTAGACACAAAAAGAAAAGTCCAGGCAAAAATGGGGCATCCCGGCGAACCATAAAAAAGAAAAAGGTTCGGGCAAAAATTAGGGATAAAATTGAAAAGATGTAAACCCGCAGAGTCGAAAACCTGAAAAGGCGACTTTGGAAAAAAGGGGTATCCCGATGAATCGAAAACCCGAAAGGGAGGTTCAGGCAAAAGTTAGGGATTGAAAAGCAAATGACTGCGGTCTGCGTATGAACTTCATTGTTTAGTAGATTGGGAGAACCTGAGGGTCGTTTATCCGAATCAATCTCTTCTGAAGACGAAGCGTCCGGAAAGCGTCAGGGTCAAGCGAGTCATAGAGGAATCAGCTCATGGTGTTTGTCTGCGCCACATTGCCGACATTGTTGTACTTTTTGTTTAAAAAATGTACACTTTTGTATTTACTTTTATGCATACTTATAGTTTTTGCGCAGCTTCCTCTTTTCAGGAATTGCATCTATTGTAAAAACTTTGCCTATTCACAGGCCGTTTATCAATAAACATATACTATTCAGTACTTTGTTTGTGCGCCTTGTTTTTATGCTTTTACTATTTTTTTTGTAAAAAACGCCCGATGTTTTGATGAACTTGCATACATAAACTCGCAGGCCTTGTCCGATAATTGCTAAAACTTTGATATTAATTGAATAATGTCACGGACGATGACCAAGATAGGCTTGTTGTATAGGATGTCTTGCCCGTTTGTCTTTTGCAGGGTTGTTACGCTTGGGACAGGGTTTTATGAATATGGATGAACTCATCTGTTCCCCCAAATAGTGTTGTTCTCCAGCAGTTGAGTTACATGCAGTGTTTAGCATGTCCTTGGCAGTCTGCCAGTTCGCTTTTAATCCTCCGCAGAGTATGGGCAAGTGCTTACTCCCCAGCGAATCAAGATTCGGGTGTATCCCCACAGAGTAGGTGCCAAGTCTTCCCCAGTAGTGGCCTGGTACTTCTCCCTCTCACTCAGTCCGATTGAAGGAACTCAACTTTCAACGGTATAGACTGAGACATCCGATAGAAGTTTTGTTCTCTATCAGGTAAGTTAGGCTGTTTTGTTCTAAGTACTCGGTGAGTTATCTGTTCTTCAGAAAGTTTTGTATTCCGGAGAGTCAGCCCAGACATTTACCTCAGCAAATGGTGGTCCGCTTCCTCAGTTGAGTTTGGATTTGCTGCTCTTGTATGAACTTTTTCCCCGGTAGGGGAGCCTCTCGAGGCCTTTTCATTTTAGTGCAATTCCAATCGTTATTGGCATGGGTGAGCTTTTCTTTGTAGGATTGTTTGTTGCTCTTGACATGATGGTTTCTGTTTCCCTAGTATTTACTTTGATGTCTCAGTTCCGATGCATCTGCATGTGTGCATAGCATCTACCCAAACGCGTGGCATTTCCATTTCGTATGGAGCATTACGCCATTTTCAAACATTTGCATGTGGAACATAGACCAGGTTGTTATCTCTTTGTTTCAGGTGTTTCGTCGGAGGTCTGATTTTCCCTTTTGGTATCCAGACCATGAGATCTCTCTTAGCCCGCGTGGTATCCAGGCCCTGGCTCATGCTGCTCCCCAGCAGTATCTTTGGATTGGAGTGGGCCATGATAAGTATGGCGATGATCATCTCTTCCCGTTGAGTATCCAGACTCCGGCCTATACCCAATTGTTGAAGTTTTCCTTTTTCCGTCGAGTATCCAGACTCCGGTAAGGATGGTTGTGGTATCCAGACCATGATGACTGATATTATTTTGCTATCTCTGTTGAGTATCCAGACTCCGGTATTTTCTCCAATAGGTATTTTCTTGATCCGTTGAGTATCCAGACTCCGGTCAAATTCCTTTGTGATATCCAGATCACTACAAGTGTGTTTGTACCTTATGGTATACAGACCATGGCTTGTTACGCTTTCTCTGTTGAGTATCCAGACTCCGGTAAAGTCAGTTGGGTGTCCTGACCTTGATGAATTTTGTTTATGCTTTCTCCGTAGAGTATCCAGACTTCGGTAAAGGCAGTTATGGTATCCAGACCATGGTAGTTTCTCCGATGCTCCGTGTTATCTAGATCATAGTAATTGTTGCTATCTCCTATCGCCGTGTGGTATCCAGACCTTGGCACGTAATGTTTTCTCAGCCTATGTGGTATCCAGACCACGACTAATTTTGTTTCCCAGCAACATCGTTTGACTTGAACTCGTAGGATATCCAGATCCTGATGAATATATTTTAGCTTGCATAGAGCATCCAGGCTCAGATTGCATCGAGCATCCAAGCTCCAATCATTGAGTATCCAGACTCAGATTTATTAACCGAGTATCCAGACTCAGGTTATTTGCATAAAGCATCCAGGCTCAGATTGCAGTGAGCATCTAGGCTCAGGTTATTGAGTATCCAGACTCAGATGTGTTCTTTGAGTGTCCAGGCTCCAATTTGTGTTTTTGAGCATCCAGGCTCCAATTCATTTTAAGTATCCAGGCTCAAGTTATTGAGTATCCAGACTCAGATTTATTACCGAGCATCCAGGCTCTAGTTCTCCGTTTATTGAGCATACAGGCTCTAGTTTTGTGTTTATCGAGCATCCAGGCTCCAATCTTTAAGTATCCAGACTCAGATTTGTTTCTTTGAGCAATCAGGCTCCGCTTATTGAGTATCTAGACTCAAAATTATGTTTTGAGCATTCAGGCTTTGATTTTTGTGGAGTATCCAGTCTCCGGTAACTTGGATTGTTACTTTTTACCAATGTGGTATCCAGACCATGGCGCCTCTTTTGACGTTTGTATTCTCTTTCCCCAACAGGGTGGCTTTGAGATCAATTCTGCTATATTCAGATTTTCCGCGGTTGGCAAATTTATGGGTTCTTTGGTATTCAACTGTCTTTTACCTTGATTGCGTGAAAGCTGTTTGCTTTTCACTCATTCAGGTCCAAGTCATTTGAATAGGGGCAGCTGTTGCACCCTAAAATTTGCTCAACCTTTTTCTTAACTTGGTTTATGTTTCATTTCATTTCATTTCTTTCTAGCATTCGTATTGCATAGCATGTTGCATTGAACAGGGGATCAGGAGTTTGTGCACCTCAAGAGGAGTCTACTCCGAGGGTTGAGCCTAAGCAAGGGGTTCTACTCAAACTTGAATGGTCATCAGGACATCTTGAAGTGGTCATTGTCTTGTGGAAAGATAGATGGATGTGTGTGGGTCAGCTCTTAGCTTGGAGGCCAACTGAAGAACATCAGAGGTTTGTGAATGCGTGATCATGGGTATGAGATGTTGAGAGATCTCATTGAGTGCCTTGAGGGTCATTGTGGAGCTTATTCAAGTTGTTGGGTGAAGTGGAACAAGCCATAGTTGAAAGTGTTGCAGTTAGGGTTTTCATCTGGTAAATCCTCAATCAACTGCGCAATTGAAGGAGATTAAAACTCAATTCAAAGTCTCTATGGTCATGGTATGTTGTGATAAGATGTATGATATGTCATTTCAAGTTCAATTCATCAAGGATCAAGTGTATGAGAATTACTAAATTAGGGTTCTCAGGGTAAAATCCCCTATTTAGTGTCTGACTTCAAGACCACATGTCTCACGATACAAGTTTCATCTCAATTTTTGGCCAACATGGAACTTGTATAGCATGTTCTTAGCTTTAATTTGAGTACTAGAAGTCCTTGATTGGATTTATAGAACTCAAGTTATGGTCCAGACAAGTTACAGGTCATCTGAGGGATGTGATTTTGGTCAACAAAAGTCAACCAACTTCCAAGCCAGTTTTAACCTAGAAGGATGTTTCTCCTCAACTTTTGGCCAACATGAAAGTTGTAGGTCTTGATCTTAGATTTCCAAATTGTACTAGAAGTCTTTCATCTGATTTGTAGAACTCAAGTTATGAGGTTTACAAGTCAGGGCTGTTTTGGGAAAGTAAGATTACAGGTCATAAAATTATAGGTCCATTTCACCAACTTAAGTACTTCAAATGGAAATCTTTTCAACATGAAACTTGCTCCAAATGGGGACATTTGCAATACCTAATCATCTTTTTCCATGGTGGGGGTTTGGATTAAGAATTTGGGTTTTGAATTTTTCATAAAAGAGGCTTAAATTGAGAAATTGAGAATTAATGGATTTTGTACTTTTTCAAGGCAAGTTTGTGCATTTTCTGATTGCAAATAATAATTCAAAGACATTGCCATCTTCACATTGGAAATTTGGGGTCTCAAAATAGGACATTTTCATGGTTTCTTCCTCTTGAAGTAACAACATGGAAATCAACCATAGGATCAAAATCAAGCCTCAAATCTCATCCATTTGATCAACACAAGTGATTTGCAGTGGATTTGGATTGAAAACCAAGCTGGTGTAGTGGTAAAAACGTGTATGGCAACTTTGAAAAAGTGTGAAAAGTGAAATTTTGAAATGGGCTGTTTAGCTTGAATTGAAGCCCCATTTGATAATAAACCCAACATATAAGTATCCCAGATGAAAATTGGAGCAAAGTTAGGTCATTTTCGTGCATGAACAGCCATAGCACATTTTGAAAAGTGGAGAAAAACTCAAAAATGATTTCTCATATTCAACAATTTTCAGACCAAATCAAGCCTTCAAACATCTCAATTGAAGTTCATGGAGTGATTCTGGGCATTTTTTGTTAAGCTTCATCACAGTTTCAAGGCCCAGTGGAGGCTCTCCACTATGTAAACTAACTTTCAACCTTACACTCTTATTATGCCATGGTTTTTCGCCATTTTTGTTGCATTTGAATCCTTGAGTTGTATGGATCGTTTCTGGATCATTTTCGTTTGTGTTTGTGGTGTTTGATTTTGTGAGCTCAAAATTATGTTGATTCGGTTTGAGGAATTTTTGTGATGTTTTGCCTTAATTTTTGTTGATTCTTACTCCTTGCAACTTGTAGATGAGGTTTAGATCATTTTATTTGAGTTTTGGTGAACTTTCATTTTGGTGTGTTTTGCTTGTTGTTTGATTTCTGGAGTTATTGTGGAGAGTTAGTGAAAATAGGTGTTAGATTCATGATCCTCGCGACGAGTAGATGAATTTTCATCTAAATATTGTTGAAAATGGTTGAGAATCGACGGAGCTGTGATGTTGGAGGTGTCCCGCGGCGGCCGAACCAACGAGGAAGAAGACCAGAGTGATTTTCCGGCGCCGGCGAGTTCCAAGGTTGAAGAAGGGTGACGTGGCGTGCGGTTATTCGTCCGATGGTGTTTTTTTATCATGCAGTTCAATTTAAGACCCACCGTGTTTCCATTTGGCTTGTGTACATGAGATATAAACTCAAATTCATTAATTGAGGTGGCTTATTATAAGCCACATGATGAGCATACTTGGATTTTGATCAGACGCTTCACAGAGCTTTCCACCTTGTACCTTAGTCAACACAACCTTTTGGGAGTATTCAGAATTTTGTTTGTTTTTTTTTCTTTCTGGGCCTATCAGCGCGCATCTATTCGCACCCCCAGCCTGGGCCCATTCTCATTTTACACTAATATTGTTTGTTGTTTGCACCACTCTTTTTTCATTTACTTGTTAATTTCTTTTATTTTTTCTGTTTTATGCTGTTTCTAATTTAATTCAAATAAAATAGTTCCAATAGGTTAAAAATTCACCAAAAATAATTTTCACAAACTTTAAGATGTCTAGTTTTTTCTGGATATTTTTATTTTATTTTTTGACTTTATTTTCAATTTAAAAATAAATTAAATATTGGGGTTGTTTTATTTGAACTTAACTGTGACATATCTTTCTCTTGATTTTATTTCTAAGTGTAAGCTTCTCATTTTTGCATGAATTTTTTTGAGAATTGCATTAACATGTTGATTGATCTTTGGATATTTTTTTCATGATTTTTAGGTGCCGTTTCCATGTAGTTTGAATTGCCTTTTATTCCCTCTCCATCTTTGCCTTAATTTGGGACACTCTTGGTGTTTGCCCTCTAATGAGGCAATTTTCTTTTGAATTTCAATCTCCCCTTTTGACCCCTGGTTCCCAATAACTTGGGGGTCCCTTGAGATTTTATTTGGCATTTTTAGATGCATTTTATTATTTTTCATGTATTTTGCAAGTTGATTCATGTTTATGCATCTCTACTTGTGTACTTGTTTTGTTTTGCTTCCAAAAGCTTGGTTGTGCATTGTTGATGAACTTTATCTTGATTGTTTCATGTCAGGGGCTTGTTATAGGTATTGTGTGCCAATTCATAGGTATTTACCTTGTGCATAAGTTGTTCATTTGATCTCATACTTTGATGTTTGCACATTGTGTTTCCATATGTGGTGTTTGCTTGCATTCTTTGATGTTGTTGTTTGCATTTACTTGTGATGCTTTGCTTTAGCTTTTGAGATCTCTTCTCCTCATCCCCATTCTGTCCTATGACTTTGGAATACTACTTAAGGTTGCTTGGTTCCTCCTGAGGAGGAACCTGAAGCTTGCCTAAAGTAATGAATCCATGAGGACTTCTTCTCATTGTTTTTGTTACTTGTTTTTTATGCATCTTCTTCTCCTCTTCTCTTGCATTTATTCATACTATGGCTTGAGGTTGAGATGAGCTTGTGGAGGCTCCAGCCCCACACATATTTCCTCCCTCACTTGCATTGCATCCTTATCTTCCATGTTTGCATTCTTGTGCATGTTTCTTTTTTTTTTCTTTGTTTGTTTCTTCCCTTAGGATTTCCATTCCATATTATTTAAGTTGGAGTGTGATAGACATTAGGGTTCTAGCCATGCATGATAACATTAGGTAGAGATTTCCCTTTTGTAATCCCGACTTTAGGTGCACCTTGGATGACAACTTTTAGGGTTTGGTCTAGTCCCTCTTAGTTGGTCTCTTTCTCTTCTCATCTTCAAACAACTTCAATCCACTTAATAAAGCTTGACAATTGTTGCACGCTACGAGCCTTAATCCATTTGGGAAATGATGATTGGGTGGTTGCCTCTCAATTATCTAGAATGTTAGTGTATGTCCTTCGGACGATATACGACGCATTCACTCCTAGATCATAGTCTTTAGTGCAACATGAGTCACAAACCAAGTTCAAAACACTTCTTCCTTAACAAACACAAAAACAACTCAAACTCTTTTTCACACCTTGGGGTCTTAATCAGGAAAACCTTTTTCATAAAAAAGAGTGTCGTTAACTTTCAGCCCTATCGCAAATGGTAACGCCTAAGTCTCCAATGGTCGAGCTGCATACACCAACTGCTAGAACTGTCTGTTAACCCTACTCGAGTAAAACTTTTGAACAGCCTGTGTTCTCGTAAGCCCGAACTACGTTTGCTCTAATCTTTCATATCAGACGAAAGTATGTAGGCACAAGACGCGATGTCTTGGCGAGCAACCTTCCCCCCCCCCCCCCTTTTTAGCCGTAGTTAGGCGAACTACGTTGACTCTGACTTTCCCATTGCACGAGGGAGTACGTAGGCACAGAGCGGCGATGCTCTGCCGATTCAGTTCTGTTTTCTTTCTCTTTTGTCCATAAGCCTTTAGCGTAGATAGCTTACACACCTTTTAGCTAGACAACACATGCGTGGATTCCGTCGAGTACGATGGACGTGAGGGGTTCTCATACTTTCCCCTTGCGTAACCGACTCTCGAACCTAGGACTTGGTTGCGATGACCTCGTCTTTCCCCGTTTTCGTCAGGTTTTTCTGATTGTTTCCTTTCCCTTCTCTGGGATAAATAATGATAGGTGGCGACTCTGTTAGTCATTGTCGGCCTCTTTTTTCGCGGTAGCGTCACTACCCCATGACATAGTTGAGAAAGATGTAGATTCTTTTCCACTTGAGAGAGGTATGTGGCATACTCGTCGATTCTAGATCCGAGTTAGTGCCCTCCTCTTAATGTGAAGTAAAGATCCATCTTCCACATGTTTGTGGTGGTTTAAGTTGAGTATTCTTCTTAAAATGACAACTTGTCTCTTCTCCTAAAAATCAACCAATAAACATTGTTTTCACCCTTTGAGGGGAACTATGAATGCTCTTATTCCATTCCCGTCAGGATACTTAGGCACAAGATGCAATTTCTTGGCGAGCATACTTAGAAATAAACACCTTAGGTCTCCCTTTACCTTTTACCTTTAGCAGACAAATAACAAATAACACAATAAGACAAGAGGTTCCTATAGAGTACTACAGATACTTATGATGCTAGCATCTTCCCTAGGTATAACCAACTCCCCGAACCTTAGATTCTTTAGCTTTGTACTGCATTGCATACTCATGGGTTATTCGATCTTTTTCCCTTCCCTTGAATTAATTAAAGACCGGTGGTGAATAATGATTTGTGATTCAAGTTAACCAATAGCTTGATATCCAATTCTCACCACGACAGTCTCCCCAGCAGGTGTTTTTTATTCCTATCCCTCCGGCGTGATGGAAGTTCACTTTAAAGTTTCTCCAGCAGGTGTTATTTGGAAGGCAGTACAGGTCCCTTCCTCAGTAGATTTGTGTCTAGTTCTTGTCGACACTCGTTCCGGTGGTGGGTCTCTTGCATATCATAAACATCTTTGCATAGCATCCTCTAAATGCGTAGTATTTCCATTTCATATAGAGCATTACGCCATATTCAAACATACGCATCTGAAGCATAAGTCAGTGGTGGAAACTCTCTGTTCTAGACTTCTCCCAGTAGAAAGTGTCGTAATTCAGAATGTATTGTTGGATTCGTTTATCCTATTGGTGTTTCCTTCTAGAGGAATTATTTTGTACCCCCTGCAAAGTTGCTTGACCAGGATACTTTTACCCCTCGCAAAGTCAGCAGTCTGTGGTTGCTTTTCTTTTCACCCCTTCGTCCAGGTGGTCGCTCGTATCATTCCCCTTAGGGTTGGTTAGCATTTTTGGTGTTATTGCTTTCCCTTGTCGTGCAGGTGTTAGAGGCGTTATTCTCATCTCACTTTGCTACAATTAACACTCATTTGTGTTGGTTTTCAGTTTCTTCAATACTCGTCTGTATTGATTTAGACACTCGTCTGTATCTGTTTTGTTGCCTTTCAATACCCGTCCGTATTGACCTTCAACACTCATTTTAGCTTCGTTAATACTCGTCTGTATTGACCCTAAACACTCGTCGTGTTCTCCTAGAAAATTTTATGTGTTTATTTCATTGATCTTCGGTACTCGTTTTTATTGATCCTAAACACTCGTCTGTGTTTACTCATCCTTTACAATAGTCGTCCATATTAATCCTCGACACTTGTCCGTGTTCACTTCAGATTTCATCAATACTCGTCCATATTGACCTTAGACATTTGTCCTTGTTTTTTCTCCTTAACACTCGTCCGTGTTTATTTCAAAGTTTTTCCAATACTCGTCTGTATTGATCCTCAATACTCGTCTGTATTGATCTCCTAAACACTTGTACGTGTTTATTTTATTTTTGTTGTGATACCCGTCCGTATTGATTTAAGCACCTGTCCGTGCTGCCTTTGTATCCTTTTCAATACTCGTCCATATTGATTCTAAACACTAGTCCATGTTTGCTTCATCACTTTTTAATACTCGTTCGTATTGATCCCTGACACTCGTCCGTGTCTGATCCAGTTTCGTTTCAATACCTGTCTGCATAGACCTTCAATACTCGTCTGTATTGATCTCTTGCAACACTCGTCTGTGTTTTCCCTCATACTCGTCTATGTTTGCCCTCATACTCATTGTTGCACCCCAAAATTTTCCCTCACTTTATCCCAACCCTAATTGGCCTGTGCTTCACATT
The DNA here is from genome assembly GCA_963859935.3 of Lathyrus sativus. Taxonomy (NCBI): domain Eukaryota; kingdom Viridiplantae; phylum Streptophyta; class Magnoliopsida; order Fabales; family Fabaceae; genus Lathyrus; species Lathyrus sativus. Next base: position 185,041,174 of record OZ012741.1, on the reverse strand, counting down.
CATATGCATTATCCACTAGTTCATTCATTTGCATAAGGCATGGGATCAAGGCCTTCTGAAGAATCATGTTTGTCTATGGGTTTGAGGTTTCTATTTCATTTGAAGTTTAATTCAACTGGTCTTTTCATGGATTTTGGAACTATCATCATGGGCATCTCTTCATCAAATTTTATCATATCAAGGTCGTTTCCTTCAAGATTTCTCAGAGGTTTCAGTATATATCCCAATGAGAATTAGGGTTTGCCTTTCATTGGTGTCAAGCATGGTCATTTGAGGGCTGATGGTATGTGATCACTTTTGTGGTTAAATTGGATACACAAATTTTCTTTTAACATACGTCCGGACTACTCATTATGGATCTCAATAGAAGAGCTCAATAGGTGGATCGCCTTGATGTCAAGTGACATTAAACATCTCGATCTTTTGACCTCCTGTACTCCAGATTCTGAACCTCAAATGTCGGATATTCTCTTCTCTTAGTCCAGTGCACTCGAAAATTTTATTTCTGATTGTCCGTTTCTTGAAAAGCTCAGCATTGTACGCTGTTATGGTTATGGTTATGATTATCCCGTTATACAAATTCGATCTGTCTCAACGAAGAAATGAATCTGATCGATTTTACATTCAAGGGATATCTATGAAAGGGTTATATCAAATTTGGCCAAAATTTAAGAAGGCTTTGTACATTTGGGGTGGCTTGATACAACGGATGTATCGCCACCCCATTGGTTATTGCCTTGCCACAAGTACTTGTCATGCCTAATGGTCCTGTGTTCGACCCTCAGCGAGGGCAAATTTTGCACATTTTATGATTTTCCATGTTTTTAATATTTCTTTTGCTCTTCCCAGTTATGGTTCACACGTGTGAAATGGTTGGGTTGGAAAAATTTTGAGTCTATGACCCCAAGGTCTTGAGTTCAAGCATCGGGTGAGACATTTCACTATTTTTTATCACTTGTTTATTTAATTTTTATTAAATATTAAAAATAGCATAACTTCTTCATTTTTAATCATTTTTAAATGATTCTTTTTTCCAAATTCTTGTATTAATGTATATTTTCACATAATAATTAAAGAATTCTATAATTCCTATTTTAGAAACACTTTATATTGTGAGAAAATTGTAATTCATTTTAAAAGTGTGTTTCTGGGCAAGCTCTTGTGGGCAAGACAAGTGAAAATTTTACAAAAACGATTTCAATATAATTTTCTCAAATCTCAACCAAAATTGATTAAATAAAAGTCTATTATGCTTGATTTTTCATGAGGAAGAGAATGGTATCAACCAATTTTAAAAATAATACTCACAATGAAAAACATGAAGGATCATGCAAGCCAAGTTTTTGAAGTGCAAATGGAATTCAATAGATCAAAATATGTGTATTTTAGTGCAAGAAAGGGTCTGAGCAATTTTCAAATGTAGTATGGGATGAGTTCAAACCAGAACTTTAATCACAAGATCTCAAAACAAGAAATTGTTATGTGAGTTGCCAATGATGAAGTTCGTGTTTTGAAAGAGACTTTGCAATTCAATAGCATCAATAACTCTAAGACAACAACCAAATTATTAAGAGCCATGAGTCAAACTTCATACACACCAATTGTAATAACTTGAGAACAAAGTTGATGGCATCAAAAGTTAACAAACTTAAAGTGAAAATAGGACAGCCAACACCTTTCCAACAGCAAAGTTTATAGAATAATATGAACATAGCATGGTTATTTGGTTTGGAAAACAGAAGCAGCAGTGTAGGTATATCCAATGATTAGCAAGAAACCTTAGCTCTAGATTGAGGCTCACAAGTCAAGACAAATAGTTCTCAATAGAATGTTGACATAAGCCTCCTAATAAAAAGTCTAATGATACTAACAAGTGAATCATGGAAGATCTTCAAAACAACAGGACAAGGGCAAACATATTATGCTTTAAAACAACTGACAGTGGCACCAAATGAAGGTTATATTCACAAACAAAGATATCAACACAAGAACAGATCCTATCATGGTGTTCTTAGCATCATGTATCAACCAAATAACAAAATTCTGATGGAATCTAGGTTAACTAACCTCCCTACAAACTTGGATAGCAAGCTAAGCATTAAGGAAACTGTGGTCATAAAATTGGAATTCTCAAACTGTTAGTGAATTCAAACAGGTTTTGGTAGACATTCATGGTAAAGATTCTTGACAGCACTAAACCAACTTAGACTCAACAACACTTGATCAACCAAATATCAAAACCTGGCCTGAGTTAAAACAACCCCACAGTGACAGAACAAACTCAAACAGGCCATGAAATCCTACTAAGTCCTCATCCCTAGCCTCATCTAGCCTAACTGGAACAGCTCCTACTAGCAGTCTTCAGGCATACCAAAGTCCTATCTCAAACTGAGAATCAATCTCTTAGATGGAACTCACAGCATGGACAAACTTTATCATGTGAAATTCAGCCTCTAAGAACAGCCATAGAGGGATTCAAGATATCATGTCTTCACAAAGATGTATTCTTGACAGTAAGTTTAAACCAACACTTAAATCATCATTAAACAACAAGGCGCTTTGTCTACCAACAGAAAAAGGAGCAAAAAAAATGACATGATTAGAAGGTTGGATTATGGCAACATTTGTTCATGAACTATGGACAGTCCTCACAGCACTATCATGAACTTCAACATGATTATGCAATCATCAATGAACAATTCTACACCTCAATCATATAACAAACTTACAAGCCAAAAGGGGTTCATTCAAGATAATAAGTTAACAAACTTCTCCTCACCACATCATAATAGCAGAAAAACTTACTAGATTCTAAACTCCACTAGCCTATGCCTGTAGACACCAACAGCAAGAAGTCAACACAAACCACACTTAAAATCAGCTAACAGCCAGCCAGGACAAACTTCCTCCATGGCGCTAAGCAGACTCTAGGGGAACAAACAACCTTAAGCTCCTATGACAGCTATCATTTAGGTATCAAACTCTGCTCTAAACCAAACATTCTTAGACAGCCACCACAAGATAATCCAACACAGCTTGAAACCACAAATCAAAGGTACTGAACTAGCACTAAACAGAATCCTGACATTACAATGACAATCCTAAGTGAATGCACCAACACAAAAAGGGTTACCAACTCTAAGTATTCAATCATGAGTTAACATATCCAACCCTAACACAAACTCTAAAAAAAACAGCCTTGTGTATAATCTCTAAGGACAGTTTATAATGTACACCATAAAAGCTAAACAGATCCAACTAGGAGCAAAGCTAAGTTCACCAATGAGAGGCACCAAAAATGACAATGTTCAACACTTTCCAAAATAGTTTTTGTGGTTTTTCAACATAACAATGTCAAAAGCAATAAACTCATCAAGTGTTCAACAACATACCTTCACAAAGGCAATAAACACACACACCACCCTAATGTCATTTTAATAGCAATTAACACATGATATTGCCTTTCATACACTTTTACAACATAGTTAACAAACTACTTCAACATGGTAATGTACAAGCTGATCACAAAAACAATCAACACATGATGATCTATATTAGTGAATGAGTTCAAAATAACATACCTCTTATAGTCTAGCTGCAAAAATCAAGAATTCCTTCCCTTTGAACAAGCTTATGAAGTTGTTTCCTCTTGAAGAAAGAATGCACCTTTGTGGACAGTTTGAGTAAGTGTACTTCCAGCTGTGATTTGAGACTTTAGACAACTAACATATCATGGATGTGAGGTGCTCCAAGTGTCAATGTAATAGAAAATGGTTTGTGTAGTGACTTAGTATGGAATATGCATAAAAGTAAAAGCGAGGTGGTGTGATAGTTGACTTTTTGATTCAAAGTTCCTTTGGTGAAACTAATGGTGGAAATAGCTTCCAATGGCCCTTTTAAGGGTGTGTGTATGGTCTTTGAAGTGGTTTTGTGTTTGAAACAAGGACGGGTGTGGAAAATGCAAAGTGACACTTTTGTGGTTTACGAGAACTTCTTTACTTGCAAGCAAGGAGAGTAAGAAGGAGAGTTATGCTTTCTCTTGAATATTAAGAGCTCTGGTGTGGTGTATAAAGTGGAATCCAATCTGTATTTATAGGCCAGGTAGAGGTTTGGGGCAGAATTGGAATTTGGAAAGCAAACTTGCATTTAGTTTGGAAAATCTTAACATTTCAAATGTAATCCCATACCTGCTAGCTTGAGCTTCCTTCCATTAGTTATTAACCTCATTAGACAGCTGCATTTGAGCTGGTATGCAGGGCTGCAGATATGTTAAAGCAAGCTTATCAAATCCACACTCTCTCTCAAGTACACTTTTGTACTTTTTATAATAAACAAAAGGGGTTTTGGCTAGATTCTTGGTTTTGCTTGGATGCACCTCAGATTTGATTAAATCCTCCCTCTAATACATCACACCAATTGCTTTCTCATTGTTGGAAATCAAGTCCATGTTGAGTTTTGGCAAGTTGACAAACTAGTGCATATGCCAAACTTGCTCAATTCGAAACTCTCAGCTCACAAGGGCTATGGAAGAGTTCTTGTACTTTTTAGAAAGCTCCCATAGAGCTCTACAACTTTCATGTTTTTGGAATTTTCAAATTCCAAGTGGAACTAGGTCAAAAACACCCTTGAAGATAACTGAAAACATGACTTGAAAGGCCAGAAACTTAGAAATTTTCTAAGTGTTTTCTCCCTCTTGTGATGATTTTGACTATAACTCCAAATCTATGCATTTTTTGCCCATAGGTCAGTTTTACACTTTTGTAGGGCTTGCCATGACCTTTCCTACAAGCTTTGAACCACCTCATTTGGATGCGTGGTTAGGAAGTTATGGTCTTGCCCTTTTCAAAACCCTAATTCCCGACTTTTTCGATTACTCCTCAATCCTTGATCCAATGGTCGTGAAACTTCATGGATAGGTGTAATATTTTATTAGGAACATATTTGCTTCAAACTTTGAGGTCAAATTTTTTATGGTCAAAGAGTTGACTTTTCAGTCAACCGAACCGATCGATCGATAACTACCGGATCGACTATTGATGTTCTGGGTCTTTTGAGGTCTTGAAACTTATTGAGTGGACTTTACTAAGAAATATGAGCTTCATGGACCATAATCCCATCATTGGAACACCTTTTAAATCAAAAGTCAAACTACAGTTGACTTTTCCTAATTAGAAACCCTAATCGGGGATTTTGAACTGCACTGTTCTTGGTCTTTGGGTGACAAACTCAAATTAGATTCATACATGACCCAATGGAGTACTTTGATGAAGTAGAGACTTATTTCACAGAGAATCAATCCAAGACATTGACTGATCAAACCATCGAAATCTCGATTCTTGACTGTACGGAACCCTGATTCATCTGTATCTTGACAAAGAAAAACTTGAAATAGGTTATAGTTAGATAAGCAAATGAAGATGAACCTAGAATGATGATGGAGATCTAAGGGGTCATAATTTGGGGTGAAAGAGTTGCCCCTATTTAAATATCTTCACTAGATGGAAATGAGAGATGACAAACCTCATAGAATTGTAGTGAAAGGTATTTAAATATTGCAACCAAATGCAAATATGCAGTGAATTCTAAATGATTCTTGAGTGCCAGACAAATGCAGATCCATGAGCAAAAATAAAAGAACGGGAAAACGACGAGTAACTACTCACATGGGACTCGACACACTAGGGAAAGATACAAGGCATAACGCACAATAGTTCATACATGACTAATGATGATATTCAAGGGGAATCTTTCACACAGGGGATTCAAACTCCACCGGGGAAAACAAATCTTCACTAGGGGAGAGGAGGAAACACACTCCACTAGGGAAGAAGACAAAATCTCCATTGGGGAAGCGAAAGGCCAGAGATGTGAACCTTACTGGGGACACCCAAACGAGGAACTTCCTATAGCAAAGAGTTCCAACGGGATCTTCAGGAAAAGACTAGAAACAAGACCAGACACACCGAGGATGCTAGTAACCACTAGATCTCCGAGACTCGACTGGGGAAAGCAAAACTTCGTTGGGGATACTAGTAATAACCATTTTTTTAAATGGACGGTTTCAAGTAGTACTAGTAACCACTAGACTTCCTGGGGAATCGGTAATGACTGAGTCAAGGACTTTTAATAACCATTGAATTTGGGCAGCACCAGTACTCACTGGATTTTCAAAGGGTTTGGTGATAACCAGATCAAAGTACCAATAACAATTAGGTTAAGAGGCGCTAATAACCATTGGACTTCACATGGAAGGATTGGTAATAACCAATTCAGAGAGTCGATAACAATCGAATTTAAGCACTGCCAATAATTATTGGACTTAGACAAGCTGGTGACAACCTAAATCAAAGGTATACCAATAACAACTGGCTTTTACAATGCAGAGGACATTAGTGACAACCATATCAAGTACCAATAACCATTGGAATTAAATAAAATACTAGTAACTACTAGATTTCAATGAGGATTCGTGATAACCAAATCAAATGGAGTTCCAATAACGATTGGTTTTGAGCAGAGCTAGTGACCACTGGGTTTTGAATGATTGGTGATAACCAAGTCGAAGTACCAATAATAATTGGGTTTTGAACAATGCTAGTAATTACTAGACTTCAAAGATTGTTGGTGATAACCAAATCAAGAGCAAGTATAGTAACAACTGACCATCTTGATAATATCTGATATTGCCAGTCACAACTAAACTCCCAGGGAGGAAACAGGTAATCCTAAGATTATCGATAAAATAAGGGTGATAATCGCAAAGCGAAAGCCGTGGCAAATGGATCAAAAAGGGTGGTAGCGACCAAAGGATCTCAAAGGCAACAACCAGACGGACAGAAACCCAAAGCAAATGCAAACAAATGCGTATGCTGATATGATGCGAATGCACAAATGTAGACCGACCCGCGAAGGAGAAAGAAAGAGAAAAAACAAAGAACACAAAGAGGGAACCCAAGACGCTGAGTCTCGATGTTTTAAGCTGGATGGCGCTTCCTTCGGGGAAATAACAATTTTCTGATGTAGTCAATACTCTTGCAAACCTGCAGAGGAGAAATCCTGGCTTAAGAGCAGGGATTGTTGTTGGACGCTTCTTTTTTGGTTGGAGGCGACAACAACCTTTTATAGTTATGTGAGTAGTGTAACACCGTCATATTACCTCTAGAGCTTTCCAACATGCTTTGTCAAACCAGTTTTCTTTAAAACAAAAATTTAAGTTTTCTAAACACTTTGCTTTTCGAAAAAATCCTTATTAACAAATAAGTGAAATTGCATAACAAAAATAGAAGATCATAACAATGATTGGTCCGAATTCAATTTCATTAATAGACGAGAACTTTACAAAAGGTATAGCCTCGGGAACAAATACATTTTGAATAAAATGACAACAAAAGGGGTTACAGAATCCCATAATGATCTAGTCCTACTAACTAGCAGTCCACGCGCTTCGTTGCTTTCGACGAGAATGATAATTATTGTGTCTCTTTTAGCTCTTTGGACAAAACCTTGCCCCTACATTTGTCGACTTTTGTTCTTCAAGATTTTTCCTTGCTGAAGTGTTGATCCACCTTTCTAGGCTTTCTATTTAGGCGTAGTACTTTCTCACTGCATCTGAGTTGATAGGGTACTTGAGTTGTTCGCCATCCATGGTCTCAAGAATTATAGATCCTCCAGAGAAAACAGTCTTTACAACGAAAAGGCCATCGTAATTGGGCATCCACTTACTGCGCATGTCCTTCTGCGTTGGTAAGATTTTTCTGAGCACAAGCTCTCCTTCTCTATACTCTTTGAGACGAACCTTCTTATCGAATTCTCTTATCATCCTTTGTTGATATATCTGGCTATGACACATGGCTATCATCCTTTTCTCATTGATGAGATTCAATGAATCGAACCTTTCTTTTATCTATTCGTCTTCCTCAAGCTCGGCTTCTATTAAGATCTTCAAAGAAGGTATCTTGACTTCGATAGGTAACACATCATCCATCACATAAACCAAGGAAAAGGGATTTGCCCCTGTTGAAGTCCGCACTGATGTCCTGTACCCATGTAAAGAATATGGTAACATCTCGTGCCAATCCTTGTAAGTTACGACCGATATCTTCTGTATTATCTTCTTGATATTGTTGTTTGCAGCCTCGACTGCGCCATTCATCTTGGGTCTGTAAGGAGACGAATTGTGATGCTTGATCTTGAAATCATCACGAAGTTCCTTCATTGTTTTGTTGTTCAGATTTGACTCATTGTCGATGATTATCTGGTCAGGGATACCATATCGGTAGATGATTTCCTTTTTGATGAAGCGGGCAACCACTTGTTTTGTTACGTTTGCATACGACGCTGCTTCTACCTATTTGGTGAAGTAATCAATTGCAAAAAGGATGAAACGATGGTCGTTAGAAGCTTTCGGCTCTATTGCCCCAATCATGTCTATGCCCCACATTGTGAATGGTCATGGTGAGGTCATCATATTGAGAGGTTGGGGAGGCACATGCATTTTGTCGGCATAGACTTGGCACTTGTGGCACTTCCGAGCGAAGAGGATGCAATCTGTCTCTAGAGACAACCAAAAGTAACCAGCTCTCTGAATCTTTTTAGCCATGGCGTAGCCATTGGCAAGAGTACTGAATGTTCCTTCGTGCACTTCAGTCATTATGAGACTTGCTTCTTTTTCATCTACGCATCTAAGTAGAACCATGTCATGGTTTCTTTTGTACAGGATGACATTGCTGATGAAGAACTTAGATGACAATCTTTGTATGGCTCTTTTATCAATTTTGGATGCGTCGGCTGGATATATTTGATGTTGAAGAAAATTCTTGATGTCGTGGACCCAAGGTTTCTCATCAGATTCTACTTCTATTGTCATAACATATGCTGGAACTGTTCTTCTTTCAATGTGGATTAGAGGCGCCTCATTCACAAAATGGACTTTCCACATTGATGCCATCATATCTAAAGCATCACCAATATGATTCTGTGCTCTTGGTACATGTTTGAAAGTAATCTCGTCGAAGTATTCGACCATCTCTAGAATGTGAGCTTTGTAAGTGTCATACACCAAATTTGTCCTACCTTTTTGAAATTTTTTCATTTGCCCGACTTTATTTTTCAATTCGTATCGCTTTTACGGCGTAACGTATTTTTCGTCAAAAATAAATTCTTTCACCTTTTTAGCCCAATAAATTTGCACCACATAGCATCTTTTTATTCATTATTTAGTTATGTTTTAACATTTTATTATTAAGTAATTAATTAGTTTAGAGTAGGATAGAATTATAATTATCATTTTTTTAATTAGAATATATTTTTTTAGGAATAGGATTTAACTTTTAATTATTATTAAATTAGAATTTAATTTAAAGAAAATAGAGTTAGTTTTTAATTAATTAAAATTAGCTAGAATAGAAAATAGGTTTATTTAATTTATTAAACAGAAAAATTTAAAAAAAAGTGAAAACAGAAGAAGAAAGAGGGAAGCAAGGGGAGTGAGAAGGAAAAATTAGGGTTGGAGATTAGGGTAAAACTTGGGGGATAAATGGTTTCGATTACTGTTCACCAGAGGGGGAGAAAACCCTAATTTCGGAGACTGTTCATCATCTCCTCAAAACAAAACGGCCAAAGCCACCCACACACAGCCGCCGAACCCTAAAAATCGGCCACCTCAACCATCTTCTTCGCCATCAAAACTGAAACCTTTCCGCCATTTCTATCACACCTCAAGAAAACCCTTGATCACTATACTTCCTCTTCCTAGCGGCAAACCCTAGCCGCCGTTACCTTCTTCCATTATCATCCTCAATCATCAACCTTTAAATCCCTCTCCGTTCTTCCTTCTCCATCACTATCTCAATTTCCTCAACCTCTCCGTAATTCTCACTGTTATCTCCGCTTCACTCCCCAACTTTCTGCCGCTTCCGCCGCTGTTGCAGTAAAGGGTAAGAAGCGTTCTACCAAGAAAGTCAAAGTTTTAACTGCGGAGGAGCTCAAATTATGGATGGAAGGTCATTACTATTATGTGATGTGTCCGGCGCTCTCTGTCACACCAAGCTCGGAAACACGCTTTCGATCCGCTTCGTTCCTCTCCGATCTGCGCCTATCCTCTCCGATCTGCGCCTACGTCTCTCCGATCTAACTTATCTATTCGATCCCTGTCATCTTAGATCGTTGCGGAAGCTTCATACCAAGTACCGACATCAGTAAATCTGAGAGTTGTTACAGCTTCTGCGCTCCTCGTTTCGACATACAGTAAGTGGCGCCGATTTGGTACTACTCTCAGATTTGGTTCTTCCTTGGATATTGAAGTGTGGTTATGCACATCAAGTTTAGACAGTAATTGATCAATTTCAGCAAACTCAGATCTATGTGAAATCGCATCAGCTTAGATATGAACTCCGATGCAGCGAGAAAGGCAATCACACTATTGTGAAATATCTAGGTTGGAGTACCAAGCTCTAACTTATTCAGTATCGTGAGTTAATTGTTGTAGAAACAGAAGAAAGATTATGAGGACAAGGTTAAGATTGCGAAAGCTGATGCTGAGGAGAGGAAGAAGATGAAGGAAATGGAAGCCAAAATGGGGTGGACTGAAGCTGGTGCTGATGATGATGAAGGTCAGCCAGGGGAAGTAAAGGAGAATCATTATTTGAAAATGACAAAGCAGTTTATGAAATCAGGGGCACGAGTTCGAAGAGTGCAGAAAAAAGCTTCCTCAGTATCTTGAGAGAGGCATCGATGTGAAGTTTACTGAAGTTGCCGGTCTTGGAAAAATACGGCTTGGATTTGAGGAGATTGTCAAGTTCTTCACTCATGGAGAGATGTACTGAAGGAGAGGAGTGAAAATCCCAGGTGGCATTCTTCTTTGTTGCCCTCCTGGAGTGGGAAAGACATTGCTGGCAAAAGCCGTAGCTGGTGAGGCAGGGGTTAATTTCTTCTCTATTTTTGCTTCACAATTTGTGGAAATATACGTTGGTGTTGGGGCTTCTCGTGTTCGATCGCTTTACCAAGAAGCCAAGGAAAATGCTCCATCTGTTGTCTTCATTGATGAGCTGGATACTGTTGGAAGGAAGCGTGGCTTGATTAAAGGTTCAGGTGGACAGGAACGTGATGCTACTCTTAATCAGCTCCTGGTGTGCTTAGGTGGATTTGAAGGAAGGAGAGATAGGTGATAGAGATTTGCCCATTCCATTTAGGCAGGATTTGCGTCATTTGCGTGTCTTCAGTGTGGACCCTCCAGGCTGCAAGGATATTGATGACGCACTTCACTGCTATACTCTTCCAAATGGAAACTTTGAAGTTGGAGTTCATATTGCCGATGTTACGAATTTTGTGTTTCTTGGCACTCCACTCGATGATGAGGCTTCTCAAAGGGGCACATTTGTCTATCTTGTTGAACGAAGAATAGACATGCTTCCAAAACCTTTAACAGAGGACGTATGTTCTCTTTGTTCTGACGTGGAAAGGCTAGCATTCTCTGTCATATGGGAAATGACACCTGAAGCAGACATTATTTCCACCAGATACACAAAAAGTGTCATAAAATCTGCGGCAGCATTGTCTTATGTTGAAGCACAAGCGAGGATGGATGATAGTCGATTGATGGATCCAGTAACTACTGACTTGAGAAATATGAATAGTTTAGCCAAGAAAATGAGATTGAGGCGTATTGAGAGAGGAGCTTTGACTCTTGCATCTGTAGAAGTCAAATTTCAAATTGACACAGAGACTCATGATCCCCTTGATATTGGCATGTACCAAATCCGGGAAGCCAATCAAATGGTGGAGGAGTTTATGCTTGCTGCTAATGTTTCTGTTGCGCAACAAATTCTTAAAAGCTTTCCTTTGTGTTCGTTATTAAGGGATTAAGTTCAATGCATATGATTGTGCGGATTCGGTTTTGAACCAGGACTAAGCGGTGATTCGCATCTGGAAAATCAACTCAACAAGTTGTTCACTTGAAGCCGCCCCATCTGTTGATGTAATACGGCTCTGTTGCGGTGAAAGGTTCCAAGTATAGCGGTGAAAGGTTCCAAGTTCATACAGTTCTGATGCCGATACGGAGATGACGATGAGTTTGCAATAGCAGCAAGTTGGAACAATAACGCTTCAGCACCACTTAACTTTGCGCTTTATCCACGGCTACGCAACATCTTCAAAGTCTCACGCATTTCCGATTTTGTAGCCACACTCACAAGGGTTGTATCTCTAACTTAACCATGTTTCCTTTGTTTTCGACTTTTGTGAATTTTTGTCTCTTTTCTCTTTGGCTTGCTATCCGCTGTTTGTGCAGGTTGTGAATTGATTCAAGAGCTGACCCCTAGTTGGTCTCGACATGATGTCCTAGAATTCCATCTGTCAAAGCATATTTTCATGACACCAGTTGTTCATCCGTGTGACTCTTCGACAACAACACCTCTCTTCTTGAAAGAAGAAGATTCAGCGAAAGATTTAAAGCCGATGTTGTGGCTACAACTTGACGATATTCGTGTTGATGTTTCGGTGACCACCTATTCTTTGTGTTGACAGTATACCGCAGGAGGAGCTTTTAGAAGGGCACAAAGCCAATAACGGGATTGGTTACCACACTTGCGAATCAGGTTCGAAAGGCTTAGGACAACAACAATGACTCTGTTGATTTTCAGTTTTGTAATATTGCAGGTGACGTTTGGTCTTAGCAGCAGCACCACAAGCTAGCACATCTCGTAATGCATCCGATTGGATTCTCGACAAAGAAGAAGGGAACGCAGGATCTGAACAACAAAGCTCGTGATTAGTTCTGTTCTCGCAAAAATTGTGTTATCTGTCTGTTGTTAATTTCATGTGCAGGTTCGAGCCAAACGCGAGGTGTGAATTGATCATGTAATCCGACGCCATCCCCACGACGGAAACGGAACTAGCATTAATACTCCAAAGTCACAACCAACTCAGCATCAGTATTTACGCTTCGACTCATTTCGTAGCAGTGCTAACGATAATGACGGTCTCAGGAAACGGATGAACTCACCACCGTGAATCATTTCCAAGCAACAACTTCTTTTGCCCAAAAGAATGAATCTGATACTAGGCTTGGGTTAACACCAAACAGTGATTTTGTTTACGGTAACACTTCGAAATTAATTCTCTGTGGTATACTATTTGTTGTTCAGATTTGAGTCTCAGAATTAATTCAGTTTTTGCTCATGTAGTATTACTTAAATTGACTATACTGTTGCAGTTTCGGTTTCGCAAAAGTTAATTTCATATTTTGTTGATTGTGTTTTGTTATTTATCTTGTATGGATGTGTTACTACCATGCTATACCGCTGCTTCTGGAATGCCATGAAAAGTATGTTTTAACTTTGTTTGTTTTGAGCTACAAATTGAATCATGCTGAAGTTCAAAGGGGATTTTAAGATGTGTTCTTATGAGTAAATTTATTCATGGTATGGAATTAGAGTTAAGGATGCATATTATGACTTTTTCTTCCAAGTTGGTTGTAGCTTTGTCATGCGTTGATGTATTCTTCAGTTATTTGACATTAGCTCATGTTGTCATTTCGTATGGTCTTGTCATTTGTGTCGTCGATTTCAATTGCGGTATAGATGTGTGGTTTGTGAATAAATTCCGGTATGTTGTTATGGTGCTGTGTTGAATTGTGTTGTCCTGGATATTATGAACAAATTCTGAATTTTGTAAGTTGATTACTAAACTTTTATTTTTTTTTACTTTTTAAAGTTTGTGATAACATGTGAGAGATTAAAAAATGTGGGTGTGTTGTATGTATACTTTGAGGAATAAACTCTGATACTGGAATTGTCATCATGATTCATTGTTTTTACCAAGCACCGGTTATTGTTGGAATAGAAGTTACAGTTAGTTGTTGTTGTGAATTAGTAATATCAATTCTAAGTTAATTAGCCACTGTTGTGTATCAGTAATATAGTTTTAAATTAGTAAACTAGCTGCTATTATGGGTTAATAAATAAATTAGTTTTTTTAGTAAGTTAGTAAATCAGCCATTGTTTTGAATTGATGATTTAGTATTGGTTAGAGAATTCACTACTGTTATATATTAGTAAAACTAAGTTTTGGTTTATAAAATAGTAAACTAACTACTTATATAAATTAGTAATTTAGTTTTTTGGTTTATAAAATTTACTACTGTTGTGAATTAATAAGTAAATTATTTTTTTGGGTTAGTGATTGAGTTAGTGATGAATATGCTGGATTCATTTTATTATATTAATATTGTGTTAATTAAGGTGTTAAATATTTGAAATCTCTTTTTCTAACTATGTTTTTAATGTATTTTAGGCCAATTTGTTTTAATCCTTTGTGATCTAAATTAATAGTTAATTGTTTAATTACTTTTCTAATTGATTTAGTTAGTTGTAATTGATTAATTATTAATTATTTGATTTTCCTAGCCAACTTCCATGTGTAGCTAACTTAGTTAAGATTTTTTTTTTCACACCCTCATTTTATAATTAACCATCTCACATTGATGCAATTTTGTCACATTTTCATTTGTATAGCTTTAGACAAATTACAATCAATTTCGTTTTCAAACTAATTTTCAACTAACTTCTGCTTAATTTTAAAATGGTTTCGAAATCATTTTCCATTCATTTTGTGAATATTCAAATATTTTTTTTCAAATCATTTTCAAAGTTTTTTAATTGAAAGAGAGTTTAGAGTCTTCTATTCTCTCTCCCAGTTCACTTGCCCAATTGTTTAAATGTGAGGAGTCTTCTTCATACTTGAACAGTTGTTTTCCTGAAAATCCATAATTATATCAAGTCTTCCTATTCTACTTGTAAGTCGAGTGCTTTGACCTCGCCATCAACCTTACCCTATACCGTAGGGTCTCCCATCCATTAGTCCAATCGCGCAATTTTCAAACCTTAATTCATATCAAGCAAATTTTTCTTTAAATCAAACTAAAATACTTAATAACTATTTAAACACAATTTTCAATATTAGATGAAAAAGAGAGAGTCCCAAGTCTTTGGGTCTCTCTCCCAATTGTTTGGGTCCGAGGAGTCTTTCTTAAGCCCGAGCAATTGTCTTCTAAGAAAAAAACCTTCTAAAAACGATAATTTTATTCGAGCCTATTTTTTTTAAACACTTAGGATGAAAAAGAGAGAGCTCCAAGTCTTTGGTTCACTCTCCCGATTACTTAAGGTACAAGAGGTCTCTCTTGAGCTTCGAGTAATCGTCATCCGATTAATACACTCTAATCATACTAAAACATCTTTCATGATATTAGATGAGAAAAGGAGAGAGCTCCAAGTCTTTGGTTCACTCTTCCGATTATTTGAGGTCCGAGAAGTCTTTCTTAAGCTTCGATTAATCCTCATCTGTTAAAATACTTTAATTACATCCTATCTTTCAAACACCATTCAAACATTTCCTTTTGCGATGAAAAAGAAAGTGTTCCAAGTCTTTGGTTCGCTTTCCCGATTACCTGGGTTCGAGAAGTCTCTCTTCACTTTCAAGTAATCGTCATCCGATTAACCCATTCAAACCACATTCTATCCTCTCGCAATTGAGGTTGAAAAAAGAGAGAGCTCCAAGTCTTTGGTTCACTTTCTCGATTACTTGGGTCCGAGAAGTCTTTCTTAAGCTTCAGGTAGTCGTCACCTCTAATTAAACATCCAATACTTCTAAACACTAATTCTTCGCCCCGTGCGACCACAACCCTAAAACCTATTCAAATCTACACTCTTTTCAAAACCAAAATACTTAACAAATCAAACTCTCTATTCCTCGCCCTCGTGCGATCCACAACTCATACACCTTTTTCAAAGAACATTGTTTAATCCCTTCTTCCGCGCATAACAAACTCGTGCTTCAGCTTCCCCTAGCGAGCAGGCAAGCCAATGTTTAGCAGTTAGAATGTGACCTAAACTCTCGTTCAACTCATACCCACCTTTTACCAAGGACATTGGTTAGTCCCTTCTTTCGCGCACAACAAACTAGTGCTTCAGCCTCGCCTAGCGAGCAGACAAGCCAACGTTTAGCAGTTAGAATGCGACCTAAGCTCTCGTTCATTCCAAACACAAACCATTTACCGTAGTTAGCCGAACTACGGCTGCTCTGATTCTTCATTCTCTTTTGAATGTAAGATACGTAGGCACAAGATTGCGATGATCTTGGCGAGCACAATTCCCTCTTTTTCCCGTAGTCCCACAAACTACGAATGCTCTGATTTTCCACTTCTTACAAGTGAAGATACGTAGGTACAAGGGCCCCAATCCTTGGCGAGCACCCTATCTTAATAATCACCCCCTTTTCCTATTAGCAAGCAATCCCTGTAGAAGATACACAAACATAGCTAATTTCTCTCGCGAATTGATCAAGAGGTTCCCGTTGAGTACAACGGACGTAGAGGGTGCTAATACCTTCCCTCTATGTAATCGACTCCCGAACCTAGAGTATTGGTTGCGATGACCATTGTTCTTATCTCCTTAAAGGTTTTATCGATATTTTCCTATTCCATCCTTGGAATGAATAAAGTTCGGTGGAGACTCTGTTTCAAATGGTATTTTTCCGCGTCCATCGCGAGGATCGTATTTTTCGAGATACGGCAATAAGGGATCAACTTTTCATCTCGAGTTTCCCATTCTTCTTCAAGTTGATATATCACCAAAGCTGAATCAGCGGTCACTTCCAAGATTTTGATATGGAGATCAATGGCAGCTTCCAACCTTAGGATGCAGGCATTGTACTCGGCTATGTTGTTAGTACATGAGAAACAAAGTCGGACCGTGACGGCAGTATATCTTTCGGTTGGATTCTTCAAAACGGATCCAATACCATGTCCATTTTTGTTTGACGCTCCATCAAACATCATTTCCCATTGGGACCCAGGCTCAAGACCTTCTTCAGGACCAGATTCTGGTTTCATGCATTGAATGTACATCACATCTTCATCGAGGAACTCAAACTTGAGTGGCTGATAATCTTCCACGGGATGCTTTGCAAGGTGTTCTGACAAGACACTGCCTTTGATGAACTTTTGGGCAACATATTTAATATCATACTCTGACAAGAGCATATGCCATTTGGCTATCCTTCCAGTTTGAGTTGGCTTTTCGAAAATATATTTGATTGGGTCCATCTTAGAAATTAGCATTGTGGTATGGCAGATCATATATTGTCTTAGGCGCTTGGTGGCCCATGCCAAAGCACAACAGGCTTTCTCTAACGGAGAGTAACGACTCTCATAGTCTGTGAATTTCTTGCTTAGATAATAAATTGCATGCTCTTTCTTGCCTGACTCATCAGTTTGGCCCAAGACGCAACCCATTGAATTTTCTAATATTGTCATGTACATGAACAATGGTTTTCCAAGCACTGGAGGAATCAATACCGGAGGCTCTTGTAAATACTGCTTGATTTTCTCAAATGCCGACTGGAAATTTTCATTCCACACCACCGTCTGATCTTTTCGTAACAACTTGAAGATTGGTGCACAAGTAGGCGTTAGGTTGGAGATGAACCTAGAGATGTAATTCAAACGTCCAAGGAAACGTCTGACCTGTTTCTCCATTTTAGGAACAGGCATTTCTTGGATTGCTCTGACCTTATCAGGATCTACAATTCCTCGTTGACTAACAATGAAACCAAGTAGTTTTCTTGAGCGAACCCCAAAAGTGCATTTAGCTGGATTTAGTCTTATCTGATACTTTTGGAGTCTTTCAAACAGCTTCAACAAATGATCCAAATGGCCTTCTTCACTTCGAGACTTTGCAATCATGTTATCCACATATACTTCAATTTCTTTGTGAATCATATCATGGAAAAGTGCAACCATGGACCTCTGATATGTTGCTCTTGCATTCTTCAAACTGAAAGGCATGACCTTATAACAATAGGTGCCCCAGGGTGTAATGAAAGTCGTTTTCTCCATGTCGTTCGGATCCATCTTTATCTGATTATAACTAGAAAATCCGTCCATGAATGTGAACACTCCGAAACTAGTTGTATTATCCACCAAGGTATCGATATGTGAAAGAGGGAAATCGTCTTTCGGACTAGCTTTGTTTAGATCCCTATAGTCGACGCACATTATGACTTTTCCATCTTTCTTCGGAACTGGTACGATGTTGGCCATCCATTCTGGATATTTGGATACTGCTAAAAAGCCTGCATCAACTTGTTTCTTGACCTCATCTCTGATTTTGAGAGCCATATCAGGTCTTGATCTACAAAGTTTCTGCTTGATTGGAGGACATTCTAGCTTCAAGGGGAGCTTGTGCATAACAATGTCGGTGTCCAACCCTGGCATATCTTGATAAGACCAAGCGAATATGTCAACATAGTCTCTGAGGAGTGTTGTCAGCCTGCTTTTGACTTCCGGCCCCAATGATGCTCCAATCTTTACTTCTCTTTTCTCTTCTTCAGACCCCAAGTTGATGACCTCAATCTGCTCCTTGTACTGCTGAAAATAAGCATCTTCATATTCAGTCATCCTCTTCAATTCTTCTGGGATTTATGAGTCTTCATCACTTTCTTCTTCGGCTTGGAAGACGGATGAACCACTAGTAGAAAGAACTGAAGGGTCATAGGATTCTATGGATGGTGAGGGTGTTCTGCATGTTTTTATTTTATGAATGATTAGACACACACACAAAGACATGCAGATGAAGGGTTGCTTTTAAGTTTTCACGAAAAGTTGCCATTTTTTCTTTTAATAAAAATGAGTGAAAATGATAAATAGAAAAGATAAAGACAAGAGTTTTAACAAAAACACTTTTTGTTCATAGATTTTTCAATTTGTAAAGTGGCCCATACAAAATGATTCACATGCCTCGGGCAAGACCAGGAATTTTAAAGAAAAACAAAGCTAACAAGCAAAATGAATTACTCTAATGGTAAGAAGACAGGAATTTCCACAGCCTCCCAATTGTGTAGAGCTTCTCCTCCTCAAATTATCAAACCGTCAAGATCACAATCTTCGTCTTTGACGATGATAGCGTTTACTTGTAATCCGCCATTGGTGAAAATCTCTTTCAAGGATTTCTTTTTCATGGCAATCTCCTCTAGCTCGTTTTCGAGAGTTAGTTTGTAACCCAACCCTTGTCGATCATTCTTCACTCGAGCGTTGACTTCAATAATCTCTCCCCATCCCAATGGGAGTCCGGTCTTTAGCGCAACTTTGATGCTTTGGACAGAAGCGAAAGATGGACCACGAGTTATAGCCGATTCGTCGACTAAAATAGCATGGGTTATTTCCAATGCTTGGAAAGCCGTTTCAAGTGAATCTTCATCTGCCTCGATGTATCAGAACAAAGAAAAATTGCTCACCATTAAATATTCCTCTCCATGAATAATAACCAGTTGGTCGTCAACAATGAACTTCATTTTCTAATGAAGGGTGGAGGTTACAGCGCTCGCTGCATGTATCCAAGGCCGCCCCAATAGACAGTTATAAACTGGGTTGATATACATCACCTAAAAAGTGATCTTAAAGATTTGTGGACCTATCATGATGGGTAGGTCAATTTCCCCTATCACAGTCCTTCTGGAACCATCAAAAGCTTTTACGATCAGAGATGTGGGCATCATGTCGGCACCTTGATAAGATATCTTGGCCAAGGTTCTCTTTAGCATTACATTAAGCGCGGATCCTGTGTCGAAGAGCACCCTGGCTAATGTACCTTCCTCACATTTGATCGACACATGCAAGACACGATTGTGCTTGCGCTTCTCAAATGTCAGATCGTTATCATCGAAACTCAAAGTATTACATGTTGTGATGTTTTCCACAACAGAGTCGAACTTCCCCACTGTGATGTCCTTAGTCACATGAGCTTGTGTTAGAATCTTTATCAGAGCCTGACATGTGCTGGAGAGATTAATAGCAGTGACATAATGGAGATCTTAAGCGGTATTTGATTTAGTTAATCTACCACTGGGTAGTCACTTCGACGAATAATTCTTAGGAACTCCTCTACGTCGTCTTTAAGGGGCTATTTCCCTTTGTTGGTAGGTTCCTTAGCAATTGTTTCTTTCTGAACGACTTCCTTAGGAGCAGCGGCGGCAGCTGTGGGTTGAGAGGCGGCGGGATGTGCTCGAGGTTGATACACGCGACCACTTCGGGTCATTCTGCTTCCTCCGACAATGTTGGCAACTTTTTCTTGTCTTCTTTTTTTGAATATCTCATCACACCATGAATGGTCATCTTTTGGCGTCACATCCCTCGGGTGAGATTTGGATCCTCTTCCTAGTGTAAACATAGGTTGACCTCTCCCAAAATTGGGTGCCACATCGTCACAGAACACCGGCCGGACTGTTTTGTTCCTGATCGCCTTGTTATTGTTATTTCTGAAGACAGCCCTCTTGTAGGGTTCTTCGGGTATATTGAACATTGGTTCAATTACCGATACATCTTCCTTTTTCTTTCTGCTAGATATTTCTATCATTCTTTGATCAATCAGTGCTCGAACCTCTCTTTGTATAAAGTCGCAACCCTGTGGATTCAGCAGACATTGTTCGCAGTTCTCATGGGAACTCTTGAGCACCCAAGCTTGAGCAAGACGTTTGTGCAATTCTACCAACGATACCTTGATTTCACCAATAGTAGTGACGGTCTTGGTTTCTGATCCTTCCCCTTCTTCGGTGATAACATTTACTCCACTGTGATTCGGTAAAGGGTTATCCTTCACATTCGGGTGATTGTCTTCAAAAGACAGGATCTTCTTTTCAATTAATTCACGAACAAGGTGTTGGAGCGCGAAGCATCCTTCCAAGTCATGTCCAGGAGGGTTTTCATGGAAAGGACAGTGTGCGTTGGCATTGTAATAGTATGGCAAGGGGTTAGGCGGAGCGCCTAATTTCCTTGTTTTGACCAATCCCCTCTCTATTAGCATTGGGAATAATTCAGTGTAACTCATCGGGATAGGCTATATCTTTGGCCGATTACCTTGGTAGTTGGTCCTCGGATCCCAATTCTGAGGTTGCTGGCCTTGTTGATGATATTGTTGTTGATGATTGGGTGCCCCTTGCTGAGGACCCTACTGAGCCGGCTGCTAAAAAACAGGTGTTACAGCTACTACACAAGGTGACTGATGATGTTGTTGACGATGATTCTTTGAATTCTGCGCCCTTTTCCCATATGTCACGACACTTACATCACCTTCCTTCTTCTTGTGGAAGTTGTTAGCCGGTTTCTTGGCAGCACTGGTGCTTGAATTGGCAGTTGGAGTTGTCACTTTCCCACTTTTCAAACCAGCTTCGACCTTGACTCGTACCGTGACGATGTCGGAGAAGTTAGTAGTAACACTGCTAATTAATTGTTCATAGAACTTTGGTCTGACTGTATCTACAAACCAATCTGCTAGTTCTTTTTCAGTAAGAGGCGGCTCAACCTGGGCGGTAGTTTCGCGCCATCTTTGCGCATATTCTTTGAAAGTTTCGGCGCTTTTCTGCGTCATACTGAGGAGTTGACGGTGATCTGGCGCCAGATCCATGTTATATTTGTACAACTGGATGAAAGCATCTGACAAATCCTGAAAACCATGGATTTTTGCTTGGTCCAAGCTTAGGTACCATTTGGATGATGCTCCCTTGAGACTGTCTTGAAAGCAGTGCACCAATAATTTTTCATTTTCAATGTGCGGAGCCATCTTCCTACAATACATTATCAAATGTACCTTGGGACAAGTAGTTCCCTTATACTTATCAAACACGGGCATCTTGAACTTCTGTGGGAACACCAATCTGGATACTAAGCACATGTCTTTGGCATCGGACCCAAAGATGTTACTTCCTTCAATGGCTCACATTCTTTTTTCCATGATATCCATTTCCACTCTCAACTTTTCATGTTTCTCATCTTCGGCTTCAGAAACGTCTGGTATGTCGAAGATGGGTTGTTGGTGACTGAAAATAGGTCGGACCTGAGTTGGTCCACCTGCTTGAGTGAATATAGGGTTTGTCTCCATTGGATCAACCTGCGGCTGGAAACCAAATGACTGCAGATTGATGACTGGTGGTAGGAAATCCCTAGACATGCCGAATGGGAATTCCGTTGTTGCAACTGGAGCGGTTGGGAGATTTGATGCTGTTGTAGTGACCTCGGAAACCAATGTAGCTTGTGTGTCCATCTTCGCTATGATCATATTAAGGACTTCCATGATTTGGCTAACATTGTCCTTAATTCCCTCGATATCATTATCTATCTGGTCAATTCTTTGATCATTGTCTGCCATCTTGCACTGCGCTTGAGCCCGAGTGTTGATATGTGCGAATTCAGCGTGACTTCCCCTTTCTGATGAACAAGAACAACGGATGAGCTGTGGAACTCGAATGCAAGACCAATGTAGGATGATGATGCAAATGCAAAATGCAAAAACCAATCATTCAAGGAAAAGGCAAATTTTGCTTATAAACAACAAATTGGAACAATACGCAACAACGTGCTTTTAAACAGCAACTTTTCATTGATAATTAGGATCCATTACAATAGATGTCCCTTGCTAAAAAGCAAGACCTTTCTTACAACAAAAGTAAATGCGACAAGAGTAAATGCAACATAGGATTACAATCCTTTTTAGGGAAAACAGGAAATGGCGAAACATCGATCATTCTAACAAGATGATCCTTCCCCTTCATTTGGCCGAGCTCGATACCGGCGAATGATTTCCCACAAGTCTTCATTCTCTCTCTGAGCTTTGACTAGGGCATACCTCATCTCCTCCCTAATCATGGGAACTTTTGGCTCCATCGTGATCTCATAGTCACGAGAGTAGAACATTGCCAAAGCCCTCTCTTTTGACCAAAGCAAATAAGCTCTAGTAGGTAGACAACTTATATTCTCCACGGCGGTCATTCCCTGTATGTGAGGACACCTCCAAGCCTAGCTAGCTTGAGCTTCTAGTTCTTGGTTACTACCCTTTTCGCAAAAGCGGGTTCTTAGCAATTCTGGTTCTGGTTCTGGCCTGGTTGTATACCCAAGCTGGCGTCGAGCGAGGATTGGACTGTAACTAATAACCCCATTTGTACCAATGAGAAGTATGTTGGGTAAGTCCCTACAACTATGAATCATGGGTATGCCCCCAATTTGAAGATCATGCCAATTAATGTCATAGTGGCTGAGAATCGTTAATCCTGCCATCCAATCTTCTTTGGAGTTGAGGTTCCATTGAACGTGAGTTTTGGGCAAATGGGAAGTGAACCATTTGCTGAGCAATGCGATACAACATGAGAATTGTCCGAGATCGTATAATGTATGGTGGTGGATGACAAGATAAGTATCCTCTAGCAATGCGTTCACGAGGTCTCGGTCGATGAAGAGCCGAATAGCCTCTTCGCTGATAAATTCATCACCACATGGGAAAAGGTACAAGCCATATATCAAAAATACTAAGATTGCCTCGAAAATTCCCCAATTCCAATTCTCATGGTGAAATTCAACCATCTCCATAAGTGGCCTTGCCTCCATTCTATAGAAGCCACCCATGGCTCTCATAGCAGGTAAATCTTCTGGCCTAAGTGTAGCGCCCTAGCAAGATCTCTTCTCTTTGGTTTCCCATGGGGAGACTTGAAAGAAAAAGGAAGCTTTAGGTAAGCCATGTATTCTTCAATGGTCGGAAGTAACTGGAAATCCTGGAAGATGAAACAATGGTACACTGGACTGTAAAACTCAACGACTGTGTGCAGCATGCATCTATCAATTCGAGTGTTAAGCAATGGCCGAAGATCTCCATACTTTTTGGTGAAAGTGGTGGGATCTCTAATGAGGCATGCCAAAATCTTGAGGTTGTCCTACTTCAAATCTGGGAATATGAGTCCACCTCGCCGAACCATGTTTGATGTCTGCAAAGAAAATTTTGAATTTCCTTGAATGGTTAGTAAATGCAAAGATGCAATGCAAATGCGACTGGTTTTACAAAACTCAAAAGATTAATTTGTGTCAAACCCTTATTTCATTCATTATTGGTAAAAGTTACAACTTTCGAGATACAATACAAGAAGTTTAAATTACATCAAGAGACTAGGTTTCTGATAACACGAAATCGTATATATATTTTGATGCATAATTGAACTGATGTTTAACTGTTTTCGATCCGATTTCGGGTTATTTCCGTGTTATTTGTCTGATACTTTGCAGGTATTTGATGATCATGTCTAAACAAGGCAATATGAAGAAAAGAAGCAATCTCAGATGAAATATGGAAGAAAACCGGATGAAAACAACATGAAAAACGCAGAATGCAGATTTTGCTGCTGTGACGACAGTCACAGCTCCATGACGACCGTCACACACTGTGACGACCATCATGCAGGCAAAAACGCCCCACTTCAAATGCACGTGAAAGAAGCAGTTCCAAGTCCCAAATAGTGGACCACTACTCCCTAATAATCCTGCCTCAAAGTCCACCTTCTTCAAGTTATAACCGTTAGAATTCTATTTCTATAAAAGGGGAAGGAGGGGAGCTGAGAAAGGGAGCCGCATTCAGACAACGAAGTGCTGCCCAATTCCATTTCCAGAGCAAAAGTTCAGTTTTATTTTCTTTCCTATTTTGTTTTTGCCTTTCATTCCTTCTGTAATTCTTATTTACTGTGTACGATCAATTGGCACAAAGACCAGAATCCTGCCAACATTTGTGGAGGATCTGCCCAAAGGTCAATTGGAATATTTACAGGTTTCTCATTTTAATCGTAATTCCAGTTTTTATTATGATGCATGCTATTATTTATTGTTTTTATTTATGTTTTACCTTTCCCAAATCCATGTCTAGCTAAATCAAAGTAATCGATATGTAATAATAATTCGGAAGGGATTTGATAATAACCGGTTGAAAACTATCTTTTTCAAAAGTTGTTTATGGTCTGAGTGTTTAAATTGATTTACTGAATAAACTTCGTCGCGAAAGCGAGAACTTATTTAAAAGTAGTTTTGCCACGAAAGTGGGAAATTAATTAAGGTACGAACCAACAAGCGAAAGCTGCGGCAAAACCAGATAGTAAATACTAGTCATTCGTTTTAATAACAGCGAAAGCACTTTAAAATGAATTAGAACTTAGAGATTTCCAAAAAATAATTTTAACCCCGAATGGGACACGAAAGCGTACGTTTGGCCCTTAGAATTATGATTAGCGTCAATAACCATCGTGAGACGAGAGTCTTCAGATCACTATTTTCTGCTTGAATAAACTCTGAAAAATATTTCATATACCGGTAACTTGTCAAATCCCCGAAGAACATAATTACTACATATCGATTCACGTAATTATAATTTAATAACATTTTTAGTTTCCTTTAGTGACAATCTTATTCCCTTAAGCATTATCTACCTAGCTAAACATAGTAACTCCCGAGAACACTAGTTTGATTACGAGTCCCTGTGGGATCGATATCTATTATTACTACGCGATAGACTGTGCACTTGCAGTTAAGTTGTATTAGACATAGAAAGTCGCGATCAAGTTTTTGGCGCGGTTGCCAGGGACCCGTTTAGTCAATAGTGTAACGTTCTGTTACGCCGTATAGACTAGGTTAACAATTTCATTTTTCCTTTACTAGTGCTATCGATTGTATGCCAAGTAATCACCCACAAGGCGATATCTTAAAACCTTCAGTCGCAGAACTAGAGCGCTTCTTACATTTAAGAAGCCGAATCGTTGAGTACCAACTCAAACATAACATTCCCAATCCTCTCACTCCCATTCCCAAATCCGAAGAAAAATCAAACATGGCCGAAGGACCTGCAAACAAACCACTGAAGGCATACGCTACACCCTCTCACATGGAGCCTAGAAGTAGCATTGCTGCCCCAGCTATTACTCGAAACGATTTTGAGCTGAAACCATCATTACTGTCAGCGGTAAAACAAAACCAATTCTCAGGAAATGCAACTGAGGATCCAAACGAACACTTAACGAAGTTTGTACAATACACAGACACAGTGAAAGCAAATGGAGTAACTCCAGACGCGATAAGACTTCGTCTTTTCCCATTCTCTCTTAGAGACAGAGCGTGGACATGGTTACAATCCTTACCATCCAACTCCATTACGACGTGGGAACAATTGAAGAACGTCTTCTTAGCGAGATATTTCCCGCCAAGCAAAACTGCTATGCTTAGAGCTCAAATCAACAGATTTCGACAAAAAGATACTGAATCTCTTTACGAAGCATGGGAACGATTCAAAGATATGATGAGAACATGTCCTCACCACGGTCTAGAAGACTGGGTGACAATCCATACTTTCTATAATGGGCTTTTATACAATACTAGATTGACAATAGACGCTTCCGCGGGCGGTGCACTTATGGATAAGCCATACGACGAAGCCTATCAACTAATCGAAAACATGTCTCAGAACCACTGCCAATGGGGAGGTGAACGCACTCCGACAGAGAAAACCACAGCGAAAGGTGGGATGTACGAGATCAGCAGCCTTGAAAAGTTCAACGCTAAAGTAGATGCTCTAGCACAGAAGATTGACAGTCTGACCGTTAACCCCACTGCAACCGTCACTGCCGTAACTCCAAATTGCGAGTTATGCGGAAGCACCACTCATAATGCGCCCGAATGCCCATTGCTAGCCGGAATCCCACCAGACCAAGTAAATTATGCTCAAGGAAATCCTTACGCAAATACTTATAACCCAGGTTGGCGAAATCATCCAAACTTTTCTTACAAAAGCGAAAACGCATTGCAAATGCCTACTGCTCCACCAGGATATCAGAAACCAGCTGCTGCTCAGACTGCACCTAGGAAATCAAACCTCGAGTTGATGATGGAAAAATTCATAGCTACTCAAGCTCAAACAAACAAAGAATTCCTGAATCAAAACATACACACTAGCGAGCAAATTAAACAGTTGACTGGAAAAGTAGACACTTTAGCCACCCACAACAAAATGTTAGAAACACAGATATCACAAGTGGCTCAACAACATGCCTCTGCTGCCGCACCCGCTGGCACATTTCCTAGACAACCCGAACAGAATCCAAAAGGTCAAGCAAATGCTGTAATACTAAGAAGTGGAAAAGAATTGGACGAACCGATCGATCCGAGGACCGAAAACTCATCCATGCAACAAAAACCAACTGAACAAGCAGAAAAGGAGTCCGAGTTAGAGAAGAAGGAAGACAACGAGAAGGAGGATACCACAAGTGAAAAAACTCAAGCACCTCCAGCGCCATATAAACCACCTATCCCTTATCCTCAAAGATTAATAAACTCCAAAACTTCAGGACAGTTTAAGAAATTTGTAGAGCTCCTTAAACAGTTGAATATCACTATTCCTTTTACAGAAGCGATAACTCAAATGCCGTCATACGCTAAATTTCTCAAAGAAATCCTGTCAAATAAGAGAAAGATCGAGGATAACGAAACAATTACACTTACTGCAGAGTGTAGCGCTATTATTCAAAACCGCATGCCTCCTAAATTAAAAGACCCAAGTAGTTTCTCCATACCCTGCGTCATAGGAAAGTTCGTGATAGACAAAGCTCTATGCGATTTAGGAGCCAGTATCAGTGTTATGCCTTTATCTATATGCAAAAAGCTGAATATGGGAGACCTTAGACCAACCAAAATGTCCGTACAATTAGCTGACCAATCAGTAAAATACCCCGTCGGAATACTGGAAAACGTTCCAGTACGCATAGGACAATTCTACATCCCAACCGACTTCATAATCATGGACATCAAGGAGGACACTGTTACCCCAATTATCCTAGGAAGACCGTTCCTAGCTACAGCCGGAGCTATTATAGACGTGAAGAAAGGAAGGCTAAAAGTAGGAGAAGAAAAGATAGAGTTCATTCTCACCAAGTTCTTACAAGCACCAGCCATAGACGATACTTGCTATTTAGTAGACGAAATTGACGAATGTATAATAGAACTTGAAAATGAAGAGACCACGTATTCAGAAATAATAAAGATTCAAATACCCGATATTTCTGAAGACGATGATTGGCGTAAACCGTATAAAGACGACAGCCTAAGCGAAAGCTTAGCACTGACCCCAAACCATATGTCAGGTCCGAAGAACTCATCTTTAGAACTTAAAACACTACCCAAAAACCTTAGATATGAATTTCTAGACGATGAACTAAAAAAACCAGTGATAGTCAACGCCGACTTAGGACAACCAGAAACCGAAAAGCTATTAGAAGTCCTAAAGAAGTACCCCACCGCATTAGGCTATAACATAAGCGATCTAAAAGGTATAAGCCCTTCAATCTGTATGCATCGAATTACAATAGAGGAAGACTTTAAAACCTCTAGAGAGCATCAGAGGAGACTGAACCCCATCCTAAGCACTGTAGTCAGAGATGAAGTAAAGAAATTGCTAGATGCAGGAATCATCTATCCAATCTCCGATAGTGAATGGGTTAGCCCAGTTCATGTCGTACCAAAAGAAAGGAGGAGTCACAGTAGTTAAAAACGAAAAAGGCGAATCGATAACAAAAAGAGTCGTGACTGGAAGCAGGATGTGCATTGATTATAGGAAGCTTAACAAGGCCACACGAAAAGATCACTTCCCGTTACCCTTCATAGACCAAATGTTGGAAAGATTAGCCAAACATTCATATTTCTGCTATCTAGATGGCTTTTCAGGATTCTTCCAAATTCCCATTCATCCTGATGACCAAGAAAAGACTACATTCACCTGTCCTTATGGTACTTTTGCTTACCGCCGAATGTCGTTCGGACTCTGTAATGCTCCAGCAACCTTCCAAAGATGCATGATGGCAATCTTCGCAAATTTCATAGACGACATCATGGAAGTATTTATGGACGATTTCTCGGTATGTGGACAAAGTTTCGAAGGATGCCTATAAAACTTAGAAATGGTATTAGAACGATGTGTAAAAGTGAACCTCGTCCTAAATTGGGAAAAATGCCATTTTATGGTCCGACAAGGAATAGTTCTAGGACATGTCATATCAAATAAAGGAATTGAGGTCGACAAAGCTAAAATAGAGATTATAAAAGATCTCCAACCTCCAAAATCCGTACGAGAAATACGGAGTTTTCTAGGACATGCCGGTTTCTACAGAAGATTTATAAAAGATTTTTCAAAAATCACAAAACCTTTGACCGGCCTGTTGATGAAAGATGTTGAGTTTGTCTTCGACGACGACTGTCTAAAAGCATTCGAAACATTTAAATCAGCCCATATCACCGCACCGATTATGCAACCACCCGATTGGCGACTACCGTTCGAAATCATGTGCGATGCGAGTGATTATGCCGTAGGCGCAGTTCTAGGACAAAGGAAGGAAAAGAAACTCCAAGCCATCTACTATGCCAGTAGAACCTTAGATCCTGCCCAAATGAACTACGCTACAACAGAAAAGGAACTTCTAGCAGTTATATTTGCGCTTGACAAATTCCGTTCTTACCTAGTAGGAGCAAAAATTATCATATACACAGACCACGCTGCCATTAGGTACCTAATAAGCAAAAAGGATGCCAAACCAAGATTATTGAGATGGATCCTATTATTACAAGAGTTTGACTTAGAAATCAAAGATAAGAAAGGAACCGAGAACGTTGTTGCAGATCACTTATCCCGAATAGAAGGCATCAAACATGAACCAGTACCGATAAATGACGATTTCCCGTACGAACGTCTGATAGCCAAATTAGAAAGTGACATGCCCAACTCAATCTCGGAAGATCCAGAATTCAAAAAAGCTGTAGAAGCCGTCTATGCCCAAGTCACATTACCTTGGTATGCTGACATCGTTAATTACCTCGCTGCAGGCGTGCTTCCACCGGATCTCACTTATCAGCAAAAGAAGAAATTCTTCCACGATCTGAAACACTATTATTGGGACGAACCTCTACTCTTCAAAAGAGGGGTCGACAACATATACCGTCGCCGTGTCCCAGAGGAAGAAATAGAAAATATCATTTCCCAATGCCATTCAGCACCATATGGTGGTCATGCTAGTACATCCAAGACGTGCGCTAAGATTCTCCAAGTCGGCTTATTCTGGCCTAACCTCTGGAAAGACGTACACATCGCTGTGCTAAAATGTGATTGATGCCAACAAACTGGCAACATCTCACGACGTGATGAAATGCCTCAGAAAGGAATCTTAGAGGTAGAAATCTTTGACGTATGGGGAATAGATTTCATGGGACCATTCCCACCTTCTTTTGGTAATAACTACATACTCGTCGCTGTAGACTATGTGTCTAAATGGATAGAAGCCATTGCTGCTCCAACAAACGACGCACGAGTAGTAATCAAACTCTTCAAAAACACAATATTTCCTAGATTCGGTGTACCCAGACTCGTCATTAGTGACGGTGGATCTCACTTCATATCGCGAATATTTGATAAACTTCTTTCTAAATATGGAGTCTGACACCGAGTAGCTACACCCTATCATCCGCAAACTAGCGGACAAGTAGAGGTCTCGAACAGGGAAATAAAACAGATATTGGAAAAGACTGTCGCTACCTCAAGGAAAGATTGGTCATCAAAGCTACATGAAGATTTATGGGCTTATAGGACCGCTTTTAAGACACCAATAGGTACTACACCCTACAAATTAGTTTACGGTAAATCCTGCCATCTCCCTGTAGAATTAGAGCATAAAGCCTTCTGGGCCATTAAAACACTTAATTTCAACTACACCGAGGCAGGAGAAAAGCGAATCTTGAACTTACACGAATTGGAAGAACTTTGATTAGACGCTTACGAAAATGCCCATATCTACAAAGAACGAACTAAAAAGTGGCATGATAAACGTTCAGGCAAGAAACAATTCAGTGTGGGAGACATCGTATTGCTATTTAATTCAAGATTAAAACTCTTCCCAGGTAAACTAAAATCTAGGTGGTCCGGACCTTATGAAGTGACTAAAGTACTTCAGAGTGGAGCTGTTAAAATTACCGATAAGACGAATGCACCGTTTATCGTAAACGGGCAACGTCTAAAACATTATAATAAGAACGAAAACAGCCCTCAAGTCTGCAGTATAGCATTGCTTGAGCTTCCAGCTCAAACACCCGAATAGCTTGTCACCAAGCTATCGTCAGCCTTTAGACGTTAAAAACAACGCTTACTGGGAGGCAACCCAATTTTCCCGCAAATTTTCCTCGATACTGTCTTTCATTTTTATTTAAAATTTTACTTTGAAACTTTAACAAAAATTCTAAACTTAAAGTTACTACTATTTTTACTTTCGTTTATTTTCATATTTTAATTTATTTTATATTTTTCCTTTATCTTTTGTTTTTACCGCCTTTAGTTTTTAAAAAATCCTGACTTCAAACTTCTGTTTTAAACTTTTCAGGATTTTAAAAGTCTTCAAAACATTCCTCCTGTTTTTCCCCGACTTACCTGCGAGTATGGCCGAGTACGACTTCACAAAGGTTCATTTTCGAGGACTAGCTCAAAAGGCAAGATTTGCAGCACTAACTGAAAGAGAAATAGCCTTAACGCTGTATTATGATAAGTCTACCATGGATAAACTCGGAATCACTGATAGCATCCAATACATGTTCAATCAACTGGGTTGGGAGAACACTGCTTTGAAAACCCGTTTTGCTACCTATAAGGACCTCACCTACGAATTCCTTAGTTTCTTCAGGTACCTACCCAACTATGGTTTTGGATCCAACACAGAGCTGATCACCTTTAGGATGTTTGGAATGGACCAAACCCATAACCGGATGTCATTAGCTAACCTCCTAGGATTTCCTAGCGGACCGCATGTGTTCATCAGTGCAGAAGATGACGATATTGATTTTGAACTCAACCAATTCTAGGGTAGAATCACAGGCGACTATCACCCTGAACCAGACAGAATGTATAATGATGAGATTTATAACCCAGCTTTCAGATACTTTCACAAGATACTAGCTCACACCCTTTTCGGGAAAGAAGAAAATATTACTACAGTATCTAAAGAAGAGTTATTTATCATGTTCTGTGCTTCTCAGGGCCGTACAGTGAATGCAGTACCTTTCATGATGAGATCTTTCCGACGCCTCACTCAGGACCCACAATCACCTATTCTAATAGGAGGCCTTGTGACAATGATTGCCCACGAGCTTGGCCTTAGATTCCACCTAAATGCAAGCACTAGTTTTGGCACCATCCGACCCATGAATATACAGTTCTGCTTTAACAGGCGCATTTTAGGAACTATGGGACCTGGACCTTACGAGTACCTCATCAATGAAAAACCTGTCCAGCTATTTACACTGCCTAATTATCAGATGACAAGTATCCACAACAAGGACAACTGGCTTTATGAATTGGATGAGCCTATGGGACCTTCTTCACCTCAATCAACACCACAGAACTACATGTACGATAGTGACCACATCTCTGAAGCACACGACTATATGTACTATGAGGATGTTGTATCAGAAGATGAAGTAGACCCTACGACTCCCCCACATTAAAACACCTATCCTGAGCCTATTCCTGAGGAGACCACCGACAAAATGGATACTGTTCTACTCTGATTGGACAACGTTGACGCAGCTCTGACTACTGTAAAAGACGACATCGCAGGCATACACAGCGAACTCGTAGTCTTCATGGACTTAGTCTGTGACCAGCTCGACTACTACGCACGGAAGTTTGATGAGTTGAAGGCACGAAAAGACTAGATACTAGTTTTAGCATTAGATTTAGTTTAGTTTAGTTTTTCTACTTTCCGTCTGTTTTCAATTGTTTTGATTTTTGCACTGTTAATTTCTTTATGTACTACATACAATCATTCTAATTTCTTGTTATTTCAATTATAGTCTTTATTCATTTATTCTGTTTTTACGTTATTCTTTGTTTATTGGCTGCTATAATACATTGCCATATCAATACTAGGCCTAAAAGTCACTGCAAGAACACCCTCACAGCAAAATTCTGCGTTCTGCAGATTTTGTTGGTGTGACGACCGTCACAGGAGCCTGACGAGCGTCACGCGGGTGACGACCGTCACAGATACGTGACGACCGTCACGAACCCAAAACTGTTATTTGATATAACAGGGGTTGCGTTTTCTCTCCCACTCATCTCCTTTCAACTTCCAATCATCAGAAACTCACACCCCACTCCCTATTTTCGTTTTCCCCATCTTGCACCATATATCCCAACTCCCATCTCAACTTCCTACTACACTTCTGTCACATTTTTCCCACTCCTCAGAACCACCTCAATCCTCCAACAATGGCGAGAAACAATGAAACCCCAGACCTCAGCAACATTGTGTTCAGCGACGGTGACTCTGGAGAAAGACAGCGAGCCAACTACATCGCATTCTATCAACGGTCGCTCCAACCGACTCATTATCCATCTATCCCATCGCTCACGGAGCTCGGACTCCTTGAAGGCGTCACTTGGAACCTCTGCACCAATCCACTGCTGACGTACAAATAACTCACCCTCAAGTTCCTAAGTTCGTTTACCTACATCACTTCCAGCGGCGACCTCAGCCAACACTCCGGTGCCGCATGCTTCCGGATGTTCGGCACAAACTATCAAGTGAACCAGAACCAGATTGCCGCCATCCTACAACTCCCTCGTGGCGACAATGCTCACCTCCGCCTCACCGATCAGTTCCAGCACGAAGCCTTCGCGCTCTGGTACCAGTTGACCGACATCAATGCCGATGGTTGGGATTCTCTGCACGCAACGCATATCCATAACCCGACCATCTGGTACTTCCACCGAGCATTGAGCAACACCATCTTCGCCCGGGACAACAACCATAAGGTGAACTCGAAAGAGCTCTTCTTCCTCCGCCGTGTCTTCAACAACGAGCCTATCAACGCCGCTCCGTTCCTCCTGGCCCACATTCAGGACAACTGTAACCGTGGCTCCAAGCCATTTTACTTTGGCGGGATTGTCACTGCCATTGCACTTGGGCTAAACCTCGGTGACCGCCTCCAGCACCTCCATGCCATCCCCTCGGTGTTCCTTGACACCGACCACTGCAGAGCCTCTCACCTCATCCATTCCAGAGCCGATGGCAAGTACCACCTAGTAGTGCGTGGCAAAACCGTCAGAAGCATTATCCTTCCATCATGCACCCGGATACACCCAGAGGATCTTACCAACTGGTTATTTGACCTCACTGCCCCTCCTGCTGCCGCTGCTCCAACTCAGGACCACACCCAAGGTTCTGACGACGAAATCCAAGCTGAGTTGGACAGACCAGAGCAACCGGAGGCATCACAACCACTTCCTTCCCAGGGTACATCCTACCGTCGCCGCCGCCATCGTCCAGTGCCCGACTACTCAGAAGAGGACCTCCGCCGCTCTCTCGACCAGCAGGCCCAGATACTCGCTATGATGCAGCAGCAGAATCAGCGAGCAGAGCAGTTCGAAGCTTGGCATCGGACCCAAATGCAACAACTACAAACCGGCCAAGAAACCATTACAGAGAACTTGGCGAATCTGACCTTGCAGTTCGAAGGACTCCGTGACTATGTCTATCATACCGGAGCTATGAGTTTTAAGGACCGAGTTGCCCAAGTCAGAACCAGAGGATGCGAGCGCGGACGTGACCGAGGCAGAGGACGTGATTAGTTATCATTTTCCTTATTTGTTTACTATATTTGCAGTTTCTATGTACTTTCATTTCCATTGTATCTCCCTCTCGCATTATTTCAAATCAGTGGGGACACTGATTGAGATAGTGTGGGAGCGGAGCGTTTATTTCCCATTCCTGTGTACTTTTATTTTCGTAATTTCTATTCAAACATTTTCTATTTTTAGCAAATAAAGCTCGTTTATATATCCTTTTTCCGTTACGCAAACATCCCCACATTATTCGACGTAAACAACAATGTTTTCGTTCGTTCCTCAAAAGCAAAAGCATCAAGAGAATGCACCCGAGTTCAAACCAAGTTTTGAAACTCCGAGGAGACAACAATTCTAACAAAACCAGTACCGTCCTGACACCTTAGATCTCCGGTTTATGCGAGTCGGTTTCACTACCTACATGTACCAAAGTCTCAAGTGTCTACGCAAACTCAGCCCCAAGTAGTTTATACTAGCAGTCAGCACCATCCTAAAACACTTCTAAGCGAGTGGCCAATGCAAATAAGTGTATGATCTCCAAAAAGATGAAAACTCATGAAAAGAAAGCTAGATAGCCAAAAATATAAAGACACGTTTCCTTCTAAGTTAGGTGCTCCTCACCCGAGCATTTAGCCCAACGGCACAAAAACTCATTGAAAAATCAATGATATAAGCTTATGATCAATGAAGAAGATCAAAACAGAAATGAGATCATATTCACTAACAGGCCTACTTTCCATGAAAGTGTATGGACAACGGGCTTAATGTGATTGCGCTAGAACAAACAGGGTGAACTTGCCGCGAGGACCTTGACACCAAGCTACAGTAGCATGACTGGGACCGATTTGCATAAGAAGGAGACCTCCGAAGACTTGTAGTCCAGTGTCGTCATGGTACTCGTTTTGTTCTTACTAAGAATCCCGGTTTTTCCCAACTTTGCGAACGAAGAAGCTGCCTCGTGCTTGCCGACTTTTTCCTGTTTTACTTGAGGACAAGCAAAGATTCAAGCTTAGGAGAGTTTGATAACACGAAATCGTATATATATTTTGATGCATAATTCAACTAATGTTTAACTGTTTTCGATCTGATTTCGGGTTATTTCCGTGTTATTTGTCTGATACTTTGCAGGTATTTGATGATCATGTCTAAACAAGGCAATATGAAGAAAAGAAGCAATCTCAGATGAAATATGGAAGAAAACCGGATGAAAACAACATGAAAAACGCAGAATGCAGATTTTGCTGCTGTGACGACCGTCACAGCTCCATGACGACCGTCACACGGGTGACGACCGTCACACACCGTGACGACCGTCATGCAGGCAAAAACGCCCCACTTCAAATGCACGTGAAAGAAGCAGTTCCAAGTCCCAAATAGTGGACCACTACTCCCTGATAATTCTGCCTCAAAGTCCACCTTCTTCAAGTTATAACCGTTAGAATTCTATTTCTATAAAAGGGGAAGGAGGGGAGCTGAGAAAGGGAGCCGCATTAGACAACGAAGTGCTACCCAATTCCATTTCCAGAGCAAAAGTTCAGTTTTATTTTCTTTCCTATTTTTTTGTTGCCTTTCATTCCTTCTGTAATTCTTATTTACCGTGTACGATCAATTGGCACAAAGACCAGAATCCTGCCAACATTTGTGGAGGATCTGCCCAAAGGTCAATTGGAATATTTACAGGTTTCTCATTTTAATCGTAATTCCAGTTTTTATTATGATGCATGCTATTATTTATTGTTTTTATTTATGTTTTACCTTTCCCAAATCCATGTCAAGCTAAATCAAAGTAATCGATATATAATAATAATTCGGAAGGGATTTGATAATAACCGGTTGAAAACTATCTTTTTCAAAAGTTGTTTATGGTCTAAGTGTTTAAATTAATTTACTGAATAAACTTCGTCGCAAAAGCTAGAACTTATTTAAAAGTAGTTTTGCCACGAAAGTGGGAAATTAATTAAGGTACGAACCAACAAGCGAAAGCTGCGGCAAGACCAGATAGTAAATACTAGTCATTCGTTTTAATAACAGCGAAAGCACTTTAAAATGAATTAGAACTTAGAGATTTCCAAAAAATAATTTTAACCCCGAATGGGACACGAAAGCATACGTTTGGCCCTTAGAATTATGATTAGCGTCAATAACCATCGTGAGACGAGAGTCTTCAGATCACTATTTTCTGCTTGAATAAACTCTGAAAAATATTTCATATACCGGTAACTTGTCAAATCCCTGAAGAACATAATTACTACATATCCATTCACGTAATTATAATTTAAATAACATTTTTAGTTTCCTTTAGTGACAATCTTATTCCCTTAAGCATTATCTACCTAGCTAAACATAGTAACTCCCGAGAACACTAGTTTGATTACGAGTCCCTGTGGGATCGATATCTATTATTACTACGCGATAGACTGTGCACCTGCAGTTAAGTTGTATTAGACATAGAAAGTCGCGATCAGTTTCACAGCCTAAACAAATGACTTCAGACGCGAGGCCTCTTCAACTTCTTCAAGATTGTATTCTCCATTACCAATTTATCTACTATCCCTTTCCAAGCTCTGGAGGTAGGAGGGATATTGGAGATTCGTGATCACTTTGAGTTGGTTTGATGCTAGAGAAAAATAAACTCTCCCTTGTTGTTTCCCTATTGATTACTCGTCGCTCGAGCCAATCTATCAACTCATCCTTTTCTTTCACTTCTCGGGCGAGCCTTGTTGTTTTGGAGAAAAGTGAATGTACTTTCCTTCCCAAGTGTCTCTCTCTAGTTGTGCCCTTGCAAGAAGCTCTTGATATTCTTCCATCTTCTCAATGGGGATGGTAGAGGATGACGCCGCAATGACGATCTACCTGTTCTTTTCTGGGAGATACGACATCTTCAAGTCTTTTGCCAGAGATTGGACCCACTGAGTAAATGGCTCCAAAGCTATGCAATTTCTTTTCCCCAGATCTGCTTTCATCTTTTATGGATGTTCTCCCAAGCATCTATTGTACTATTTCTCACATCTTTGACTACTTCTGTGTTGAGGTAGAAGAAACCGGATAAAAGAAAATTGTTGGGTTTATCTTTCATTGGAAAGCTAAACTGTCGTCAAGCCAAAGATGGATTGTAATTAATTCCTCCTTGTATTCCAATAAGTGGTATATTTGGGAAACTTCCACAATGATCAAAATAGACTCCTCGGTCATATGTGGGATCATACCATTGGGATTCTCTTTGAAAGCATCGATTCTTGGCAAATGATTGACAAACCATTTGTATAACAAGGGTGCGCAATAGAGGAAAGCTCCTTTTCCTTGAAGTGTACGGTGATGAATTGAATGATACACATCTCCTAGCAAGGTAGGCACTGGGTTGCCACCTGAAAATATGATGACGGAAGGGAAATTGACAAATTCCTCTATCTCGGGAAACAATACTAGTCCATAGATTAACAGAGCTAGTACTGCCTCAAAGGTATCCATGCTCCCTTCTTTGGCGAGATAAGTAGCTTTCTTGACTAAGAAATCTGAATGAAAACCTGCCACCCCTTTCTTGGTTGCACGGTGGGCTTTGATCTCGGACGCTTCAAGGTGAAGAGAATCTGTGATTTCTTTTGGTGAAGGTAGCTTCTCCAATCCACTATAAGGTTTTTGATCTTTGATAGGAACTTCCATATAGTAGGCATACTCTTCCAACGTTGGCATCAACTAATAGTCGGGAAAAGTGAAGCAATGATACAATGGGTCATAGAATTGAACCAACGTACTAAGAATCCCTTCTACCATTCCCATCCTGACAAGGCTTAGGATTTTTCCATATCTCTTTCCAAATTCTTCTGATACCATAGTTCCTAGCTTTCTCAATTCGGAGGTATCGGGCTTCTTGAAAGTGTATCTCTTGGTATTCTTTGTTCTAACATCCATGATATGTCTAGGATTTTACACACAAAGAGATCAACCGAGTTTTGCAAAACTAGTCAAAATATGAAATGTTTATGATGAAATGATGAGATGATGAGACGATGCACACACCACACAAAAGCAAGTATGCACACAAAGGAAAATATTCACAAATATAATGTACATGCACACACAAGGATTTTATAAGCTCAAGGTCAAAGCATGAAGTCAAAGGTCTACCCATCCCCAAGGATTTGTACTATGAGTTGTTTTGTACCTGCCAAACGGGTTCTAATAAAGTTCCCAAAGTCATAGTAAATCCTTTGGATATTGCCAACTAACGCGACTACTCACGTGAGTCAACAATATTCTCAAGATAAGCTCGTTTGAGTGTAGCATCGTGTGACAACTATTGAGGGATTACTCCCTAACAGTTTCCGCACTACGTCCTAAAAAGGCCAAGTGGGGTAAAAATGTCACTAAAAGTCCTCAGCTTCGCAGACTCATATTTGAAACAATTAGTGAATACACGACTACTCATGCATCACCAACCATCTCAAAGAGTCTCCACTGAGCGTGATTACATCATATGTTAGATATATCAGGACTACTCCCAATAGCCCAACTATTGATCATACCACAATCCTATCTCATGTGCCACTCAAATCCGGGTTAGGATTTATCTCACCACTCAAAGCACCCAATATCCACAATACAAACAATATATTGAAAAATATACATGTTAAATAAATATTCATAAATATAGCATACAATCACACAAAATAGGCTAAATCCTCAAATTTAAGAAACTTCCCCAGTGAAGTCGCCATTTCTGTTGCAGTGAGAATCGTGATACCAAGTTATTGATTAACTTGAATCTTAATTCTTAAAATTCACAATCGGACTTTAATTTATCCAAAGAAAATGTTACAGAAAGAAAAACCCTTTGCGCGATGTAACAACAATGCTAAAAGATTCGGGGATCGGAGGTTGGTTATGCCTAGGGTAGGTATTTCACATCCTAAACATCTGTAGTACTCTACAAGAACCTTTTGTATGTTTGTATGCTAAACTTGCTAAATTTGATATGGTTTGGGATTAGGTATAAGATAAAGTAAAGACCTAAGGATAATTTCTAAGTTTGCTTGCAAAGATATCACATCCTCTGCCTACGTATCCTAACTAGGATAGAATCAGAGCAACCGTAGTTCACCTCACTAGGGATAAAAGAACACTTGGTTATGATCAAGGTTCAAAGGGAAACAAACATAACAATGTTTGTATGGAGCTAAAAAAACTCTCTATTCTAAGTTGTACACTCAAAGGAATTTACTTTTACAAAAGTCAAGAGGGGGAGTAAGTAATCATGACAATGATTTTTACATAGAGTTAACAAACTCTATCTTAAAGTTCTAGTGAAAGATACTCCTAACAAGGGTAGGTCTTTTAGACTTAAAGCAAAGTCTAAATGGGTATAGGTTCTATCTTAACTAAGTTCAAGATGACTTGACAAAGTCAAAGGGAGTGTTATGAGCTATCTATGACCTCGAGGGTCAATCGAGAGACTTTCCTTTGGAATGGGAAAAGAATGAGGCAACTGGATGAGAACTAAAGAGTTCCATCACTTGGGGAAATATTCTTAACAAAGCATAAACATTCAAACATGATGAATACAAGAGGTATGGTTACAAACAAGAACATGCAAGCATATTACAATATCAAGCAATGGTTTCAAACAAGATAAATGGTTACAACCAAAGTATTCTTAGAGATATTTCAATACCTAAAGGTAAGTTCTTACAAGACTCAAAATGAAAGGGTGAAAAACCAATAGTATATCTTAACAAAGATGGGGATGTATCTTAACAAAGATGAAGGTGTATCTTGACAAAGATATGGTCTTTTAAGGCTAAAGGATGTTATATGTAACTACATGAGCAAACATCACACATTTGATAACAACCAAGCATAGGCAATCAAACAATGTCACAACACTGTAAGTAAGAAGGTTTAATATTTCATGGGGAAACTTTAAAATTTCAAAGATGAATCACCTAAATGCTTATAAGCAAGATTTTGAAAATCAACCTCAAATGCACAGGGAAGCTAACAAGCCAATCCTATATCAATTTCAACTTTAAACTCCAAAGGGAATAAAAACAAAAGTTGAAATGAAGGATGAGAGATAGGAGGGTAAAAACCCTAAAATGAATTACAATTTTCTCACAATATAAAGTGTTTCTAAAATAGGAATTATAGAATTCTTTAATTATTACATGAAAATATACATTAATACAAGAATTTGGAAAAAAATCATTTAAAAATGATTAAAAATAAAGTTATGCTATTTTTAATATTTAATAAAAATTAAATAAAAAAGTGATAAAAAATAGTGAAATGTCTCACCCAATGCTTGAACTCAAGA
The DNA here is from genome assembly GCA_963859935.3 of Lathyrus sativus. Classification (NCBI taxonomy): domain Eukaryota; kingdom Viridiplantae; phylum Streptophyta; class Magnoliopsida; order Fabales; family Fabaceae; genus Lathyrus; species Lathyrus sativus. The sequence goes on along the minus strand of OZ012741.1, from coordinate 185,000,368 downwards.
CCTTGGGGTCATAGACTCAAAATTTTGCCAACCCAACCATTTCACGCGTGTGAACCATAACTTGGAAGAGCAAAAGAAATATTAAAAACATGGAAAATCATAAAATGTCCAAAAATTGCCCTCGCTGAGGGTCGAGCACGGGATCATTAGGCATGGCAAGTACTTATGGCAAGGGAATAACCACTGGGGTGGCGATACATCCATTGTATCGAGACACCCAATTTGGATATGTACCTAAAAAGCGTGTTTCTGGGCAAGCTCTTGTGGGCAAGACAAGTGAAAACTTTACAAAAACGATTTCAATATAATTTTCTCAAATCTCAACCAAAATTGATGAAATAAAAGTCTGTTATGCTTGATTTTTCATGAGGAAGAGAATGGTATCAACCAATTTTCAAAATAATACTCCCAATGAAAAACATGAAGGATCACGCAAGCCAAGTATTTGAAGTGCAAATGGAATTCAATAGATCAAAATATGTGTATTTTAGTGCAAGCAAGCGTCAAATCAATTTTCAAATGTAGTATGGGATAATTCAAACCAAAACTTTAATCACAAGATCTCAGAACAAGAAATTGTTATGTGAGTTGCCAATGATGAAGTTTGTGTTTTGAAAGAGACATTGCAATTCAATAGCATCAATAACTCTAAGGCAGCAAGAAGTGTAGCTTCGTTATTTGGTTTGGAAAACAGAAGAAGCAACGTAGGTATATCCAATGATTAGCAAGAAACCTTAGCTCTAGATTGAGGCTCACAAGTCAAGACAAATAGTTCTCAACAGAATATTGACACAAGCCTCCTAATAAAAAGGCCAACGATACTAACAAGTGAATCATGGTAGATCTTCAAAACAATAGGACAAGGGCAAACATATTATGCTTTAAAACAGCTGACAGTGGCACCAAATGAAGGTTATGTTCACAAATAAAGATATCTGTTGCACCCCAAAATTTGCCCAACTTTTCTTTACCTAGCTTGTGTTTCATTTCATTCACATTAGCATTATCATTTGCATTTCATAGACATGTGTGCAGGAGATCAAGAGGTATGATTACCCATTAAGGGCTACACAAGACTATGAAGCTAGTTGAGAAGGTTATTCAAGGGTTCAAGGGTTGATATCCTTGTCAGAGAAGTTAAAAGACCCTCAGAGAGAATGGTTGAAACCAAGAAGGTAGGTCTCCTAACTTGAGAGTTGTGGAAAGCCACCAGATGATTTTGAGGCTATAAGGATGGACTTGAAGCCTTGAGAGAGCTTATGAGATGTCTTGAAAGCCATCATGAAGCCTAGACAGGTCATTATGCAAGATTAAGAAGCCTCATCCATGAGTGGTACAGTTAGGGTTTGACTGGGTCAACCCTAAGTCAACTGATGATTTGAACAAGGTTGAGACCTAATTCAAGAGCCATGTGATCATGGATTGATATATTGAGATGTTATAAGGATGATTCCAAGGTTAACTCATCATGATTTAAGAGTTTGAGAAGTTTCAAGCTAGGGTTTCTAAGGCTTGACAGTGTAAAATCCCCTAGTTTGACCCCTATCTTCAAGGCAGTTTAGCTCAAGATGTGATTGTCATCTCCTCTTGCCCCCAAAATGAATGTTGTATAGATTGATCTTAGCTTTAATTTGAGTGCTAGAAGTCCTTGATAGGATTTGTAGAACTCAAGTTATGACTTTGACAAGTTACAGGTCATCTGAGGTATGTGAATTTGGGGGCTTGAAAGTTACCCAACTTGCATCAAACCTTTGCCCAATAAGGATGATTCCTATGAACTTTTGGTCAACATGAATGTTGTTCCTCATCCTCTTAGATTTCAATATAGTACTAGAAGTCCTTGATAGGATTTGTATAACTCAAGTTATGGCTTTGACAAGTCAAGGGCATTTTGGTCATTTGGAGATTACAGGTCATTTCAAGCATAAGGCCATAACTCCTATTTCCAAGCTTCAAATGGAAAAATGTTCAACATCAAACTTATTCAAAATGATGTTTTAAGGCTAGTAAAGAGGACATGAGATGTTGGAAGTACATGTAGCTCAAAGTTTCAAAAATGACCTAAAATAAGGGTTATAAGTTAAATGAATCAAAGTTGGAAATTGATATTTTCAATCTACACATCCAAACCATGGCATGTAATATATCATTTTGACTCTAGAAAACATTTTAAGAACATTGGTTTAGCCACATTTTTGAGTTGAGGTCTAATTTGTGGACTTGCTTTGAAAAGTAGTTACTTACATCATAAGTAACATGGGCAAAACCTAGAATCAAGGCATAACCAAGGCCCTTTGCAAGCTAAACACTTTCAAAATGTCACTAGGGGAGAAATTGGAAGAGAATGGGATTGGTTTCAAGCTGCAAACAGAACTATGCATATCATGGCATATGGTTGAAAATCTCATGACATGAGAGATTGAAACTCTCATTAGAAGGATCTAGAGGGTTCTAGATCATCCATACATGTCCTATATATTGAGTAGAGGTGATCCAATGCAAAGGTTCGTGATGATTGAAGGAGAGAGCATAGATTGAGATTGAAATTGCATAGCTTGCAACTGAATTCGGTTTCACCAATTTCTTCACTTTCCATCCATTTTCTTGATTGCAACTTCTTCCATGGATGCTAGGGATTGAGTTCAGATCATAATCAAGAGGAATTCGTGGCTGATTGGTGTTCTTGAGCTCAGATTTTTCCATCTGCAACTCACCATCGGGTTTCAAGATTCAGGAGTTTTCAACCAGTTCTATTGCATACAGAAGCAAGGAAAGGATCCATTGATCGTGTCTGGAAGGTTGGAGAGCTTGATTTGAAGATTTAGTGCATCTGTTCATCAAGAATTTTCAGGTTAGTAACTTTCTTCCTTCAGCATGAATTAGGTAGAATCAAGATGAATTAGGGTGTTAGATGCATTGTAGAACGGTGTAGGAAGGTTTTTAGATAGTTAATTTGAGAATTAGTGACCAGTTTAGGATGTTACCATTTTCGGTTGAGAATTGGTTATGGCGAATCTTGAGGTTTCAGAGAGAATAAAGGGCATGACTGAATTCGTGAGGAAATTTGGGACAAGATTCATGTATAGACCATTTGCAATGGAGGATCCTAGAGAGAGTTAGGGTTGGGGACGATGATCGGAGCACCACCGGTGGTGGCCGGAGCTGCGCGCAAAGTTCAGAGGTTCAAAAGGTAGAAGATGACTCTAGAGCCATTGGATGTGGTGAGACCTTTGACTAGAGGAGTGATCCAACGACCACGTTTTAATTTCAAGTTGTGAAGGATCTGAGTTAATGAAACGCATCGTTTCATTTAGTGCTTATGCTGGGCTTAGTGAAAAGACTGATATCCACACCCCCCTCATGGCCCAATCCATAGAATGAACTGATTTTAGTTTCTATCTGCACCGTGGTTTTATTATTTTTGTTTGATTTTCTTTTATTTTTTCATTTTATTCATGGTTCTTGATAAAATCATATAAAATTGAAAAATGGTCCAATTAATCTCATTCTTTTTGAATTATACTCATGATTGAGTCTAATATTTTTTAGAAAAAAAATATTTTCATTCCATGCATTTCTGATTTTATGGGAATTTTATATTTTAATTGATATTAAAATGGTTATGTTTGATACCTAATTTTGTGGAATTTTGTGTGATCATGTGGTGATGACTTTGATCCTGATTTTTTGTGTGTGATTAGCTTAGACATGTATGCTCCCATAGCATTTTTCTCACATTTTTGTGATGAAAATAGGTGTGTTTTCTAGATTGAGCTTTAGGTGCTTCCTTTTAGGGTTTAGGTTTAGTACCTTATAGTGTAGAATTTATTTCTAGGTCTTATTTGATGATTTGATCTCTGGAATTAATATGGCAGAGTCATGATTGACCTAGGTTCCCATAGTTATTTTTGTAGGATTTTACAATTGGTTGTAGTATTTTAGTTAGGACTAACTTTAGTACTAGGTTTTAGGTGATCCTAACTTACTAACTCAACTAGATTAACCTTCTTTAGTTCCCTTAGATTAGGGTTTTGCTTTGTTTGCCTTTGGTTGAGATTAAAGACAAGTTGAAGACAAGGTGAGGATGCTTGAAGTTGCTTGGAGCTAGGAGTTGCTTGTGCCTGAGGGTGTCTGATGAAGATTTAGGAGGTAGGAGACATAGGGAGAGCCTTAGAATTAGAATGACCTCTTCCACAAATATGGAAAGCATCTTGTGCTTCCATTCCTCCCAATGACTAAAAGTCCTTCTAAGATATTCACATCTCTCCTTTGGAGGGATGAGTGGCTTTATCTGGGAAGTAGAACTTTGAGGGAACCAGTCTCTCATAATGATGAACCCTTACAGGCTTCCTTTGGTTGTCAATAAGCTGTTTATCATTTCCACTCATTCTGGTAAATCAATTGTCTTCTGGTTTGATTATCTTGAAAGATGTTAGACTTGAGTTTGAAGATGAAGACTTCATTGAAGAGTGTGGAAGAGGATGATTCCTTGAGCATTGCCATTGCAGCTGAAGCTTAAAGAGCAAGAAGAACAAGTTGATACTTGAAGACCCAATGGAGATTGAATGAAGAGCCGAGGCTTGAAAAAGAATTGAAGGATGAAGTTGAAACTTCCATGTGATTGAAGACTACTTTGAGAAGCTGAAGCTTGTAGGAGAAGAAGACCAAGTTGATACTGGTAAAGCAAAGAGAGCTGAAGAGCTTGAAGACTAAGTTGACACTTATGAAGAGGATTCAATTGAGATTGAGTGTAGAGCTGAGGCTTGAGGAATAAAGGATAAGTTGACATTTGCACTGATGCATTGAGAGCCTGAAGAAATCAATTTGATACTTGCAGTTAGGAGTGAAGCCTGAGGGTGGAATTGACTGAGGAGCTGAAGCTTGGAGAAGAGAGAATAAGTTGATACTTATGTTTGATGGTTTGGAACCTTGGAGAAGCAAGTTGATACTTTTCATGAAGGATGATAGCCTTGAAGGGTGGTTGAAGTCTGAAGACTGGATTGTTGTCAGAAGAGCTGAAGCTTGGAATTGAAAGAGGGGTTGATCTGCTTTCTTCTCTTGTCTGTTTTCTTTTTTGTGCTGATGTGCCTTGTTTGACTTGCTTGATGCATTAGAATAAGTTCATATCTAGACTGACTTTGAGCTAGGAGCATGATTGCACTAGAGGTTGAGTTGCTCCCTCTGCTTGTATTTTTACTGTATGGCTATGCTTGCGGGTATTCGGTAGAGCCCGGCTCCCTTGCCCATGTGGTTTGTATCTTGCTTGATAGCACTTTATTTCATTTCTTCTGTATGATTGCAGTTTATTGTATCTTGCTTGATAGCATTTTATTGTATTTCTTCTGTATGATTGCAGTTTATTGTATCTTGCTTGATAGCACTTTATTTTATTTCTTCTGTATGATTGCAGTTTATTGTATCTTGCTTGATAGCACTTTATTTTATTTCTTCTGTATGATTGCTGTTATTCATATCTGGCTTGAGGTTGAGATGAGCTTGTGGAGGCTGCTGCCCCACACACATTTCCTCCCTCACTTGCATTGCATGCATTTTATAGTCGTTTAAGGTTTACTGTTTAAGCTGATGCTTTATCTGTTTCTGTATCATTGACATGATCCCTTATGACTCTCACTTCCTTTGATAAGGAAGTGATGATTAGAACTTTAGGTTGAAACCTATGCATGATAACTTCTAGGAGTTCCCTGTTTCAAATCTCAACAATAGGATGAATCCTTAGCATGACAACATTAGGACTTGATAGTCTCCCTTTAGTTGAGCCTTCTCTTCTCATCTCAAAACAGCTTAAGATACAGTAATCATGAATGATTTCTTTCATATGTTACGAGCCTTAAGCTATTTGAGAAAGGATTGTGGGAGAGTTTCTTTTCCACAGTCTAGATGTTTAGTATGGCACCCTTTGGGTGACATGCGACGCATTCACTCTCAGGTCATAGTCTTTAGTGCAATTGAAATTGCAAACACAATAAAAAACACTTCTTTCGTAAAAGACAGAAAACAAACTTCAAACCTTTTTGCCCCATGGGCCCATAATTCAAAGGAAAGCTTTTCTGAAGAAAAGAGTGTCGCTAAACTTCAGCGCCACCGCAAATAGGCTTTGTCCCTAACTGCTGGAACTACTGTTTAACCCTACTCGATAAAACAGATGAATCTGAATTCCCGTAGTCTGTATTAGCCCGAACTGCGTAAGCTCTGATCTCTCATACCTGTTGAGAGTACGTAGGCACAATACTGACGTATTGGCGAGCCCCCTTCCCCGTAACCCGTAGTAGGTCGAACTACGTTGACTCTGATTTCTCATTCTCTGATGAGAATACGTAGGCATAAAGCGCGACGCTTTGCCGAGTCATTTTCTTTTCTTTTTAAGCCAGCCTTGATAGGTAGATAGATAAACCAACTCGTCCAGTAAACACAACAAGCGTGGATCCCGTCGAGTACGACGGACGTGAGGGGTGCTAATACCTTCCCCTTGCATAACCGACTCCCGAACCCAGACAACGGTTGCGATGACCTTGTCTTATACCTTTTTCGTCAGGTTTTTCCGATCGTTTCCTTTCCCGTTCCGAGGGATAAATAACGAAAGGTGGCTACTCTTCTATTTTGTCGGCACCTTATTTTTGCGGAAGCGACAGCTGGCGACTCTGCTGGGGACTTGATAGTTTCCTGGGATCCAACGTCCCGTATGCGAGTCAGTTTGGGGATCCGACGTCCCTGAGAGAGTCAATCCTAGCGCTTGTATGATTACTTGTTGGGTTGTGTTTATTTGTCGCATTTTATTTCCCGCACTTTATTTTCAGTATGATATGATTATCTGTGCTGTTGTGGGAGGGGCATTCTGATGAGTGAAAAGCCAGACCCAAGCTTGAGTGAACATAGCATTAGTTGTGGAAATTAGTGGGTGCGTGCTTGCTTGGCAGGCACTAGTGTCTCATGAAATCCACGCTCAGACGAGGTTCTCCCGGTTGACTTCTTTTTCAACCCTTTGGGTTGAGGGGGTTGTTGGATTGGAGGATTGTCGACTTTGGGGACCGATCATTTGGAATTCAGCCGAGTGAGGCCGCTTCATGAGTTGGTGATGCCACACTTTCTGGGTATCGTATCACCCTTCTTGAATGTCTGTGACGCTGATGACCGCATAGGATGTCGAACTTGTGTCAGTTTAGGTCCATACTTGTGAGCAGGGTTGGGTTTATTGCAGGAAACTTTAACCTTCAGACTACCTGGTTTTCTTGATAGCGAATCAGTTTTGTTGGTATCAGAGGTTCTCATCATCAGATATGTGATTGTTCTTGACAGAGCAGAGTTATCAGAAGACCTTATATTCAGAGATGTGTATTTGTTCTTGATAGAGCAGGTTTGTGATTGGGATCAAAGGGTCTCATCAGCAGATGTATGATTGTTCTTGACAGAGCAGAGTTTATGGTCCTGTATCAGAGGTCCTTATTATCAGATGTTTGTTCTTGACAGAGCAGAGTTTTGGTCCTGTATCAGAGGTCCTGTATCATATGTTTGCTCTTGACAGAGCAGATTTATGGTCCTATGTGTGTGTGTTCTTGATAGAGCAGATTTGTGGTCCGATACCAGGGTTTTCTTCTTATCAGAGATAGTGGTTGTTCTTGATAGAGCAGGATTATGGTTTTATTGATACAGAATCTCCACAGCGCAGTTGCCTTGCATACCCATTTGCATTTCATTAACGTGTGTCTGTGTTGCAGGTACCGTTTCCCCCGATTCAGGATTTCTGGCCTTCTATTGTATTGTTATGGGTTCTTTGAGGAAGACCGTGGCTTACAAGCTCCCTGCTCCTGATGTTGTTCAGCTGACTGGTTTGATTGCTTTAGCAGATGATTCTGTGAGAGATGAGTTCAGAAAGTCTTACGGCAAATTGCTCAGTTTGGTTCGTAAACCTTCTGCGTTTGAGTTGAATGGGTTGCACGCTCTGCTGCAGTTCTACGATCCTCCGTTGAGATGCTTTACTTTCCAGGATTTTGTTCTCGCACCCACACTAGAGGAATATGTTGATTTGTTAGGTGTGCCTATCAAGAGGCAGATGCCTTTTGTTCATATGGATGCTGAGCCTAATCTGGCTAGTCTAGCTCCGTCACTTCATCTGGATGCCTCCGAGTTGGTATTGTCTAGTTGGAACAAGGTTCCCGGTTTCTCCTTACAGTTCTTAGTGGGAAAGGCTCAGCAGTGCGCCAAAGACGGATGTTGGGTCGTGTTCAACGCCATTCTCGCTCTGTGCATATATGGCATCATTTTGTTCCCCAATATGCCCGACTTTGTGGACTTTGACGCATTTCGCATCTTCGCTTCAGGGAATCCAGTCCCTACCTTTATAGGAGATGTCTACCATTCCATCCACTACAAAAATGAGAACAGGAGGGGTAAGAATGTCTCGTGCTGTGTGCCCTTGCTTTATAAATGGCTTGATAGTCATCTACCCAAGAGGGGTCCCTTTGCTTCGTCTGCAGCCACAGCTGAGTGGTCCGAGCGTTTGATGAGTCTATCAACGGAGGATATTGACTAGTTTGATAGAGATAGGTTGGGCACTGAGATCATCTTCAGCTGCAGCGGGTTTCCGAACGTGCCTTTGATAAGCAGGAAGGGCTGTATAAACTATAATCCGTCTTTGCTGGTCCGACAGTTTGCTTACGCTTTGAGAGCTCCGCCGAAGGATGAAGAGGTGCAGGAATCTCTGTACCTCACTGGTCTTCTAGAAGGGGATATATTATATAAGCTTCAGCGCGCTTGGAATGGTATCAGTAAGAGGGGAAAACCATTGTTGGGGAGAAGTAATAGTCAGGCCTACACTCTGTACGTGACATGGATCAGAGCCAGAGCAGATGCTATAGGGATGCCGTTTCCTCCTGCCAAGCCAGAAAGCCCTCCAGTGATTGAAGAGCCTACCACCGTGCCCATTCAACAGCATGATCAGGTGTTAGCTAAGCGAGATGAATTGAAGAGGGCAAATGAAGAATTGGAGAAAGAATTGGTTCAACTCAGGAGCGAGAGAAACGAAGCTGTTCATTCCTTCAAGAGGCAGACAGAGCTGGTGAACCAGCTAGGTACAGATTTGACTAAACAGATAGCCGAGCGTGAACGTTTGGGTCGAGACTTCAAAGTTGTCAATGATGTGCTGGCCACGAAGAAGCAGCACTTAGAAGAAGCGTATCGGAGGATATCCAAGTTTAACCAACATTGGAAGGCCTCCCTGGCCAACAGGAAAGAGCGGGAGGACAAGCTGATGCAACAGATCTCCAAGCTGAAAGCCCAGGTGAAGGCTAGTGAGAAGAGGTTTGATGAAGAAACCGCTTGCAGATATGCCGCTGAAGGCCAGCTCAACAAAGCTCTTGCTAACCTGAAGGAGCGCAAACTGACGTTTGAATTCAAGAAGCGAAAGTTAGAAGATTGTTTCGGCGAAGGAGCATGGGAAGATTCGGTCGAAGGTCTTCAATATAATATTATGCAGAGGGAGTTACTCGTCGAAGGGTTGCTCACTCGGCCTGATCATCCAGAAACGAAGGGGTTGTTAGAAGAGTTTCGCGCCCGTGGCCGTACTTGACTATTAGTATTCCTTTTGTTGTGATCATTGTTGTATGCTGACCATCACCAGGCTTGTTGGTTAAGGTCATGCTATTGATTCATCTTGTACTCACTGACGTTGTGTACTGCCTTGATGAGCTTTCTTTCTATATATGAGATGTTATTTCCATGACTGGACTCGGACTTCTTATTATCAGCACTAGCACTCAGGCACTAGGATCGGGAGAAATCTCCCTAACGCACAGACACACGTTTGCATTTGCATGAAGCATTTGCATAACAAGCACTTTGTCGTTTTTTTTCTAACCCTTTTGTATTTTCAGGTTGTTTCAGGTTGTTCCAGGATTGATCAGAGACCTATCCACCGCTATCCGACCAGAGCAAATCAAACCAGAATCATGGAACAAGTGCAAACTGATGTTCAGGAACTCCGCGAAAGAATGGATCGCTTCATGGAGCTCATGCAAGTGGTCGCCAACGGCCAGGATCAACTCAGAACCTTGGTTCAGCCTCTAATTTCAAGGGTTGATAGCAATGGCATACTCCATGGTGGGACTGTGCCTACTCCTCCACCAGTTGAAACTCCTCAGAATGGCGTCCCCGTGACCGGGGGGAATGGCAGTGCCAACGGCAACGTGATAGCTAGCATGGGACTCAATGGTAATACGACGGGCGTCGGTAATGGAAATTTTGAAGCTAACGTCAATGTTGGGCTGGGCAACGGCAATGCAGGTGTCGGGAATCTGTACGGGCCTCAGCCGTGGTTAGAAGATCGTCAAGACGATGTGTTCTCTCAGAGAGGTGTCGAAGGTGAGCTGACTGCTGAAGCACGGCTTAGGTTCAAGGCACTCGAGGATAAGATGAGAAATATCGAGAACCAGAACACCCTGGGCGTTGACATGTCCAAGTTGGGACTGATACCTGATTTCAAAGTACCTCCTAAGTTCAAGGTACCTGACTTTGAAAAGTACAAGGGCACCACTTGCCCTCGCGTCCATTTGAGATCATATTACAGAAAAATGTCAGCTCATTCTGAGGACGAGAAGTTGCTGATGCACTACTTTCAGGACAGTCTGTCCGGGCCCTCCCTCGAATGGTACATGAGTCTGGAACCTACCAGTGTGCGCACGTGGAAGGACCTTGATGAAGCATTCGTGCACCACTACCAATACACCAGTGACTTGGCCCCGAACCGAGTCCAACTGCAGAATCTGTCATAAAGGAACAATGAAGGGTTCAAGGAATACGCCCAGCGGTGGCGTGAATTGGCAGCCAGGGTTCAGCCGCTGATGGTTGAACGTGAGCTTGTACTGATGTTCCTAGCCACCCTCCCAGGGGTTTATTATGAGAAATTGGTCAGCGGTATGTCTGGAACCTTCTTAGATCTCATTATCACGGGTGAGCACATTGAAAATGGGATCAAACTGGGGAAAATTCAAGGTGATTCATCCTCAGCTGGAGGAGGCGGAAACAAACCTTATGGTGGCAAAAGAAGGGAAGGAGAAACGAGCGTCGTGACCAACGCTCGAAGGAAGGGTAAAGAACCCTCACCAACAGGTGGCCAGCATAACTATCCCGGCAGTTCAACAGCCGCAGCAGCAGCAGCAACCGAATCAACAAGGGTACAGAAAGTACCAGAATCGGGCACCTCTGTCGAGCCGTCACCTCGAGACACCGCCCATGTCTTACGCGCAACTACTGCAGACTTTGCTCCAGTTACAGCTGATCCAGAAGAGAACCTTGGCTCCCTTGACAGGGGCACCTCTGCCAGGTTATGACGCGAATGCGACTTGTGAGTTTCACGCAGGGGCACCAGGCCACACAATAGAGAATTGCAAAGCCTTCAAGCATAAGGTGCAGGACATGGTGGATGCCAAGATCATCAACTTCTCAGATAATGTGCCAAACGTCACGAAGAACCCTATGTCGAATCATAGGGGAGGTGGAGTAAACGCCATTATTGAAGACGAGAGTTTGGATTTGTTGACTGACGTCAGAGATCTGAAGACACCGCTGAGCTTCGTTAAAGCTAAGCTGATGAAAAAAGGTTTCTTTCCAGGTTGCGGAGAGCTGTGCATGGGCTGTGCGACAAGTCCTGATGGATGTGAACAGTTGATAGAGGGGATTCAAAGTCTGATGACCGAAGGAATCCTGCAATTTAGCCGAAGGGCCGAAAGTGGATCGGGAGAGGTAATGCTGAAGCAAAGTGATGAGGTTGCCACCATCACCATCCCTCGCCAGACGATAACTATTTCTGCACCCAGACCACCCTCGATTACCATCACCAAAGCTGGGCCGATACCCTTCGAAAGCACCAATGCTGTCCCATGGCACTATGGGGCTGAAGTCTACTGCAACTGACAGAAGTTGGAACTAGAACCGTTCAGGTCGTCTGTGGAGAACCTAGCGGGCGTTAGCGGAATTACTCGCAGCGGAAGAGTGTTTGCACCACCTGAGGTCGTGGCGGACAAGGCGGACAGAGCTGATGCAACTGATAAAGGGAAAAGTAAAGTCGTTGAAGAGATCCCTCGTGGGGTAGACAAAGACTTACTTGTTAAAGACGCCGAGGAATTTATGAGGTTGATTAAAAAGAGTGACTACAAGATCATGGATCATCTCCATCAGACACCCTCGAAGATTTCCATCCTGAATCTGTTGCTGTGTTCTGAGGCACACTGCAACGCGCTGCTGAAGGTGTTGAACGCCGCGTATGTACCGCAGGAAATATCGGTAAACCAGTTGGAAGAGGTCGTAGCCCATGTAAATGCTGGAAATGGGTTAGGGTTCACTGACCTAGAGCTGACGCCGAAGGGGAGGAACCACAATAGTGCCCTACACATCTCGATAGAGTGTAGGGGAACAATCATGTCTCACGTGTTGGTAGACACTGGGTCGTCGCTCAATGTTCTTCCGAAGAAAGCATTGATGAAGTTAGATACTCGCGGAGTGATTTGCACACCCAGTTGTTGCACCCTAAAATTTGACCAACCGATTCTCCTATCTGACTTGTGGTTTAAATTCATATTCGCAAATCAGACGCATGATATTTGTGCACAGACAGAGGATATCAGAGTCACAGCTTGATTTTCGTCCATCAGATATGGCAGATCCAGTCCAGGTCATTAGGGTTTTATTTTCGGGAAATTGTGCGCTCCTCGGTGATTTTTAACTTGCATAGTGATTTTGGGGATATTCTGATGCCCGGGGTTCTCCGTTCGATTCGATCTAGTCTCGCGCGCTCTTTCGTGGCGGTCATTTGCATTTGTCTGCATTTTTAGGGTTTTAATAGACTTTTGAGGATTTTCAATAGGCTTTATAGATTTTTCTGGAATTTAAATAGGGTTTTTGTATTTTTTTTAATAGTTTAAATCTTTCTTTTAGAATTTTATAGAATTTTTAAATAGATTTAATAGTTTTAATCATTTTTAGAATATAATAGATTTTAAATTTGTTTTTAATTGTTTTTTAGAATAATAAAGAGAAAAGGGGAATATAGTTTTTCTTTTATGTTAATAGAGATTTTAATAGTTTTAAATAGGGTATTGTTTTAATGTAGTTTTCCTTTTAAGTAGATATTAAATAATAGTATAGATTTTAATAGAATTTTATAGAAAATAAATAGAGATGTTATAGGAATTAGTAGAGTTTTAATCTTTTTGGTTTAATATAGAGTTAATTAGATTTAATCATGTTTTAGATTTAATTAGGATTAATCTTTTGTTTAGAAGTTAATTGAATTTGTTAGAATTAATTAGGATAGATTAATTTTAGTTAGAATTAATTGTAGTGTTAATTAGTTAATTAGAATTAATTCTTAGATTAGCTTCTAATTGAGCTTGATTTTCCATTTAATCATTTTTTTTATTCAGTTCTTTTTCAGGTTTTTTGGTCTCAAGTTCGTGGGCCCAGGAAAGCAGTTTTTTGGGAAGCCCACTTCATATCAGTCCAAATACGTTTTTTGTGCAGGTTTTGGCCAGAGAATGACACTTGGCAGTATATAAGGCACGCCACATGTTGCACTCAGGAGACCCCACCACAACTCAGAATCCACCAGACTTCGCCACATCACACTCCCATCTTCTCCTCTCTCTCCACACGTGCCCCCACCACCTCTCCACCCCCTCAACCGCACGCCACGCGTCCTGCATGCAGGACCTCCTCTGAGACACTTGTCTCCCCTGCACCCATCGCCGGAGAAGCCACCGGCCGACATGCAAACCCCGTCCGGCCACCCTTAACACCACCGTCCCTTGCCGGAAGCTGCAAAAAGCCCCAGAATTTCCAGAAATCGTCCGATCTTCATCTTCCTCCTCCGTCCCCCTTCGTCTTCACCTCGCCGGAAAACTCATACTCACCGGAAACTTCATACACTTTTTCCAGAACGCATCCATCTTCATCGTTCTTCAAGAAGTTTTCCAGAACATCATCAAACGTTCATCGCTCATCTGGAATTTCCACCATCAACTAACGAACACGATCCGTCAACAATCTTCACAGAAGATCCTCGTGGTTTATCCTCCCTCATGAAGATATTCAAAGATCTTCTGAAGATCTTCCTCCGAACATCTACGCAACTCAAAGGATCTTCAAGATCTATCTGCTTCAGAATCATCGTCTTCGTCAGTTCTTGAAGCTTTCTTCCCAGATCTTCATAGAACTCATCGAGTTCTTCACTGTTTCCCAGAAGATCTTCAATCACACCTCAGGAACTTCATCGCTTGCTCCGGTTTCAAGAAGCGCTCTCCAGAAAATCTCGTCATCCAGGTTCTTATCTCCTTTCTCTCTCTAAACTCTGTTCTTCGCATGCGATAGGGTTTAGCCTTGAACGATTCAGATTCGAGCGTTGGGGCTGTGAGGGGGTTTCGTTAGGGTTGTTCTTTTGAGATGTGTTTGAAGGCTCAATTGGTGATGGCAATGGTTACTCAGGAAGGATCGTTGATGTTGGTTTGAGATTAGTTTGTTTGCTTGAAGATTAGGGTTGGTTCAGAGAGGATGGAGGTTGGAGACGAGCAGCTAGGGTTTGGGTTTGCAGTAGATGAACAGTGTTTAGGGTTGGGGGAGGGAAGTTTGGTTTTGTTCGTTGGTTAGGGTTAGGGTTTGGGCCAGGCCCAAGTGTGTTAGCTGAACCATAACCCTCCATTTGCTCGTTCACCCCCCCTGTGAGAGAGGAGATAGACAGATTGGGCTGGGCCTTATGCCCAAGTGCTATTCGCACCCCCTGGGGCGTAAGCCCAATGAAAACTAACCTGAAAAGCTTACTAACTGCACCCCCTGCGTCTTTTTTCTTCTTTTATTTTTTGTAAGGGATTTCTGATTCCCATTGGGCCTGCGCCCTTTACTATGTACACCCCCCATCTCTGGCCCAAATCTTGAATGAACTGAAAATCATTGCTGTTTGAACCCCCCTCCCATTTTATTTCAATTTTGTTTTTAATTTCTTTTTCATATTTTGTTCTTGGAAAATTCATAACAAAATGAAAGCAATTGATTTTTAATTTCTTGTTTTTCCTACCACTTCATGAAAATGTCTAGAAAATTAAAAATAAAAATGCCATTTTATTTTTGTTTACTATTTTTAGCATTTCTTCCATTTAATTGACCTTTTAATATTTTTTAGGTTATGCATATTATTAGAAAATTCATAAAAAATAGTAGATTCGATCAAATAATTCCGTTCTTTTTTCTGTAGACTCGTAATTCAATGTAGAATTTTATAGTATAAAAACATTAGCTTAATCATGCATTTTCATTTTAATTGCATTTTTTGTATTGTTTTGATATTGAATAATTGGTTTGTGGATATGTCTGCTTTGTTGATTTTGGTTCTTTCATCTGGTAATGAATTTTGTTCTGATTTTTTTAGTATGTTGTCATAGAGCCATGTAGGTTTCCCATAGATTTTTGATAGATTTTTGTAGGATGTTCTATATGTTTTTGTCTGAGCTTGAGGATAGGAGAAGTCTTGATGGCTTCTGACTTTGAAGTTCAACTGTGGTTGAACTTCAGAGGTAGTTTCTTGTGGTTTGAGGATCTGTGGTTTCTTCTTAAAGATGGGAGCTGATTGAGATCCTGTTGGAGCTTGCAAGGATGCAGTGGATTGAGGCTTAGTCTAGGAGCTTGTTCCCCGTTTGTGAGGTGCGAGATCCTGGAGTTTGAAGGGAGTTTATGGTACTTTCCTGAGGAAGGCACTATGAACGACTTTCATTCTTTCTTCTCACCTCTTTCTTAAGTATCCAATGATGTTGGAGCCAACTTGTGAGTTTAATTTCTCCTGAGGAGGAATGTAAACTGATCACAGTTGTTGAGCCACATGTGATACGATTCCTAAGTGGAAGCCTCCTAGTACTTTCCTGAGGAAGGTCCTATGGGTCTGTCCACTTAGTTCCTCTAGTTCGTCTAGGATTTCTTAAGTATCCAATGATGTTGGAGCCAACTTGTGAGTTTAATTTCTCCTGAGGAGGAATGTAAACTGATCATAGTTGTCGAGCCACGTAGGATACGATTCCTAAGTGTCAGCCTCCTAGTACTTTCCTGAGGAAGGTCCTATGGGTCTGCTCACTTAGTTCCCCTAGTGCATATAGGCTTTCTTAAATATCCAGTGATGCCGGAGCCTTCATGTGAGTTTAGTTTCTCCTGAGGAGGAATGTAAACTGATCACAGTTGTCGAGCCGCATAGGATATGACTCCTGAGTAGTAACCTCCTGGTACTTTCCCGAGGAAGGCACTATGAGTTTGTATGCTTAGCTCCCTTTCTTTGGTAAGCTTGTTCTGAAGCTTGGAGACTGGGATTGATTCCTCTTGCTTAGGGTTAGAGTTTTGCTTAGAGTTTTGCTTAAGGTGTTGCATAGAGTTTTGTTCAGGGATAGATTAGGGTTTTGTTTAGGAGCCCTGCTCAGGGTTTTTGTTTAAGCTTTGGATAGAGGTTTGTCAGGTTAGCTAGCTTTCTCTTTATGTTGTTTGACTTGCGTGGTGTTGTGTTGCATTAGACTTAGGTATTCATCTAGATAGTTCTGAAGTAGGTGCATCTTAGAAGTAGACTTTGTGTGCATGAGAAGTTGAGGTGGTCCTCCTTCTGCTTTTTTGTTATTGAGTGGCTTTGCTTGTTGGTAATTGGTAGAGCTGAGCTCCCTTGCCTTTGTGGTTTGCGGCCTTTGTGCCTTGTTTGTCTAGTTGTTGCATTCATGCATATTTTCAGTATTCCTTTACTTTGTAGTATTTCCCATTTGTTGTTTAGTCCTGTTGCCATGATCCCTTAGGAGCTCTGACTTCTCCGCTGCGGAGTTGTTATGATAGACATTAGGATGGTCAACCAGGCATGATATCAATAGGTAGATTCCCCTTTTCTTCAGCTATAGTTTTAGGGTGTCTTTTCCTTTTCCTTTCAGTAGTAGCTTTTGAGTAGCTTGAGCCGTAGTTAGCCGAACTACAGCTGCTCTGATTCCTTGTGCCAGACAAGGATATGTAGGCATAGGATGCGATATCCTAGCGAGCACACTAACAACTAACCTTTGTTCTCTCGCGGCTGTGCGATCGAGACTTTCCCGCTGACGACTAATTGTTATCCCTTTCTTTTGCTTGAGCGCATTTGAGACCAGATCGTAGTTGCAGGTTCCCGAACCTTAGAGACCAGTTTATTTTCTCACTGTTGTGTGAGAGCCCCCTGTTTAGCCGTAGTTAGTCGAACTACGTTTGCTCTGATCTTCCATGCTGTGTGGAAGTACGTAGGCACAGAACGCGATGTCCTGGCGAGCAACCTTTTCCCCGTTTAGACGTAGGTAGTCGAACTACGTTGACTCTGACTTTCCCATTGCACGAGGGAATACGTAGGCCCGGAACACCGTATGTTCTGTCGAGTCCTGTCCTTTTCTTTTCTTTTCAGACTGACCATTAGAGTAGATAGATAACGCACCCTTTTCCTTATAAACACCAAGCGTGGATCCCATCAAGTACGATGGACGTGAGGGGTGCTAATACCTTCCCCTTGCGTAACCGACTCCCGAATCCAGGTTTTGGTTGCGATGACCATACCTTTTTCCCGTCTTTGCGAGGTTTACTTCGAGCGTTTCCTTTCCCGCTCTGAGGGATAAATAACGCACGGTGGCGACTCTCCCGTCAAGCCGGCGCCGATTTTCGCAGTAGCGACAGCTAGCGACTCTGCTGGGGACAATAGCATCTAGGGACTCTTCCCATCCCTTATGCTGGGACCGTTTCCCATCCCCTACGCGAGTCAATCCTAGCGCTTGGGTGTTTATTCGTTGGGTGTTGTGTATATGTGTTTTGCTTTTCCGCACTTTACTTTTCCGTACCTTTACCTTTCCGCATTTATTTTCCAGCATTATATTATTGTGATTATTGCTGTGGGCAAGGGAGGTTACTGTGAGTGAGAAGCCGGACCTGGGCTTGAGTATGCACCTAGATATAGTTGTGGAGAGTAGTAGACGAACCTGTCTGCTGAGCAGGCACAGTTCCCTACGAAATCTACGCTCAGACGAGGTTCTCGCAGAGGTGCTCCTTTCCGGTCCTGAGGATCTGAGGGGAGTCCAGACGTGAGGATTGTCGACTCTGGGGACCGATCATTTGGAAGTCAGCTAAGTGAGGCCTCTTCATGACTTGATGATGCCACTCCTTCTGGGAATCGTATCGTCACTCATGAAAGTCTGTGACGCTGATGACCGCATAGGATGCCGTACCTTTGTCCGTGGATTAGGTCTATCATACCTGTGAGGGGGATTGGGTTATTGCAGGAAAACTGGCCTTCAGAAACCATGATTCAGCAGTTATCAGATGGTGTTCTTGATTCATATCCAGGTGTATTGTTTGGATCAGATGGGTTTCTTATCTGAGGTTGATGCTATTATCAGATGGTATTCTCGTCAGATACAGAGGTTCAGATGGATTTCTTACCAGGGGATTGATATTTTGAGTATCGGATGATAGTCAGTGTCGTGAGGTTCTGGTGCCCGTGTTGGTTTTCTGTTCTTGATCACAGAGATGTTCCTCTTCAGGCTACAGCATAGCCCCTGTGTTCGCAGATTGCATTATTTATCATATTGCATCATTGCATTACCATTTTGCATTCAACTAACGTGTGTGTATTGCAGGTACATATTTTCCCTTCCTGTTCTGGTGTCTGTTCCTAGCAAGACATGGAAACCCTGAAGAGAGTATTGCCCTACAAGTTTCCGTCGCCGGATATCAGTCTATTGTTAGAATTGATTACTATTGCTAAGAAGAGGGTAATGGGTGACTTCAGAAAGAGATATGGGAGGATTCTGACCTATGTTTATCAGCCATCGGCCTACGAGATCAGCGGCATTTATACTCTGTTACAGTTTTACGATGCGGAGCTCAGGTGTTTTGTATTTCCCGACTTCGTTTTGGCTCCTACCCTGGAGGAGTATTCTGCACTTCTGGATATACCGATCCGCGAGCAGATGCCTTTCTATCGTACGGACGCTGAGCCTAATCTGGCTGAGCTTTCTGCCATCCTGTGCTTGAGAGAGTCTGAGCTGACTGGGAAGATGATCAGAAGAGGAGATGCATGGGGATTTCCGTTGGATGTCTTGGTGGAGAAGGCTCGGGAGTATGCCCAGAAGGGTGGCTGGGTTGTCTTTGACGCCATCCTTGCTGTATGTGTTTATGGCATCGTGTTGTTCCCGAACATTCCTGATTTTGTTGACTCAGATGCCTTCTATATTTTGGCTGCGAAGAACCCAGTTCCTACTTTGCTGAGAGATATCCACCATTCAACTCACTACCAGAATGAAAAGCGGCGAGGAAGGAATGTGTCTTGTTGTGTACCTCTCCTGTGCAGGTGGTTCACCAGTCATATGCCTAAGTCAGGCCCTTTTGTCACCTCTATTGATTCTCTAGGATGGCCCGAGCGTTTGATGGGATTGACTGCTGAGAACGTGGTATGGGTTAACGAAGAGGTATTCGGAGTTGAGGTTATACTCAGATGCGAAGGATTCCCGAATGTTCCTTTAATAGGAAGGAAAGGTTGTGTCAATTACAACCCTTCCTTATTGATCAGGCAATTTGGGTATGTACCTCAACGAGCGCCGAAACCCGAGGAGATACAGGAATCTCTGTATCTCACCGGAGCAATAGGGAAAGAGATGCTGACCAAGCTTGAGAAGGCATGGAAGAACTTGCACAAGAGAGGGAAGCCTTCAGGTAGCAGAGGGGATACTCGAGTTCCTGGCCCATATGTGGAATGGATTCGTGAGCGAGCTGTGAAATTCCTTATGCCATATCCAGCGGTTCAGCCATTGCATCCTTCTCCGGTGGAGGAGCCTACCACTGTGGACATACAGGTATTCAAGCAGCTGATGGCGGAGAAAGAAGAGCTAGCCAAGGCTAAAGAGGCTTTAGAGCAAGAGAATGCCCAGCTTCGTCATGAAAAGATTGAAACAGGATATTTTTCTAAGCAACAGGCCGAAACTCTGAAACATCTGAAGACTACGTTATTGGAATTGACTGAAACCAAGAAGCGTCTGGAGTTAGATGTAGACTCAGTTAGTAGTGTGCTGGCTACTAAGAAGCAAGAGCTGGAAAGGGCCTACACGAAGCTAGCTAAGTTCAGAGAACACTGGGATCTCACTATGACCAAGCGCAAAGAACGGGAAGAAGAGCTGAAGACACAGGTTGCTTAGTTAGAAGAACAGGTCAAAGTGAAGACTGAAGAGCTTGAAGAAGAAGCCTGTCGCCGATACGAAGCCGAGCGCAAGCTGACAGATGCCATGAAGAATTTGGAAGATTTTCAGCATAGAGCAGACGCCAAGAGACCCAAACCTGGGGATGGTGCCAACGATAAGGCTTGGGAAGACTTTGTCAGAGACATCCAGGGGACGGTCAGAAAAAGGGATCGACTGATAGAAGGTTTGATTTATCAACCGGATCATGCAGAGACAAAGAAGATGGTCGAAGACTTCCGCAACCGTACCCGTACTTGATTTTTCCCTTGTATTCTGTATGTTGAGATCACCACCAGGCATGTTAGCTGGGATCCTCCTTTATCGTATCAGCTGTATGAAGCATAGTTATGTAACTTCTTGACAAGATTGTTATTCTGATAAATATATGAGGGTTTTTCTGAATATTGTCTTTATGGTTTATCTTGTCTCGCTACCACTGACACTGGAATTGGAGGGGAAATATCTCCAATGCACACATGCACGTTAGCATTTTTATTTCTGTTTGCATAAACCATATTGCATAGCATTACTCTAGCAGGCCAAAGCACTTATCCAGCCTTTGTTTTCACCAGAGGGTGATTCTCGGGGGATTGTCTGAGGCAAGAGCGGAGTGTTGAAGACGACCAAGGGGCTGAAGCAGATTTGAGCAGAATCAAGCAGCCTAGTCGTTTACAGGTAATTGGTAGCTATGTCTGAAGGCAATTTCCAGGCTCCTAACACTTTGACAAGGTTCACTATGGCGTCCAACCATCAGTACGATTCTATGGAAGGCTTCCCGCAAGCGAACAACCTTACTGCAGACCAAGTCGCACAGCCTATTGTCCAAAACCAAGATCGACATGAGCAGTTTGTTGCCCGAAATGAGCGTTATCCTCCTGTTAACAATCAAGGTGTCGCTTTCCCTGTGATGAATTACCGGAGAGATATTCCAATGGCCGGGATGGTAGATCCAAGAGCTCTCGAAAATGGTAGAAGACTCCGGGCATTGGAAGAAGGTATAAAAGCCTTAGAAGCGAAAGATGCTGTTAACCTGGATGCTGTAGCCATGTGTTTGGTTCCTGACCTAGTGTTGCCGTATAAGTTCAAAGTGCCGGAATTTGAAAAATACACGGGAGACAGCTGTCCAAAGCTGCATTTGATGATGTTCTGTCGAAGGATGACTTCGTTTGTGCGAAACGACAAATTGATGATCCATTGCTTTCAGTATAGCCTGACTGGGGCATCTTTAAGATGGTATGTGCAATTAGAGAATAATCAGATTCGATCATGGGTGGATTTAGCCAGAGCTTTCATGAAGCAGTACGATTACAACTTGGATTTGGCTCCTAGTCTCGTGCATCTGCAAGAATTATCTCAGGCGAAGAATGAATCATTCAGAGGGTATTTGCGAAGATGGAAAGAATTAGCTGCTAGTGTTCAACCACCGCTTCCGGAAAGAGAACTGGTTGACATCTTCTTGGGTACTCTGAAAGGCCATTATTTTGACAAATTGTTCAGTTGCACAAACTTTGTGGGCCTGATGAGACTGGGAGAGCTTGTTGAGAGAGGACTCAGGAGTGGAAAGTTTCGAGATGTTCCTCACTTCCCAGTTGATAAGATTGAGTCAGTTGTCAGTTCTCAAGAAGAATGGGAAGAAGGAGATGACGTCATCTCAGAATCTCTAGCATCTCAGGATCGGTTTTCAGACACTTCAAGTCAACGGTCATCCTATCGTCGATCGCGTCAGCATGCCCCACGAAGACCAAGGAAACCTGAAAGGCAGTTTACTCAGCTACCGGTGTCGTACAGTCAGTTGTTGCCAGATCTGGTCAAAAGTGGATTGATAGTGCCGAAAGAGACTAAGCCGGTGATTCCACCGTATCCTCCAGGTTTTGATGCCGGCGCCCGCTGTGAGTACCACGATGGGGTACAGGGACATTCAACAAATGATTGTAAGGTGCTTAGAAGCCAGATTCAGGATCTGTTAGACTCTAGCCGTATTTGCATCACGCCTCAGGGTTTTGTTCAGATTAACGATTTTCCGTCATCCAGTGGTGTGGGTTCGTTAGTTAATGTCATGGAAGACTCCGCAGGAAGTGTGTGCTCTGAAGATTGTCAATCAGAGAGTTCAGTTGAACATGGGAGAAGTTTCTAGAAGTTTATGTGCCGGGTGTCGCATCTGTTTTCTCTGCATAATCCGTTTAGCTTTTGTGCACTAGTGTTTGCTGACCACCCCCAGGATTGTTGGTTGGGGTCATTGTATTCATACTTCATTTGTGCTAACGTGCTGTTTTTGTTGGTTATACATGTGTGGGAGATGTTCGTCTGTGTGCTTATAGCTTGAGTTTCTCTTTATCTTGTATCGAATATGTGTTTGCTTTCTGCATTGCGTTATCATTTAACAGGTATATCAGAACCATGGGTCTTATTCCCTCATCCTCCAGTTTGTTGCAGGAATTCCTTCAGAGATGGAACAGAATCAGTTTGAATTGATTGAAGTCCGAAGCCAGCTAGGGCAGATGATGAGAGACATGCAAGAGATGCGTCTGGAGCAGAAGATTCTCAAAGAGGAGAACAGTCAGCTGAAGACCCAAGTGAGCTTGATCATGGAGGTAGTCAAGAATGTGCTTAGGAAAGAAGACGATCAGCTATTTGAAGCCGCAATGAAGAAGCTCGCGCCACCTGTGCCTGTGGAACCTGAGCGAGTACAACCAAAGATGCATCCGGCTCCACGGAGGATCCAGGAGGGGAAGCCAAAGAGAATATTTGAGGCGCCGCCTACAACATATGCTGAGCTCTTGCAGACCTTATTGAGGTTTAATCTGGTTGAAAAGAGAACGTTGGAACCACCCACAAGAGCGCTTCCTCATGGGTACGATGCCAGCAAGCAATGTGAATTTCATTCTGGGGCACTCGGACACGACATTGAGGGTTGCCATGCTTTTAAGCACAAGGTTCGAGACCTGATTGACTCGCACGATATTGAATTCACGCCGAGCGGCGTAGCTGTGCGTATTGCTCTTGTCTCAGTCGATGCTAAGATGACAGATGTTTCTAAAGCTGCAGTGGGTCAGAAGCGTATCCTGGACTCCATGGTGTCAGAATCTCCAGGCCCACAACTGTTGCCTATTCCTGGGGCAGATCTGAGAAAGAAAATGGCTAAGCATAAGGAGGGCGTTAATCAATACATTGAAGGTCAAGAAACCGATGTTGCATTTGATACGAAGGGTGTCCAAGAGTCAACCCGATACCAGCAGCAGCAGCCTCAGCAGCAGAATAATCAGGGGTACAAAAGATATCAGAATCGGGCTCCCCTGGCAAGCCGTCATTTTGAAACTCCTCCTATGTCGTATGCACAGCTTCTGCAAACGTTGCTTCAGCTCCAATTGGTTCAAAAAAGGACTTTGGCTCCCTTAACAGGGGCACCACCACCGGGGTATGATGCCAATGCTACTTGTGAATTCCACACTGGGGCACCTGGCCATACGATTAAGAATTGTAAAGCTTTTAAGCACAAAGTGCAAGATCTACTTGATAGTGCAGCAATCAGCTTCGGGCAGGAAGGTCCCAAAATCATCTGAATGAAGGAGGAAAGGCTCTATAATTTGGTTGAGTCGTTGAAAGCAGATCAGGACAGCATCGAATTGTCTCTAATAACTGATTGCGAAGATAGCTGGTTCAGCAGCAGGACAGATGTGAAAGCCCGGTTCTCGAAAGCTAGCATTTTTTTCTTGTTTTATCTTGTCATTTCTTTACATTTGTAGTTTCTTTCCTGTTTGAATTTGCAATCTTGTTTGTAAAACTGGTTGTTTTCATTCAATTGATGATAATGAAATAAATATGCATGTTTTGATTAAATCCATTCGTGTTCACTAATTGTTTTTACAAATGTCCAACGCTTGGTTAAGAAGGATCTGGGGAGGATGACGAAAATGAACGACGTGCAAACTTCCGATATCGTATGCTTTTGAAATAAAACCTGTTGATGATGTACAGGCAATGTTTCAAATCCCTAAACACTGGAGTTATAAGGAAGATAATCCCTTGCCAACCCCTTTGAGCCTGGTAGTAGGAGGTTCTTTCTGAAAATGAAAAAACCCTCGATCTTTAACCTGGGGCAGGGTAGGTGTTAGCTAATTTGACCGAGCGTCCAAATTGCAAAAGGAGTATCCGTTCGAGGATCAATCACGTCCCTAGAGGTCGTGCCTAAAAGACCACAATGGTTCAATCAAGAGTGGGGCAGTCACATCATTCCCCAAAGAGTCAGACAACCAGTGTCACACGACTTGTCCGAAAAAACGAAGGAAAAAAGAATCAAAAGCCCGCTAAGTCAAGAAAACTTCAAAACAAATGACTTAGGCAAAAATGAGGGCATCCCGCTGGACTTAAAAAAAATCAAAAGAAACTCAAAAGGAGTCAGTCCAGGCAAAAGTTACGGATATGAAAAGAAAAAGATGAAAAGGATCAAAAGAAAAATCCTCGATGGAAATACGAGTCGTGTGACCTCAAGTGTCAAAGACGAAAAGTGAGTGGCTGTCACTCCGAAAACTCATAGTTTCTCGAACTATCATTCCTATCTTTCAACCTCTGAGAGGTGAGCGCTAAGGTTGAATTAGCTGAACGTAGGATGGGAGAACATCAAGGAGAATGGGTGGGTTAAAATAAACTTTGAGCCTTTATCCTTTCTTGCAAAACCGTGAACCTGACCACGTTACAACCTCCAAAAGTCCTAATTGAAGCAGGTTGTTTCGAAAGCATACTCCGGTAAAGGTCGCGTCGATTCTGACTCTTAAAAGGGTTCCTCTTACCATGTTGATACTAATGTTGATAAATGTTTTGTGCATTATATGCCATAAACTGTTTTTTCCTTTTCCCAGTGAACAGATTGGATGTCAAAGCTGTCATATGTGTTGCATTAGTATGTCTTTTACGCATAACAACTTGTTTTACTTGCAAGTGAGCGCTTGACAGCAGAAAAGTTTCCTACAGTGCAAATGTATGTTCAGGATAGAATACAGAGCGCCCGAATGTTCCGAGAGCAGGGGCAAGCTATTACCGTGATCCCCAGTCGAGTCAGCCTTTCGAAGTAAATTATCCTGGGGCAATCAGGTTGAGATTCAGGTAAATGTGGCGTAGTCAGGGGCACTACTCTGAATCAGATAATCAGGGGCAAGGTTGTTGCA
The DNA here is from genome assembly GCA_963859935.3 of Lathyrus sativus. Taxonomy (NCBI): domain Eukaryota; kingdom Viridiplantae; phylum Streptophyta; class Magnoliopsida; order Fabales; family Fabaceae; genus Lathyrus; species Lathyrus sativus. The sequence goes on along the minus strand of OZ012741.1, from coordinate 184,974,945 downwards.
GTCAGGGGCAGGCCATCTTAAGAGCGCGGAGGTTGTTCTTTATTCAAGGAGCATTTGATGGGAAGCATCTCTCCGAAGTTCAGAACGCTGGGGCATGTTATATCAGGGCTCAGATTTGCAGATTTCCTTTCGAGGACTATCCCCCCAAGAGATCCCGCAGGCTGGGGCATATCATAAGCGAAAGGTTTGTTCTCCTCCGTATCCGCGGGGTTATTCAGAGTCGTTCGAGCAGATTCAGCCAATTTTCGAGAGCAAGACGAATGCGGGAAGTCGTGTTACTATCCTTTGACTCTTCCACTAGGATACTGCGAATTCAGGCAGAGTGTTTTCCAACGTCAGTTGTACCTGACCCATCACAGATAGCCTAAGAGTTCAAATCCATGGTGGCAATCACTGTGAGGTCCATCCGTGTCGGCACATCAGGTTCCAGATCTAATCTTCGTCAGTACGCGGGAAGACTCCCTTTATTTTCTCCAGCAAAGTCCAATTCGTCGTCGGTACAGGTGAGCTATCCCCAGAGGAGTCTAATCATATTCAGCACATTTGCTATTTCACCACGGAGTTACATTCCCCAGCAGGGTATTACTTCGTCGAGGTGTTCGGTTAAGTTCCCAATATCCCCAGCGGAGTTGATTTCACTCCCCCAACATTTATTTTGCTGGGATAATCCTGTGATATCTGGTATATCCCCAGCGGAGTTGGCTTCGTCTTCAACATTTATGTTGCTGAAGTGGTTTTCTGTACCCGACTTTCTCCGGCAGCTCGAGCCTGCATTAGCATATTGCATGCATTATCATATTTGCATCATACTTGCATATCATTGTCAAAATGCGTAGCATTTCCATCCTGAATGGAGCATTACGCCATAGAAAGATTAAAGCATACGCATAGGCATACGAAGCATAAGTCAAGTTTTCTACCAGCCTCATATGGCGCGTGAATTACTCTGTGATCAGTTCAGGGGCATTTATCCAGCGGCAGTGTTCAGACAGTTCAGCAGATTATTTGTATCAGATCATACAATAGTTGTGCTTTGATCAATCAGTCATCTGGTATCGGCAGTCTTTTCTTCCCGTCAATTCATATTGACGATGTGTTCCTCCAATAAGTGGATTTCTCCGTCTATCATTAGACATCTTGAGTTCGAATGTGGTTTTCTTTCCGTCTATCAGTAGGCGATGTGAAGTTTTGGGTGATTTTCAGTGGGGTTCAAGACGGGGTTTCTCTAGCAAGTGGCTTTTCTTCCCGTCTATCAGTAGACGATGTGAAGTTGCAGGGGATTTTTCAGCAGGTTTCTTATTGTCAGTACATACGGATGAGGGGTTTTAAAACGATATTTCGGATAGTGGTTTTCTTTCGGTTTATTGAATGAGATGACGTTTCAAGAGGGACTTTTCTGACCGTCAATCCTTATTGATGTCGAGGCTCTTTGAAGAATGTTCAGTTTTCGTGATTGTCGATTCTTATTGACGACATGGTTCTTTAAAGGTGGTTTTCTTCCCGTCGGTCCATACTGACGATGTGGCCCCTCCAAGGATATTGTTCTTTCCATCAATTCCCGTAGACAGAAGGATTCTGAAATTCAAGGGATGGTGTTGAATTGCGTTATGCTGTCTTCCCGTCTACCCTTAGACGATGTGAATTTGGAAATTATGGTGTCTTGCCGTCTATCCTTAGACGATGTGAGTATGGAGATTATTTCTTCCCGTCTATCTTTAGACGATGTGAATATTGATTTGTTTCATCAATCAGGATGATCCCGTCTACCCTTAGACGATGTGAGTATGGAGATTATTTCTTCCCGTCTATCTTTAGACGATGTGAATATTGATTTGTTTCATCAATCAGGATGATGCCGTCTACCCTTAGACGATGTGAGTATGGAGATTAACAGTGTCTTTCCGTCTATCATTAGACGATGTGAGTATGGAGATTAATAGTGTCTTTCCGTCTACCCGTAGACGATGTGAATTTGGAGATTATGGTGTCTTGCCGTCTATCCTTAGACGATGTGAGTATGGAGATTATTTCTTCCCGTCTATCTTTAGACGATGTGAATATTGATTTGTTTCATCAATCAGGATGATGCCGTCTACCCTTAGACGATGTGAGTATGGAGATTAATGGCGTCTTCCCGTCTATCCTTAGACGATGTGAATATTGATTTGTTTCATTAATCAGGATGATCCCGTCTACCCTTAGACGATGTGAGTATGGAGATTATTTCTTCCCGTCTATCTTTAGACGATGTGAATATTGATTTGTTTCATCAATCAGGATGATCCCGTCTACCCTTAGACGATGTGAGTTTGGAGATTAATATTGTCTTTCCGTCTATCATTAGACGAGGTGAGTATTCAATCAGGGTGTCTTCCCGTCCATCTTTGGACGATGTGAGTATGTTTCTCTTCCCGCCTATCAGTAGGCAATGTGAAAGGAGCAGGTGTTTTGTTGCAACCCTCAGGGTTTGTTATATGGGGTGTCACAGGTAATTGGCGTTAAAATCAGGAGTTCTTTACCAGAGGATTGATCAGGTATTGCCGTAATGACCGGACTCGGTTTTCAGGACTTTATTCCCCAAGCAGTTTACAGTATATTCTCGCGGTTGGCAAATTTTCGGGTTTCATTTGTATTCAACCGTCTCGTACCTCCGAATGTTTGAAGGCTGAGCGCTCTTCAAACCCTTCAGGTCCAAGTCGCTTGAATAGGGGCAGCTGTTGCACCCTAAAATTTGACCAACCGATTCTCCTATCTGACTCGTGGTTTAAATTCATATTCGCAAATCAGACGCATGATATTTGTGCACAGACAGAGGATATCAGAGTCACAGCTTGATTTTCGTCCATCAGATATGGCAGATCCAGTCCAGGTCATTAGGGTTTTATTTTCGGGAAATTGTGCGCTCCTCGATGATTTTTAGCTTGCATAGTGATTTTGGGGATATTCTGATGCCCGGGGTTCTCCGTTCGATTCGATCTAGTCTCGCGCGCTCTTTCGTGGCGGTCATTTGCATTTGTCTTCATTTTTAGGGTTTTAATAGACTTTTGTGGATTTTCAATAGGCTTTATAGATTTTTCTGGAATTTAAATAGGGTTTTTGTATTTTTTTTTTAAGTTTAATTCTTTCTTTTAGAATTTTATAGAATTTTTAAATAGATTTAATAGTTTTAATCATTTTTAGAATATAATAGATTTTAAATTTGTTTTTAATTGTTTTTTAGAATAATAAAGAGAAAAGGGGAATATAGTTTTTCTTTTATGTTAATAGAGATTTTAATAGTTTTAAATAGGGTATTGTTTTAATGTAGTTTTCCTTTTAAGTAGATATTAAATAATAGTATAGATTTTAATAGAATTTTATAGAAAATAAATAGAGATGTTATAGGAATTAGTAGAGTTTTAATCTTTTTGGTTTAATATAGAGTTAATTAGATTTAATCATGTTTTAGATTTAATTAGGATTAATCTTTTGTTTAGAAGTTAATTGAATTTGTTAGAATTAATTAGGATAGATTAATTTTAGTTAGAATTAATTGTAGTGTTAATTAGTTAATTAGGATTAATTCTTAGATTAGCTTCTAATTGAGCTTGATTTTCCATTTAATCATTTTTTTATTCAGTTCTTTTTCAGGTTTTTTGGTCTCAAGTTCGTGGGCCCAGGAAAGCAGTTTTTTGGGAAGCCCACTTCATATCAGTCCAAATACGTTTTTTGTGCAGGTTTTGGCCAGAGAATGACACTTGGCAGTATATAAGACACGCCACATGTTGCACTCAGGAGACCCCACCACAACTCAGAATCCACCAGACTTCGCCACATCACACTCCCATCTTCTCCTCTCTCTCCACACGTGCCCCACCACCTCTCCACCCCCTCAACCGCACGCCACGCGTCCTGCATGCAGGACCTCCTCTGAGACACTTGTCTCCCCTGCACCCATCGCCGGAGAAGCCACCGGCCGGCATGCAAACCCCGTCCGACCACCCTTAACACCACCGTCCCTTGCCGGAAGCTGCAAAAAGCCCCAGAATTTCCAGAAATCGTCCGATCTTCATCTTCCTCCTCCGTCCCCCTTTGTCTTCACCTCGCCGGAAAACTCATACTCACCGGAAACTTCATACACTTTTTCCAGAACGTATCCATCTTCATCGTTCTTCAAGAAGTTTTCCAGAACATCATCAAACGTTCATCGCTCATCTGGAATTTCCACCATCAACTAACGAACATGATCCGTCAACAATCTTCACAGAAGATCCTCGTGGTTTATCCTCCCTCATGAAGATATTCAAAGATCTTCTGAAGATCTTCCTCCGAACATCTACGCAACTCAAAGGATCTTCAAGATCTATCTGCTTCAGAATCATCGTCTTCGTCAGTTCTTGAAGCTTTCTTCCCAGATCTTCATAGAACTCATCGAGTTCTTCACTGTTTCCCAGAAGATCTTCAATCACACCTCAGGAACTTCATCGCTTGCTCCGGTTTCAAGAAGCGCTCTCCAGAAAATCTCGTCATCCAGGTTCTTATCTCCTTTCTCTCTCTAAACTCTGTTCTTCGCATGCGATAGGGTTTAGCCTTGAACGATTCAGATTCGAGCGTTGGGGCTGTGAGGGGGTTTCGTTAGGGTTGTTCTTTTGAGATGTGTTTGAAGGCTCAATTGGTGATGGCAATGGTTACTCAGGAAGGATCGTTGATGTTGGTTTGAGATTAGTTTGTTTGCTTGAAGATTAGGGTTGGTTCAGAGAGGATGGAGGTTGGAGACGAGCAGCTAGGGTTTGGGTTTGCAGTAGATGAACAGTGTTTAGGGTTGGGGGAGGGAAGTTTGGTTTTGTTCGTTGGTTAGGGTTAGGGTTTGGGCCAGGCCCAAGTGTGTTAGCTGAACCATAACCCTCCATTTGCTCGTTCACCCCCCCTGTGAGAGAGGAGATAGACAGATTGGGCTGGGCCTTATGCCCAAGTGCTATTCGCACCCCCTGGGGCGTAAGCCCAATGAAAACTAACCTGAAAAGCTTACTAACTGCACCCCCTGCGTCTTTTTTCTTCTTTTATTTTTTGTAAGGGATTTCTGATTCCCATTGGGCCTGCGCCCTTTACTATGTACACCCCCCATCTCTGGCCCAAATCTTGAATGAACTGAAAATCATTGCTGTTTGAACCCCCCTCCCATTTTATTTCAATTTTGTTTTTAATTTCTTTTTCATATTTTGTTCTTGGAAAATTCATAACAAAATGAAAGCAATTGATTTTTAATTTCTTGTTTTTCCTACCACTTCATGAAAATGTCTAGAAAATTAAAAATAAAAATGCCATTTTATTTTTGTTTACTATTTTTAGCATTTCTTCCATTTAATTGACCTTTTAATATTTTTTAGGTTATGCATATTATTAGAAAATTCATAAAAAATAGTAGATTCGATCAAATAATTCCGTTCTTTTTTCTGTAGACTCGTAATTCAATGTAGAATTTTATAGTATAAAAACATTAGCTTAATCATGCATTTTCATTTTAATTGCATTTTTTGTATTGTTTTGATATTGAATAATTGGTTTGTGGATATGTCTGCTTTGTTGATTTTGGTTCTTTCATCTGGTAATGAATTTTGTTCTGATTTTTTTAGTATGTTGTCATAGAGCCATGTAGGTTTCCCATAGATTTTTGATAGATTTTTGTAGGATGTTCTGATATGTTTTTGTCTGAGCTTGAGGATAGGAGAAGTCTTGATGGCTTCTGACTTTGAAGTTCAACTGTGGTTGAACTTCAGAGGTAGTTTCTTGTGGTTTGAGGATCTGTGGTTTCTTCTTAAAGATGGGAGCTGATTGAGATCCTGTTGGAGCTTGCAAGGATGCAGTGGATTGAGGCTTAGTCTAGGAGCTTGTTCCCCGTTTGTGAGGTGCGAGATCCTAGAGTTTGAAGGGAGTTTATGGTACTTTCCTGAGGAAGGCACTATGAACGACTTTCATTCTTTCTTCTCACCTCTTTCTTAAGTATCCAATGATGTTGGAGCCAACTTGTGAGTTTAATTTCTCCTGAGGAGGAATGTAAACTGATCACAGTTGTTGAGCCACATGGGATACGATTCCTAAGTGGAAGCCTCCTAGTACTTTCCTGAGGAAGGTCCTATGGGTCTGTCCACTTAGTTCCTCTAGTTCGTCTAGGATTTCTTAAGTATCCAATGATGTTGGAGCCAACTTGTGAGTTTAATTTCTCCTGAGGAGGAATGTAAACTGATCACAGTTGTCGAGCCACGTAGGATACGATTCCTAAGTGTCAGCCTCCTAGTACTTTCCTGAGGAAGGTCCTATGGGTCTGCTCACTTAGTTCCCCTAGTGCATATAGGCTTTCTTAAATATCCAGTGATGCCGGAGCCTTCATGTGAGTTTAGTTTCTCCTGAGGAGGAATGTAAACTGATCACAGTTGTCGAGCCGCATAGGATATGACTCATGAGTAGTAACCTCCTGGTACTTTCCCGAGGAAGGCACTATGAGTTTGTCTGCTTAGCTCCCTTTCTTTGGTAAGCTTGTTCTGAAGCTTGGAGACTGGGATTGATTCCTCTTGCTTAGGGTTAGAGTTTTGCTTAGAGTTTTGCTTAAGGTGTTGCATAGAGTTTTGTTCAGGGATAGATTAGGGTTTTGTTTAGGAGCCCTGCTCAGGGTTTTTGTTTAAGCTTTGGATAGAGGTTTGTCAGGTTAGCTAGCTTTCTCTTTATGTTGTTTGACTTGCGTGGTGTTGTGTTGCATTAGACTTAGGTATTCATCTAGATAGTTCTGAAGTAGGTGCATCTTAGAAGTAGACTTTGTGTGCATGAGAAGTTGAGGTGGTCCTCCTTCTGCTTGTTTGTTATTGAGTGGCTTTGCTTGTTGGTATTTGGTAGAGCTGAGCTCCCTTGCCTTTGTGGTTTGCGGCCTTTGTGCCTTGTTTGTCTAGTTGTTGCATTCATGCATATTTTCAGTATTCCTTTACTTTGTAGTATTTCCCGTTTGTTGTTTAGTCCTGTTGCCATGATCCCTTAGGAGCTCTGACTTCTCCGCTGCGGAGTTGTTATGATAGACATTAGGATGGTCAACCAGGCATGATATTAATAGGTAGATTCCCCTTTTCTTCAGCTATAGTTTTAGGGTGTCTTTTCCTTTTCCTTTCAGTAGTAGCTTTTGAGTAGCTTGAGCCGTAGTTAGCCGAACTACAGCTGCTCTGATTCCTTGTGCCAGACAAGGATATGTAGGCATAGGATGCGATATCCTAGCGAGCACACTAACAACTAACCTTTGTTCTCTCGCGGCTGTGCGATCGAGACTTTCCCGCTGACGACTAATTGTTATCCCTTTCTTTTGCCTGAGCGCATTTGAGACCAGATCGTAGTTGCAGGTTCCCGAACCTTAGAGACCAGTTTATTTTCTCACTGTTGTGTGAGAGCCCCCTGTTTAGCCGTAGTTAGTCGAACTACGTTTGCTCTGATCTTCCATGCTGTGTGGAAGTACGTAGGCACAGGACGCGATGTCCTGGCGAGCAACCTTTTCCCCGTTTAGACGTAGGTAGTCGAACTACGTTGACTCTGACTTTCCCATTGCACGAGGGAATACGTAGGCCCGGAACACCGTATGTTCTGTCGAGTCCTGTCCTTTTCTTTTCTTTTCAGACCGACCATTAGAGTAGATAGATAACGCACCCTTTTCCTTATAAACACCAAGCGTGGATCCCATCGAGTACGATGGACGTGAGGGGTGCTAATACCTTCCCCTTGCGTAACCGACTCCCGAATCCAGGTTTTGGTTGCGATGACCATACCTTTTTCCCGTCTTTGCGAGGTTTACTTCGAGCGTTTCCTTTCCCGCTCTGAGGGATAAATAACGCACGGTGGCGACTCTCCTGTCAAGCCGGCGCCGATTTTCGCAGTAGCGACACCAGTGATCTGGTTGTGAAAGCATTCGATGGAACCAAATGCCATGTTTTCGGGGAGGTGACGTTGCCAATCCAAGTTGGTCCGGAAACATTCGACGCGATCTTTTACATTATGGACATCATGCCTGCCTACAGCTGTCTCTTGGGTCGGCCGTGGATCCATGCTGCTGGAGCCGCGACCTCCACGTTGCACCAGAAGCTCAAGTACGTTGTCGGAGGTAGCATCGTGACTGTGTGTGGCGAGGAAGACATAATGGTGAGCCATTTGTCGTCCGTCAAGTATGTTGAGATGGATGGGGAAATCCACGAAACCCTATGCCAAGCGTTCGAAGCTGTTAAAGTCAAGGACGTAGCTCCTGTAGTCACTGAAAAGCCAGAGATGACTCTCTCTTCCTTCAAGGAAGCCCGGGCCGTTGTTCAAGCCGGGTCTACCCCAGGCTGGGGACGAATTTTGGAGATACCTAACAGGCAAGACAAGTTCGGGTTGGGATACTCTCCTGGAGCTGAAGCCTCCTCTTCTAGCAGCGCGTTGCGAGGTAAAGGGCCAATCCAGTTTACCAGTGGCAGGGTGATATTTGAAAGCGTCAACGCGACGTCTGAAGACAGCGGAGATAGCGACTGTGACTTAGACTCTTGGATCCAGCCAAGCAAGCCAGGCGAGAGCCTCAACAATTGGTCCGTCAAGGATATCATCCAGATGACAAGCGAAGAGTAATGATTTACTTTTTCCAATCATTGTACAACCCTATGTCCTACCCGGGGCATAGTGGTTTTATTGTCAGGGCCTTGTTTGATTATGTACATGCATTTTATCGATAAATCAAAAGGCGTTTTTCTTCGTATTCAAATATTGTGATCTCTGTTATTCCTGTTTTATATTTGTTTTGAAAAACAATAAAATGGCAATGGGGTTTGTGCTAACCTGCATATCCTTGTTTTAAGCTTAACCCTTGTTATTGCAGAATCCACATAACAGATGACATCGACTCTGGACCTTCTACGACTCACTTTGACTTCGATTGCCCGATCTATCAAGCCGAAGAAGAGATTGATGAAGACGAAGACCTTCCGGAGGAGTTGGCCCGCTTGTTGAAACAAGAAGAGAAAGTTATTCTGCCTCATGAAGAGGAGATCGAGATTGTGAATTTGGGTTCTGAAGAACTTGTCAAGAACGTCAGGATAGGGGCTGCGTTGCAGAGTGATGTCAAGCAGAGATTGGTCGAGATGCTAAGAGAGTATAGTGACGTCTTTGCTTGGTCATACGAAGATATGCCCGGACTTGATACTGACATCGTGGTCCACCACTTGCCGCTGCGAGAAGATTGTCCTCCCGTTAAGCAGAAGCTTAGGAGGACGCGACCAGATATAGCCGTTAAGATCAAAGAAGAAGTGCAAAAGCAGCTTGTTGCTGGCTTCTTAGCGGTCACTACTTACCCTCCGTGGGTCGCCAACATAGTGCCTGTACCGAAGAAGGACGGTAAGGTGCGAATGTGCGTCGATTATCGGGATTTGAGTAGGGCGAGCCCTAAAGATGATTTCCCGCTGCCTCATATTGATGTGTTGGTCGACAATATAGCTCAGTTCTCCGTGTTTTTGTTCATGGATGGCTTCTCCGGTTACAACCAGATCAAGATGGCGCCGGAGGACATGGACAAAACTACGTTTATCACTCCCTGGGGAACATTTTGCTACAAGGTAATGCCTTTCGGTCTGAAGAACGCAGGGGCCACTTACCAACGAGCAATGGTTACTTTGTTTCATGATATGATTCATCATGAGATTGAGGTCTATGTTGATGACATGATTGCGAAGTCCCAAACGGAGGAGGGGCATCTGGTCAATTTGCTGAAGCTTTTTGAAAGGCTTAGGAAGTTCAGGTTGAGGCTGAATCCTAACAAGTGTACTTTCAGAGTACGGTCTAGAAAGTTACTGGGGTTTATCGTGAGTGAAAGAGGCATCGAGGTTGATCCTGCGAAGATTAAAGCAATACAAGAAATGCCAGTGCCAAAAACAGAAAAAGAAGTTTGTGGTTTCCTGGGCAGAATAAATTACATTGCAAGGTTTATTTCTCAGCTCACGGCCATGTGTGAACCGATGTTCAAACTGTTAAAGAAAGATCAGGCGATTATCTGGAATGGGGATTTCCAGAAGGCATTCGATAAGATAAAACAGTATCTGCAGGAACCTCCGACCTTGATACCCCCAGTGGTCGGACGACCCTTAATCATGTACTTGACAGTTCTTGAGAATAGTATGGGGTGTGTTCTCGGTCAGCACGACGAGATGGGCAGAAAGGAGCATGCCATTTACTACTTGAGTAAAATGTTCACAGATTGTGAATCTCGTTACTCGATGCTGGAGAAGACGTGTTGTGCACTAGCCTGGGCTGCCAAACGTTTACGACAGTACATGCTCAATCACACAACCATGCTAATTTCGAAGATGGATCCGATCAAGTTCATCTTCGAGAAGCAAGCACTTTCGGGCAGGATTGCCAGATGGAAAATGGTGTTGATGGAATATGACATTCAGTATGTTTCCCAGAAGGCCATCAAGGACAGCGTACTGTCTGAATACCTGGCCGATCAGCCGATCGAGGATTACCAGCCGATGAAATTTGAATTCCCTAATGAGGATATCATGTTTCTTAAAGCGAAGGATCGCGATGAACCGTTGCCCGACGAGGGTCCAGACAGGAAATCCCAGTGGAAATTGATATTTGACGGGGCGGTTAATTCTTATGGAAGTGGCATTGGGGCGATCATTACGACTCCCCATGGGTCCCATATCCCGTTTACTGCGAGACTGATGTTTCCGGTCACCAATAATGAAGCGGACTACGAAGCATGCATTATGGGTCTAGAAGAAGCAATTGATTTGAGAATCAAGAACCTAGATGTATATGGTGACTCGGCGCTTGTGATTAACCAGATTAAAGGGGAGTGGGAGACTCGTCAATCGAATTTGGTGTCGTACATGAACTGTGCCAGAAGGCTGCTTCCGTTCTTTGATCGAGTGGAACTCCATCATGTGCCCAGGGCCGAAAATCAGATGGCTGGTGCCTTAGCCACGTTGGCTTCGATGTATAAAGTCAATTTTTGGAATGAAGCTCCAAGAATTGTCCTTTCTCGTCTTGATAGACCTGCATTCGTCTTTGCGATCGAGGAAGCCTCCTATGGCAAGCCATGGTTCCATGATATCCAGACCTTCCTTATGACTAAGGAGTATCCCGCGGGAGCGTCAACCCAGGATAAGAAGACTCTGAGGAGGCTGTCTGGAAATTTTTATCTCAATCCTGATGGAGTTTTGTATAAAAGAAACCACGATCTCGTGCTACTCAGATGTGTAGATGAGAAAGAAGCGAGTATGCTCATGGAAGAAGTCCATGAAGGCACATTTGGTACGCACGCCGACGGGCATGCTATGACAAGAAAGATCCTGAGAGCAGGATACTACTGGCTGACGATGGAATCAGATTGCTTTAAATTCGCGAAGAGATGTCATAAATGCCAGATTTATGCTGATAAGATTCATGGATCGCCATGCCCGTTAAATGTCATGTCCTCCCCGTGGCCGTTCTCCATGTGGGGCATCGACATGATAGGCAAGATCGAGCCCACGACATCTAACGATCATCGCTTCATTCTAGTAGCTATCGACTACTTCACCAAGTGGGTGGAGGCAGCCTCCTATGCTAATGTGACCAAGCAGGTGGTGGCTAAATTCATAAAGAGGGATATCATCTATCGTTACGAAATTCCCGAGCGGATCATTACAGATAATGGTTCGAATCTAAATAACAAGATGATGAAGGAGTTGTGCCAGAGTTTCAAGATTGAACACCACAACTCGTCTCCTAATCGGCCGAAGATGAATGGCGCCGTTGAAGCGGCCAATAAGAACATCAAGAAGATTGTTTATAAGATGGTTGTGACCTACAAAGATTGGCACGAGATGTTTCCATTCGCACTGCACGATTATCGTACGATGGTACGTACGTCAACCGGGGCAACTCCTTTCTCCTTGGTGTACGGTATGAAAGTTGTCCTACCGTTAGAAGTGGAGATCCCTTCTTTGCGAGTTTTGGTTGACGTGAAACTCGACGAGGCAGAATGGATTAAGAACCGACTAAACCAACTCAGCCTGATGGATGAGAAGAGATTAGCATCGATTGCGTATGGTCGTTTATACCAAAGCCGAATGAAGAAAGCCTATGATAAGAAGGTGCGTCCTAGAAGCTTTCAGACGGGTGATCTCGTCCTGAAGAAGATTCTTCCTCCACCCTCCGATCACCGGGGCAAGTGGACTCCTAATTACGAAGGTCCGTACGTCGTCAGCAAGGTCTTCTTGGGAGGAGCTTTATTGTTATCCACGATGGATGGGGAAGATTTTGCATCCCCGGTGAACGCGGACGCAGTTAAAAAATACTTTGCTTAAAAATGACCCGCTGGAATGAAAAAGAGTATCCAGGCAAAAATGGGGCATCCCGGCGAACCATAAAAAAGGAAAAGGGTTCGGGCAAAAATTAGGGATATAAAAGAAAAGAATGTACACCCGCAAAGTCGAAAACCCGGATGGGCGACTTTGGCAAAAAAAGGGTATCCCGGTGAATCGAAAACCCGGAAGGGCGATTCAGGCAAAAATTAGGGATTTGAAAAAGCAAATGACTGCGTTCCGCGTGTGGACTTTCATTGTTTAGTGGTTCGGAAGACCTGAGGGCCGTTTATCTGAATCAATCTCTTTTGAAGCTGAATCGTCGGAGAAGTATCGAAGTCGAGTGGGTCATAGAGGGATCAACTCATGGTGTTCGTCTACGCCTCATTGCTGACATTTGTATATACTGATGTATATTTATGTTTTATTTTTGCACGGCTTCCTCATTCCAGGAGCTTGCCTCTGTTGTAAAACATTTTTACCCATTCAGGGGTTCGCTATCAATAAAATGTATACTATTCAGCAATTCTGTGTGTTTGTTTAGCATTTACCTGTTTTGTTTGCGGAAAAAATGCCGATGTTTTTGACAAAATGCGCATACATAAACTTACTGGCCTAGGCCACTGATTGTTGAAACAACGAATTACTTGAACATTGTCACAAGATGATAACCTTGATAGGTCCCTTTTGAGAAGGGTATCTTGTCGGTTTGTTTGTGTTGATGCAGGTGTAGCATATACCAGAGAGTGCGTCGTGCGCATCCCCAAGCAGGATGATTCCTTCTTCTCCGGCAAAGTTCGGCAGCCTCTCCCCACAGAGTCTGAACGTGAGATCGCAAAGCATTGATGAATTCTCCCCAGGCAGAGGAGATTCTCTCCCCAATCAGATGCATCCCGAAGGGTCGTCATCTCCCCAGCTGAGTCATATACTGAAGTGTGCAGCAATTGGTAGTTCCAGACTGAAGCCTTTAGCAGAATTGAAATTCCCCGCAGAGTCGTACTCTCCCCTGTAAGCAGGATGATTCCTTCTTCCCCAGCCGAGTATGCAAAACCCCAAGAGAGCCGAGGCCTTGGAAGCCGTTAGGGCCATGATTAGTTTACCTCAGTAGAGTGTTGAATAGCTGATGCTGTATTTCCCCGCCGGAGTCGTTACCTCCAAGGAAGTGGCTGCGAGTGCCGCGCAGTTTATTTCTGTGATTGACATCGCTTTCCTCAGCAGGTCTGGGTTCTCCTAGAGCTTCGTTCCCCTGCAGCAGTCAACTAAAGTTTGCTTCCCCATGCGGAGTCCGATTGAGATTGGCGTGACCTTTTCTCCGTGGCAGGATGATTCCTTCCCCCCACCAGAGTGGTTCTTTCTCCTTGACAGGAGGATTCTCCCTTCAGCATTTATTTTGCTGACGGGGTCGCAACATTTTTCATGATTGCATAGCATTTATCATAAACGCGTAGCATTTCCACCGTGTGGAGCATTGCGCCATTGTCAAAGCATATGCATATGAAACATGAGCTAGGTCGTTACTGTTCTTGTTTTGCAGGTGTTCCTCCACGAAGTCGTTTGCTCAAGATGATTCTTGGATTCCCCCAGCAAAACGGTTTGATCAAGATGATTCTTGAATTCTCCCTAGAAACGTTATTAGCTCAAGATGATTCTTGAAATCCCCAATGAAGTCGCCAGAGTTGGTTGCTCAAGTTGATGCTTAGAGTCCCCGGCAGAGTGTTTACTCAGGATGATTCCTGAAATCTCCAGCAGAGTTATTAGTCCAGGATGATTCTTGAAGTCCCCGACGAAGTTATTTGTTCAAGATGATTCTTGAATTCCTCAGCAGAGATGACTCACCCAGAATGATTTCTGGATCCCCGAAGCATAGTTACTTGATAGTTCCCCAGAATCCCCAGTGGAGATGTGTCATCCCCCGTAGATTTCTAAGCAGCGAAGTTGAAACTTCCCTCGAAGACTTGATGATTGAAGTCCAACCGTATTGACGAAGCAGTTCTCTCAGCTGATGCGGAGTGCCTAATGGTAGAAGTTAGATATCCCCAATTGGTTCATGATTGACTGAGAATTCCATCCTCGACTTACTGACGAAGGCTGGCTGACGCCCGAAAATTTATTTGAATGCCCGACGGCATGATTAACTTGATTGTTGACCTGATGAGTCCCGAGGAATCTTGATGCCTGAAGGCATGATCGACCATGTATCGCCGGTTACCATGTGACCAATCCCCCAGCTAGTTGCCGTGCAACTAATATTTCAGTTTTCGAAGATTTGTTCCCATCAGAGTACCGTGTACTCGTGCAGTTGGCAAATTTCTGGGTTTGTCGGTATTCAACCGTCTCGCACCTTGATTGGTTGAGAGCCGTTCGCTGCTCACCCAGTCAGGTTCAAGCCGTTTGAATAGGGGCAGCTGTTGCACCCCAAAATTTGCCCAACTTTTCTTTACCTAGCTTGTGTTTCATTTCATTCACATTAGCATTATCATTTGCATTTCATAGACATGTGTGCAGGAGATCAAGAGGTATGATTACCCATTAAGGGATACACAAGACTATGAAGCTAGTTGAGAAGGTTATTCAAGGGTTCAAGGGTTGATATCCTTGTCAGAGAAGTTAAAAGACCCTCAGAGAGAATGGTTGAAACCAAGAAGGTAGGTCTCCTAACTTGAGAGTTGTGGAAAGCCACCAGATGATTCTGAGGCTATAAGGATGGACTTGAAGCCTTGAGAGAGCTTATGAGATGTCTTGAAATCCATCATGAAGCCTAGACAGGTCATTGTGCAAGATTAAGAAGCCTCATCCATGAGTGGTACAGTTAGGGTTTAACTGGGTCAACCCTAAGTCAACTGATGATTTGAACAAGGTTGAGACCTAATTAAAGAGCCATGTGATCATGGATTGATATATTGAGATGTTATAAGGATTATTCAAAGGTTAACTCATCATGATTGAAGAGTTTGAGAAGTTTCAAGCTAGGGTTTCTAAGGCTTGACAGTGTAAAATCCCCTAGTTTGACCCCTATCTTCAAGGAAGTTTAGCTCAAGATGTGATTGTCATCTCATCTTTCCCCCAACATGAATGTTGTAGAGCTTGATCTTATCTTTAATTTGAGTGCTAGAAGTCCTTGATAGGATTTGTAGAACTCAAGTTATGACTTTGACAAGTTACAGGTCATCTGAGGTATGTGAATTTGGGGGCTTGAAAGTTACCCAACTTGCATCAAACTTTTGCGCAAGAAGGATGATTCCTATGAACTTTCGGTCAACATTAATGTTGTTCCTTATCCTCTTATCTTTCTAGATAGTACTATAAGTCCTTGATAGGATTTGTAGAACTCAAGTTATGGCTTTGACAAGTCAAGGGCATTTTGGTCATTTGGAGATTACAGGTCATTTCAAGCATAAGGACATAACTCCTATTTCCAAGCTTCAAATGGAAAAATGTTCAACATCAAACTTGTTCAAAATGATGTTTTAAGGCTAGTAAAGAGGTCATGAGATGTTGGAAGTACTTGTAGCTCAAAGTTGCAAAAATGACCTAAAATAAGGGTATAAGTTAAATGAATCAAAGTTGGAAATTGATATTTTCAATCTACACATCCAAACCATGGCATGTAATATATCATTTTGACTCTAGAAAACATTTTAAGAACATTGGTTTAGCCACATTTTTGAGTTGAGGTCTAATTTGTGGACTTGCTTTGAAAAGTAGTTACTTACATCATAAGTAACATGGGCAAAACCTAGAATCAAGGCATAACCAGGGCCCTTTGCAAGCTAAACACTTTCAAAATGTCACTAGGGGAGAAATTGGAAGAGAATGGGATTGGTTTCAAGCTGCAAACAGAACTATGCATATCATGGCATATGGTTGAAAATCTCATGACATGAGAGATTGAAACTCTCATTAGAAGGATCTAGAGGGTTCTAGATCATCCATACATGTCCTATATATTGAGTAGAGGTGATCCAATGCAAAATTTGGTGATGATTGAAGGAGAGAGCATAGGTTGAGATTGAAATTGCATAGCTTGCAACTGAATTCGGTTTCACCAATTTCTTCACTTTCCATCCATTTTCTTGATTGCAACTTCTTCCATGGATGCTAGGGATTGAGTTCAGATTATAATCAAGAGGAATTCGTGGCTGATTGGTGTTCTTGAGCTCAGATTTTTCCATCTGCAACTCACCATCGGGTTTCAAGATTTAGGAGTTTTCAACCAGTTCTATTGCATACAGAAGCAAGGAAAGGATCCATTGATCGTGTCTGGAAGGGAGAGCTTGATTTGAAGATTTAGTGCATCTGTTCATCAAGAATTTTCAGGTTAGTAACTTTCTTCCTCCAGCATGAATTAGGTAGAATCAAGATGAATTAGGGTGTTAGATGCATTGTAGAACGGTGTAGGATGGTTTTTAGATAGTTAATTTGAGAATTAGTGACCAATTTAGGATGTTACCATTTTCGGTTGAGAATTGGTTATGGCGAATCTTGAGGTTTCAGAGAGAATAAAGGGCATGAATGAATTCGTGAGGAAATTTGGGACAAGATTCATGTATACACCATTTGCAATGGAGGACCTAGAGAGAGTTAGGGTTGGGGACGATGACTGGAGCACCACAGGTGGTGGCCGGAGCTGCGCGCGAAGTTCAGAGGTTCAAAAGGTAGAAGATGACTCTAGAGCCATTGGATGTGGTGAGACCTTTGACTAGAGGAGTGATCCAACGGCCACGTTTTAATTTCAAGTTGTGAAGGATCTGAGTTAATGAAACGCATCGTTTCATTTAGTGCTGATGCTGGGCTTAGTGAAAAGACTGATATCCACACCCCCCTCATGGCCCAATCCATAGAATGAACTAATTTTAGTTTCTATCTGCACCGTGGTTTTATTATTTTTGTTTGATTTTCTTTTATTTTTTCATTTTATTCATGGTTCTTGATAAAATCAGATAAAATTGAAAAAAGGTCCAATTAATCCCATTCTTTTTGCATTATACTCATGATTGAGTCTAGTATTTTTTAGAAAAAAAATATTTTCATTCCATGCATTTCTGATTTTATGGGAATTTTATATTTTAATTGATATTAAAATGGTTATGTTTGATACCTAATTTTGTGGAATTTTGTGTGATCATGTGGTGATGACTTTGATCCTGATTTTTTATGTGTGATTAGCTTAGACATGTATGCTCCCATAGCATTTTTCTCACATTTTTGTGATGAAAATAGGTGTGTTTTCTAGATTGAGCTTTAGGTGCTTCCTTTTAGGGTTTAGGTTTAGTACCTTATAGTGTAGAATTTATTTCTAGGTCTTATTTGATGATTTGATCTCTGGAATTAATATGATAGAGTCATGATTGACCTAGGTTCCCATAGTTATTTTTGTAGGATTTTACAATTGGTTGTAGTATTTTAGTTAGGACTAACTTTAGTACTAGGTTTTAGGTGATCCTAACTTACTAACTCAACTATATTAACCTTCTTTAGTTCCCTTAGATTAGGGTTTTGCTTTGTTTGCCTTTGGTTGAGATTGAAGACAAGTTGAAGACAAGATGAGGATGCTTGAAGTTGCTTGGAGCTAGGAGTTGCTTGTGCCTGAGGGTGTCTGATGAAGATTTAGGAGGTAGGAGACATAGGGAGAGCCTTAGAATTAGAATGACTTCTTCCACAAATATGGAAAGCATCTTGTGCTTCCATTCCTCCCAATGACTAAAAGTCCTTCTAAGATATTCACATCTCTCCTTTGGAGGGATGAGTGGCTTTATCTGGGAAGTAGAACTTTGAGGGAACCAGTCTCTCATAATGATGAACCCTTACAGGCTTCATTTGGTTGTCAATAAGCTGTTTATCATTTCCACTCATTCTGGTAAATCAATTGTCTTCTGGTTTGAGTATCTTGAAAGATGTTAGACTTGAGTTTGAAGATGAAGACTTCATTGAAGAGTTTGGAAGAGGATGATTCCTTAAGCATTGCCATTGCAGCTGAAGCTTGAAGAGCAAGAATAACAAGTTGATACTTGAAGACCCAATGGAGATTGAATGAAGAGCTGAGGCTTGAAAAAGAATTGAAGGATGAAGTTGACACTTCCATGTGATTGAAGACTACTCTGAGAAGCTGAAGCTTGTAGGAGAAGAAGACCAAGTTGATACTGGTAAAGCAAAGAGAGTTGTAGAGCTTGAAGACTAAGTTGACACTTATGAAGAGGATTCAATTGAGATTGAGTGTAGAGCTGAGGCTTGAGGAATAAAGGATAAGTTGACATTTGCACTGATGCATTGAGAGCCTGAAGGAATCAATTTGATACTTGCAGTTAGGAGTGAAGCCTGAGGGTGGAATTGACTGAGGAGCTGAAGCTTGGAGAAGAGAGAATAAGTTGATACTTATGTTTGATGGTTTGGAACCCTGGAGAAGCAAGTTGATACTTGTCATGAAGGATGATAGCCTTGAAGGGTGGTTGAAGTCTGAAGACTGGATTGCTGTCAGAAGAGCTGAAGCTTGGAATTGAAAGAGGGGTTGATCTGCTTTCTTCTCTTGTCTGTTTTCTTTTCTGTGCTGATGTGCCTTGTTTGACTTGCTTGATGCATTAGAATAAGTTCATATCTAGACTGACTTTGAGCTAGGAGCATGATTTCACTAGAGGTTGAGTTGCTCCCTCTGCTTGTATTTTTACTGTATGGCTTTGCTTGCGGGTATTCGGTAGAGCCCAGCTCCCTTGCCCATGTGGTTTGTATCTTGCTTGATAGCACTTTATTTCACTTCTTCTGTATGATTGCAGTTTATTGTATCTTGCTTGATAGCACTTTATTTTATTTCTTCGGTATGATTGCAGTTTATTGTATCTTGCTTGATAGCACTTTATTTTATTTCTTCATTATGATTGCAGTTTATTGTATCTTGCTTGATAGCACTTTATTTTATTTCTTCTGTATGATTGCTGTTATTCATATCTGGCTTGAGATTGAGATGAGCTTGTGGAGGCTGCTACCCCACACACATTTCCTCCCTCACTTGCATTGCATGCATTTTACAGTCGTTTACGGTTTACTGTTTAAGCTGATGCTTTATCTGTTTCTGTATCATTGACATGATCCCTTAGGACTCTCACTTCCTTTGATAAGGAAGTGATGATTAGAACTTTAGGTTGAAACCTATGCATGATAACTTCTAGGAGTTCCCTGTTTCAAACCTCAACCATAGGATGAATCCTTGGCATGACAACATTAGGACTTGATAGTCTCCCTTTAGTTGAGCCTTCTCTTCTCATCTCAAAACAGCTTAAGATACAGTAATCATGAATGATTTCTTTCGTACGTTACGAGCCTTAAGCTATCTGAGAAAGGATTGTGGGAGAGTTTCTTTTCCACAGTCTGGATGTTTAGTATGGCACCCTTTGGGTGACATGCGACGCATTCACTCTCAGGTCATAGTCTTTAGTGCGATTGAAATTGCAAACACATTAAAAAACACTTCTTTCGTAAAAGACAGAAAACAAACTTCAAACCTTTTTGCCCCGTGGGCCCATAATTCAAAGGAAAGCTTTTCTGAAGAAAAGAGTGTCGCTAAACTTCAGCGCCACCGCAAACAGGCTTTGTCCCTAACTGCTGGAACTGCTGTTTAACCCTACTCGATAAAACAGATGAATCTGAATTCCTGTATTCCGTATTAGCCCGAACTACGTAAGCTCTGATCTCTCATACCTGTTGAGAGTATGTAGGCACAATACTGACGTATTGGCGAGCCCCCTTCCCCGTAACCCGTAGTAGGTCGAACTACGTTGACTCTGATTTCTCATTCTCTGATGAGAATACGTAGGCATAAAGCGCGACGCTTTGTCGAGTCATTTTCTTTTCTTTTTAAGCCAGCCTTGATAGGTAGATAGATAAACCAACTCGTCCAGTAAACACAACAAGCGTGGATCCCGTCGAGTACGACGGACGTGAGGGGTGCTAATACCTTCCCCTTGCGTAACCGACTCCCGAACCCAGACAACGGTTGCGATGACCTTGTCTTATACCTTTTTCGTCAGGTTTTTCCGATCGTTTCCTTTCTTGTTCCGAGGGATAAATAATGAAAGGTGGCGACTCTTCTGTTTTTCCGGCACCTTATTTTCGTGGAAGCAACAATATCAACACAAAAACAGATCCTATCATGGTGTTCTTAACATAATGTATCAACCAAATAACATAATTCTGATGGAATCTAGGTTAACTAACCTCCCTACAAACTTGGATAGCAAGCTAAGCATTAAGGCAACTATGGTCATATAACTGGAATTCTCAAACTGTTAGTGAATTCAAACAGGTTTTTGTAGACATTCATGGTAAAGATTATTGACAGCACTAAACCAACTTAGACTCAAAAACACTAAATCAACCAAATATCAAAACCTGGCCTGAGTTAAAACAACCCCACAGTGACAGTACAAACTCAAACATGCCAAGAAATCTTACTAAGTCCTCATCCCCTAGCCTCATCTAGCCTAACTGGAACAACTCCTACTAGCAGTATTGAGGCATACCAAAGTCCTATCTCAAACTGAGAACACTACGCCAAAATTGGTTTTTTGTATCGCCTACTTTAACAGCGCTTTTAAAATAAGCGCTATTAAAAAGGAAACAAACAAATTTATAATAGCGCTTTATAGTAAAGCGCTATTAAAGAGTACAGAGAATATGATTTTGATAGCATTTTGTAAAAAAGCGCTATTATAGATATTCACTAAGATAGCGCTTTTCTAAAAAGCACTATTAAAATGTTGTATTACAATAGCACTTTTATAAAAGCACTATTACTAAAAGCACTACGATAGCGCTTTTTAAAAATCGCTATTAAAATATGTAACTACAATAGCGCTTTCTATGAAACCGCTATCGTTTCTATAATTGTGTTTTAAGATAGCGCTTTTTTAAAAAGCGCTATTAAAATATTCCACTAAATTAAATTAATTAAAATATGAAAACCTTTCCTGGCCCAAATGTTTTTCGTTTTGGCGCAAAATACTTTCACCCACGCAAAAAAGCACATCTTCACCGCTTCTTCATCGATTCACCGCTTCTTCATCAATTCACAGCCATCGATTCACAGCCATCTTCTTCACTTCAATGGAATAAAAAGACGAACCCTAAGACAGCTCACCCCTGTCATCCTTCTCCGTCGATCTCAGCCGCCGTCATCAGCTCACCACCGTCATCCTTCTTCGTCGAAAGGAGCTGCCGTCATCAGCTCACCACCGTCATCCTTCTCCGTCGAAAGGAGCCGCCGTCATCAGCTCACCACCGTCACCGTTCTCTACATTGATATCCGGTAATCTTTCTTTTCTCAGATTATTGCTTTGTGTTAAATTGTAAAATTAGGGATTTGAATGCTTTGTGTTGTAAATCGTAAAATTAGGGATTTGAATTTGATTTTCATTTTCTTGAAGAACTGTTGGCATTTCATGAAATATGATATTTTAGCTTTTATGAGGGATTTTCATAGTTTTTCTCACTTACCCAAGGCTGTAACGTCTTCTTTTTTAACTCACATCCCTAAGGTTTCAAACCCTTTAAGCTTAGGTGATTATAGATGAAAAAACATCCATCTTGGAGATGAAGTTATGAAAAAGACTTAGATGAAAGGGTATGGTGAACACATCAGCTAATTGTTAAACACAAGTGATTTGCAAAAGATGAAATAAATTTTTGTTGTAGTTTCTCTTGTACAAGATGGCGGTCAAATTCAACATACTTGGTACGTTCATGCAATGAAGAATTTCCAGCAATGTGTCTTACAGGATATCATAGTACATCAGTATTATTGGTAAATCCAAGAAATAAATGAGTTGCACAAAAAAATTAGAGAAAAAAAACACTAACAAATTTTCTATAACGTTCGGAGGCTCAATCAAAGTAACAAAATACCTTAAGTTGGATTAGTTCACGTCTAAAATCAACGCAACAACAATGCGTTAGTGAGGTGTTGAATTGAACTCTCGCATATTCAGTTTTGATTTTCATTTCTACTTGATTTATTTGACTTTGGTGTTTAGCTTTTTATTTATTTATTTGGTTGTTCTACAGAATCACCGGAAAACGAATGTTGTGGAGCAGTTAGAAGAGTTAAGAGCGAGAAACAATAAGAAAGGTGTTGATTCTGCAGTTCAGAAGTTGTATCCTTTGATCATGTCTATGAAGGTGAATCATTATTATTATTGTTTTCAGTAATTTTAAAATTCAATTTTTCGAGCCAATTGAAAATGAAGTGATTTAACTCCGGCTTACATTGCACCCGAGGTCCTTACGAAGAAAGAATATGATGGAAAGGTGAGTCTTACTTTTTTCTTATGCATTTGGATAATGTTGAGTGTAACCAGACGCAATCAACCACATTGGATGGTTCAGATTCCAATGCAGAGTTTAATTTGCTAACTATATTTTCATTGAAAGTTATAGGTTGCAGATGTTTGGTCTTGTGGAGTCACGTTATACGTGATGTTAGTCAGCGCGTATCCTTTTGAGGACCGTGAGGATCCAAAAAACTTTAGGAAAACAATCAGTGTGAGTGCTGTTATTTACAAACTTTGTGAATCCTTAGGCAAAATGAAATTTAGAAAGAAGACTGGGTTGTTTAGTCATACTTTCTCTGTTATGATGTTTTAATCGGACCTCTCTTGGTTAATTGCAGAAGATACTTAGTGTCCAGTACAAAGTTCCTGATTGCGTACGAGTTTCATTGGAATGTATACACCTTCTTTCTCAAATATTCGTCGCTGATCCTGAAAAGGTATGTAGTTTGTTTAATGTTGAAAATGAGGGTTTCTTTGGAAATAAATTCCTAAGAGCATTAGACTTAGTTGCGGATGTGCTAGATCACAATGATTGTTTATGTATCACCTTTGGTAATAAATTCCTAATAAATATGCAACCTCAATAGTTTCCGAACCAAATTCCTAATAAATACCCTTTCTTATGGCCATCCACACAAAAGGTAATGTATTCTCTATTCTCTATTTCCCTTTCAAATTGAATTTCAATGATGCACGTATGGTGTTTGTTGTAATGACTGTGCTAACCAGCATGTTTTTTTTTAGGTGAAGATAGGGCCTCTTACTGTTTCTCCAATGGGTTTTGGAACATGGGAATGGGGAAATCAGATTCTTTGGGGGTATAAGGAATCTATGGATGGTGACCTTCAACAAGTCTTCAACATGGCTGTGGAGAATGGTGTTAATCTTTTTGACACTGCCGATTCTTATAGGACTGGAAGGTTTAATGGCCAGCGCGAGAAACTCCTTGGGAAGTTCATTCGAGATTTTTGAGGTTCATTCATCTTCCAAGTATACTATGCCTTTGCTTTTCTGAATAGCCTGCCTGTGTAAATAAATGTGAGTAGGAAATAGATATCATGAAACATGTCTTAGGCCATGTTTGGATGAATAATTATGCGCTTAAAATATAAACGCTTATCATATAATTGCTTATGTATAAGCTTTCTATACTAAAAGTCAAACTGCTTTTATTAAGCTATAAGTCGTTTTACTAAGCTATCTTAGTGAATTTCTGAAAATTACATATGGGTGTCGTAAGTTATTTCCATAAGCTCTCCCAAACACTTTTACAAGTGTTTATAACATTAGATAAGCTCAAATAAATTAATCTAAAGAACCTTAATGGAAAAACATAATACACACTATTGAATTCTCTTACTTCCTTTTCTTGTTTATCAAATTGTGTGTTCACTTCTTTAGAGAAAAAAGGGAGCATAAGTGAAATAGTGGTAGAGAGAGCTTGGAGAGAATAGAAAGGGATTCTCAGAGTGATTGAGAGAGAATGATAAAAGAGATTGATTTGTAGAATTTTTGTGATTGTTGATGTACCGAAGAGGGTGAATTGTTATATAGAGGATTGAGACTAATTGATTCAGGTAGGATTTTGGTCAGGTTTGTTACAAGTTAGGGCAAGGTTAGATGGTTAGTTTATTGCAGAGGAAATTAGTTAGAACTTTTAACATTGTCAGCATTCTGTTAGTTACAGTTAGGAGTTAGAATGCTAGTGATTTAGAAGATTAATGAAATGTTAGTTTATGGCATTTACAAACAGAAAAATCAATTAGTTGTTCTTCTACTATTATGTTAGTAAGTGAAGAAGTTGAAACTATGTTGAAATTTGATTGTTAGCATTTGGGACTTGTTATCACTGGATTGTTAAAGCGAACATGTTGTTAATGGATTGTTATAGATTGAACTAAAATTGAGCTACTAAATATGTGTGTTAAAGGCACTGTTAGTGATAAAATGAATTGCTGTTATGCTATGGGCCTATGGCATCCAAGTTATGTTGGAATGGAAGAGGCTAAGTACAGTAGGTTAGTTGTTAGAGAGGTGTTGATTAATAATGCGTTGATGTTAGTTGCTAAAAACGCAGGCTGTTAGCATTTGAACTTTAATGTTGGAATTAGTTATGATTTGAGTTAGTGAATTAAAGTAATAGAAGCTAGTTATAATTGGGATAGTGTGAATTTGCATTAGAGCTAGTAACTTGTGATAGCTTTGAATTAGTTTAGGTTGATGTTAGTATATTAAGTTAATTGAATGGTTAAATTAGGATGAACCTGACAGCTAAGTATGGTTTGTTGAGTTGTGATAAAAGTATAATTGATGAATCAGTTAAAAGTTGATTGCAATATAAGACTGTATTTCCATGAAGTTTTCTATTATGGTGTGTGCATTTTGGCATTGCAAACATATAGTTGCTAGATGGTTTTGGACTGTTAGAAGTTGAATTGGATATAATTTGATGTTTAGAAAAATAGAAACTGTTATAGAAATTCGTTAGTAAATTTGGTTATTTGATGTTAAGATTGGTTCATGTTAATTAATTGTTATGTAAGGAAATTGTTAGATTGAAAGGGATGATATGTTAAAGTGTTATGAAAGTTAGTTTTGAATTTGAAGTCATGAACTAAGTTGCTATTGTATTGTTAATACAGTGAGATTATCATGTGAATGAATTGCTATGATGACTGAATTGCTTGAACAAGTATGGCCTTATGGGACTTTATTAGAATTGTTCATGGAAGTTAGTTATGATGTTATTGCTAATGGTTGTGATGGGTATGTTGCAGGTTGTGGTTTACGATTCAGTATCGAATTGTGGTCGTTTCCACCGTTTTGCAACTTGCACACTAAGTGTTCGGTAAATTGCCTCAACCAAGTTTATTTTCCTTTTTTGTTTCTGTTTCTTACAAATCATGTGTTCGATAAATTACTAAGAATTTATATGCTTCCCAGCTTAAAACCAATGAATCAGATCAAAACATGGTTGGAGGGTTAGTTGGAGATAACACAGGATTGATTAAAGAGGTTATCAAGAATTCATGTAGTTTGTCTTCCAAAGCTCACAAGTCACCAAAGGAACCTTATATTTCTGAAAATTTTAAGACATCCTCGGACTCAGCAGCATATCTTGTTATAAGCTTTCCTGGATCGTGGGTGGAAACTGACTGGTTTGTTACAAAATCTGTTGGAGAAACTAAGATAGATCTTGGTCACATTCCTTTACTTAAAAGTGTTGGCAATGATGAAACTGCTTTGGTAAACCAAGCTTTCTTAAACAGATTCGACAGCTTATTCAAATTTTCCTCAATTATATCCGAGGTGAGGTACTCGATACAATGAAATGAAATTGTTTTTGAACTGGCCTTATAATTTGATGTCAAGTTTTTGTGTTATATTGCAGGTGAAGAAAGGTGTGGCAGAAGGGAAGCAAGTAGTGTTTACAGTTCACTCTTCAGGGGCTGTTTTGGCCATTCTTGCAACATTTTGGGCCTTGGAAGAGAATCTTAACCAAATTCGGAACAAGTCACCCATGTGTGTTACTTTTGGTTCTCCTTTGGTTGGTAATCATATACTCTCTCATGCTTCAAACCGACAAAACTGGTCTCGTCGCTTCGTGCACTTTGTCATGAGATATGACATAGTGCCAAGGATTTTTCTTGCTCCTTTCTCTTGTATTGAAAAAAATTTCAGTCCTGTTCTTCAGCTTTTGACTCCTAACGACAACAACTTCAAATGTCAGGATTCAATAAGAGACAGTGTGAGTTCTGAATTTTACTCCACCGTGATGAGAAATGCAGCAACTGTTACAAGGCATGTTGCTTGTAAGCTAATGGGAAGCACAAATTTGTTGCTCGAAACTGTGACAAATTTTGTCGAGTTAAGCCCTTATAGACCCTTTGGAACTTACATTTTCTGAAATGGTAATGGCGAGTTGATTGTGGTAAATAACTCGAACGCTCTTTTACAACTCATGTTTCATATTGCTCAGCTAAAAGATTTTACACAACTTTCTGAAGTTGCCAACAAAAGCATATTGCAACATCTAGCCTATGAAGCTGAATTGGAGGAGAGTTTGGGAATTCAAAATGTGGTGTACTTAAACAAACTTTGATGACCTTCCCTTGTCTTCTGGTGATGTTCCTAATACTGATATTGCAGCCGCCTTGGATAGCCTTGGACTGGTCAGTAATTTTTTCTTTTGCTTTCTCTATATATCTATAGAAGTCATATTAAGTTAGAGGCAATGTTTCAAAAAATGTGATTGTGGCTGCGATGTCATAGTTTTTATTTAGTCGTAGTGACTGCACTACGACTGAAATTGTGGTTGCGTCACGAGGTGACACTGGACCTTGATTTAAAATCTTGGTTAGAACATGTTATTGTGAGAGAAGTTAATATTGACAATCCATTTACGAGATGGTATGGTCACGAATAACTTCTCTTCCAATAACATGCTCGCATTAGACATGTCTTTCAATATAACTGATCTTATATTTCAAGTATAAAGTTAGGCTGCATATATGTTGGTGTGTGAGAGTGAGATGATTTGTTTTTGCTGAAATTGTTATCAGAGCGTAAGAGCACGGCTGTGCCTTAGAGCAACGGGTGAGTTAGAAAAGCAAAAGGAAAGAAATGAGGAGAAAATAAAAAAGGAGATTCAAGAAAAGGCTGTGGCAAGCATGAGGTATTTGGAAGAGTACAAAGCAACATGTGAGATAAACAAGGGAAAAGGTTATTACGATGCTTTTAAGGTGCAAAAGGAGACAAAGGATTTTCAAGCCAACGTGAAGAGGCTAGAGCTTGCAGGAGTATGGGATGAGATCATTGAAATGCTGAAGAGGTATGAACTGTCAGACGAATTTGAAGGAAAAAAAGAATGGATTGAACTCGGTACCAGGTTCCGTCGTCTTGTTGAGCCTCTAGATATTGCAAATTATTACCGTCATTTGAAGAATGAGGACACGGGTCCTTACATGAACAAGTGTAGGCCAAAGAGGTATAGGTACCCTCAGAGATGGCTGGAACATGCTAACAGGCTGCCAAAAGAAGATATCACAAAATCCAGTTTTTGGGCTGAGGTGGAGGAGCTTTGTAGCTGGATTAGTAACAATAAACCTTTTGAAGATGTCAAGGAAAGGGTTCTAAAACTTGACACTTTATATAAATTATATGATTCAATTTATGTTAACTAAGAATTTATTTTTTAAATTTAGTTTATAATAACAATAGTTAGCAAATAAAATTTTATTTTGTTAACTTGCTGCTAATTTCATGAATCACATGAAATGATGTTCTATGTTAGAATCCACCTCAAATTAAATATGGCAATGTTAGTTTTAATATTCTGTCGAGATAAATTTAATTAAAGATCTTTTATTTTGATTGATAACTTTTTATATATTATATACAATGTGAATTTGCGATCTTTAAATTTTTACCCAGGCTTCAAAAAATTTCTGGCTTCGCCACTATATTTCAGTACCTTTGAATGCACCAACACAAAAATTTCACGATTCTGTTTAGTGCTAGTTCAGTACCTTTGATTTATGATTTGGTGTAAAAAAAAGTGTATTAGAATAGCGTTTTGAAGAGAGTGTGCTATAATAGCGCTTTGTTAGAAAGTGCTATCAAAATTAAAGCAATTTACCGGTATTTCAATAGCGCTTTGTTTGGAAGTGCTATCGAATATGTGGATTATAATAGCGCTTTGTTTGAAAGTGTTATTAAATATGTGTCTTATAATAACGCTTTATTGGAAAGCGCTATTAAATATGTGTACTATAATAGCGCTTTGTTTGAAAGTGCTATCAAAATTAAAGCAAATTACCGGTGCTATAATAGCGCTTTGTTTGAAAGCGCTATCAAATATGTGACTTATAATAGCGGTTTTGTAAAAGCGCTATTAAATACAGGTCCTATAATAGCGCTTTTGAAAAAGCGCTATTAAAAATTTTGTTTTACAATAGCGCCTTTATTAATAGCGCTTTAAAGCGCTATTAAAAAACAAAAAAAGCGCTATTAAAAATTTTTTTTGTAGTAGTGGAATCAATCTCTTAGATGGAACTCACAACATGAACAAACTCTTATCATGTTAAATTCAGCCTCTAAGAACAATCATAGAGGGATTCAAGATATCATGTCTTCACAAAGATGCATTCTTGACAGTAAGTTCAAACAAAGACTTAAATCAGCATTAAACAATAAGGTGTTTTGTCTACCAACAGTAAAAGGAGCAAAAAAATGGCATGATTAGAAGGTTTGATTATGGCAACATTTGTTCATGAACTATGGACAGTCCTCACAACACTATCATGAACTTCAACATGATTATGAAATCATCAATCAACAATTCTACACCTCAATCATCTAACAAACGTACAAGCCAAAAGGGGTTCATTCAAGACAATAAGTTAACAAGCTTCTCCTCACCACATCATAACAGCAGAAAAACTTACTATATTCTAAACTCCACTAGCCTATGCCTGTAGACACCAACAACAAGAAATCAACACAAACCACACTTAAAATCAACTAACAGCTAGCCAGGACAAACTTCCTCCAAGGCCCTAAGCACACTCTAGGGGAACAAACAACCTTAAGCTCCTATGACAGCTCTCATTTGGGTATCCAACTCTGCTCTAAACCAAACATTCTTAGACAACCACCACAAGATAATCCAACACAGCTTGAAACCATAAATCAAAGGTACTGAACTAGCACTAAACAGAATCGTGACATTACAATGCCAAGCCTAAGTGAATGCACCAACACAAAAAGGGTTAACAACTCTAAGTATTCAATCATGAGTTAACAGATCCAACCCTAACACAATCTCTAAAAAAACCAGCCTTGTGCATTAACTCTAAGGACAGTCTATAATGTACACCATACAAGCTAAACAGATCCATCTAGGAGCAAAGTTAAGTTCACTAATGAGAGGCACCAAACATTACAATGTTCAAAATTTTCCAAAACAGCTTTTGTGGTTTTTCAACATAACAATGTCAAAATCAATAAACTCATCAAGTGTTCAGCAACATACCTTCACAAAGGCAATAAACACACACACCACCCTAATGTCATTTTAATAGAAATTAACACATGATATTGGCCTTTCATACACTTTGACAGCATAGTTAACAAACTACTTCAATATGGTAATGTACAAGCTGAACTCAAAAACAATCAACACATGATGATGTATATTAGTGAATGATTTCAAAATAACATACCTCTTGTAGTCTAGCTGCAAAAATCAAGAATTCATTCCCTTTGAACAAGCTTGTGAAGTTGCTTCCACTCGAAGAAAGAATGCACCTTTGTGGACAGTTTGAGTAAGTGTACTTCCAGCTGTGATTTGAGACTTTAGACAACTAATATATCATGGATGTGAGGTGCTCCAAGTGTCATGGTGATAGAAAATAGTTTGTGTAGTGACTTAGTATGGAATATGCATAAAAGTCAATGTGAGGTGGTGTGGTAGTCGACTTTTTGATTCAAAGTTCCTTTGGTGAAACTAATGGTGGTAATAGCTTCCATTGGCAATTTTAAGGGTGTGTGTATGTGTTGCACCCTAAAATTTGCCTAACATATTTCATCTGGTTTATGTTTTAGTTGCATTGTCATTTGCATAGTAGATCATGTACATAGTCTAATCATTTGCATAGCATAGCATAACAAGTCATCCAACAAGGTATCAAGTGTCATTCTTATCTAAAGAAGCACATCAAAGGGGTTTTTGTTCAAGCTCAACACTATCCAAGTCATTCAAGAAATGAGTGGAAGCTTTGAGAAAGTTGAGAATCAACTAGTGGATTTCTCTCATAATCTGGGGATATGTTGAAGATCATCAATGAGTGTGTGAGCCATGACTGAGGGTATGGAATGTGTACAAAGATCATGGAAGACCTAGAGGGTCATTTTGAAGAGGAGACAAGTCATTGGTACAAGTACAAGAGCCAGAGTTGAAGTGCAATCAACTAGGGTTTCATCTGGGTCAACCCTAGGTCAAATGATTGATTGAAGGGAATCAAGGCCAGCTTGGAGGTTGTGGAATTCATGAATTGAGATGTGGATACATGTGTGGTGTTGTTCCAAGGAGAAATAAAAAAGAATCAAGAAGAAGAGGAGTTACCAAATTAGGGTTTTAGTGTAAAATCCCCTGATTTAGGTCTAACTTCCAAGCAAGATAAGTCAAAATGCAAGTTTCAAATGGATTCTTGGTAAACATGAAACTTGTAGAGATTCTCAATAGCTTTAATTTTAGTACTAGAAGTCTTCAAGGAGATTTGTAGAACTCAAGTTATGGTTCTTGCAAGTTATGGGTCATCAGAGGACACTGAAATTTATCTGTGAAAGTCACTTGACTTCCAAGCAATATTTGCCCATCAAGGAGTCTTCAAATGGATTCTTGGCCAACATAAGAGTTGTCGATCTTGATCTTAGATTTAGTTTGAGTACTAGAAGTCCTCAAGGGGATTTGTAGAACTCAAGTTATGGTCTTGGCAACCCAGGGGTATTTTGGGAAAGTTGAATTACAGGTCATTTTTCAACATAGGTCAAAATCTCTATCTTCCACTCCTTAAACGGAAAAATGTTCAACATGAGATGTGTTCAAAATGATGTTTTTAGGCTAGATAAGAGGTCATGAGAGCTTGGAAGGGCTTGCTTCACAAAGTCACAAAAATGACCTAAAATAAGGGTAAATTTTAAATGAACCAAGGTTGAAAATTGGGGTTTTTGATCTACAAATCCAAACCAAGCCATATGACATACCAATTTGATTGTAAAACACATTTTGAGAACATTGACATTGCCACATTTTTGAGTTGAGGGATATTTTTATGACTTGCTTTGTAAATTGGTTACTTGCATCATAAGGCACAATTGCAAAACTACTCTTCAAGACAAATGCAAGGCCCCATTCAATCCATACACATTCAAAATCTAATTAGAGGACAAATTGGATCAGAATTGAGTAGAAACACAAGCTGCAAGGGGACTGTCTTGAGTGCAAGCATGAAAGGAGATTTTCATGACATGAGAAATTGATCTTCTCATAGGATGGATCCAGAAGTTTCTAGAGCTTTCAAATATGTTCTATATATAGTTCTGAACTGGTTCAATGCATAGGTTGGTGTGAATTGAGGGAGAAAAGGGAGATTTGTTTTTGAAATTTCCATTGGCAACTCAAAATCGGTTACAGCATTTCACTCCATTTCCATCCATTTTCTTGATTGCAATAGCTTGCTCTAGGGTTGGAGATTGATTTCTGATCAAATTCAAGGAAAGATCGTGGAAGAATCGTGTGTTTGCACTTGGAATTCTCAACCTGCAACTCAGAATCGGATTCCAAGATTCAAGCCATTTCAATTCATCTTTTTGCATACAAAAGCTTGGTTATATGCTAGTGAAGGAATTTGGAGCTTGTTGAAGGTTGATTTGAAGATTTGGCTACTCTGTGCACACGAATTTTCCAGGTATGTAATTTTCAATCCACATCTTGGTATAGGCATAATCAATAGGTTTTAGGTGGTTAGATAGATTGTAGATGATTGTAGGGAGCTTTCTGGTAGCTTTTGGTTAGGATTAGAGACCATTAGTGGAGTGACACCATTTCTGTTCTTGCTTGTATCTCGATGGACATGGAGAGTTAAACTTAGTTAGATGGCCTAGGTGACTCAGGGAGAGATGGTGATGAGTTTGAGCCAGTTCATTTGGAGTTTGGTGTGATTTGGTTCTTGACCAATTTTTGCAAATGGAGTCGTGTTTTGAGATATGAGATGATTCAATGCACATGGAGGTTAGGGTTGAGTAGCTAGTGAAAAATCGAGTTGATTGATGATGTTAGTTTTAAGTTTTGATGAGATATTGAAGGAGTACGAATTGGAGAAGATGAAGGTTCAAATTCTGTTATCCATGGATTCTTCCCTCCAAGCCTGGTTCAAAGGTTGAAGATGAGTTGATCACCATTAGATCTTAGAGGAGACTTTGACCAAAACCCCATTCCACGGCCAGGCTTTAATTTCATTTTGTGAAGGATGTTCAGATTACTAATACACACTGTTTCATTAAGTTTCCAGCATTGGGCTTAAGTGAAAACATGATAACCACACCCCACTTTAGAGGCCCATTAGGAAATACACGTGACTGCATTGCTATCCGCACCAAGTTCTTCTCCATTTTCTTTCTATTTTCTTTTTTTAATTACTGAACTGAATAGGGCCTAGTGCGCGCTGACTATTAACACCCCCCTCTGGGCCCAGTTGATGATTTGAACTATTTCTGATTGCTATTTGACACGCATCCTTTTCATTTTCTTTTTTTTCATTTTAATTTTTTTTCATTTCATTTAGGTTCTTTGAAAATTCATAAGTAATTGAAAAATTAGTATTTTTAGATGGGAATTTTTTCCCCATTCTCATTATAACATCAAGAAAATTATAAAAGAATAAAAAGATTAATTCATGCATTTTTCTTTTTTATGGCATTTTTACAAGTTTAATTGTCTTTATGTTCATTTCATGTGGCATGTTAGCTTTCTGAATTTTGTATGATCATTTGACTTAGAATTTTGATGTGGCTCTTGTTGCTCTAGTTAGATTAGTCTATTAGGTTCCCCCTGGAACTTTATCACATTTTGTGATTTAATTTTAGTTAGTTTTGAACATTAAACTTTAGGGTGCTAGAATTAGGGTTTCAACTTGACATAGGTGCATTTCAACACATAGTTTTGGGGTTTTTAGTTTGATTCAAGCCTTGGGGTTTATATGGGGTATAGGGTACATAGTTAGGGTCCCTTAGAAATTAATATAGGATTTTATAATGAGTATTTCTATTTTTACTTGATTTTTGCAATTGGGTGATATTGTTGTGTTTCCCCCTTGGGTTATTGTTTTGTTTGTTGGGTTTTGGGCACTTCCATTGGGGTGTGGGGCTTGGCCTTGGCTTATGGAGCATGAGGAAGCATGGAAGAAGATTGAAGACAAGTATCAATGATAACATTAGGTTAGTTTTGATCCCCATTTTTCAACCATAGGATTTTAGAGTGTCGTTCTCTTCTCATCTTGAAACAATCGAAAATACAATAAGATTTCAAACATCAATAAAAGACAGTCCTTGCGTAAAAGACTGGAAACCAATCAAAACTTCATTTTTGTCCGCTTGGACCCGTAATCAGGAGAAAACGTTTTCAGAAAGATAAAAACAATCAAGATAGACTTGTGTCGTACGTAGCCTGAACTACGTTTGCTCTGATCTTTCATGCTGTATGAAAGTACGTAGGCATAGGATGTGATATCCTAGCGAGCAACCTTCCCCTCCTTTCCCGTAGGTAGGCGAACTATGTTGACTCTGATTTCTCGTTCCAGACGGGAATACGTAGGCATAAAGTGCGATACTTTGCCGAGTCATTTTATTTTCTTTTAACCCCAGACCTTTAGAGTAGATAGAATACAATCCGTACCAGAAAACAAGCGTGGATCCCGTCGAGTACGACAGACGTGAGGGGTGCTAATACCTTCCCCTTGCGTAACCGACTCCCGAATCCAGGATTTGGTTGCGATGACCATTCCTTTCCCGTCTTTGTGTTAGGTCTACTTCGAGTGTTTCCTTTCCCTCCTTTGGGATAAATAACGCACGGTGGCGACTCTTCTATTTAGCCGGCGCCGACTTTCGCAGTAGCGACAGCTGGCGAATTTGCTGGGGACTCCAACGGTTCCCTACGCGAGTCAATCCTAGTGCTTGTTTTCCCGTCGTGGATTTTGTATGGATTTACGTTTCTGCATTTACATTCAGCATTATATTGTGATTATTGTTGTGCGTATGAGGGGGTTCTATGACTGAGAGATAAGTCGGACCTGGGCTTGAGTGCATCTAGAATTAGTTGTGGAAATTAGTGGGCGCGTGCTTGCTTTGCAGGCACTAGTGTCTCATGAAATCCACGCTCAGACGAGGTTCTTCTGGTTGACTTCTTTTTCAACCCTTTGGGTTGAAGGGGTTGTTGGTTAGTTGGATTTTCGACTCTGGGGACCGATCAATTGGAAGTTGGCTAAGTGAGGCCTCTTCAGGATTTGACGATGCCACACCTTCTAGGTATCGTATCATCAATCGTGAAAGTCTGTGACGCCGACGACCGCATAGGATGCCATACCTTGTGTCACCTGTTAGGACACCTAGTTGTGAGAGGGGTTGGGACATGCAGGTAACTTGACCTCCAGATTATCGGTTTTCTTGATTGAGATTCAGTGGTGTGATATTTGAGGACAGTGTTATTGGGTCTGTCAGAGACCAGGTTGGAGCATTGTGGATGGTCTTGAGTAGTTTGTGGGTCTATTTAAGGCCAATATTGTGGATTGGGCTTCTCAGCCTGGGGCGCTTGATCCCTTGTCGCATTGTTTTCATATTGCATTGTTTGCATCATCATGTGCATATCATTAACGTGTGTCTGTGCTGCAGGTGCATTTTCATACTCCCCGATTCTAGTGCTCCGGACTTCTATATGTCACCATGAGTACTTTGAGGAGGACTGTTGCGTATAAGTTGCCTACTCCTGATGTGACTTCTCTGTTGGGTCTGATTTCCCTAGCTGATGATGATGTGAGGAGAAGTTTTAGGAAGAGCTATGGGAAGCTACTGAGTTTGGTTTGCAGACCAACTGCATATGAGCTGAATGGGTTATACACATTGATGCAGTTATATGATCCCTCCTTGAGGTGTTTTTTGTTCCAGGACTTCATTTTGGCTCTGACCATGGAGGAGTACGCTGAGTTTCTAGAGTTGCCAGTTCAGAACAAAGTACCCTTCATTAACTTCGATGCTACGCCTAAGCTGGAGGACTTGGCTGTGTCTCTACATATAGATCCTGCAGAGTTGTTGTTGACTTCCTGGCATGGAGTTTCTGGTTTTTCTCTCAAGTTCTTGGTCGGGAAAGCGCAGGAATACGCTAAGAGTGGCTGTTGGGTTGTGTTTAACGTTGTTCTTGCTTTGTACATCTATGGGATTATACTGTTCCCTAATCTGCCTGAATTCGTTGATTTGGATGCATTCCACTTTTTTGCTGCAGGCAACCCGGTTCCTACCTTGATTGGAGATTTCTATCATTCCTTGCATTATAAGAATGAAAACAGAAGGGGGAAGAATGTTCATTGTTGTGTACCATTGCTGAATATGTGGTTTGAGAGCCATTTGCCCAAGAAGGGTCCTTTTATTGAATCTGCAGATACAGCTGAATGGTCCGAGCGTCTAATGGGACTTTCTTCAGAAGACATTGTCTGGTTCGATAGAGATTTATTGGGGTCAGAGATTATCTTCCGTTGCGCCGGGTATCCCAACGTTCCTTTGATTGGAAGGAAGGGATGTATCAACTACAACCCCTCATTGTCAGACAGTTCGGGTATGCTTTGAAGAGTCTGCCGAAGGAGGAAGAAGTACAGGAATCTCTGTACTTCACCGGTAATCTGAGTGGGGAATTATTGGCCAAGCTTCAGCACGCTTGGAATCATATCTGCAGAAGAGGGAAACCATTATTAGGCAAGAATGATTGTCATGCCTATATGCCATACAAGGTGTGGATTCAAGAGAGGGTAAGACAGGTGCAGATGCCTTTTCCAGCAGTATCACGTCCTGTTCCCATTCCAATTGAGGAGCCCACTTTTGTGGCTATTGAGGTATATGAGCAGGTCATGAAAGAAAGAGAAGACCTGATAAAGATCAATGAAGAGTTAGAGAAGGAATTGGCTCAAATCTGGAGTGAGAAAAACAAAGCTGTGTATTCCTTCCAACAGCAGACTGAGTTGGTAAACAGGTTAGGCGCTGAACTGACAGAGGAGAAAAAGAAGCGTGAGCGCTTGGGAAAAGACTTCAAAAGCTCTCATGACATGTTAGAGTCCAAGAAGAAGTCACTTGATATAGCCTATCGGGAAATCTCTTCGTTCAACAAGACGTGGAATGCTACGCTTACCAACAACAAGGAAAGAGAAGACAAATTGAAACAGCAAATCTCTGCACTTGAAGACCAGTTGAAGGCTAGAAAAAGAAAGTATGAAGAGGAGGTTATGACCAGATATGACCTTCAGAATTCTCTGAACAAAGTTGCTGAGCGCAAGAAGGAGGCTAGGTCCCAGAAGCGGAAAGTAGATGACTGCTTTGGAGAAGGGGCATGGGAGGAGTCTATTGGTGATCTACAACGTGTTCTCAAGTGAAGAGATCTACTTATCGAGGGATTGCTTTCTCAGCCAGACCATCAGAAGACCAAAAGGCTGCTGGGAGAGTATCGAGCGTATGGCCGCACGTGACCATTTTATGTACTATTGTGTATGCTATACTTGCATCGTGCTGACCATCACCAGGCTTGTTGGATGAGGTCATGCATTTGCTGATGGTATTGTATTACAGTGATGTTATAACTTTGCCTCGATAGACCCATTCAGCAATATATGAGTTGTTTCTTCTGTGAATGTATCTGAGCTTCTTGTCACCGCACTGTCACAGCACTCCACGACACAAAAGCACATTGGCACTAGAATTGGGGGAGTGATATTCCCTAATGCACAGACACATGTTGCATTTGCATACATATCCATATTGCATTACCAGGTAATTATTGAAACTGTATCTCATTTCCTGCATCTCGACAGGTTTTTCAGGATTGAAAGTCAACGTTTTCACCGATACTCTACTCGTACCAACTGCAAAAGAGTTATGGACCAGATGCAAAACGAGATGCAGGAGATGCGTGAAAAGATGGCGTTGTTCATGTAGACGATGGAGACAGTTGTGAAGGGGCAGGAAAGCCTGCAGACTTTGGTGCAGACTTTGCTGGAAAAGAGTACTGGGAATAGAAATGAAGACCACAATTCTGTACGTGTTGAAACCATTCATGGGGATGGTACTTCTACGCCTGTGGCTCCACCTGTGGTGAATATACCTGTTGTGAATGTGAACAATGGCGCTGGAGCTGGCAATGGTAATACAGGAATTGGTAATGAGACTGTCATTAACAATGTTGGATTTGGAGACGCCAATCTGGGTGGTGGTAACAATGGAGGTAATGGCTTTGGCAACAACGGGTTCGCCTATAATGATCAAGGCTTTGATTATGTCAATCAGGATGGGAAGTTCGGCTTCAACACCCAGGGTTTCGGATATGATGGTTTTGGTAATGCTAATCAGGGCTATGGTGGATTGGGTAATGGAAATGGTGCTGGGTTTCTCAACACTGGGTTTGGACCGGCCGGGGTCACTCAAGGGTATGGTAACAGAGGACGGGGTCCTATGATGAATCAGACTGGATTTGGTCGTAACAATGGGTATGACGGGTACGGAAATGAGAATGTGAATTGGGTTGAAGACCAACAGGAAGATGCCTTTTCTGGTAGAGGTATTGAAGGACCTGTGGATCCTGCGTAGAGGATCAGAATGCTTGAGGAACAAATGAAGGGTGTAGTGAATCAGAATACTACTGGCTTAGATATGACTACAATGGGATTGGTGCCTGGCCTGAGGGTACCGCTGAAGTTTAAAGCTCCCACTTTTGATAAATATAAGGGGGACACTTGCCCAAAGGTGCATGTTCGCTCTTACTACAGACGGTTGTCCGCTTACTCAAATGATGAAAGAATGCTGATGCATTTCTTTCAAGATAGCTTGTCCGGACCGTCACTGGAGTGGTATATGGGGCTGGAGCCCACTCAGATCAAAACATGGAAGCAACTGGCTGATGCGTTTGTGACACATTACAAATATAACAGTGACCTGGCACCGAACAGGGTCCAGCTGCAAGGCTTGTCACAGAAAACTGGGGAGAGTTTCAAAGAGTATGCGCAAAGGTGGCGCGACATGGCGGCAAGAGTGCATCCTCCTCTAGTGGAGAAGGAGATGAACGATATGTTCATTGGAACATTCACAGGGATATTCTATGAGAAGTTGTTTCCTGTTGCGTTGGGCAGTTTCTCTGATCTGATTTTGATGGGTGAAATGATTGAGAATAGTATTAAGGTGGGAAGGTTCCAAGCTAGGGAGTCTACTTCGTCAGGAGGTAATAGAAAAGCATTTGGGGGTCGACGTCAGGGCGACGCTAGTGCTGTATTTGGTGGCCGAGGCCGAGGCAGAGGCAGAGGACGGAATCAATATATGCATCCTCAACAAGTAGCAAGTGTTACCATCCCGTTTCATCAACAACCACAACCACTACAACAGATACCACCACAACAGCAACAACAGCAGCAGCAGGGGCCGAATCAGGGTCAAAGAAGATTTCCGAATGCTAAACCGAAGAGGGTGTTTGATAAGCCTCCGTATACGTATGCATAGTTACTTTAGACATTGTTGAGGTTAAATCTGGTCGAGAAAAGAACGTTGGCACCACCTCCGGGGCCAGAACTCCCCTTTGGGTTCGATGCCAATAAGCATTGCGAGTTTCATTCCGGGGCGCCCGGACATGACATCGAGGGCTGCCACGCTTTCAAGCATAAAGTCCAAGATCTGTTGGATAGCAAGGCTATAAACTTTAGGCAGGCAGGCCCTAATATTCTACATACGCCTATGCCCAATCATGGGGCGAATGCTATATTAACGGAAGAGGACTTGAATCTGGTGATGAATGTTGATGAACTGAAAACACCGTTGTGCGAAGTCAAGAGCAGATTGCTGAGAGGGGGTGTGTATCCGGGCTGTGATGAATTCTGTTTGGACTGTTGGACCCAGGCTGGGGGTTGTGCAGAGTTGAAGAAAGGTATTCAGGCTATGATAGATGAAGGCACGTTACAATTTGATAGAACGGCAGTTGAGAAACCCGAGGAAGTGGTATTTGAGGAGCATAATGATGTGGCAATGGTGACAGCTCCAAGGAAAACCATAACTATAACAGCGCCTGCCGGACGACCGATGATCACCATTACTAAGGCAGGGCCCATCCCTTTCGAAAGTACCAAAGCCGTGACATGGACCTATGGGTTGGAGGCATATTGTAATGGGGAGAAAATAGAATTCAATGAACAACCAGCTGGGGTTGTGGACAATGTCGTTGGGACTGGAGGAATGACGAGAAGCGGGAGAATTTTTATATCGCCTGAGGTAGAGGCAGAACGATTGGCAAAAGGTAAGGGAAAAGTGAATGAGAGTGTTCCTGTGCAGAGGAATGAAAAAGAAACGTCACTGAAAGATGTAGAAGAATTTATGCGGTTAATCCGTAAGAGTGACTACAAAATCGTCGAGCATCTTCAACAAACGCCTTCAAAGATTTCCATATTGTCGCTGCTATTGTGTTCCGAGGCCCATCGGAACGCTTTATTGAAAATTCTGGACACGTCGTTTGTACCTCAAGATGTTTCTGTGAATCAGTTAGAGGAGGTGATGGCGCACGTAAATGCGGGCCATAGTTTGGGCTTTACGGATTTTGATTTGACCCCGAGGGGGAGAGAGCATAATATGGCGCTGCATGTGTCAGTTGAATGCAGGGGCACGGTCATGTCCCATGTGTTGGTGGATACAGGGTCTTCCTTGAATGTGCTTCCGAAGAAAGCAATGATGAAATTGGATATCAGGGGGATCATTTGTACGCCTAGTGACTTGGTGGTCAGGGCATTTGATGGTACGCGGAGGTCAGTTTTCGGATCAATAACATTACCGTTGCAAGTGGGGACTGAAATTTTTGAAACTGAATTCTATATAATGGATATCCAGCCAGCGTATAGTTGTCTTCTTGGGCGCCCATGGATCCATGCTACCGGGGCAGTCACATCCACGTTACACCAGAAACTGAAGTACATGGTGGGGGACAGCGTCGTCGCAGTTTGTGGAGAGGAGGATATACTGGTCAGCCATTTGTCGTCATTCAAGTATGTGGAAGTCGACGGCGAAATACATGAAACACCCTGTCAAGCCTTTGAGCGTTTGCGAATTAAGGACAAAGTTCCAGTGCCTAGTAAAGCATCAGAGGTGGCCGTGTCATCTTATAAGGAAGCTCAAGCTCTAGTGAAGACAGGCGAGACCAAGGGCTGGGGTCAAGTGTTGAAGATTCCCGTGAAGAATGACAGGTTCGGGCTTGGATATCATCCTTCGTCGTCAGCACCCTCTTCAGGAGCGCCCAGGTTCAGAGGGCCGATAACCATCACACCAAGCGGGGTGAGCTTCGAGACTATCAATGCTGTTTCAGATTCCAAGGAAGGGGATAGCGATTGCGACATAGACGCCTGGATTCAGCCGAGCGTGCCAGGACAAGGGCTTTGCAATTGGTCTATTCAGGAGACTGTTCCTGTGACAATGAAAAAGTAATGCTTTGTTTTATTAATTGTTGAACAATCCTATGTCCTACCCGGGGCATAGAGATTTTGCTTAGGGCCATTCTGTTATGTACATTGCACTGTTTAATCATTAAATAAAAGGCGTTTTTTCATGTTTATATACTGTGATTTCTGCTTTTCCTGTTTTTGTTTTAACAATAAAATGGCAATGTGGTTATTCGGTTCATACACGTTTTGAAGCATTTAACCATTTCCTTTGTGTTGCACCCCAAAATTTGCCCAACATTTCTTCACCTAGCTTGTGTTTCATTTCATTCACATTAGCATTATCATTTGTATTTCATTGACATGTATGCATGAGATCAAAGTGTATGATTACCAATCAAGGGCTACACAAGAGTTTGAAGCTAGCTAAGAAGGTTATTCAAGTGTTCAAGGGTTGATATCTTTGTCAGAGAAGTTAGAAGATCCTCAGAGAGAGTGGTTGAAACCAAGAGTGTGTGCCTCCTAACTTGAGAGTTGTGGAAAGGCCTCAGATGATTCTGAGGTCATGGAGATGGACTTGAAGCCTTTAGATAGCTCATGAGATGTCTTGAAAGCCATAATGAGGCCTAGCCAGGTCATTGTGCAAGATTAAGAAGCCTCAGTCATGAGTGGTGTAATTAGGGTTTGACTGGGTCAACCCTAGGTCAACTGATGACTTGGAGAGGCTTGAGACCTAATCCAAGAGCCATGTGATCATGGATTAATGCATTGAGAAGTTATAAGGATGATTCCAAGGTCAACTCATCATGATTGAAGAGTTTGAGAAGTTTCAAGCTAGGGTTTCTAAGGCTTGACAGTGTAAAATCCCCTAGTTTGACCCCTATCTCCAAGGCAATTTAGCTCAAGATGTGATTGTCATCTCATCTTGCCCCCAACATGAATGTTGTAGATCATGTTCTTAGCTTTAATTTTAGTACTAGAAGTCCTTGATAGGATTTGTAGAACTCAAGTTATAACTTTGACAAGTTACAGGTCATCTGAGGTATGTGAATTTGGGGGCTTGAAAGTTGTCCAACTTGCATGAAACTTTTGCCCTAGAAAGATGATTTCTATGAACTCTTGGTCAACATGAATGTTGTTCCTTATCCCCTTATCTTTCTACAGAGTACTAGAAGTCCTTGATAGGATTTGTAGAACTCAAGTTATGGCTTTGACAAGTCAAGGGCATTTTGGTCATTTGGAGATTACAGGTCATTTCAAGCATAAGGCCATAACTCCTATTTCCAAGCTTCAAATGGAAAAATGTTCAACATCAAACTTATTCAAAATGATGTTTTAAGGCTATTAAGGAGGTCATGAGATGTTGGAAATGCTTGTAGCTCAAAGTTGCAAAAATGACCTAAAATAAGGGTATAAGTTAAATGAACCAAAGTTGGAAATTGATATTTTCAATCTACACATCCAACCCATGGCATGTAATATATCATTTTGACTCTAGAAAATATTTTAAGAACATTGGTTTAGCCACAATTTTGATTTGAGGTCTAATTTGTGGACTTGCTTTGAAAGGTAGTTGCTTGCATATTAAGTAACATTTGCAAAACATATGAGAGATCAATACACAAGCTGCCAAGGCCTGGTAACACCTCTAATATCTCACTTGGGGAGATTTTAGGATCATAACAAGCTGCTGCAACAAGGGAAACAGAATTGAGGTGAGTATGGCATGAGATGAGATTTTGGATGACATGAGAAATTCAACATCTCCTTGGATGATTCCAGAAGGTTCTAGAGAGGTCCAACATGTCCTATATATTGATTAGAAGGGGTTCAAGTGAAAGGTTGGTGAGAATTGATTGAGAGAAGAGAGTTTTCAACTTCACTTTGTTCATTGCAAATTGAAATCGATTTCTGCTTTCTACACCATCTTCTTTCTTTCTTTTGATTTCAACAACTTCTATGGAGGATACTGAATGATTCCAGATCAATTTCATAGCCAAAGCCTTGAAGGACCGTGTTCTTGCAATTGAATTGCAGCACCTGCAAGTCATCATCGAATTTGGAGTTCTAGGCGTTTTCCATCAATTCTCTTGCATACAGAAGCAAGAACTTGATACACTGAATGATTTTGGAAGGATTGAGAGCTTGAAGTGAAGATTTGGTGCATCTGTTACTCAAGAATTCACAGGTTGGTAACATTCATCCCTCACCTTAATTTAAGAAGAATTACCTCATTTTGTTAGGTTATATTGATAGTATGTGGTTAGGAGATCGTTTCTGGAAACTTAGAGAAGATTTCATGATGATCAATGAGGTGACACAATTTCTGTTTGGATCAAGAACATGATGGATATTGAGAGATAATATGAGTATTATAGCAAGAATTGATCAGTGTAATGTGGTGAACATTTTAGACCAAACAATTTGAAGAATAGTGATAATTGAGGTCTGAGCATATTTCTGATTCTTGATCGTGTTTTAGGTTAGAGGTTGATTCAATAAATTCTGAGGCTAGGGTTAGAATCAGTGTGAAAAATGGAGTGGATTAGGGTTTCCAACTTTGATTTTTGGTGAAGATTTGATGGGATACGAATTTGGGGAAGATGAAGTTCTTGGATGTTCATCCATGGAGGTTCTTCCCTCCAGATTTTCGAATTTGGGGAAGATGACCCCAGGACCATCAGATTATAGATGGACCTTTGACTGAGGAAGCAATCCAACGGCCACGCACGTCTCTCATTTTGTGAAGGAGTTCTGATTATGAAACGCAGCGTTTCATTAATAAGTGGTTTTGGGCTTAGTGAAATAATTGTTATCCACACCCCCCAGCGAGCCCAATCCATTATATGAACTGTGTATCATTGCTATCTGCACCGTGTGCTTGTCTAATTTTGTTTGATTTTTATTATTTTTTCATTTTTATTCATGGTTCTTAGAAAAATCATATAAAATTGAAAATTAATCCAATTAATCCCATTCTTTTTGCATCTTACTCATGATTGAGTCTAGTATTTTTTAGAGAAAAAATATTTTCATTTAATGCATTTTCTAATTTTATGGGAATTTTACATTTTAATTGATATTAAAATGATTATGTTTGATACCTAATTTTGTGGAATTTTGTGTGATTAATTGGTGATGATTCTTGAGCTAATTTTTTGTGTGTGATTAGGTTAGACATGTATGCTCCCATAGTATTTTTCTTACATTTTTGTGATG
The DNA here is from genome assembly GCA_963859935.3 of Lathyrus sativus. Taxonomy (NCBI): domain Eukaryota; kingdom Viridiplantae; phylum Streptophyta; class Magnoliopsida; order Fabales; family Fabaceae; genus Lathyrus; species Lathyrus sativus. Next base: position 184,930,866 of record OZ012741.1, on the reverse strand, counting down.
AAAATAAGTGTGCTTTCTAGATTGATATTTAGGTGCTTCTTTTTAGGGTTTAGGTTTATTACCTTATAATGTAGAATTTATTTCTAGGTCTAATTTGATGATTTGATCTCTAGAACTAACATGGAAGAGTCATGATTGACCTAAGTTCCCATAGTTATTTTTGTAGGACTTTACAATTGGTTTTAGTATTTTAGTTAGGGCTAACTTTAGTACTAGGTTTTAGGTGATCCTAACTTACTAATGCAACTAGTTTAACTTCCTTAGTCCCCTTAGACTAGGGTTTTGCTTTGTTTGCCTTTGGTTGAGATTGAAGACAAGTTGAAGACAAGGTGAGGATGCTTGAAGTTGCTTGAAGTTGTTGGGAGCTTGGAATTGATTGTGCCTGAAGGTGTCTGATGAAGATTTAGGAGACAGGAAACATAGGGAGAGCCTTAGAACTAGAATGATTTCTTTCACAAATATGGGAAGCATCTTGTGCTTCCATTCCTCCCAATGACTAAAAGTCCTTATCAGATATTCACATCCCTCCTTTGGAAGGATGAGTGGCTTTATCTGGGAAGTAGAACTTTGAGGCAACCAGTCTCTCATAATGATGAACCCTTACAGGCTTCCTTTGGTTGTCAATAAGCTGTTTATCATTTCCACTCATTCTGTTAAATCAATTATCTTCTAATTTGAGTATCTTGAAAGATGTTAGACTTGAGTCTGAAGATGAGGACTTCATTGAAGAGTGTGGAAGAGGATGATTCCTTAAGCATTGCCATTGAAGCTGAAGCTTGAAGAGCAAGAAGAACAAGTTGATACTTGAAGACCCAATGGAGATTGAGTGAAGAGCTGAGGCTTAAAGGATTGAAGGATGAAGTTGACACTTCCATGTGATTGAAGACTACTCTGAGAAGCTGAAGCTTGTAGGAGAAGAAGACCAAGTTGACACAGGTGAAGCAAAGAGAGCTAAAGCTTGAAGACTAAGTTGATACTTATGAAGAGGATTCAATTGAGATTAAGTATAGAGCAGAGGCTTGAGGAATAAAGGGTGAGTTGACACTTACATTGATGCTTGGAGAGCTTGAAGGAATCAAGTTGATACTGGTAGTTAAGAGTGAAGCCTGAAGGTAGAATTGACTGAAGAGCTGAAGCTTGGAGAAGAGAGAGTAAGTTGGTACTTGGGTTTGATGGATTGTGGACCTTAGAGAAGCAAGTTGATACTTTTCATGGAGGATGATAGCCTTGAAGGGTGGTTGAAGTCTGAAGACTGGATTGCTGTTAGAAGAGATGAAGCTTGAAATTGAAAGAGGGAGTTGTTGATCTGCTTTCTTTCTAGTCTGTTTTCCTTTCTGTGCTGATGTGCCTTGTTTGACTTGCTTGATGCATTAGAATGAGTTCATATCTAGACTGACTTTAAGCTAGGAGCATGACTGCACTAGAGGTTGAGTTGCTCCCTCTGCTTGTATTTTTACTGTATGGCTTTGCTTGCGGGTATTCGGTAGAGCCCAGCTCCCTTGCCCATGTGGTTTGTGTTTGCTTGATAGCATTTTATTTCATGTCTTCTGTATGATTGCAGTCTATGTTGCTTGATGGCATGTTGTTTCTTCTGTAGGATTGCAGTTATTCATATATGGCTTGAGGTTGAGATGAGCTTGTGGAGGCTGACACCCCACACACATTTCCTCCCTCACTTGCATTGCATGCATCTTACAGTCGTTTACTGTTTATCTGTTTACTGTTTAAGCTGATGCTTTATCTGTTTCTGTATCATTGACATGATCCCTTAGGAATCTCACTTCCTTTGATAAGGAAGTGATGATTAGAACTTTAGGTTGAAACCTATGCATGATAACTTCTAGGAGTTCCCTGTTTCAAACTTCAATCATAGGATGAATCCTTGGCATGATAACATTAGGACTTAATAGTCTCCCCGTAGTTGAGCCCCTTCTCTTCTCATCTCAAAACAGCTTAAGATACAGTAATCATGAATGATTTCTTTCGTACCTTACGAGCCTTAAGCTATCAGAGAAAGGATTGTTGGAGAGTTTCTTTTCAACAGTCTGGATGTTTAGCATGGCACCCTTTGGGTGACATGCGACGCATTCACTCTCAGGTCATAGTCTTTAGTGCGATTGAAATTGCAAACACAATAAAAAACACTTCTTCCGTAAAAGACAGAAAACAAACTTCAAACCTTTTTGCCCCGCGGGCCCATAATTCAAAGGAAGCTTTTATGAAGAAAAGAGTGTCGTTAAACTCCAGTTCTACCGCAAACAGGCTTTGTCCCTAACTGTTGGAATTGTTGTTTAACCCTACTCGATAAAACAGATGAATCTGAATTCCCGTAATCCGTATTATCCTGAACTACGTAAGCTCTGATCTCTCATACCTGTTGAGAGTATGTAGGCACAATACTGACGTATTGGCGAGCCACTTTCCCCGTAACCCGTCGTAGGTCGAACTACGTTGACTCTGATTTCTCATTCTCTGATGAGAATACGTAGGCATAAAGCGCGTCGCTTTGCCGAGTCATTTTTCTTTTCTGTTTAAGCCAGCCTTGATAGGTAGATAGATAAACCAACTCGTCCAATAAACACAACAAGCGTGGATCCCATTGAGTACGATGGACGTGAGGGATGCTAATACCTTCCCCTTGCGTAACCGACTCCCGAACCCAGACAATGGTTGCGATGACCTTGTCTTATACCTTTTTCTTCAGGTTTTTCCGATCATTTCATTTCCCGTTCTGAGGGATAAATAACGAAAGGTGGCGACTCTTCTGCTTTGCTGGCACCTTATTTTCACGGAAGCGACAACTGGCGACTCTGCTGGGGACTTGATAGTTTCCTGGGATCCAACGTCCCGTATGCGAGTCAGTTTGGGGATCCGACGTCCCCTGCGAGAGTCAATCCTTGCGCTTGTATGATTACTTGTTGGGTTGTGTTTATTTATCACATTTTTATTTCCCGCATTTTATTTTCAGTATGATATGATTATCTGTGCTGTTGTGGGAGGGGCATTTTGATGAGTAGGAAGCCAGACCCAGGCTTGAGTGAACATAGCATTAGTTGTGGAAATTAGTGGGCGCGTGCTTGCTTGGCAGGCACTAGCGTCTCATGAAATCCACGCTCAGACGAGGTTCTCCCGGTTGACTTCTTTTTCAACCCTTTGGGTTGAGGGGGTTGTTGGTTTGGAGGATTGTCGACTCTGGGGACCGATCATTTGGGATTCAGCCGAGTGAGGCCGCTTCATGAGCTGGTGATGCCACACCTTCTGGGTATCGTATCACCCCTCTTGAATGTCTGTGACGCTGATGACCGCATAGGATGCCGGACTTGAGTCAGTTTAGGTCCATACCTGTGAGCAGGGTTGGGTTTGTTGCAGGAAACTTTAACCTTCAGACTACTTGGTTTTCTTGACAGCAAATCAGTTTTGGTTGGGATCGGAGGATCTCATTATCATATGTATTTTTTCTTGACAGAGCAGGTTTATGATTGGGATCATAGGATCTCATTGTCAGATGTATGTTTGTTCTTGATAGAGCAGAGTTTTGGTCCTGTATCAGAGGTCCTTATTATCAGACGTTTGTTCTTGACAAAGAAGAGTTTTGATCCTGTATCAGAGGTCCTTTATCAGATGTGTGTTCTTGACAGAGCAGAGTTTTGGTCCTATATCATAGGTCCTATATCATATGTTTGTTCTTGACAGAGCAGATTTATGGTCCTAGGTGTGTGTGTTCTTGACGGAGCAGATTTGTGGTTTGATACCAGGGTTTTCTTCTTATTAGAGATAGCGGTTGTTCTTGATAGAGCAGGATTATGGTTTTGTTGATACAGAATCTCCACAGCACAGTTGCCTTGATCTCCTGCTGCATGATTGCATTTTGCATTGCTTTGCATACCCATTTGCATTTCATTAACGTGTGTCTGTATTGCAGGTACTGTTTCCCTCGATTCAGGATTTCTGGTCTTCTATTGTATTGTTATGGGTTCTCTGAGGAAGACCGTGACTTACAAGCTCCCTGCCCCTGATGTGGTTCAGCTGACTGGTTTGATTGCTTTAGCAGATGATTCTGTGAGAGATGAGTTTAAAAAAATCTTACGGCAAATTGCTCAGTTTGGTTCGTAAACCTTCTGCGTTTGAGTTGAATGGGTTGCACGCTCTGCTACAGTTCTACGATCCTCCGTTGAGATGCTTCACTTTCTAGGATTTTGTTCTCGCGCCCACACTAGAGGAATATGCTGATTTGTTAGGTGTGCCTATCAAGAGGCAGATGCCTTTTGGTCATATGGAGGTTGAGCCTAATCTGGCTAGCCTAGCTCCGTCACTTCATCTGGATGCCTCCGAGTTGGTACTGTCTAGTTGGAACAAGGTACCCGGTTTCTCCTTGCAGTTCTTAGTGGGAAAGGCTCAGCAGTGCGCCAAAGACGGATGTTGGGTCGTGTTCAACGCCATCCTCGCTCTGTGCATATATGGCATCATTCTGTTCCTCAATATGCCCGATTTTGTAGACTTCGATGCCTTTCGCATCTTTGCTTCAGGGAATCCAGTCCCTACCTTGATAAGAGATGTCTACCATTCCATCCACTACAAAAACGAGAACAGAAGGGGCAAGAATGTCTCGTGTTGTGTGCCCTTGCTTTATAAATGGCTTGATAGTCATCTGCCCAAGAGGGGTCCCTTTGCTTCGTCGGCAGCCACAGCTGAGTGGTCCGAGCGTTTGATGAGTCTATCAGCGGAGGATATTGACTGGTTTGACAGAGATAGGTTGGGTACCAAGATTATCTTTAGCTGCAGCGGGTTTCCGAACGTGCCTCTGATAGGCAGGAAGGGCTGCATAAACTACAATCCGTCTTTGCTGGTCCGACAGTTTGCTTACGCTTTGAGAACTCCGCCGAAGGATGAAGAGGTGCAGGAATCTCTGTACCTCACTGGTCTTCTAGAAGGGGATGTGTTATCTAAGCTTCAGCGCGCTTGGAATGGTATCAGTAAGAGAGGAAAACCATTGCTGGGGAGAAGTAATAGTCAAGCCTACCCTCCGTATGGGACATGGATCAGAGCCAGAGCAGATGCTATAGGGATGTCGTTTCCTCCTGCCAAGCCAGAAAGCCCTCCAGTGATTGAAGAGCCTACCACCGTGCCCATTCAGCAGTATAATCAGGTGTTAGCTGAGCGAGATAAATTGAAGAGGGAAATGAAGAATTGGAGAAAGAATTGGCTCAACTCAGAAGCGAGAGAAACGAAGCCCTTCATTCCTTCAAGAGGTAAACAGAACTAGTGAACCAGCTGGGGACAGATTTGACTAAGCAGATAGCTGAGCGCGAGCGCATGGGTCGAGACTTCAAAGCTGTCAACGATGTACTGGCCACGAAGAAGCAGCACTTGGACGAAGCGTATCGGAGGATATCCAAGTTCAACCAGCACTGGAAGGCCTCCCTAGACAACAGGAAAGAGCGGGAGGATAAGCTGATGCAACAGATCTCCAAGCTAAAAGCCCAGGTGAAGGCTAGTGAGAAGAGGTTTGATGAAGAAACCGCTCGCCGATATGCCGCTGAAGGCCAGCTCAACAAAGCTCTTGTTAACCTGAAGGAGCGCAAACTGATGTTTGAATTCAAGAAGCGGAAGCTAGAAGATTGTTTCGGTGAAGGAGCATGGGAAGATTCGGTCGAAGGTCTTCAGTACACCATTATGCAGAGGGAGCTACTCGTCAAAGGGTTGCTCACTCGGCCTGATCATCCAGAAACGAAGGGGTTGTTAGAAGAGTTTCGCGCCCGTGGCCGTGCTTGACTATTTGCAATCCTTTTGTGTTGATCATTGTTGTATGCTGACCATCACCAGGCTTGTTGGCTGGGGTCATGCTGTTGATTCATCTTGTACTCGCTGACGTTGTGTATCGCCTTGATGGGCTTTCTTCATATATATGAGACGTTATTTCCATGACTGGACTCGGACTTCTTATTATCAGCACTGGCACTCAGGCACTAGGATCGGGGGAGATCTCCCTAACGCACAGACACACGTTTGCATTTGCATGAAGCATTTGCATAACGAGCACTTTGTCGTTTTTTCCTAACCCTTTTGTGTTTACAGGTTGTTTCAGGTTGTTCCAGGATTGATCAGAGACCTATCCACCGCTATCCGACCAGAGCAAATCGAACCAGAATCATAGAGCAAGTGCAAACTGATGTTCAGGAACTCCGTGAAAGAATGGACCGCTTCATGGAGCTCATGCAAGCGGTCGCCAATGGCCAGGATCAGCCTAGAACCTTGGTTCAGCCTCTGATTTCAAGGGTGGATAACAATGGCGTACTCCATGGTGGGACTGAGCCTACCCCTCCACCTGTTGAAACTCCTCAGAATGGCGTCCCCGTGACCGGGGGGAATGGCAGTGCCAACGGCAATGTGATAGCTAACATGGGACTCAATGGTAATACGACGGGCGTCGGTAATGGAAGTCTGGAAGCTAACGTCAATGTTGGGATGGGCAACGGCAATGCAGGTGTTGGGAATCTGTTCGGGCCTCAGCCGTGGTTAGAAGACCGTCAAGACGATGTGTTCTCTCAGAGAGGTGCTGAAGGGGAGCTGACTGCTGAAACACGGCTAAGGTTCAAGGCACTCGAGGATAAGATGAGGAATATCGAGAACCAGAACACCCTGGGTGTTGATATGTCCAAGTTGGGACTGATTGCTGATTTCAAGGTGCCTCCCAAGTTCAAGGTACCTGACTTCGAAAAGTACAAGGGCACCACTTGCCCTCGCGTTCATCTGAGATCATACTACCGGAAAATGTCAGCTCATTCCGAGGACGAGAAGTTGCTGATGCACTTCTTTCAGGACAGTCTGTCCGGACCCTCCCTCGAATGGTACATGAGTCTGGAACCTACCAGTGTGCGCACGTGGAAGGACCTTGCTGAAGCATTCGCGCACCTCTACCAACATAACAGTGACTTGGCCCCGAACCGAGTCCAACTGCAGAATTTGTCGCAAAGGAACAACGAAGGGTTTAAGGAATACGCCCAGCGGTGGCGTGAATTGGCAGCCAGGGTTCGGCCGCTGATGGTTGAACGTGAGCTTGTGTAGATGTTCATAGCCACCCTCCCAGGGGTTTACTATGAGAAATTGGTCAGCGGTATGTCTGGAACCTTCTCAGATATCATTATCACGGGTGAGCACATTGAAAATGGGATCAAACTCGGGAAAATTCAAGGTGATTCATCCTCAGCCGGAGGAGGAGGAAAGAAACCTTATAGTGGCAAAAGGAGGGAAGGAGAAACGAGCGCCGTGACCAACGCTCGAAGGAAGGGTAAAGGTCCTCACCAACAGGTGGCCAACATAACTATCCCGGCAGTTCAACAGCCACAGCAGCAGCAGCAGCAACAGAATCAACAGGGGTACAGAAAGTACCAGAATCGGGCACCTTTATCGAGCCGTCACCTCGAGACACCGCCCATGTCGTACGCGCAACTATTGCAGACTTTGCTTCAGCTACAGTTGATCCAGAAGAGAACCTTGGCTCCCTTGACAGGGGCACCTCCGACAGGTTATGACGCGAATGCAACTTGTGAGTTTCACTCAGGGGCACCAGGCCACACCATAGAGAATTGCAAAGCCTTCAAGCATAAGGTGCAGGACATGGTGGACGCTAAGATCATCAACTTCTCAGATAATGTGCCAAACGTCACGAACAACCCTATGCCGAACCATAGGGGAGATGGGGTAAATGCCATTATTGAAGACGAGAGTTTGGATTTGTTGACTGGCGTGAGATCTGAAGACGCCGCTTAGCTTCGTTAAAGCTAAGCTGATGAAAAGAGGTTTCTTCCCAGGCTGTGGGGAACTGTGTATGGGCTGTGCGACAAGTCCTGATGGATGTGAACAGCTGATAGAGGGAATTCAAAGTATGATGACTGAAGGGATCTTACAGTTTAGCCGGATGGCCGAAAGTGGATCAGGAGAGGTAATGCTGAAGCAAGATGATGAGGTTGCCACCATCACCATCCCTCGCCAGACGATAACTATTTCTGCACCCAGGCCGCCCACGATTACCATCACCAAAGCTGGGCCGATACCCTTCGAAAGCACCAATGTTGTCCCATGGCATTATGGGGCAGAAGTCTACTGCAATGGACAGAAGTTGGAGCTAGAACCGTTTGGGTCGTCTATGGAGAACCTTGCGGGAATCAGCGAAATCACTCGCAGCGGAAGAGTGTTTGCACCACCTGAGGTCGTGGCGGACAAAGCGGACAAAGCTGATGCAACTGATAAAGGGAAGAGTAAAGTCGTTGAAGAGATCCCTCGTGGGGTAGAAAAATACTTACTTGTTAAAGACGCCGAGGAATTTATGAGGTTGATTAAAAAGAGTGACTACAAGATCATGGATCATCTCCATCAGACACCCTCGAAGATTTCCATCCTGAATCTGTTGCTGTGTTCTGAAGCACACCGCAACGCGCTGCTGAAGGTGTTGAACGCTGCATATGTACCGCAGGAAATATCGGTAAACCAGCTGGAAGAGGTCGTAGCCCACGTAAATGCTGGAAATGGGTTAGGTTTCACTGACCTAGAGCTGACGCCGAAGGGGAGGAATCACAATAGCTCCCTGCACATCTCGATAGAGTGTAAGGGGGAACGATTATGTCTCACGTGTTGATGGACACGGGGTCGTCACTCAATGCTCTTCCGAAGAAGGCATTAATGAAGTTAGATACTCGCGAAGTGATTTGCACACCCAGTGATCTGGTTGTGAAAGCATTCGATGGAACCAAACGCCATGTTTTCGGGGAGGTGACGTTGCCAATCCAAGTCGGGTCGGAAACATTCGACGCGATCTTTTACATTATAGACATCATGCCTGCCTACAGCTGTCTCTTGGGCCGGCCATGGATCCATGCTGCAGGTGCCGTGACCTCCACGTTGCACCAGAAACTCAAGTACACTGTCGGAGGAAGCATTGTGACTGTATGTGGCGAGGAAGACATAATGGTGAGCCATTTGTCGTCCTTCAAGTATGTTGAGATGGATGGGGAAATCCACAAAACTCTATGCCAAGCGTTCGAAGCTGTTAAAGTCAAGGACGTAGCTCCTGTAGTCACTGAAAAGCCAGAGATGACTCTCTCTTCCTTCAAGGAAGCCCGAGCCGTTGTTCAAGCCGGATCTACCCCAGGCTGGGGGCGAATTTTGGAGATACCTAACAAGCAAGACAAGTTTGGGTTGGGGTATTCTCCTGCGGCTGAAGCCTCCTCTTCTAGCAGTGCGTCGCGAGGTAAAGGGCCGATCCAGTTTACCAGTGGCGGGGTGATATTTGAAAGCGTCAACGCGGTGTCTGAAGACAGCGGAGATAGCGACTGTGACTTAGACTCTTGGATCCAGCCAAGCAAGCCAGGCGAGGGCCTTACCAACTGGTCCGTCAAGGATATCATCCAGATGACAAGCGAAGAGTAATGATTTACTTTTTCCAATCATTGTACAACCCTATGTCCTACCCGGGGCATAGTGGTTTTATTGTCAGGGCCTTGTTTGATTATGTACATGCATTTTATCAATAAATCAAAAGGCATTTTTCTTCGTATTCAAATATTGTGATCTCTGTTATTCCTGTTTTATATTTGTTTTGAAAAACAATAAAATGGCAATGAGGTTTGTGCTAACCTGCATATCCTTGTTTAACCCTTGTTATTGCAGGATCCACATAACAGATGACATCGACTCTGGACCTTCTACGACTCACTTCGACTTCGATTGCCCGATCTATCAAGCCGAAGAAGAGATTGAGGAAGACGAAGACCTTCCCGAAGAGTTGGCCCGCTTGTTGAAACAAGAGGAGAAAGTTATTCTGCCTCATGAAGAGGAGATCGAGATTGTGAATCTGGGTTCTGAAGAACTTGTCAGGAACGTCAGGATAGGGGCTGCATTACAGAGTGATGTCAAGCAGAGATTGGTCGAGATGCTAAGAGAGTATAGTGACATCTTTGCTTGGTCATACGAAGATATGCCCGGACTTGATACTGACATCGTGGTCCACCACTTGCCGCTGCGAGAAGATTGTCCTCCCGTTAAGCAGAAGCTTAGGAGGACGCGACCAGATATGGCCGTTAAGATCAAAGAAGAAGTGCAAAAGCAGCTTGATGCTGGCTTCTTAGCGTTCACTACTTACCCTCCGTGGGTCGCCAACATAGTGCCTATACCGAAGAAGGACGGTAAGGTACGAATGTGCGTCGATTATTGGGATTTGAATAGGGCGATCCCTAAAGATGATTTCCCGTTGCCTCATATTGATGTGTTGTTCGACAATACAGCTCAGTTCTCCGTATTTTCGTTCATGGATGGCTTCTCCGGTTACAACCAGATCGAGATGGCGCCGGAGGACATGGAGAAAACTACGTTTATCACCCCTTGGGGAACATTTTGCTACAAGGTAATGCCTTTCAGTCTGAAGAACGCAGGGGCCACTTACCAACGAGAAATGGTTACTTTGTTTCATGACATGATTCATCATGAGATTGAAGTTTATGTTGATGACATGATTGCGAAGTCCCAAACGGAGGAGGGACATCTGGTCAATTTACTGAAGCTTTTTGAGAGGCTTAGGAAGTTCAGGTTGAGGTTGAATCCTAGCAAGTGTACTTTCGGAGTACAGTCCGGAAAACTACTGGGGTTTATCGTGAGTGAAAGAGGCATCGAGGTTGATCCCGCGAAGATTAAAGCGATACAAGAAATGCCAGTGCCAAAAATAGAAAAAGAAGTTCGTGGTTTCTTAGGCAGAATAAACTACATTGCAAGGTTTATCTCTCAGCTCACGGCCACGTGTGAACCGATGTTCAAACTGTTAAAGAAAGATCAGGCGATTATCTGGAAAGAGGATTGCCAGAAGGCATTCAATAAGATAAAACAGTATCTGCAGGAACCTCCAATCTTGATACCCCCAGTGGCCGGACGGCCCTTAATCATGTACTTGACAGTTCTTGAGAATAGTATGGGGTGTGTTCTCGGTCAGCACGACGAGACAGGCAGAAAGGAGCATGCTATTTACTACTTGAGTAAGAAATTCACAGACTGTGAATCTAGTTACTCGATGCTGGAGAAGACGTGTTGTGCATTAGCCTGGGCTGCCAAACGTTTACGACAGTACATGCTCAATCACACCACCATGCTAATTTCGAAGATGGATCCGATCAAGTACGTCTTCGAGAAGCAAGCGCTTTCGGGCAGGATTGCCAGATGGAAAATGGTGTTGACGGAATATGATATTCAGTACGTTTCCCAGAAGGCCATCAAGGGAAGCGTATTGTCTGATTACCTTGCCGAACAGCCGATCGAGGACTACCAGCCGATGAAATTTGAATTCCCTAATGAGGATATCATGTTTCTCAAAGCGAAAGATTGCGATGAGCCGTTGCCCGATGAGGGGCCAGATAGGAAATCCCAATGGAAATTGATATTTGACGGGGCGGTTAATTCTTATGGTAGTGGTATCGGGGTGATCATCACGACTCCCCACGGATCCCATATCTCATTCACTGCGAGACTGACGTTTCCAGTCACCAATAATGAAGCGGTGTACGAAGCATGCATCATGGGTCTAGAAGAGGCAATTGATTTGAGAATCAAGAACCTAGACGTATATGGTGACTCAGCGCTTGTGATCAACCAGATTAAAGGGGAGTGGGAGACTCGTCAATCGAATTTGGTGTCGTACATGAACTATGCCAGAAGGCTACTTCCGTTCTTTGATCGAGTGGAACTCCATAATGTGCCCAGGGCTGAAAACCAGATGGATGATGCCTTAGCCACGTTGGCTTCAATGTATAAAGTCAATTTTTGGAATGAAGCTCCAAGAATTGTCCTTTCTCGTCTTGATAGACCTGCATTCGTCTTTGCAATCGAGGAAGCCTCCGACGGCAAGCCATGGTTCCACGATATCCAGACTTTCCTTATGACTAAGGAGTATCCTGCGGGAGCGTTAACCCAGGATAAGAAGACTCTGAGGAGGCTGTATGGAAATTTTTATCTCAATCCTGATGGAGTTTTGTATAAAAGAAACCACGATCTCGTGATACTCAGATGTGTAGATGAGAAAGAGGCGAGTATGCTCATGGAAGAAGTCCATGAAGGCACATTTGGTACGGACGCCGGCGGGCATGCTATGACGAGAAAGATCCTGAGAGCAGGATATTACTGGCTGATGATGGAATCGGATTGCTTTAAATTCGCGAAGAGATGTCATAAAAGCCAGATTTATGCTGATAAGATTCACGTGCCGCCGTGTCCGTTAAATTTCATGTCCTCCCCGTGGCCGTTCTCCATGTGGGGCATCGACATGATAGGCAAGATCGAGCCCACTGCATCCAACGGTCACCGCTTCATTCTAGTAGCTATCGACTACTTCACCAAGTGGGTGGAGGCAGCTTCATACGCTAATGTGACCAAGCAGGTGGTGGCTAAATTCATAAAGAGGGACATCATCTGTCGTTACGGAATTCCCGAGCGGATCATTACTGATAATGGTTCGAACCTGAATAACAAGATGATGAAGGAGCTGTTCCAGAGTTTTAAGATCGAACACCACAACTCATCTCCTTACCGGCCGAAGATGAATGGCGCCGTTGAAGCGGCCAATAAGAACATTAAGAAGATTATGCAAAAGATGGTTGTGACCTACAAGGATTGGCACGAGATGTTGCCATTTGCATTGCATGGTTATCGTACGACGGTACGTACGTCAACCGGGGCAACTCCTTTCTCCCTGGTGTACGGTATGGAAGCTGTCCTACCGTTAGAAGTGGAGATCCCTTCTTTGCGAGTTTTGGTTGATGTGAAACTCGATGAGGCAGAATGGATTAAGAACCGACTAAACCAACTCAGCCTGATGGACGAGAAGAGGTTAGCATCGATTGCACATGGTCGCCTGTACCAAAGCCGAATGAAGAAAGCTTATGATAAGAAGGTGCGTCCTAGAAGCTTCAGACGGGTGATCTCGTCCTGAAGAAGATTCTTCCTCCACATCCGATCACCGGGGCAAGTGGACTCCCAATTACGAAGGTCCGTATGTCGTCAGCAAGGTCTTCTCGGGAGGAGCTTTGTTGTTATCCACGATGGATGGTGAAGATTTTGCATCCCCAGCGAACGCGGACGCAGTTAAAAAATACTTTGCTTAAAGTACGACCCGCTGGAAAGAAAAAGAATATCCAGGCAAAAATGGGGCATCCCGACGGACCATAAAAAAGGAAAAAGGTTCGGGCAAAAATTAGGGATATAAATTGAAAAAATGTACACCCGCAAAGTCGAAAACCCGAATGGGCGACTTTGGCAAAAAAGGGTATCCCGGTGAATCGAAAACTCGGAAGGGCGATTCAGGCAAAAGTTAGGGATTTGAAAAAGCAAATGACTGCGTTCCGCGTGTGGACTCTCATTGTTTAGTGGTTTGGAAGACCTGAGGGCCGTTTATCTGAATCAATCTCTTCTGAAGCTGAAGCGTCGGAGAAGTATCGAAGTCGAGTGGGTCATAGAGGGATCAACTCATGGTGTTCGTCTACGCCTCGTTGCCGACATTTGTATATACTGATGTATATTTATGTTTTATTTGCACGACTTCCTCATTCCAGGAGCTTGCATCTGTTGTAAAACATTTTTACCCATTCAGGGGTTCGTTATCAATAAAATGTATACTATTCAGCAATTCCGTTTGTTTGTTTAGCATTTATCTGTTTTGTTTGCGAAAAAGAACGCCGATGTTTTTGACAAAATGCGCATACATAAACTTACCGGCCTAGGCCACTGATTGTTGAAACAATGAATTACTTGAACATTGTCACAAGATGATAACCTTGATAGGTCCTTTTGAGAAGGGTATCTTGCCTGTTTGATTGTGTTGGTGCAGGTGTAGCATGTACCAGGTAGTACGCCGTATGCGTCCCCAAGCAGGATGATTCCTTCTTCTCCAGCGAAGTTCAGCAGCCTCTCCCCGCAGAGTCTGAACGGGAGATCGTAAGAATTGATATGTTTTCCCCAAGCAGAGAGGATTCTCTCCCCAGTCAAATACATCCTGAAGGAATGGCATCTCCCCAGCTGAGTCAGGCGCCGAAGCGTGTGCTCATCCCTTAGCACCGGGTCACAAGTGCAGGTCTCGTGGGAGACTATTCACTAAAGTGTGCAGCAATTGATAGTTCCAGACTGAAGTCTCCGGCAGAATTGAGATTCCCCACAGAGTCGTACTCTCCCCAGTAAGCAGGATGATTTCTTCTTCCCCAGTCGAGTTTCCAAACCTCCAAGAGAGCTGAGTCCTTGGAAGCCGCTCGGGCCATGATTGGTTTTCCCCAGTAGAGTGTTGAATAGCTGATGCTGTATTTCCCCGCCGGAGTCGTTATCTCCAGGAAAGGTTGGCTGCGAATGCCGTGCAGTTTATTTCTGCGATTGACATCGCTTTCCTCAGTAGGTCCAGGTTCTCGTGGAGCTTCGTTCCTCTGCAGCAGTCGACTGAGGTTCATTTCCCCAGGCGGAGTCCGGTTGAGATTGGCGTGACTTCTTCTCCTTGGCAGGATGATTCCCCCCCGCCAGAGTGGTTCTTTCTCCTTGACAGGAGGATTCTCCCTTTAGCATTTATTTTGCTGATGGGATAACAGCATTTTGCATGATTGCATAACATTTTGCATGATTGCATAACATTTCCACCGTCTGGAACATTGCGCCATTACCGAAGCATATGCATACTAAACATGAGCTAGGTCGTTACCGTTCTTGTTTTGCAGGTGTTCCTCCGTAGAGTCGCTTGCTCAAGATGATTCTTGAATTCTCCCGCGAAAGTCGTTTGCCCAAGATGATTCTTGAAGTCTCCAGCGAAGTTGTGTGTTTGAGATGATTCTTAAAATCCCCGGTGAAGTCGCCAGAGTTGGTTGCTCAAGTTGATGCTTGGAGTCCCCGACAGAGTGTTTGCTTAGGATGATTCCTGAAATCTCCAGCAGAGTTATTGGTTCAGGATGATTCTTGAAATCCCCACGGAGCTATTTAGCCAAGATGATTCTTGAAGTCATCAACAGAGAGATGATTTACCCGGAACGATTTATAGATCCCCGAAGCAGAGTTACTTGATAGTTCTCCTGAATCCCCGGCGGAGATGCGTCATCCCCAACAGGTTTCCGAACAGCGAAGTTGAAATTTCCCTTGAAGACTTGATGATTGAAGTCCAACCGTATTGACGAAGCAGTTCTCCCAGCGGATGCGGAGCGCCTGATGGCAGAAGTTTGGATATCCCCAATCGGTTCATGATTGACCGAGAATTCCATTCCCGACTTACTGATGAAGTCCGGCTGATGCCCGGAAATTTCTTTGAAAGCCCGACGACATGATTAACTTGATTGTTGACCTGATGAGCCCCGAGGAATCTTGATGCCTAACGGCATGATCGACCATGTATCACCGGTTACCGTGTGATCAATTCCCCAGCTAGTTGCCGTGCAGCTAATATTTCAGTTTTCGAAGATTTGTTCCCATCAGAGTACCGTGTACTTGTGCAGTTGGCAAATTTCCGGGTTTGTCGGTATTCAACCGTCTCACACCTTGATTGGTTGAGCACCGTTCTCTTCTCACCCAGTCAGGATCAAGCCGCTTGAATAGGGGCAGCTGTTGCACCCCAAAATTTGCCCAACATTTCTTCACCTAGCTTGTGTTTCATTTCATTCACATTAGCATTATCATTTGCATTTCATTGACATGTATGCAGGAGATCAAGAGGTATGATTACCAATCAAGGTCTACACAAGAGTTTGAAGCTATTTAAGAAGGTTATTCAAGTGTTCAAGGGTTGATATCTTTGTCAGAGAAGTTAGAAGATCCTCAGAGAGAGTGGTTGAAACCAAGAGTGTGTGCCTCCTAACTTGAGAGTTATGGAAAGGCCTCAGATGATTCTGAGGTCATGGAGATGGACTTGAAGCCTTGAGATAGCTCATGAGATGTCTTGAAAGCCATCATGAGGCCTAGCCAGGTCATTATGCAAGAGTAAGAAGCCTCATCCATGAGTGGTGTAATTAGGGTTTGACTGGGTCAACCCTAGGTCAACTGATGACTTGGAGAGGGTTGAAACCTAATCCAAGAGCCATGTGATCATGGATTGATGCATTGAGATGTTATAAGGATGATTCCAAGGTCAACTCATCATGATTGAAGAGTTTGAGAAGTTTCAAGCTAGGGTTTCTAAGGCTTGACAGTGTAAAATCCCCTAGTTTGACCCCTATCTCCAAGGCAAGTTAGCTCAAGATGTGGTTGTCATCTCATCTTTCCCCTAACATGAATGTTGTAGATCATGTTCTTAGCTTTAATTTGAGTACTAGAAGTCCTTGATAGGATTTGTAGAACTCAAGTTATAACTTTGACAAGTTACAGGTCATCTGAGGTATGTGAATTTGGGGGCTTGAGAGTTGTCCAACTTGCATGAAACTTTTGCCCTAGAAGGATGATTCCTATGAACTCTTGGTCAACATGAATGTTGTTCCTTATCCCCTTAGCTTTCTAGAGAGTACTATAAGTCCTTGATAGGATTTGTAGAACTCAAGTTATGGCTTTGACAAGTCAAGGGCATTTTGGTCATTTGGAGATTACAGGTCATTTCAAGCATAAGGCCATAACTGCTATTTCCAAGCTTCAAATGGAAAAATGTTCAACATCAAACTTGTTCAAAATGATGTTTTAAGGCTAGTAAGGAGGTCATGAGATGTTGGAAATGCTTGTAGCTCAAAGTTGCAAAAATGACCTAAAATAAGGGTATAAGTTAAATGAACCAAAGTTGGAAATTGATATTTTCAATCTACACATCCAAACCATGGCATGTAATATATCATTTTGACTCTAGAAAACATTTTAAGAACATTGGTTTAGCCACAATTTTGATTTGAGGTCTAATTTATGGTCTTTCTTTGAAAGGTAGTTGCTTGCATATTAAGTAACATTTGCAAAACATATGAGATATCAATACACAAGCTGCCAAGGCCTGGTAACACCTCTAATATCTCACTTGGGGAGATTTTAGGATCATAACAAGCTGCTGCAACAAGGGAAACAGAATTGAGGTGAGTATGGCATGAGATGAGATTTTGGATGACATGAGAAATTCAACATCTCCTTGGATGATTCCAGAAGGTTCTAGAGAGGTCCAACATGTCCTATATATTGATTAGAAGGGGTTCAAGTGAAAGGTTGGTGAGAATTGATTGAGAGAAGAGAGTTTGCAACTTCACTTTGTTCATTGCAAATTGAAATCGATTTTTGCTTTCTACACCATCTTCTTCCTTTCTTTTGATTTCAACAACTTCTATGGAGGATACTGAATGATTCCAGATCAATTCCATAGCCAAAGCCTTGAAGGATCGTGCTCTTGCAATTGAATTGCAGCACCTACAAGTCATCATCGAATTTGGAGTTCTAGGCATTTTCCATCAATTCTCTTGCATACAGAAGCAAGAACTTGATACACTGAATGATTTTGGAAGGATTGAGAGCTTGAAGTGAAGATTTGGTGCATCTGTTACTCAAGAATTCACAGGTTGGTAACATTCATCCCTCACCTTAATTTAAGAAGAATTACCTCATTTTGTTAGGTTAGATTGATAGTATGTGGTTAGGAGATCGTTTCTGGAAACTTAGAGAAGATTTCATGATGATCAATGAGGTGACACAATTTCTGTTTGGATCAAGAACATGATGGATATTGAGAGATAATATGAGTATTATAGCAAGAATTGATCAGTGTAATGTGGTGAACATTTTAGACCAAACAATTTGAAGAATGGTGATAATTGAGGTCTGAGCATATTTCTGATTCTTGATCGTGTTTTAGGTTAGAGGTTGATTCAATAAATTATGAGGCTAGGGTTAGAATCAGTGTGAAAAATGGAGTGGATTAGGGTTTCCAACTTTGATTTTTGGTGAAGATTTGATGGGATACGAATTTGGGGAAGATGAAGTTCTTGGATGTTCATCCATGGAGGTTCTTCCCTCCAGATTTTCGAATTTGGGGAAGATGACCCCAGAACCATAAGATTATAGATGGACCTTTGACTGAGGAAGCAATCCAACGACCACGCACGTCTCTCATGTTGTGAAGGAGTTCTGATTATGAAACACATCATTTCATTAATTAGTGGTTTTGGGCTTAGTGAAATAATTATTATCCACACCCCCCAGCGAGCCCAATCCATTATATGAACTGTGTATCATTGCTATCTGCACCGTGTGCTTGTCTATTTTTGTTTGATTTTTATTATTTTTTCATTTTTATTCATGGTTCTTGGAAAAATCATATAAAATTTAAAATTAATCCAATTAATCCCATTCTTTTTACATCTTACTCATGATTGAGTCTAGTATTTTTTAGAGAAAAAATATTTTCATTTTATGAATTTTCTGATTTTATGGGAATTTTACATTTTAATTGATATTAAAATGATTATGTTTGATACCTAATTTTGTGGAATTTTGTGTGATTAATTGGTGATGATTCTTGAGCTTATTTTTTGTGTGTGGTTAGGTTAGACATGTATGCTCCCATAGTATTTTCCTCACATTTTTGTGATGAAAATAGGTGTGCTTTCTAGATTGATATTTAGGTGCTTCCTTTTAGGGTTTAGGTTTAGTACCTTATAATGTAGAATTTATTTCTAGGTCTAATTTGATGATTTAACCTCTGGAATTAACATGGTAGAGTCATGATTGACCTAAGTTCCCATAGTTATTTTTGTAGGACTTTACAATTGGTTTTAGTATTTTAGTTAGGGCTAACTTTAGTACTAGGTTTTAGGTGATCCTAACTTACTAATGCAACTAGTTTAACTTCCTTAGTCCCCTTAGACTAGGGTTTTGCTTTGTTTGCCTTTGGTTGAGATTGAAGACAAGTTGAAGACAAGGTGAGGATGATTGAAGTTGCTGGGAGCTTGGAATTGATTGTGCCTGAAGGTGTCTGATGAAGATTTAGGAGACAGGAAACATAGGGAGAGCCTTAGAACTAGAATGATTTCTTTCACAAATATGGGAAGCATCTTGTGCTTCCATTCCTCCCAATGACTAAAAGTCCTTCTCAGATATTCACATCCCTCCTTTAGAAGGATGAGTGGCTTTATCTGGGAAGTAGAACTTTGAGGGAACCAGTCTCTCATAATGATGAACCCTTACAGGCTTCCTTTGGTTGTCAATAAGCTATTTATCATTTCCACTCATTCTGTTAAATCAATTATCTTCTGGTTTGAGTATCTTGAAAGATGTTAGACTTGAGTATGAAGATGAGGACTTCATTGAAGAGTGTGGAAGAGGATGATTCCTTGAGCATTTCCATTGCAGCTGAAGCTTGAAGAGCAAGAAGAACAAGTTGATACTTGAAGACCCAATGGAGATTGAGTGAAGAGCTGAGGCTTAAAGGATTGAAGGATGAAGTTGACACTTCCATGTGATTGAAGACTACTCTGAGAAGCTGAAGCTTGTAGGAGAAGAATACCAAGTTGACATAGATGAAGCAAAGAGAGCTGAAGCTTGAAGACTAAGTTGATACTTATGAAGAGGATTCAATTGAGATTAAGTATAAAGCAGAGGCTTGAGGAATAAAGGGTGAGTTGACACTTACATTGATGCTTGGAGAGCTTGAAGGAATCAAGTTGATACTGGTAGTTAAGAGTGAAGCCTGAAGGTAGAATTGACTGAAGAGCTGAAGCTTGGAGAAGAGAGAGCAAGTTGGTACTTGGGTTTGATGGATTGTGGACCTTGGATAAGCAAGTTGATACTTGTCATGAAGGATGATAGCCTTGAAGGGTGGTTGAAGTCTGAAGACTGGATTGTTGTTAGAAGAGCTGAAGCTTGAAATTGAAAGAGGGAGTTGTTGATCTGCTTTCTTTCTGGTCTGTTTCCTTTCTGTGCTGATGTGCCTTGTTTGACTTGCTTGATGTATTAGAATGAGTTCATATCTAGACTGACTTTAAGCTAGGAGCATGACTGCACTAGAGGTTGAGTTGCTCCCTCTGCTTGTATTTTTACTGTATGGCTTTGCTTGCGGGTATTCGGTAGAGCCCAGCTCCCTTGCCCATGTGGTTTGTGTTTGCTTGATAGCATTTTATTTCATGTCTTCTGTATGATTGCAGTCTATGTTGCTTGATGGCATGTTGTTTCTTCTGTATGATTGCAGTTATTCATATCTGGCTTGAGGTCGAGATGAGCTTGTGGAGGCTGACACCCCACACACATTTCCTCCCTCACTTGCATTGCATGCATCTTACAGTCGTTTACTATTTATCTGTTTACTGTTTAAGCTGATGCTTTATCTGTTTCTGTATCATTGACATGATCCCTTAGGAATCTCACTTCCTTTGATAAGGAAGTGATGATTAGAACTTTAGGTTAAAGCCTATGCATGATAACTTCTAGGAGTTCCCTGTTTCAAACTTCAATCACAGGATGAATCCTTGGCATGATAACATTAGGACTTGATAGTCTCCCCGTAGTTGAGCCCCTTCTCTTCTCATCTCAAAACAACTTAAGATACAGTAATCATGAATGATTTCTTTCGTACGTTACGAGCCTTAAGCTATCTGAGAAAGGATTGTTGGAGAGTTTCTTTTCAACAGTCTGGATGTTTAGTATGGCACCCTTTGGGTGACATGCGACGCATTCACTCTCAGGTCATAGTCTTTAGTGCGATTGAAATTGCAAACACAATAAAAAACACTTCTTCCGTAAAAGACAGAAAACAAACTTCAAACCTTTTTGCCCCGCGGGCCCATAATTCAAAGGAAGCTTTTATGAAGAAAAGAGTGTCGTTAAACTCCAGTTCTACCGCAAACAGGCTTTGTCCCTAACTGTTGGAATTGTTGTTTAACCCTACTCGATAAAACATATGAATCTGAATTCCCGTAATCCGTATTATCCCCGTATTATCCCGAACTACGTAAGCTCTGATCTCTCATACCTGTTGAGAGTATGTAGGCACAATACTGACGTATTGGCGAGCCACTTTCCCCGTAACCCGTCGTAGATCGAACTTCGTTGACTCTGATTTCTCATTCTCTGATGAGAATACGTAGGCATAAAGCGCGGCGCTTTGCCGAGTCATTTTTCTTTTCTGTTTAAGCTAGCCTTGATAGGTAGATAGATAAACCAACTCGTCCAATAAACACAACAAGCGTGGATCCCATCGAGTACGATGGACGTGAGGGGTGCTAATACCTTCCCCTTGCGTAACCGACTCCCGAACCCAGACAATGGTTGCGATGACCTTGTCTTATACCTTTTTCGTCAGGTTTTTCCGATCGTTTCCTTTCCCGTTATGAGGGATAAATAACGAAAGGTGGCGACTCTTCTGTTTTGCCGGCACCTTATTTTCGCGGAAGCGACACTTTGCAGGATTACATTTTCAGATGACATCTATGAACCACCTATGACTCACCTCGACTTTAAGCACCCGGTATTTCAGGCCGAAGAAGAGATTGTCGAAGATGGAGACGTGCCAGAAGAGTTGACATGGCTGTTGAAACAAGAAGAAAGAATCATTCTGCCTCACGAGGAGGTTATTGAGATCGTCAATTTGGGGTCGGAAGGGGTTGAAAGGAACATCCGTATAGGGGCTACGCTGCAAAGCGACGTCAAGCAAAGGTTGATTGAGATGCTCAGGGAGTATAGTGATGTATTTGCTTGGTCATACGAAGATATGCCTGGGCTGGATACGGATATGGTTGTGTACCGTCTTCCATTAAAAGAAGAATGCTCACCGGTTAAGCAGAAACTCCGAAGGACTAGACCAGACATGGCAGTAAAAATCAAGGAGGAAGTGCAGAAACAATGGGACGCGGGTTTCCTGGCTGTCATAAAATATCCCTCATGGGTCGCTAATATTGTGCCAGTGCCAAAGAAAGACGGTAAGGTGAGAATGTGCGTAGACTACCGTGACTTGAACAAAGCAAGCCCGAAAGAAGATTTTCCACTTCCTCACATTGATGTGCTGGTGGATAATACTGCTCAGTTCTCTGTATTCTCCTTCATGGATGGCTTCTCTGGCTATAATTAGATTAAAATGGCGCCAGAGGATATGGAGAAGACTACCTTTATTACGCCTTTGGGAACATTTTGTTACAAAGTGATTCCCTTCGGATTGAAGAATGCTGGGGCAACGTATCAGCGTGCAATGACGAATCTCTTTCATGATATGATGCATAAAGAGATCGAGGTTTATGTGGACAATATGATTGCAAAATCCCAGACGGAGGAAGAACAGTTGGTCAATCTGCTGAAACTATTCAAGAGGCTTAGGAAGTTCAGGTTGAGACTGAACCCTAACAAATGCACCTTCGGGGTGAGATCGGGTAAACTACTGAGGTTTATCGTGAGCGAAAAAGGAATAGAGGTTGATCCTGCAAAAATAAAAGTAATACAAGAAATGCCAACGCCTAAAACAGAAAAAGAAGTGCGCGGGTTTTTAGGGAGATTGAACTACATCGCTCGATTCATATCTCACCTAACAGCTACGTGTGAGCCATTATTCAAGCTGTTGAAAAAGGACCAGGCTGTAACATGGAATGAAAATTGTCAAAAGGCGTTCGATAAAATAAAACAGTATTTGCAGGAACCTCCTATTTTGATACCTCCAGTGGCAGGGAGACCCTTGATCATGTATTTGACGGTTCTTGATGGGAGTATGGGTTGTGTTCTCGGTCAACATGACGAGACAGGGCATAAAGAGCATGCGATATACTATCTGAGTAAGAAGTTCACTAATTGTGAGTCGAGATACTCAATGCTTGAAAAAACGTGTTGTGCGCTAGCCTGGGCCGCCAAACGTTTAAGACAGTACATGCTGAATCATACAACCATGCTCATTTCGAAGATGGATCCTATCAAATATGTATTTGAAAAGCAGGTACTATCCAGGAGAATTGCCCGTTGGCAGATGGTTTTGACTGAATATGACATCCAGTATGTTTCTCAGAAGGCTATAAAGGGGAGTGTGTTATCTGAGTATCTTGCTGAGCAGCCTCTTGATGACTATCAATCGATGAGGTTTGATTTTCCTGACGAGGATATCATGTACCTAAAGGTGAAAGATCGTGACGATCCGTTGCCGGACAAAGGACCAGAGTTGGGTCCCAAGTGGCAGATGATATTCGACAGAGCTGTGAATTCCTATGGTAGCGGAATAGGGGCAATCATTACTACTCCACATGGGTCGCACATCCCATTTACTGCTCGATTGACCTTTCCGGTTACCAATAATGAAGCCGAATATGAAGCTTGTATTATGGGGCTTGAAGAAGCCATTGATTTGCGAATCAAGAATCTGGATGTATACGGAGACTCGGCTCTGGTGGTGAATCAGATAAAAGGAGAATGGGAGACACGTCAGCCCAATTTGATACCATACATGAATTATGCAAGGAGATTGTTGCCTTTCTTCGACAAGGTTGAATTGCATCACGTACCGAGGGCAGAAAATCAAATGGCTGGCGCACTTGCAACATTGTCTTCCATGTATAAGATTAACTTTTGGAACGAGGCTCCTCGGATTGTTATATCTCGGCTTAACAGACCCGCTTTCATATTTGCTATTGACGAAGCATCCGATGATAAACCCTGGTATTTTGACATCCAGAACTTCTTGAAGAATAAGGAATATCCGGCTGGGGTATCCAGTCGCGATCAGAAGACCCTCAGGAGATTGGCTGGCAATTTCTATCTGAATCTGGACGGTGTCCTATACAAAAGAAACCATGACCTGGTGTTGCTACGCTGTGTAGACAAGAAAGAGGCGAAGTTGCTCATG
The DNA here is from genome assembly GCA_963859935.3 of Lathyrus sativus. NCBI lineage: Eukaryota > Viridiplantae > Streptophyta > Magnoliopsida > Fabales > Fabaceae > Lathyrus > Lathyrus sativus. The sequence continues at coordinate 184,907,102 of OZ012741.1, read as the reverse complement.
GAAGAGATACATGAGGGTACGTTTGGTACACATGCTGGTGGGCATGCTATGACGAGAAAATTGCTATGGGCAGGTTATTACTGGCTAACTATGGAAACAGACTGTTTCAAGTTTGCAAAGAGGTGTCATAAGTGCCAAATTTATGCGGACAAGGTCCATGTACCCCCAAGTCCTCTGAATGTGATGTCATCACCGTGGCCTTTCTCGATGTGGGGAATTGATATGATTGGCAAGATTGAGCCCACGGCATCAAACGGACACCGGTTCATTTTGGTGGCAATCGATTATTTTACCAAATGGGTGGAAGCGGCATCGTATGCCAATATGACCAAACAGGTGGTAGCCAGGTTTATCAAACGAGATATCATCTGCAGATATGGAATCCCTGAGCGGATTATCACCGACAACGGTTCGAATTTAAATAACAAGATGATGAAGGAGCTGTGTCAGAATTTTAAGATTGAGCATCACAACTCTTCTCCTTACCGACCCAAGATGAATGGCGCTGTTGAAGCGGCCAATAAGAACATAAAGAAGATTGTTCAGAAAATGGTTGTGACCTACAAAGACTAGCACGAGATGCTACCTTTCACTTTGCACGGTTATCGTACGACGGTACGCACATCAACCAAGGCAACCACTTTTTCATTGGTATACGGGATGGAGGCGGTGTTACCGTTGGAGGTGGAGATTCCTTCCCTGAGGGTTTTACGTGATGTCCAACTTGACGAGGCAGAATGGGTTAAAGATAGACTGAATCAGCTCAGCTTAATGGATGAAAAGAGGCTGGCTTCTTTAGCATACGGTCGGTTGTATCAGAGCCGAATGAAGAAAGCGTACGATAAGAATATATGGCCGCGAAGCTTTCAGACGGGCGACCTTGTACTGAAGAGCATTCTCCTGCCACAAACAGATCACAGGGGCAAGTGGACCCCTAATTACGAAGGGCCCTACGTTGTCAGAAAAGTCTTCTCCGGAGGAGCCTTGTTGTTGTCCACCATGGACAGTGAAGACATTACATCGCCTGTGAATTCGGACGCAGTTAAAAAATACTTTGCTTAAAAAGTGACCCGCTGGACAGAAAAAAGAGAGTCCAGGCAAAAATGGGGCATCCTGGCGAACCAAAAACAGAATAAAAGGTTCGGGCAAAAGTTAGGGATAAAATTGAAAAGATGTACACCCGCGAAGTCGAAAACCTACATTGGGCGGCTTCGGCAAAAAGGGGTATCCCGGTGAATTAAAAACCCGCAAAGGGCGGTTCACGCAAAAGTTAGGGATTTTAAAAGCAAATGACTGCAGTCCGAATTTGATACTACATTGCCTGGTGGTTTGGAGAATACTTGGGGGTTCGTCTATCAGATACAATCTCTTCCGAAAATTGAATACCGGAAAGCAACGGAGTCAGGCGAGTCATAGGAGGATCAGCTCATGATGTTTGTCTGCACCATATTGCCGACATGTATACAAATTTGACTTGTATTTATGCTTCTTATGCATACTCGTATAATTGTTGTGCGTAACTTCCTCCTTTCAGAAGTTGCATCCAGTGTGCAAAACTTCGCCTATTTACAGGCCCAATCAATAAAACATGTTATTCAGTATTTGATACTTGTTCTTTACTGTTTTGTATGTGAAAAACACCGACGTTTTTGATAAAACTAGCATTTGCATAACTTTGTTGGCCCTTGCCAATAATTGCTAAAACTTCGAATTGACTGAAATAATGTCACTAACACTAACTTGAATAGATTTGGTTGCATAGACTTGTTTTGTCTTGTTTGCGTTGTGCAGGGTTCTTGTCCATTGGAAGTGGACGATTAGAAATTGGTAGCCCCAACCAGAGGCTCTTAAAAGACTTGGCCTTATTGGACGCTAATCCCCCTGCAGGTCGTATCTCATCCCAGAAGTTTGAGACGATGTTATCCTTTACCGAAGGAAGGAGTATTTCCCCAGAAGAGTATCCTCATGGAAGTGTCTACAGGATATCTCCAGCAGGTCAAGATCGTGTATCCCCTACAGAAGTAAGCACTCCCCAGAGTGTAGGCGCATGTACAATCCCCAGGCGAGAGGATTCCCGCGGTGTTTTACCAAGTCAGATTTGGTTCAGAAGGAGTTTTACCAGAGAAGTTGGTTTTCTTTTCTCCCCACAGGTTGTCAGGCCGGTGATCAGAATGGTTATCCCCAGTAGGGTCATTTATTCTCCCCAGCTGAGATTCACCGTCCCCGGCGGAGTCAATTGTTTTCTCCAAGAGAGTCATTTCTTCCCCAATGGAGTTTTCTCTCCCCAGCAGGTGTTATTCTTTCCTCCCAGTGGAAATTGAAGGTTAAACTCCCCAGCAGAGTTGGATGTATGACTAGGAATTTATACTGTGTGATGCCCGTTCATCCACAGCAAGGCGGTATTTGTTCTCAGCATTCCGTGTTGACGGAGTAAGCTTGCCAAAGCTTCCCCGGCAGCTTAAACCTGCATTTGCATTTGCATATAGCGTCATTATTTGCATCTACCCAAAAATGCGTAGCATTCCTATACTGTATGGAGCATTACGCCATTGTCAAACATACGCATTTTGAAACATAAAGCAGGTTGGTTAACCTTTTGCTTTCAGGTGTTTCTCAGCAGGAGTATGGAGTTACGACTCAGATATATTACCAGACAATCGAGGTCTCAGCGTGAGACCTGTGATGATATAGTTCATCTTATTACATTCCCCACAGAGTTATTGGGTGTAGTCTCTCTTATCCAGTCATTGGAGCGTGTCATAGAGATTATTGTCACGTCAGCATATCAGGGTTTCGTAAGATCAGGGTTTCATAACATCAGGGTTTAAAAGATTTTAGAAGCGGTCACTCGACGTCGAGACGGGCGTCTGACAGCTCATTTCCAAAGTATCCCCAGCGGAGTCTGCTACGGTAAAGGTCAAGCGGAGTTAAATTCCCACGGGATGAGAGAGTTTATCCCCAGCAAGGTCACTGGGATTTCTCCACATTGACGAAGTGTGTCCAGACGTGGACGAGGTTGGTGCATATAAGAATTTGTTTTGCGGGTTGACGGATTTATTTTCCGTATTGACGACGATTTCCCCGGTACAGTCCGGACGAGGATAGTTTTGGATTTCCTAACAAGGAAGGGTAGGAGGCCGAACGAGGGTGGTTTTTGTATTTCCGAACGAGGATGTATATGTTTACAAATAGAGGCTTTTGATTCCAGACGAGGATGGATATGATCCTTGTCGCGGTTAGTTTGTATTTTCGTACGAGGATAGAGTATAATTCTGTAAAGGGAAGGGTATGGAGCCGAACGAGGAGGGGTATGATTCTTATTGTGAATAGTTCGTATTTCCAAACGAGGATGGGCATGTTTCTAATGAAAAGGTTAAGATTCCAAACGAGGGAAGAGTTTGTTCCCTAAAGGGGAAGAGTGTAAGGTTCCAAACAAGGATAGGGTATGATTCCATACGAGGAAAGGGTATGATTCTTAAAGAGGATAGTTGTTGATTCCGAATGAAGAAAGGGTTCTGATTTCCAAACGAGGATAGGGTATGATTCCATACAAGGAAAGGGTATGGTAGAAAAGCGCAAGATTCCCTACGAGGAAAGGATATGTTTAGTGAAGAAAAGCTATGATTCCGTACGAGGTTGGGTATGTTTCTTACGAATAAGAGTTGGGTATTTCCAAACAAGGATGGGTAGGTTTCCCAATGGAAAAGTTTATGAATCCCGTACGAGGTTGGGTATGTTGTATGATGAAGAGTTTATGTTTCCAAACGAGGATGGGTATGTGTGATAATGAAAATTGGTAATTCCAAACGAGGATAGGGTATGGGTCCAGACGAGGAAGGGTATGATTTTACGGTGAATGTTTAGTAATTCCAAACGAGGATAGGGTATGGTTCCAGACGAGGAAGGGTTATGATGTTTACGGTGAATATTTTGTGATTTCCAGACGAGGACGGGTAGGATTATGTCCGAATGAGGATGAATATGGCTTCTAATAGGTTCGGCTTCCGTACGAGGATGGGTATGTTTTATAATGAAAAGTTTCATTTTCGTACGAGGATGAGAGTGTTTCGTAGTGAGGGTTTTGATTTCCAAACGAGGGAAGGGTATGATCCCTAAATAGGGAAGTGTTTACAAATTCTGAACAAAGAAGAAAAAAGAATGTTTAGATTGTCGAACGAGGACGGGTATGATTTCTAAAGTGAAAAGATTAAGTCTTGACGTGGACAGGTTTGGTTACTCTTCGTGTCAACAAAATAATGGTCTGACACGGACCATTTATCCCCGAGCAGTGGTGCAGTTTATTTCTGCAGTTGGAAAATTTCCGGGTTTATTGGTATTCAACCGTCTCGTACCTCGATTGTTTGAAGGACGTTCGCTCTTCATCCAGTCGGGTCCAAGCCGCTTGAATAGGGGCAGCTGTTGCACCCTAAAATTTTCCCAACATATTTCATCTGGTTTATGTTTTAGTTGCATTGTCATTTGCATAGTAGATTATGTACATAGTCTAATCATTTGCATAGCATAGCATAACAAGTCATCCAACAAGGTATCAAGTGCCATTCTTATCTAAAGAAGCACATCAAAGGGGTTTTTGTTCAAGCTCAAGACTATCCAAGTCATTCAAGAAATGAGTGGAAGCTTTGAGAAAGTTGAGGATCAACTAGTGGATTTCTCTCATAATCTGGGGATATGTTGAAGATCATCAATGAGTGTGTGAGCCATGAATGAGGGTATGGAATGTGTACAAAGATCATGGAAGACCTAGAGGGTCATTTTGAAGAGGAGACAAGTCATTGGTACAAGTACAAGAGCCAGAGTTGAAGTGCAGTCAACTAGGGTTTCATCTGGGTCAACCCTAGGTCAACCCTAGGTCAAATGATTGATTGAAGGGCATCAAGGCCAGCTTGGAGGTTGTGGAATTCATGAATTGAGATGTGTATACATGTGTGGTGTTGTGCCAAGGAGAAATCAAAAAGAATCAAGAAGAAGAGGAGTTACCAAATTAGGGTTTTAGTGTAAAATCCCCTAATTTAGGTCTAAATTCCAAGCCAGATAAGTCAAAATGCAAGTTTCAAATGGATTCTTGGTAAACATGAAACCTGTAGAGCTTCTAAATAGCTTTAATTTGAGTACTAGAAGTCTTCAAGGAGATTTGTAGAACTCAAGTTATGGTTCTTGCAAGTTATGGGTCATCAGAGGACACTGAAATTTATCTGTGAAAGTCACTTGACTTCTAAGCAATTTTTGCCCATCAAGGAGTTTTCAAATGGATTCTTGGCCAACATAAGAGTTGTAGATCTTGATCTTAGATTTAGTTTGAGTACTAGAAGTCCTCAAGGGGATTTGTAGAACTCAAGTTATGGTTTTGGCAACCCAGGGGTATTTTGGGAAAGTTGAATTACAGGTCATTTTTCAACATAGGTCAAACTCTCTATCTTCCACTCCTCAAATGGAAAAATGTTCAACATGAGATGTGTTCAAAATGTTGTTTTTAGGCTAGATAAGAGGTCATGAGAGCTTGGAAGGGCTTGCTTCACAAAGTCACAAAAATGGCCTAAAATAAGGGTAAATTTTAAATGAACCAATGTTGAAAATTGGGGTTTTTGATCTACAAATCCAAACCAAGCCATATGACATACCAATTTGATTTTAAAACACATTTTGAGAACATTTACATTGCCACATTTTTGAGTTGAGGGATATTTTTATGACTTGCTTTGTAAATTGGTTATTTGCATCATAAGGCACAATTGCAAAACTACTCTTCAAGACAAATGCAAGGCCCCATTCAATCCATACACATTCAAAATCTCATTAGAGGACAAATTAGATCAGAATTGAGTAGAAACACAAGCTGCAAGGGGACTGTCATGAGTGCAAGCATGAAAGGAGATTTTCATGACATGAGAAATTGATCTTCTCATAGGATGGATCCAGAAGTTTCTAGAGCTTTCAAATATGTTCTATATATAGTTCTGAACTGGTTCAATGCATAGGTTGGTGTGAATTGAGGGAGAAAAGAGAGATTGAGTTTTGAAATTTCCATTGGCAACTCAAAATCGGTTACAACATTTCACTCCATTTCCATCCATTTTCTTGATTGCAATAGCTTGCTCTAGGGTTGGAGATTGATTTCTGATCAAATTCAAGGCAAGATCGTGGAAGAATCGTGTGTTTGCACTTGGAATTCTCAACCTGCAACTCAGAATCGGATTCCAAGATTCAAGTCATTTCAATTCATCTTTTTGCATACAGAAGCTTGGTTATATGCTAGTGAAGGAATTTGGAGCTTGTTGAAGGCTGATTTGAAGATTTGGCTACTCTGTGCACACGAATTTTCCAGGTATGTAAATTTCAATCCACAGCTTGGTATAGGCATAATCAATAGGTTTTAGGTGGTTAGATAGATTGTAGATGATTGTAGGGAGCTTTCTGGTAGCTTTTGGTTAGGATTAGAGACCATTAGTGGAGTGACACCATTTCTGTTCTTGCTTGTATCTCGATGGACATGGAGAGTTAAACTTAGTTAGATGGCCTAGGTGACTCAGGGAGTGATGGTGAAGAGTTTGAGCCAGTTAATTTGGAGTTTGGTGTGATTTGGTTCTTGACCAATTTCTGCAAATGGAGTCGTGTTTTGAGATAGGAGATGATTCAATGCACATGGAGGTTAGGGTTGAGTAGCTAGTGAAAAATCGAGTTGATTGATGATGTTAGTTTTAAGTTTTGATGAGATATTGAAGGAGTACGAATTGGAGAAGATGAAGGTTCAAATTCTGTTATCCATGGATTCTTCCCTCCAAGCCTGGTTCAAAGGTTGAAGATGAGTTGATCACCATTAGATCTTAGAGGAGACTTTGACCAAAACCCCATCCCACGGCCAGGCTTTAATTTCATTTTGTGAAGGATGTTCAGATTACTAATACGCACCGTTTCATTAAGTTGCCAGCATTGGGCTTAAGTGAAAACATGATAACCACACCCCGCTTTAGAGGCCCATTAGGAAATACACGTGACTGCATTGTTATCCGCACCAAGTTCTTCTCCATTTTCTTTCTATTTTCTTTTTTTAATTTCTGAACTGAATTGGGCCTAGTGCGCGCTGACTATTAACACCCCCCTCTAGGCCCAGTTGATGATTTGAACTATTTCTGATTGCTATTTGACACGCATCCTTTTCATTTTCTTTATTTTCATTTTAATTTTTTTTCATTTCATTTAGGTTCTTTGAAAATTCATAAGTAATTTAAAAATTAGTATTTTTAGATGGGAATTTTTTTCCCCATTCTTATTATAACATCAATAAAATTATAAAAGAATAAAAAGATTAATTCATGCATTTTTCTTTTTTATGGCATTTTTACAAGTTTAATTGTCTTTATGTTCATTTCATGTGGCATGTTAGCTTTCTGAATTTTGTATGATCATTTGACTTAGAATTTTGATGTGGATCTTGTTGCTCTAGTTAGATTAGTCTATTAGGTTCCCCCTGGAATTTTATCACATTTTGTGATTTAATTTTAGTTAGTTTTAAACATTAAACTTTAGGGTGCTAGAATTAGGGTTTCAACTTGACATAGGTGCATTTCAACACATAGTTTTGGGGTTTTTAGTTTGATTCAAGCCTTGGGGTTTATATGGGGTATAAGGTACATAGTTAGGGTCCCTTAGAAATTAATATAGGATTTTATAATGAGTATTTCTATTTTTACTTGATTTTTGCAATTGGGTGATATTGTTGTGTTTCCCCCTTGGGTTATTGTTTTGTTTGTTGGGTTTTGGGCACTTCCATTGGGGTGTGGGGCTTGGGCTTGGCTTGTGGAGCATGAGGAAGCATGGAAGAAGATTGAAGACAAGTATCAATGCTTGGAGCTTGGGGATTCTTGTGCTTGAAGGTGCTTGTTGAAGACTTAGGAGATAGGAGAAATAGGAAAGAGCCTTAGACTTAGAATGATTTCTTTCACAAACATGGAAAGTATCTTTTGCTTCCATTCCTCCTAATGACATAAAGTCCTTCTAAGATATTCACATCCCTCCCTTGGAGGGATAAGTGGCTTATCTTAGAAGTAGAACTTTGAGGGAACCAGTCTCTTATGATGATAAAACACTTATAGGCTTCCTTTGGTTGTCAATAAGCTGTTTATCATTCCAACTTATTCTGTTGAGTGATTCTCTCTTGGAGTGCTTGCCTTGAAGATTAGAAGCTTATTGAAGACAAGATGTTCATGGCATTAAAGATTGATGGAGATAAAGCTTGTACCTGTCAAAGCTGCTCAACTGTTGAATTAGGGTTTTGCTGCTGTTTGAAGCTGTCTGCTGGTTGAAGCTGTTGACTGTTGGGGTTCATTGCTTGCTAAAGCTTGGTGTTTTCTTGGAGATGGAGGGCTTTCCTTGAAGCTTATAAGTCATTGAAGATTGAAGTGAAGTCTTGCTTGAAGATGTTGTTGTCAAATGGCTTGCTGTTGATTATTTGCTGCTGTAGGAGCTGGTTTGCTGTCAGGGCTAGTATTGGGGTTTTATTTTCTTTGCTGTATTGTTTGCTAATTCCCCCTTAGGTTTGAAGTGAAGTTATTTCACTTTGCCTATTGTTTTCCCAGGTTCGAGGTTGAGTGGGACTCCCTTGCCTCGCTTGTATTGGTGCATTCATGCATTTTACCGCTTTACTGTATATATGTTGTTTCTTTTCTGTTTATCCCCTAGGATCTCTGTTTCTCTCTGCGCAAGAGAGAAATACGGCAGACATTAGGTTTTAACCCATGTATGATAACATTAGGTTAGTTTTGATCCCCATTTTTCAACCATAGGATTTTAGAGTGTCGTTCTCTTCTCATCTTGAAACAATCGAAAATACAATAAGATTTCAAACATCAATAAAAGACAGTCCTTGCGTAAAAGACTGGAAACCAATCAAAACGTCATTTTTGTCCGCTTGGACCCGTAATCAGGAGAAAACTTTTTGAGAAAGATAAAAACAATTAAGATAGACTTGTGTCGTACGTAGCCCGAACTACGTTTGCTCTGATCTCTCATGCTGTATGAAAGTACGTAGGCATAAGATGCGATATCCTAGCGAGCAACCTTCCCCTCCTTTCCCGTAGGTAGGCGAACTACGTTGACTCTGATTTCTCGTTCCAGACGGGAATATGTAGGCATAAAGTGCAATACTTTTCCGAGTCATTTTATTTTCTTTTAACCCCAGACCTTTAGAGTAGATAGAATACAATCTGTACCAGAAAACAAGCGTGGATCCCGTCGAGTACGACGGACGTGAGGGGTGCTAATACCTTCCCCTTGCGTAACCGACTCCCGAATCCAGGATTTGGTTGCGATGACCATTCCTTTCCCGTCTTTGCGTTAGGTTTACTTAGAGCATTTCCTTTCCCTCCTTTGGGATAAATAATGCACGGTGGAGACTCTTCTGTTTAGCCGGCGCCGATTTTCGCAGTAGCGACAGTATGGTTTTTGAAGTGGTTTTGTGTTTGGAACAAGGACTGGTGTGGAAAATGCAAAGTGACACTTTTGTGGTTTTTGAGAACTTCTTTACTTGCAAACAAGGAGAGTAAGAAGGAGAGTTGTGATTTCTCTTGAATATTGATAGCTCTGGTGTGGTGTATAGAGTGGAATCCAACCTCTATTTATAGGCCAGGTAGAGGTTTGGGGCAAAATTGGAATTTGGAAAGAAAACTTGAATTTAGGTGGGAAAATCTTAACTTTTCAAATGTAATCCCATACCTGCTAGATTGAGCTTCCTTCCATCAGTTATTAACCTCATTAGACAGCTGCATTTAAGCTGGTATGCAGGACTGCAGATATGCTAAAGCAAGCTTATCAAATCCACAATGTCTCTCAAGTACACTTTTGTACTTTTTATAATAAACAAAAGGGGTTTCGGCTAGATTCTTGGTTTTGCTTGGATTCACCTCAGATTTAATTCAATCCTCCCTCTAATACATCACATCAATTTCTTTCTCATGGTTGGAAATGATCTACAGGGTTGGAAATCAAGTCCATGATGAGTTTTGGCAAGTTGACAAACAAGTGCACATGCCCAACTTGCTCAATTCAAAACTCTCAGCTCACAAGGGATATGGAAGATTTCTAATACTTTTTGGAAAGCCCTCATGGAGCTCTACAACTTTCATGTTTTGGGAATTTTCAAATACCAAGTGGAACTAGGTTAAAAACACCCTTGAAGTTGGTCGAAAACATGACTTGAAAGGCCAGAAACTTAGAAATTTTCGTAAGTGTTTTCTCCCTCTTGTGATGATTTTGACTATAACTCCAAATCTATGCATTTTTTACCCATAGGTTAGTTTTACACTTTTATAGGGCTTGCCATGACCTTTCCAACAAGCTTTGAACCACCTCATTTGGATGCGTGGTTAGGAAGTTATGGTCTTGCACTTTACAAAACCCTAATTCCCGACTTTTCAGTTACTCCTCAATCCTTGATTCAATGGTCATGAAACTTCATGGATATGTGTAATATGTTATTAGGAACATATTTGCTTCAAACTTTAAGGTCAAACCATCCAAGACATTGACTGATCAAACCATCGAAATCTCGATTCTTGACTGTACAGAACCCTGATTCATTTGTATCTTAACAAAGACAAACTTGAAATAGGTTATAGTTTGATAAGCAAATGAAGATGATCCTAGAATGATGATGGAGATATAAGGGGTCAAAATTTGGGGTGCAACACTTGGGAGGAGTCCTATCATTGTCTTAGGGATGTTATACATAGGAGGGACACTCTCATCAGAGAATTGGTTTCTAGACCAGACCATCCAGACACGAAGACGATGCTCAAGAAGGCTCAGACCTAGAGCAAAGAGCATAATTTTTGGGGGGGGGATCATCATCTGATATGTCATAGTAGTTTCTCTTCTCTTATATCTTGATCATCACCAGATCTGTTGGATGGGATCGGTACCTTTTTGTATTCAGATCTTTCTCATTTGTTGATATGTACTAGCTCAGCTTTACTTAATCTGTGAGAAGATTATTGTGGATTCTTATCCATCTTTACTGTTCATGTTTATTAAAATCGGAATCAAGGGGGAAATCTCCCTGTAAATACATAGACATGTTTGCGTTTTGCATTTTGCATTTTCATTTGGATCACAGGTGTCTGCAGTGGCCTTTTGTTCTTATCTTTGCTTGATTTTCTTCTTCAGTAATGTCGCAACTGCGAAAAACAACCGGTGGAAAACAGAAGAGTCGCCACCTTTCGTTATTTATCCCAAAGAGAGGGAAAGGAAACGATCGGAAAAACCTGACGAAAGGGAAAATACGAGGTCATCACAACCAAGTCCTGGGTTCGGGAGTCGGTTACGCAAGGGGAAGGTATTAGCATCCCTCATGTCCGTCGTACTCGACGGGATCCACGCTTGTTTGCTATCTAAAAGGGTTGTTTATCTATCTATGCTACAGGCTTACGGGACAAAAAAAAAAGAAACTCGGTAGAGCATCGACACTCTGTGCCTACGTATTCCCTCGTGCAATGGGAAAGTCAGAGTCAACGTAGTTCGGCTAACTACGGGAGAGAAGGGGGAAGGTTGCTTGCTAAGACATCGCGTCTCGTGCCTACGTACTTTCATCTGGTATGAAAGATCAGAGCGAACGTAGTTCGGGCGGACACGAAACCACAGGTTGATTAAGTGTTTTATCCGAGTAGGGTTAAACGTTCGTTCCAGCAGTTAGGGACTAAGCCTGTTTGCGGTAGAACCGAAGTTTAACAACACTCTTTTTTGAAAAAAGTATCCGATTAATCCCGAAGGAAAAAGGTTTGGATTTGTTTCGTGTTTTTTATCGGAAGAAGTGTTTTGAATTTGAGTGTTTATAATGCATGTTGTACTAAAGTATAGAACCTAGGATCGAATGCGTCGCATATCGTCCTAAGGACGTATACTAAACACTCTAGGTAACTAAGGAGAAGCCCCTCAATCACCATTTCCCAAGTATAATGCTCATGGCACAAAATCCATTATCTTTATTAAGTGTGTTAAGGTTGTATGAAGATGAGAAGAGAAGACACACAGAAGGTCTACGGGAAACTCGGCCCTAACGTTGTCATGCAAAGTGATCCTAAAGTTTGGATTGAAAGGGGAGACATCTACCCTAATGTTAGCATACTTGGATTGAACGCCTAATGTCTCTCCTACTCCCATCCAAAACCGAGGGACTAGGAATCCTATGGGGATCATGGCAAGAAAGCACAAGAACAAAGGAAGAATAAATCACAAGTAGAGAAATGCAAACACGAAAATGCACAATTAGAATGGTGGGAGGGAGGAATAATGTGTGGGGCAGCAGCCGCCACAAGCGCGTCTCGACCTCAACAGTGATGCAAGAATGATGCAAACATATGGAGAAAAGCGAGACATGCAAGCAATTAAACATGCAAACGAATGATCGATTCGAACCACATATAAGCACGCAAATAAAATGAAAAATGATCATACATATCAACAACATCAGGATTAATCAACCACAAACAATGGCAAATAGCCAAAACAATTCAATCTTAATGCATCACACTGATCCATGATGATTCGAATCGAATCGGTATGCGAACATGCAAATAAAACAGCAAACATGGCATTCTGGTATAGTGTTAATCGGTTAACACATACGGTTAATCGGTTAACCTGTGTAAAACAAGTGAAAATCTGGAAATTTGTAGGTGTTAATCGGTTAACACCAGGCGTTAACCGGTTAACACCCTGAAACCTTTAAAAATTTTGAATATTTGAATTGGTTAACCGGTTAACCACATACGTTAACCGGTTAACACTGTACCAGAAGTGACAAACAGCAACAGAAAAAGCACTTAATGCACAAAACCACTTAATCAAGTGATCCAACAGATCAACTTATCAAATAAGCACGAAATTACACCTGCAAACAGAAAACCAATAGACATGCAAACATGTCTATACAACACAATCGCAATTCACACGGATCAGAATTCACAAAATTCAATTGAATGTGAAAATCATCATGGAAATGCAAATAAGCTCAAAAAAACAGTTATGGATCTAGAATCTCCAACCTTCGAAGCGGAGATTTGCTCCGGTTAGTGTTGATCAACAGAATTTGAGTAGTTCAAACAATAGAAACCTGGAAAACTTCGAGATCCAAGCCAATTGTGGTTGTACGAACGAAGATCCGTCGAATTCGAGTCGAAACGCTTTGAATAATCACTTCCAACTCAAGCTCCAAAATCAGATCTCAATTTGCACGAAAATTGATAATGAAAATTGATCCAAAGATGAGGATGGATGAAGGTTTATGCTCAAGAATCCATTGATTTCAATAAAAAAAATCAATGAATCCTAATGAAAAAAGAGCTTTGAGTGTGGTTTTTGGAAAATGGAGAAGTTGAGAGAATTTGAGAGAATTCTTGATCAATTCGGAAAAATGATTGTGAGAAATGAGAATTGGCTCCTTTTGGTTTGGAGTAGATCATTTAAATACCATCTAGGTTTGGGTCCCAAAGGTGGGGTTTGGACTTTGGATTGGAAAGTTGGTTTGGAGCTAGGCATGGGAATTTGGAGGGAAAATTGAAATAACCAACTTTCAAGAACATTCTAGATCCTTCTTTTTGGTAAAAATGAGTTTCAATGTGATCAAATTCGGAACCTAAGTGCAAATGGCTTGCAAAATCACGTACAGGGTAAAATCTGTTATGGTTAACCGGTTAACCATATGCGTTAACCGGTTAACACTGTTAAAAATTGAATTCTAGGCTGATTCTCCAATGGTTAATCAGTTAACCATGTGTGTTAACCGATTAATACCTTCAAAAATTTGAATTTGGCGCCTTTTGGAGGGAAACCTGTCCGTTTGCCTGTTTCTCGCCGTTTTGAGCTCTGCTAAGCTTCCTACACTTGCTCTTGAACACTGTGACTGCGATAATGCTGGATATAGACTGAATATTGTCTCCTGATCTAAGCATAACCTGCAAAATAAAATAGGCCGCTCGGCCGCTGGGCAAAATAAATGTCGTCTCTTCCGATGCTCGTTGTTCAGTTGCTTGCACGGGAACGAAACTTGAGCCATGGGAACCTTGATCCCCTGCCTCGAGAACCAATGCTATGCAAAATGCGGATGCCGTGAAATGCAATGAAACATGAGCTAGATAAAGAAAAAAAGGTTGGGCAAATTTTAGGGTGCAACAGTTGCCCCTATTCAAACGGCTTGGACCTGACTGGGTGAGAAGCGAACGACTCTCAACCAATCAAGGTAAGAGACGGTTGAATACCAAAGAAACCCGGAAATTTTCCAACCACAGAATTGACCATGATGAACGTCTCAAACACTCCATTGGGGAAGAGAGACCTAATCAAGTAACTCTGCTGAGGAACTCTGTAATAAAACTGATGTTATGGTCTGAATACCACGTGGGTTGAAGGGTAGCATGTCGAAATTGTCAAAATCTGGATATTTGGTGAACACAACGAATCGACGAAACCTGTCGGAGCCCAGATACTCAACGAAACGAGGAATACATCATCACTTGGTACTCGCCGGAGTATGAACACTCAACGAGATAAACTGGAACAAACCGGAGCCAAGACACTCACGCGAGGAACGAACGAAAGAACTGGAGCCAAGATACTCAACGAGAGAAGCGAACGAACAAACCGGAGCCAACACGCTCACGCGAGAAACCAACAAACAAACCGGAGCCAAGACGCTCACACGAGAAACCAACAAACAAACTGGAGCCAAGACGCTCAACGAGAGAACACCAAAGAACAAACCGGAGCCAAAACGCTCAACGAGAGAACACCAACGAACAAACCGAAGCCAAGACGCTCAACGAGAGAACACCAACGAACAAACTGGAGCCAAGACGCTCACGCGAGGAACTAGAGTCGGGGTACTCAATGAAGCAAATTAGAGGCGGAACACTCAATGAAACAAATCAGAGGCGGGATCCTCAATGAGACAAAATCAGAGGCGGAATCCTCAATGAACCAAATCAGAGGCGGAACCCTCAATGAAACAAATTAGAGGCGGAATCCTCAATGAAACAAATCAGAGGCAGAATCCTCAATGAAACAAATTAGAGGCGGAATCCTCAATGAAACAAATCAGAGGCAGAACACTCAATGAAACAAAATCAGAGGCGAAACCCTCAATGAAACAAATCAGAGGAGGAATCCTCAATGAAACAAATCAGAGCCAGAACACTCAATGAAACAAAATCAGAGGCGGAACCCTCAATGAAACAAATCAGAGGAGGATTCCTCAATGAACCAAATCAGAGGCGGAATCCTCAATGAACCAAATCATAGGCGGAACCCTCAATGAAACAAAATCAGAGGCTGGACACTCAATGAAACCAATCAGAGGCGGAACCCTCAATGAAACAAACCAGAGGCGGAATCCTCAATGAACCAAATTAGAGGATGGACACTCAATGAAACAAATCAGAGGCGGAACCCTCAATGAAACAAAATCAGAGGCGGAATCCTCAATGAAACAAATCAGAGGCGGAATCCTCAATGAAACAAAATCAGAGTCGGAACACTCAATGAAACAAAATCCTTACTGGGGGTTTACCGGAGTTTGGAAATTAACGGATACAGAGGTATGCCATGAGCTGAACACTCACCGAAATCTAACCATTCGACGGAGCAGAAGTACCATCACAAAGTTCATCAGGATTAGAATAACCAAACGGAGTCTGGACATTTTACGGGTAATGCAAAACGTCTCAAATTGAAAATTCACCGGAATCTGGATGTTCAACGGAGAAGTCGGGACCTGAAGATCACCTGTAGGGGATAGCAATTACCTGAAGTCAGAAAGGTAACAACCTAGATCATGTTTCAGAATGCAGATGTTTGAAAATGGCGTAATGCTCCATACAAAATGAAAATCCTACGCATTTGGGTAGATGCTATGCACAATGAAAAATGCAAAGGAACTGCTCCAGCAAAATAAATGCTGGAGAGACGAAGCCAATTCCGCTGGTGAAAAAATAATCCTGCTGGGAATAGCTTATACGTGCCAACGACGATTGGACTTATGCTGAGGATCGAAATCTGAATGGATAACTCATCTGGGGAATATTCCATGAGCGACTTTCCGGAATACGAACCCTCCTGGGAACATAGACGAATCCAATGGGGGAGACAAAACAGCTTGCCACACCGCCATTCTCACCTACTGAAGAGAAACAATGCCACGACTGGCCTTCAGGGATACGACTCTCTTGGGAAGTTGCAACTTCGGTTGAGGCTAGACAACCAGACGCTGGAATTGATCTTACCTGTCGGGAAGGATAACTCTGCGGGAGACCTTGGTCTATACTACAGACAATCTTGCTGGAGAAAGCCACGTGCTAACTCACTGCTAGGGAAAATGCCACACCTTCCTGGTGGACGGAACCCTGATCTCGACTTGCTGTGGCGTAAGTATATACCTGCAATTTGTGGGGATTGGATGTACACCGAGCAACTGCCGGGGACTACGGGTGCACACTTGACTGCTCTCGTTATCTTGTACATAACTCCTACTGGGGGTACGAGATGCAAACTTCCCTTGTTGGGGAACGGACCCTGGTTGGAGAGAATCTATCTCTGCTTGGGGAGACAAGTTAGTGCTCACAGTCCAACGCTCAGACTCTATGGGGGAACACAACGAAATCCGCTAAGGAGACTCCACTTTTGCTCGGAAAGAAATCCGATCTTGACTTGTTGTGGAGTGGGCCCTATACTTTGTATATACCTCTACTGAGGATAACTTTGCTATGAAACGAACTCTAGATAGCTTGCCCCAGTTTCTGTAACAACTTTTGATAAAACCCTCTAGATATGAAGAGGAACGATTCCTTCGCTTTCAACTTTTGCCCCAGCCTGCGGGATCTCTATCACCTATCTTCGAAAGGAACTCTGAAATCTCTATACTATAGTGATTTGACATGAACGGTCTCAGAATTTTGAACCTCACAGAGGTGCTCCAAGTTAATCGTCTTCAGGATAAGGATAGCTTCGGTGCTCTCAGGGTGGCCTGCCCTAGCCTTGTCATGACTTTGCCCCTCATTGGCAGATTTTGCACCTCATAGGCAGATTTAGGGAGCAGTACCCTTGGCTGCGAGAGATTCACCAAATCTCGACTTGATTGCCCCAGATTACTGACCTTTGGATGGCTGACTCCCATGCTGTGACCATATGATATAGCTTGACCCGGTTCACCGGAATATTCAGGCGTTCTGATCAAACTTCCATTGTGGAAACTTTCATTGTGGAAACTTTCCCGCTGTCAAGCGCTTACTCGCCAGTAAAACAAATTGTTCTGCATAAAAGATATATTAAATGCAATGCATATGACAGTTTTGAAATCCAATTCTATTCACTGGACAAAAAATTTTGTGACATACAATGTATGAATCCTTCATCAACATGTCAACATTAATACAATGCTGTAAGGGGAATCCTTTCTAGGAGTCGGTTTCGATGCGGTCTTTACCGAAGTATGCTTTCGAAACAAACCTGTTTCAATTAGGACTTTTTCAGGTTGTAACGTGGTCAGGTTCATGGTTAACAAGGAAGGATATAAGGCTCAAAATTCATTTTAACCCTCCCATTCTCCTTGATGTTCTCCAATCCTATGTTCATCTAATTCGACCTTAGTGTTTACCTTTCAAGGGTTGAACGACAGGAATGACAGTTCGGGAAACCACACATTTTCGGAGTGACAGTCACTCGCTTTTCGTCTTTGGTGCCCGGAGTCACACAATTTGCTTTTCGAGGATTTTTCTTTTGTAATCTTTTTCGCTTTTCGTTCCTTCGTCTTTCCCTTAATTTTTACCTGGACTAACTCTTTTGAGTTTCTTTTTCGATTTTGAAGTCCAGCGGGGTGCCCTAATTTTTGCCTAAGTCGCTTGTTTCCAAGATTCGACTTAGCGGGCTTTTCCTTTTAATTCTTTTCTTTTTTCTTCTCTTTCTTCTTTTTTTTTTGAACAAATCGTGTGACACTGGCTTGCCTGACTTGTTAAGAGCTATTGTGACTGTTTCACTCCTTATCGGCAAGGTTTAACCATTGTGGTTTTTTAGGTACGACCTATACAGGTGTGATTTATCCTCGAATGGGAACACTCCTTTTACGATTTGAACGCTTGGTCAAATTTGCTGACACCTACCCTGCCCCAAGTTAAGATTGAGGGTTTTTCATTTTCAAAAAGAAACTCCTACTACTTGGCTCAAATGGGTTGACAAGGGATTACCTTCCTTATATCTCCGGTGTTTGTGGTATTCGAAACAATGCATGTACATCATCAACAGGTTTTTATTCAAAAGCATAGATTTGGAAGCTCACTTCTTTCGATTTCGTCATCCTCCCCGGACTCCACTTAAACCAGCGTTTGAAATAAATGAAAAGCAATAGAGTGAACACAAATGGATTAATTCAAAACATGCATATTTATTTCATTATCAGTATCAATTGAAAACAACAAGTTTTACAAACGAAATTTGCAATCTAACAGGAAAGAAACTACAAATGTAAAGAAATGACATGATAAGATGCAGATTGCCAGCTTCTGGGAACTGGGCTTCTTGTGTTTGCTGCTGAGGGAGATACGCCCATTGACGTCTTCAAACTCAAACGGATGAGCGATTGACGTGTACGACCAGCTTCCCTTTCGAAAAGGAAATGTACCTATTTTCCATCAACTGCTGCACTTTCGCTTGAAAGGCTTCGCAATCTTCAGTCGAGTGCCCCATGGATCCTCCATGATATCCACATCGAGCACTTGAATCATACCTGGGAGAGTACGGCTCTAGCAACGGCTTGAGGGCCTTGGGCTCCACCAAAGAGTTCTGAATCAGATGTGGCAGCAACTGACTGTACGGCACAAGCACTCGATGGAGAGGAGCATTCCTTCTTTTCAGATTGTTGTGAGGCCTATTCTGATTCTGGCGACGGTAATCTTGCTGCTGAGGAGCATGAGGTTGTTGGTACCGGGTTGACTGCAGAATAACATTGGTTTTTTCCTCCTTCCCAACATGAGGCTTCTTTGTAGCTTTAGAAGAATCAAAAGTACTTTGGAACTTTCCCATTCTGATACCCCTTTCGACTCTTTCGCCTGCTGCTACCAGATCTGAAAATTCTGTGGACACGCAACCTACCAGCTTCTCATAATACAATTCGAGTAGCATAGCTATGAACACGTCAGTCATTTCTGTCTCCGCCATGGGAGGTTATACTCTCGCTGCTATGTCTCGCCACCTTTGGGCGTACTCTTTGAAGCTCTCAGTATTCTTTTGCGACAGACCTTGCAGTTGTGACTTGTCGGGTGCCAGATCATGGTTGTACTGATTAAGGCGCTCATGTTCGGGCTCTTTCATTCTCAAACTTGTCCTAGGAAAAGGCAGCTGTTGCGGGCGGGGGGATTCAAAAATCAAAGATTACAGCATATACTCTTGACTTACTGCAGCTTCAGGGGGAGTAGGAACAAATTTGCCTGATACATTCATGCCGCCCGGCACAAATTCAATTTCTTTTGAATCAATCAAGTCTTGAACCTTATGCTTAAAAGCTTTACAGTTCGCGATGTCATGCCCCGGTAAGCCAGAGTGGTAGTCGCAATGGGCATTTTCGTCACAGTCGGGTGGTACTTCCTCAGTCAATGGAGCCATAAGTCGGGGTTTAACCAACTGAAGTTGGAGCAAGAGTTGCACCAACTAAGCATAATTCATAGGTATCATATCGAGGATTCTGTTGCAGGGTCTCGTCTTTTGCCCGTATTTCCTGATCTTGGGATCGCCTTGAGGAACAAGAGGTAGCTGCTGACGGGAAAAGTCCTGAGCCTCAGGCCGTGCAGAGGGTCTCGGAGGCCTATCACTCCGGGGTATAGGTTCCACAGCCACAAATGGAGCAAGCATCTTTGCTGCAACTTCGGGCACTTGATCACTTTCTCTTCTGAGCGCATTCCTTATTACTTCCATGATCAAGCCCATCTGGTTCTTCAACTGATTATTCTCCCCTCTGAGCGTATTCTGATCCAAGCACAACACTTGCATGTCCTTCATGAACTGCCCTATCTGGCCCTGAACTTCCCTCAACTCTGCTTTCATCTATTCCATAGCCATCTTCTATCTTCCCCACAAGTTGGTGTCTGAAATTCTTAAGAAAATCCGGATCAGGACAATAAATCCCGGCCTTAAACACCTGTGATGCAAATGAAATGTGAATGCCATGTTCGAGTATTTCCAAGGAACCTGTCTGCTTGGATTCATGCTTTACACAGACGAACCTCAAGGAAAAGATTTAATTCTCAACAGCGAGTCTCAAAGTTAAGATCCTTGGGAATACCAAAACATGTACGTCAAAATGCAAGCATGTTATGATGATGCAAATGCAAATGCAAAGATGCAACAAGGGATCAAGGTTGCTGTGTTGGTTGACTGAGAATAACCAAAGTTCTGCCTTGACAAGAACATAACACTACTCTGATAAGAACCCAACTAGTACCAATACATCGGATTCAAACTGTAGAGAAAACCGGGTAGTCTGAAGGTAAAGGTTTCCTGCATAACCCCAGTCCCACTCACAGGTATGGACCTAATCCACTGATAAATGTACGGCATCCTATGTGTTTCTCAGCGTCACAGACTTTCAAGAAATGATGATACGTTCACCATTTCTGATTTGGCATCATCATCCCCTAAAGAGGCCTCACTTAGCTGAGTCACAAATGATCGGTCCCCAGAGTCGACAATTCTCAGATCCAAAATCAATTCCAATCCTAAGGACCAGAAAAGAAATCATCAAAGAGAATCTCGTCTGAGTGTGAATATCATGGGAACTGGTGTTTGCTAAGAAAACAGGTCCTCCACTAATCTCCACTCTAATACTATGTTTGCTCTCAAGCCTGGGTCTGGCTTTTCACTCATCAGAACTTCCCTCCCCTCAACAGCACAATAATGATAATATATGCTGAAAATAACATGCGGGAAAATGAAGTGCGGAAGTAAATAAAGTACAACACGTATGTACAAAACCCAAAGAGGTAAACCAAACAAGCGCTAGGATCGACTGACATAGGGAACCCGAGATTATGGGTTCGGTCTCCAGCAGAGTCGCCAGCTGTCGCAACTGCGATAAACAACCGGCGAAAAATAGAAGAGTCGTCACCTTTCATTATTTATCCCAAAGAGAGGGAAAGGAATCGATCAAAAAAATCTGACGAAAGGGAAAAGACGAGGTCATCGCAACCAAGTCCTGGGTTCGGGAGCCGGTTACGCAAGGGGAAGGTATTAGCACTCCTCACGTCTGTCGTACTCGACGGGATCCACACTTGTTTTCTATCTAAAAGGTTTGTTTATCTATCTACGCTACAGGCTTACGGGACAAAAAGAAAAGAAACTCGGCAGAGCATCGACGCTCTGTGCCTACATATTCCCTCGTGAAATGGGTAAGTCAGACTCAACGTAGTTCGGCTAACTACGGGAGAGAAGGGGGAAGGTTGCTCGCCAAGACATCACGTCTTGTGCCTACGTACTTTCATCTGGTATGAAAGATCAGAGCGAACATAGTTCGGGTGGACACGAAACCACAGGTTGATTAAGTGTTTTATCCAAGTAGGGTTAAACGTCCGTTCCAGCAGTTAGGGACTAAGCCTGTTTGCGGTAGAACCGAAGTTTAACAACACTCTTTTCTAAAAAAAGTTTCCGATTAATCCCGAAGGAAAAATGGTTGGATTTTGTTGTGTTTTTAATCGAAAGAAGTGTTTTAAATTTGAGTGTTTATAATGTATGTTGTGTAACACCCTTTCTACCCCAACACATAATAAGGCAAAATAACACGTAAATCAGAGTGAAAAAATAAATCTCATTCAAAATGCCACGAAAGCGCGAACATTTCTCAAAGTCAACAAAACACGTCACTGCTCCGTAACATACGAGTTTTCTCAAAGTACATCAAAACATCATAAAGAGCGGAACTCAAAACATAAATCAAAGTTTCCTAAAAAGGGAAATTAAATAAAAATGACTTCAACGGTATAAAATCAACTCAAGGAACCCAACCCGATGTTACATATCAGAGCAAGACCCTCTAGGCTGACCAAAAGGCTAAAACACTCAAAAACTTCAAAAGTACTCCTCAACAGCGTCCACAGCTAAACTGCATCATCTGCACGTTACCCACGTGGAGGTAACATTCAAATAGGCAGGGTGAGTAAAACAATTCATAATAATCAATGTATAACAATAAATGCATAAATGGCGTCATATTTATATTCAACACATTGATACCCTTTTAAAATACGCCTCGAAGGCACAACTTCATAATTCACACAGAAGAACTCATGAATGCAATATGCAACACAACCCAATGCATGTGGTACCAATCATCACAGCTCGATGGACACTAGGCCATCAACCCTCCGTAGATCCCCATCAATAGGATCGGAGCACGTCACAACACTTCACATCCACACAATGGGATTGAAGTCATAATAATCGAGGTCCTGAACCGAAGTCCGAATGCAAATGAATGTATGATGCACACGTCACAATAATAATCCTCACAATACAGCATATGGTGCATCATCATTCATCATATTATCACATAATTCATCATTCATCATGTTATCACATAGTTCATCATTCCTCATATTATTTCATCATATTAATTCAATCAATACATCATAGAAACCATCATAGCATTGTGTACATATCACCCAAAACCCACTACCATATTCCCAGTAATTCATCACTAAAATCCCAGAATCAAACACCAAGATATCGCTGTACAAGGATCACATTTCGCGAACTCTACTACGTTCGCTGACTGCTCGCTAGGCGAGTCCCTGGCGAATGCTCGCTGACTGCTTGCTAGGCGAGTCTCTAGCGAATGCTCGCTAACATATGATTCAACTACCCAATGCTCTTAAAACATCATCAAGTCATCCCTAAGGTCATAGAAATAACTGTGCTCTATCTCTGGTTTATTAGGCTAAACTGGCGACATTTGCAACACCTAAAACACTATTTTTCCCAATTTACTCTGAGTACATCAGGGTTACTCATATTAAATCTCGATATTCCTACAAGGTCAGAACATCACAGTCTCAAAGGTTTGGCCACAAGGCCGAAGGTTTCCCTTCTCATATTAATATTCAGCGATACATACCATCGATCATAATCTCAGAGTCGTATTGTCAGTTCCCCTAATTTTTCCCATAAGTAACCCAAATTATCCCAAAGTTTAATCTCACCATACACATCGACAGTTACACATAGAAAACTATGAAAGGTAATACTCATCATACCTTAGTCGAATCTTCAGCTTTTCACGATCACTTGGGATTTCTGCTTCCCACCTTTCTTCAGAGCTCTGGCCATAATTCCACGGTTAACACAAAATGAACTTCCTTTTCCTTTCAGAACTCAGTTTTGTCAAACCTAGCCTTGGGCCTTACACATTGGGCTTTTCCCTCATTACCCTTACTAACTCTTCATAATGCCCATTTTACCCTTATTCTCCTTATTTTTATTTTAATTAATAATAATACTAATAAATTATCATTATATGCTATTAATCAAAAGAAACACTCCAAAATGCACATCATTTCCAATACTTCATTAATTAACTCAAAATCACTGAAATTGAACATTCTTAATTAAATACTTAATTAAAATATTCCGATTAAATTCGGGGTGTTACAACTCTCCCCCACTTAAAAGAATTTTCTTCCTCGAAAATTACCTCAAGAAAATAGAGTCGGATACGACTCCTTCATCTGCTCTTCGCGTTTCCATGTCCAACTTTCTCCAGCTGGTCCTCCCCAAACTACCTTCACTAAGGCAATCTCTTTACCTCGCAGCTCCTTTACTTCTCGTTCGTCAATTCGAACAGGTAACGCCTCAACAGTCAAATCATCTCGCACTTGTACATCATTCATCTGAATCACATGCGACGGATCTGGAATGTACTTCCTCAAATGCAATACATGAAGCACATCATGCAAGTTCGCAAGTGATGGCGGTAAAGCAATCTGATAAGCTACTTCCCCCACCCTCTACGAAATCTGGTACGGACCAACAAAACGTGATGTGAGCTTTCGAGACTTCAAAGCTCGACCAACACCAGTTACCGACGTAACTCTCAAAAACACGTGATCCCCCTCTTGGAATTCAATTGCTTTCCTCCTCTTATCATGGTAACTCTTCTGACGACACTATGATGCTTTCATCCTTTCACGGATCATCTTGATCTTTTCGGTCGTCTCTTGCACAATTTCAGGTCCGAGCACAACACTCTCGCCTGATTCATACCAACACAAAGGAGTTCTACACCTCCTACCATACAAAGCCTCATACGGTGCCATTGCGATACTCGAATGGTAACTATTATTGTAGGTAAACTCGATCAACGGAAAATAACTATCCCATGATCCACCTTGATCCAAAACACAGGCTCTCAACAAATCCTTTAAAGACTGGATAGTTCTCTCTGTCTGTTCATCCGTCTGCGGATGATAGGAAGAACTCAACCTCAACTTAGTGCCCAAAGCCGTCTGCAAACTCTCCGAAAACCTCGATGTAAATCTTGGATCTCTATCTGACACAATACTCGACGGAACACCATGTAACTTCACAATATGCTCAATGTACAATCCGGCAAGTTTCTGCAACGAATAATTGATCCTTATCGGTACAAAATGAGCCGATTTAGTCAATCTATCGAAAATTACCCAAATCAAATCATACCCCTTCAACGTCTTCGGCAAACTTGTCACAAAATCCATATAAATGCTATCCCACTTCCATTCTGGAATACTCAACAGTTGTATCAGACCTGACGGTCTCTGATGTTAAATCTTCGACTTCTGACAAGTCAAACAAGCATACACAAATTCCACAATTTCCTTCTTCATGCTGGGCCACCAAAACAACCTCTTCAAGTCTTGATACATATTTGTGGCACTAGGATGAATACTCAACCCGCTTCTGTGACCTTCTTCAAGAATACTCTTCTTGATTTCTGGCACATCAGGAACATACACTCTATCTCTGAACCTCATCACACCATTCTCATCAATCCGAAAATCACCTCCGTTACCTTGATTAATTAACATGAGATGATCCACCAAGTTGAAATCAGACTTCTGATATTCCCTGATCTCTTGAAGGATACCGCTAGTCAACTTCAACATACCCAATTTCACACTGTTAATAGTCTCTTCACAAATTAAACTCATATCTCTGAATTGCTCAATTAGTTCCAACTCTTGAACCATAAGCATCGACATATGCAAGGACTTTCTACTCAACGCGTCAGCCACAACATTAGCATTACCCAGATGGTAACTCAGTTCAAAATCACAATCCTTCATAAGTTCAAGCCACCTTCGCTGCCTCATGTTCAACTCCTTCTAATCAAACAAATACTTCAAACTCTTGTGATCACTGAACACTTTGAATCTGGACCCAAATAGATAATGTCTCAAAATCTTCAACACAAACACCACAACAACCAACTCTAAATCATGCGTAGGATAATTTCGTTCATGAATCTTCAGTTGTATGGAAGCATAAGCAACAACCTGGCCGTTCTGCATCAATACGCCCCCAAGATCCATCTTCGATGCATCTCAATACACCACAAAAGGCTCACTTGGACTCGGCAAGATCAACACTGGAGCAGTCGTCAACTTCTTCTTAAGTTCCACAAAGCTCTGCTCACAAGCAGCATCCCACATATAAGCTTGACCCTTTCGAGTCAACTGAGTCAACGGCAATGCCAACTTAGAAAAACCTTCGATGAACTTACGATAATAACCAGCCAACCCAAGAAAACTTCTAATCTCAGTAGCGGACTTTGGGGTCTCCCAGTGTAACACAACATAAATCTTCGACGGGTCAACATCAATTCCTCCACTAGAAATCACGTGGCCAAGGAAACTCACTTCCTTCAACAAAAACTCACACTTAGACAACTTGGCATAAAGCTTCTTGTCCTTCAAAACTTGCAATACAACTCTTAGGTGTCGCGCATGTTCTTCCTCGGACTTAGAATATATTAAAATATCATCAATAAACACCACCACAAACTGATCCAAATAAGGATGGAAAATCCTATTCATATACTCCATGAATACGCCAGGTGCATTCGAAAATCCAAACGGCCTCACAGTATATTCATAGTGTCCATATCTCGTTCTGAAAGCTATCTTCGGAATATCATCAGGCTGAACTCGAATCTGATGATAACCAAACCTCAAATCAATCTTGCTAAACACACAGGAACCCACCAATTGATCCATCAAATCATCAATCCTCGGGAGTGGATACTTATTCTTAATAGTCACCTTATTCAACTGCCGATAGTCCACACAAAGTCTCATGCTACCATCTTTCTTCTTCACCAACAACACAGGAGCACCCCACGGAGAAACACTCGGTCGAATAAACTTTTTCTCAAGCAAGTCTTCCAACTGTTTCTTCAATTATCCTAACTCAGATGCAGACATCCGGTAAGGAGCTATCGATACAGGACTAGTGCCCGGTATCACCTCAATAGTAAACTCTACCTCACGCTCAGGAGGTAAGTCACTCATATCGCTTGGAAACACCTCTGGAAATTCCTGAACAACCGGTAGCTCTACGCGCACTGCTTCACGATCAACTTGAAACGATGCAAACAAGGAAAACATCTGGGCCTCATCTTCCAAGAGTTCTCTTACTTGCTTGGCAGATACAAACATCAGCTCCCCTCCATCGCCAAACTCAGGAAACCTCACAGTTTTGCTAAAACAATCTATGTGAACATAGTTGTACTCCAACCAGTTCATCCCAAGGATAACATCAATTTGGTGTAAAGGTAGAAAGACCAAGTCCATCACAAAGTTCCTATCATAAATAGTCAAAGGGCAGCTCAAACAGACTAATGCAGTAGTCACAGAACCATTGGCCGAGGTATCGATAACCATACTTTCATTCATAGAAGACAATTTCAAATCCAATCTCTTAGCACATTCAAGCGAAATAAATGAATGGGTAGCACCAGTATCAACTATAGCAATCAATTCAACATCAGTAATAAAACAAGTACCTCTGATCAAGTTATCTGTCTTGGCTTCTTCTGCACCGCTCAAAGGAAACACTCTGCCACTTGTCTGAGCAGCAGTAGCAGTCTTCTTCGGCTGCTGACACTGGGTACTGATGTGACCCTTCTCTCCACAGTTGAAACAAGTCGGAGCTTCTTCTTTACAATCAATAGCCTTGTGACCCCTCTTGCCGCAACGGTGGCATCTCAGCGCCTTACAATTCTCAGCATGATGGCCTTGCTCGCCACACTTAAAACACTTACCTGGAGCGTTAGCTGCTCCCCCACTTGGATTTTTCCCATTAGAAGCCTTCTGCTTCCCTTTATCACTAGAAGTCACATACGGTTTTCCTCTGAACTGACCTTTCTCTTTCTTCTCACTCAGCTGCTTATAGTGAGTAGATCGAGCTCGGCTATCTTTGTCATAGATTCTGCTCTTGTTCACTAGTTCTGAAAACCGACGAATCTACTGATATCCAATTCCCTGCTTAATCTCTGGTCTCAACCCTTTCTCAAACTTGAGACACTTCGACATCTCTGCATCAGCACGATTGTAATGCGGGCAAAACTTGACCAAGTACTCAAACTTTGCCGCATACTCAACCACAGTCATATTACCTTGCTTCAGCTCAAGGAACTCCACCTCTTTCTTTCCCCGAACATCTTCAGGAAAATACTTTCTCAGAAACTCTTCTTTAAACATAGCCCAAGTCACTGCCATGCCAGCATCTTCTAATCTCTGGCGAGTGTTATCCCACCAGTCCTCAGCTTCTTCTGCCAGCATATGCATACCAAACTGTACTTGTTGCGCATCAGTGCATGCCATAACTCGAAAAATCTTCTCAATCACCTTCAGCCATTTCTGCGCACCTTCAGGATCATGAGTACCCACAAAAGTCGGCAGACTGTTCCTCTGAAACTTTCCCAAAGCGCGGAACTCATCTGGAGGTCCACCATTCTGAGCCATCACTTGGGCAAGTGATTCCAGCGCATCAGCAATAGCACGATCATTCCTTCCTGCCATCTACAACCACCAACAAGGTTAGAAGGAAACAACTCATCAATAGTGTTCTCACACTATCGACTGACAGGGGACTAACAACATAAAGACTTGGCCGGACGGACCGACCTGCTCTGATACCACTAATGTAACACCCTTTCTACCCCAACACATAATAAGGCAAAATAACACGTAAATCAGAGTGAATAAATAAATCTCATTAAAAATGCCACGAAAGCGCGAACATTTCTCAAAGTCAACAAAACATGTCACTGCTCCGTAACATACGAGTTTTCCAAAGTACATCAAAACATCATAAAGAGCGGAACTCAAAACATAAATCAAAGTTTCCTAAAAAGGGAAATTAAATAAAAATGACTTCAACAGTATAAAATCAACTCAAGGAACCCAACCCGATGTTACATATCAGAGCAAGACCCTCTAGGCTGACCAAAAGGCTAAAACACTCAAAAACTTCAAAAGTACTCCTCAACGGCGTCCACGGCTAAACTGCATCATCTGCATGTTACCCACGTGGAGGTAACATTCAAACAGGCAGGGTGAGTAAAACAATTCATAATAATCAATGTATAACAATTAATGCATAAACGGCGTCATATTTATATTCAACACATTGATACCCTTTTAAAATACGCCTCGAAGGCACAACTTCATAATTCACACAGAAGAACTCATGAATGCAATATGCAACACAACCCAATGCATGTGGTACCAATCATCACAGCTCGATGGACACTAGGCCATCAACCCTCCATAGATCCCCATCAATAGGATCGGAGCACATCACAACACTTCACATCCACACAATGGGATTGAAGTCATAATAATCGAGGTCCTGAACCGAAGTCTGGATGCAAATGAATGTATGATGCACACATCACAATAATAATCCTCACAATACAGCATATGGTGCATCATCATTCATCATAATATGATATAATTCATCATTCATCATGTTATCACATACTTCATCATTCCTCATATTATTTCATCATATTAATTCAATCAATACATCATAGAAACCATCATAGCATCATGTACATATCACCCAAAACCCACTGCCATATTCCCAGTAATTCATCACTAAAATCCCAGAATCAAACACCAAGGCATCGCTGCACAAGGATCACATTTCGCGAACTCTGCTACGTTCGCTGACTGCTCGCTAGGCGAGTCCCTAGCAAATGCTCGCTGACTGCTCGCTAGGCGAGTCTCTAGCGAATGCTCGCTGACATACGATTCAACTTCCCAATGCTCCTAAAACATGTTCAAGTCATCCCTAAGGTCATACGGAAATAACTGTGCTCTATCTCTGGTTTATTAGGCTAAACTGGCGACATTTGCAACACCTAAAATACTATTTTTCCCAATTTACTCTGAGTACATCAGGGTTACTCATATTAAATCTCGATATTCCTACAAGGTTAGTACATCACAGTCTCAAAGGTTTAGCCACAAGGCCGAAGGTTTCCCTTCTAAAATTAATATTCAGCGATACATACCATCGATCATATTCTCAGAGTCGTATTATCAGTTTCCCTAATTTTTCCCACAAGTAACCCAAATTATCCCAAAGTTTAATCTCACCATACACATCGACAGATACACATAGAAAACTATGAAAGGTAATACTCCCCATACCTTAGTCGAATCTGCAGCTTTTCACGATCACTTGGGTTTTCTGCTTCCGACCTTTCTTCAGAGCTCTGGCCATAATTCCACGGTTAACACAAAATGAACTTCCTTTTCCTTTCAGAACTCAGTTTTGTCAAACCTAGCCTTGGGCCTTACACATTGGGCTTTTCCCTCATTACCCTTACTAACTCTTCATAATTCCCATTTTACCCTTATTCTCCTTATTTTTATTTTAATTAATAATAATACTAATAAATTAATATTATATGTTATTAATCAAAATAAACACTCCAAAATGCACATTATTTCCAATACTTCATTAATCAACTCAAAATCACTGAAATTGAACATTCTTAATTAAATACTTAATTAAAATATTCCGATTAAATTCGGGGTGTTACATGTTGTACTAAAGTCTAGAACCTAGGATCGAATGTGTCGCATATCGTCCTAAGGATGTATACTAAACACTCTAGGTAATTGAGGAAAAGCCCCTCAATCACCATTTCCCGAGTATAAGGCTCATGGCACAAAATCCATTATATTTATTAAGTGTGTTAAGGTTGTATGAAGATGAGAAGAGGAGATGCACGAAAGGTCTAAGGGAAACTCGGCCCTAACGTTGTCATGCAAAGTGATCCTAAAGTTTGGATTGAAAGGGGAAACATCTACCCTAATGTTAGCATACTTAGATTAAATGCCTAACGTCTCTCATACTCCCATCCTAAACGGAGGGACTAGGAATCTTATGGGGATCATGGCAAGAAAGCACAAGAAGAACAAAGGAAGAATCAATCACAAGTAGAGAAATGCAAACACGAAAATGCACAATTAGAATGGTGGGAGGGAGGAAAAATGTGTGGGGCAGCAGCCGCCACAAGCGCGTCTCGACCTCAACAGTGATGCAAGAATGATGCAAACATATGGAGAAAAGCGAGACATGCAAGCAATTAAACATGCAAACGAATGATCGATTCGAACCACATATAAGCACGCAAATAAAATGAAAAATGATCATACATATCAACAACATCAGGATTAATCAACCACAAACAATGGCAAATAGCCAAAACAATTCAATCTTAATGCATCACACTGATCTATGATGATTCGAATCGAATCGGTATGCGAACACGCAAATAAAATAGCAAACATGGCATTCTGGTACAGTGTTAATCGGTTAACACATACGGTTAATCGGTTAACCTGTGTAAAACAAGTGAAATTTTGGAAATTCGTAGGTGTTAATTGGTTAACACCATGCGTTAATCGGTTAATACCCTGAAACCTTTGAAAATTTTGAATATTTGAATTGGTTAACCGGTTAACCACATATGTTAACCGGTTAACACTGTACCAGAAGTGACAAACAGCAACAGAAAAAGCACTTAATGCACAAAATCACTTAATCAAGTGATCCAACAGATCAGCTTATCAAATAAGCACAAAATTACACTTGCAAACAGAAAACCAATAGACATGCAAACATGTCTATACAGCACAATCGCAATTCACACGGATAGGAACTCACAAAATTCAATCGAATGTGAAAATCATCATGGAAATGCAAATAAGCTCAAAAAAACAGTTATGGATCTAGAATCTCCAACCTTCGAAGCGGAGATTTGCTCCGGTTAGTGTTGATCAACAGAATTTGAGTAGTTCAAACAATAGAAACCCGGAAAACTTCGAGAGCCAAGCCAATTGTGGTTGTACGAACGAAGATCTGCCGAATTCGAGTCGAAACGCTTCGAATAATCACTTCTAACTCAAGCTCCAAAATCAGATCTCAATTTGCACGAAAATTGATAATGAAAATTGATCCAAAGATGAGGACGGATGAAGGTTTATGCTCAAGAATCCATTGATTTCAATGAAAAATCAATGAATCCTAATGAAAAAGGAGCTTTGAGTGTGGTTTTTGGAAAATAGAGAAGTTTAGAGAATTTGAGAGAATTCTTGATCAATTCTGAAAAATGATTGTGAGAAATGAGAATTGGCTCCTTTTGGTTTGGAGTAGATCATATAAATACCATCTAGGTTTGGGTCCCAAAGGTGGGGTTTGGACTTTGGATTGGAAAGTTGGTTTGGACCTAGGCATGGGAATTTGGAGGGAAAACTAAAATAACAAACTTTCAAGAACACTCTAGATCCTTCTTTTTGGTAAAAATGAGTTTCAATGTGATCAAATTCGGACCCCAAGTGCAAATGTCTTGCAAACTCATGTACAGGGCAAAATCTGCTATGGTTAACCGGTTAACCATATGCGTTAGCTGGTTAACACTATTAAAAATTGAATTCTGGGCTGATTCTCGAATGGTTAATCGGTTAACCATATGTGTTAATCGATTAACACCTTCAAAAATTTTAATTTGGCGTCTTTTGGAGGGAAACCTGCTCGTTTCCCTGTTTCTCGCCATTTTGAGCTCTGCTAAGCTTCCGACACTTGCTCTTGAACACTGTGACTGCGACAGTGTTGGATATAGACTGAATGTTGTCTCCTGATCTGAGCATAACCTGCAAAATAAAATCGGCCGCTCGACCGCTGGGCAAAATAAATGCCGTCTCTTCTGATGCTCATTGTTCAGTTTCTTGCACGAGAATGAAACTTTAGCCACGGGAACCTTGATCCCCTGCCTCGAGAACCAATGCTATGCAAAATGCTGATGCCATGAAATGCAATGAAACATGAGCTAGATAAAGAAAAATAGGTTAGGTAAATTTTGGGGTGCAACAAGTAATAGGATTGAGGAGTTCAGTTTCCATAGATATCCAACTCGAGGGAATCAACAAAGGATTATGGACCAAGTTCAATCTGAATTACAGGAAGTCAGGGCTCTTATAGCTCAGTTTATGGAGCTAATGCAGAATATTGCCAACGGACAGAAACAATTGAGGACTCTGGTCCAACCTCTGATAGCACGGGTTGATGAAGAGGGTGTTCCTCATGGAGGATATGGTGTTATTCCTCCACCTATTGGTGGTTTTGTTCCACAAGGCGCTAATATTCCTACTTTTGTTGTACCTCCGGGCGGAGGTACTATTAATGAAGCCGATAATGTTGTTGGTGGATGTGTGTGTGCAGTATATGGGGCTGCTGGTCCTCAATGGGAAGATCACTAGGATGATGTCTTTTCTATGAGAGATATGGAAGGTGTTTTTCCATCTAAGGATGATAAAAAGGTTTAAGCTGATCAAGGAAAATATGAAGTCTTATGAGAACCAAAATTCTTTGGGTCACGATATGTCAGATCTCGATCTAGTTCCAGGGGTCAGGATTCCCCCGAAGTTCAAGGTGCCAGATTTTGACAAGTACAAAGGGACGAATTGCCTAGAGTACATATTCGGGCATACTTCAGAAAGATGTATGCATACTCTGACGATGAGAAGTTGTTAATGCATTTTTTCCAAGACAGTTTGGTAGGAGCGTCTTTGGAATAGTATATGGGGCTTGAGAGAACCTATATCTGAAGCTAGAGAGAATTGGCTGAGGCTTTTGTTCGCCACTATCAGTACAATAGTGATATGGCACCGAACATGATCCAATTATAGAGTTTGTTGTAGAAAAACAACGAGAGCTTTAAAGAATACGCCCAGAGGTGGCGGGAATTAGCAACAAGGGTGCATCCTCCCATGGTGGAGAGAGAATTGATTGATATGTTTATGGCTACATTTCCTGGGGTGTATTATGAGAAGTTGATAGGTTGTATGTCAGCGGGCTTTTCTGATTCAGTGATGGCAGGTGAGAGAGTGGAAAGTGGAATTATGTCTGGAAAAATTCCAAATGGTAGTGGATCCTCTTCGGGAGGAATGAAGAAACCATATACAGCAAACCCTAAGAAGAGGGAAGGGGATGCTAATGTTATTTCTCATAAGGGTAAAGGTAGAGCGCAATCTTAGTATAATTAATAAGTTGCAACTGTAGCTATCCCAGCTACAGCTTAGCAACAAGTTAGCGCTCCACAACCTTATGCTGGCAGACAGAGAATGACCAACAGAGAGTTTGAGACTCCTCCGATGCCTTATTCTCAACTGTTGCAACATTTTCTTCAATGGTAGCTTATTCATAAGAGAACCATGGCGCCTCTCACTGATGCACCTCCTCCTGGTTATGACGCTAATGCAAGATGCGAATTCCATTCAGGCGCTCCTAATCACAATATTGATAGTTGCAAAGCCTTCAAGCACAAGGTTCAGGACTTGCTTGACTCAAAGGCTATTAATTTCACCAACGAGGGGTCTAATATGAACTAAAATCCGATGCTGAATCATGGTGTGGCAAGAGCAAATGTTGTTATTAAAGGAAATAGATTGAATCTGATAATGGATGTTGAGGATTTGAAGACTCATTTGAGCTTCGTGAAGGATAGGTTGTTGAAGGGGGGAGTATTCCCAGGATGTTCTACTTATTGTTCAGATTGTGAATCAAAGCCCGAGGGTTGTAACCTTTTGAAGAGAGGTATTCAGAGGATGATTGATGATGGTTGTTTATAATTTGATAGAGTTGTAGGAGAGTGTTGCGGTGAGAATCGTGATACCAAGCTATTGATTAACTTGAATCTTAATTCTTAAATTCACAACCGGACTTTAATTTATCCAAAGGAAAGGTCTAAAGAAAGAAAGAACCTTTTGCGCGATGTAACAACAATGCTAAGAGATTCGGGGATCGGGGGTTGGTTATGCACAGGGTAGGTATTTCACATCCTAAGCATCTGTAGTACTCTACAGGAACCTTTTGTTTGCTTGCATGCTAATACTTGCTAAATGTTTTCTATGGATTGGGATTGGGTAAAGGTGTAGGTTAAAACCTAAAGATAGTTTCTAAGTTTGCTCGCAAAGACGTTGCGTCCTCTGCCTACGTATCCTAACTAGGATAGAATCAGAGCAATCGTAGTTCACCTCACAAGGGATGAAGAACACTTGATTATGACCAAGGTTCAGAGGGGAACAAACATAACAATGTTTGTATAGAGTTTTACAAAACTCTCTAGATCTATGTTAAACACTCAAAAGGGGAGTAAGTAATCATTGTTATGATTCTTACATAGAGTTTACAAACTCTAACCTAGGGTTCTAGTCGAAGAACACTCCTAGTGTAGGTGGGTCTTTTAGACTTAAGGCAAAGTCTAAGGCTTATACTAATGTTCAAGATGACTTCACAAAGTTAAGGAAGGGTAATGAGCTATCCAATGACACAAGGGTCAATGGAGAGACTTTTCCTTTGGAAGGGAAAAGATGAGGCAGCTTCGATGAGAACTTGGAAGTTCCATTACTTGGGGAATAAATACTTAACAAAGTAAATAAGCAAGATGGAATAAGACAAGTAAGTATGCAAATTACAATAAGCATATACTTCAAATGATATCAGGGGTTACAACCAATAGTCAAACATCCTAACAAAAACTTGGGGCATATTTTAACAAAGATTGAAGTATGATAAAGGTAACAACCATATGAACAAATCATAATTTGAAGATAAGCATGTCATAAGTTCAAAACATAGCAAATGTAACAATATTTAGGCATTGATGACAGTCAAATACGCAAGGACTGATCACAATAGTTAAACTCAAGATTTTAGGAAGAGAACATCAATTCATGGTAACAACCAACAAGAAATGAAATATCAACATGTTTTAACAAACATAAAGTAACCCAATATCGATAAATCTCACAAGATAAAATAAGCATAGTATGAAAGAAATGCGATCAAGACGTGAGGTAACGACCTAAGAACGAACCGACTAACAAGTAGGCAAGAAGCAATGTAACAGCAAGCAAGTTGAAATTTCAATCCATTAAATGAAACTAGACATCACCGTGAGCAAGTTGCAAAAACAACGGGCTAAAAATGATAAACAATGGATAAGTTATGAATTATTGAAGTTTCAAAAGATTTTGTGACAATAAAATAAACAAATGAAACAAACACCTAAAAAAGTGGCATGGGTAGGGATTGAACCCACACCCCTTGGCAAGCAAGCCTCAAACAAGAACCACTGGGCCCAAGGGGCGCGTGTGATGAAGAGGGAGAGAGAAAAGGTAAAATAATAAAACAAGGAAATTAGGAAAAAAACAAAAGGGTTCGACCTCCACCCGGATCGAACCCAGGACATGCAGGTGAAAGGCGCTTTTGATTCAAAGTTCTTACCACTGGGGTGGCTATACATCCGAGTATAAAGCCACCCCTAAAAACACATAGGGCATATTTCAATGGATTTCTGGGCAAAACAAACATCAAACAAACAATGGTCAATGCGGATTGGATTCAAACTACATCAAAACCAAACCAAAATTTACAAACTTTGATTCTAACCTGCTTGGAATTCAATGTAAAAAAGGGTGATAACAAACATGTTCCTAAATAATACAAGCATCACATAATTGGAGTGAACATGCAAATGTGAGTTTTTGAAAAGTATTTTAAAGTTTTAATGATCAAAGTTGATGTGGACCAGCCTATGTTTCAAACACACCTGCTTAAAATGTGCAAATCAAGGATTAATAAAAAAAAACACAAACTAGACTATGGAGTGGCTATCAAACTGCAGTGGTAGTGTGGGAGAGTTTAAAGTAGCCTTGATAATGCTAAGTAAGAGTCTTAAAAGCAATGCTGTCAACTTGTGAACCTCTCCTGAATTGCAATGAGTAAGAAGCTTAATACTAATGATTGGTCTGACCTAATGGTAGGAGGCTTGACAGGATCAAGGGCCAACTGCTTCACATGGTCACAACACAAATCAAAATCAAACTGTTCTAAGCAGTACCAAAATCAAAACCACACCTGCCAACTAGACTAAAGCTAAATCCTATAGTTGATCTTGAACAGGCCATGGACACTAAGGCAAACTAGTATCGTAAATGCCTACATCAATCCAAAACTTTCACAAATGCAAGTTCATTATCTTAAGACAACAGTCCTTATGCACATGGACACACTAACAGTGACCTCTCAAATTCAAATTGAGCTTGAAGCTCCCAGCCAACTGTCAAACCTGTTGTGTTCCTCACAACCAGTTGTTGATTAATTACATGGATGAGTTAACAGAACTTGATGAATGAAATAAGCACTAAAGTGATCTCAATGGAACCTAAAACCTCATCTGCTAAGACTACAGCAAAAACCTTAAACTCCTAAAGCAGCAGTGCATCAAAAGCTGATAAACTTAAATCATCATTTCCACACAACAACATCAATCCTTGGTGTCATATATTTCAATAGTTTGGTCCCCTCAAGAGGTAACAACTTAAACAGAAAGCTAGTTCCAAGTGTGCTATGGGATTGGTTCTAACAAGAGGTTTTCCTCAAAATACAACTGAGCCAAATATTGATATGTGAGTTGTCATGAAAAGTGTGAGTTACCTATGACTAACACAAGATGAACAAAAACAGGTTTTTCAAGATCAAATAAAAGCCTATGCAAGTTGTACATACATTCCTCATGGACAAACTTAAAGGAAGAACTCAGCCCCTTTTTCATGGATTATGAGATGATCACTAAATTATAATCTGGTGAAATGTTCCTATTTTTTAAGATCATGCAGTATTTTTTACAATGCTAAAGCAACACACAATGGCAGCAACTATTTCTCAATACAAGTTAACGCACTTTAACAAAAAATGGAGCAGTTAAGAAATGAAGTTTTACATGAAAGCAAAGTTTAAACAAACCTCAAAATAATAAACTGACAATTAATCAAAATGTCAACCTATTCAACATTGGTTTTTCAGTCACACAAGGTAAAAGCAAAAGGTTTTACAATCTCACTACCTCAGCTAGGGCTAAAGAGTTAAACCTAAAAGATTTCCAAAAGATTAGATGCAAACTTGATGAGAAAGCAAGTTGAAAGCCAAAACAAGGAGGAGGCATGATCTGTTTGAATCAGTCCCACACACAAGCTTCAATCATAATATAAAGTATGTTCAAGCTTTAAAATTGTTCATAAACATCATGGAACTGAAAGTTAACCATTAACTGCTCACTTCACACAATACAATGCAATATTTGAAAACAACAAGGTTGGAACATTTTGAGGTCAGAAGAATGGATACAACAATTTTCAAATATGATTGCAAATGAGTCTAACACTTGAGGTTGTCATGAAATGCATACAACAAGATTATGGATACCAAATTGCATTTGTGTTAAACATGTGAAGCAGGGCTGTCATGACAGCAAAATAAGACAACACACAAATGGATTGATCATGCACATACAGGTCCTAATACTAACAGAAGTCTAATGTTTCAATGGAGTGACCTAATACAATCAAAAAGAAGTGAAGTGTGTGTGATAGTGGTTTTCAAAACTGTTAGTAGCAGGTGGTATAAACTGGTCCAACTACAATCAAGTGGTCTCATGTTGACAAACATTGCACACACACATCATACATGTGGGAAAGAGTGAGTTACAACTCAAAAATATGCATATTGCAAGCAAACCAGAATTTGGTACATGGTCATGGTAAACTTGGTTTAAAGAGAGCAGTTTGAGGGTGAAACAAGAAAAGAGGCACATATAGGTCAGTCCAATCATCCTCACATCTTATAATCATGCATCTGAATGAGTAACAACTCAAAATGATAGGTATACACCCACAGAGCAGCAATTTGGGTATGTTGTGACATATTTTGGTGTTAAAATGCAATTGTGAGTGGAGTTGTGAAAACAGGCAAGAAGAGATCAAATTATCAATGTGCACACATCACAATTATGACAAGGAATGAGTTTTAAATCACAAAATAAGCATAGGACAGTTGGGATGAAAATTGGCATGTTGTGGTATTTAGTATGAAAAACTGTCTTTGGTAAGTTTATGTGGCAGCAGGGCATTTTTTCAAATTGAGAAGTTTTAAACCAAAGCAATAACACACACTCATCATAAAAGTGATAATAGACATTTCAATGCTCACACACCAGTTCAAAATATCATCACACAAAAGGAGACATATTGAGGCTTAAGAAATGCACAAACAAATAACATGCTAAGGCAGCTGGCCAGTCCATGACAGATGGGACGATTTGGTAGCATACACAAATTTCAAATGAGTAAAGAAGTGATATTATGCATATAGATCATGTATAATGCAGTTGAAACAGAATATAATGTGTTGGTGGTATCATGTTATTTGAAAATGCAAGTGAAGGAACCAAAACAGTTTGAACACATAATGGAGATTTTGAACTTACAAGTACCTCATACAATCTCAAAACATGATGACAAATGAGTCCACAATCTTAATATCAAGCAACAACTGATCCAAGATAGAAATGATATCTAAAACCAAGTTTTGACAGCAAAAACAATAATAGAATCTCAAGCCTCAAAGTTCAAATCTCATGCTTCTCATATTTCTACCAAGCAAACATCATGAGCAAGATTATGTAAGCATTAAATCATGATTTAGAATATCGAGATACAAACATGGTAGGCACAACAGTCCACTACTCAATTCCATAGTGATAAAGCTAGAGTGGCACAAAAAGAGCATAAGTGTGAAAACAAGAGACACATTGATTCAAACATGATCGCAGGGCAAAGGGATCCTATGACTAATTTACAAGTTAATCCAAACATCACTAATGAACTAAAACTAACAGGCCTAGGGCAAGTTCATCAATATTTCAACATTGGATCCACAAAACTACCACATAACCAAAACTTCAAAAAACAAGTTGTTCATGATATCAAAGTACAAACTTGGTAACACATCATCAATACATCATTTACAAATGAAAATACACTATAAAAAACAAGTAGCATAATCATGAAACAAAAGTTCTTGACCAAGAACTAAAGTGGGGCAGCAATGGTACATTTTCACCAAAATCAACCCAAAATGTTACAACATGATAATGTATGATCAAGAAAGGGTGTGAATGTCACATACCTCTTGTAGACAAATCTTGAATAAGCTAAGAAGCTTAGAAACCCAGAGGTGCTCCTTCTTTTGCAATGATATGAGACTTGCTTCCTCTTAAAGCAACCAAACCAAACTTTAGGACATGTGGAGTTAATGGATTTCCAGCTGGTTTTTAATGCCTTAGACAGTTATAATATGATGTATGGGAGGTGTGTGGATGATTAGATCAACAATAAAAAGCTTAGACCAAGATTTGGCAAGTTTTGAGGGTTGTGGTCAAACTTTCTTAGTGTGAAAGTTGACTTTTAGCAATTTGATAGTTTTTGAAGGTTTAAAGGTATGGACACCTTCTATATGACATTTAAAGATTGTATGGGCGCTTTTTAGAGGTTTGGAAGGGATGGAATTGGTCTTGAGCAGAGTTTTGCTCAAGACATTTTTTTGGTGGAAATGGAAGTTTTGAAGATTTTAGGATTCTTGATGAATGAGAGGAGAGTAAGAGCTGTGGTTTGATGATATTTCTCTGGTGTGTTTGAGCTTATAGAGGAGGCCTCTATTTATAGGAGAAATGAGAGTGAGGGTTGATTTGGTTTTTTCCATTTTTGGAGGGAGTCTTGGAAGAAAATCTTTCCATATCTAGTGGCAGCCATCTTCACATCAGTTCCAAGGCTCAATGCAGGAAAAACCAGCTGATATGAAGGAGTGAGGTGACTTGAAATGAAGCTAGAGAGGTAGGGAGCTGCAGCTGCCACATCCTTGGGGAAAAGTTTCTCTTTCCTCCCTTTTATGATTATTTTAATATCAACTTGCTATCAACTTGCAATGCTCATCAAACCAACTTATCTTCTGGTTTTCTCCTCATCCACACCTCACATTATCAGTTTGAATTACAATCCAAGGGCTGAGAATGGCTGATGTGGTGAAAATCTGATTTTGAGAAGTTTTGACAAAGTGGTTCTAAGTGTGGCAGGCCCAACTTTCATGGTGCATAACTTCCTGCTCAAACATGCTATTGAGAATTTCTACCATAATTTGGAAAGCCCTTAAGTAGCTCTACAACTTTAATGTTTTGGGAATTTTCAAATTCTTGATGGAACTAGGTTGAAAAACCCTTCAAATATTCTGAAAAAACCACTTACAAGTGTTAAATAACTTAGAAATTTTCTAAGTTATTTCCCCTTCAAAAATGAATTTTGCTATAACTCCAATTCTATGCATTTTTTGATCATGGACCACTTTGAGGCTTTTGTAGGATTTGTCAAGAGCTTTCCAATGAGCTTTGAACCACTTCAATTGGATGTGTGGTTGAGGAGTTATGGTCTTGCCCCTTTCGAAACCCTAATTCTCGATTTTTGCAATTACTTCTTAACCCTTGATCCAATGGTCATGAAATTTTATGGGGAGGTGTAATATGACATAAGGAACACTTTTTATTCACATCTTGAAGTCAAATTCCTTATTGTTGAAGAGTTGACTTTTTGGTCAACCATTCGAACGATCGGTGCCTACCGAGTCGCCCGTTGATGATCCGGACATCCTGAGGACTTGAAACTCTTTGGATGGACTTTAATAAGCCATAGGAACTTAATGGACCAAAATACCACCATTGAAATACTCTTTAAAACAAAAGTCAAACTATGGTTGACTTTTCCTAATCGAAAACCCAAATCGGGTATCTCAAATTGCACTGTTCTCAATCCCTGGGTGACCACCTCAAACTGAATTCATACTTGATCCAATGTATTATCCTTGATATTGTTTGAAGTTGGATCAATCCAAAACATTGATTGATCAAGCCCTCGAAGTTTCGATTTTGACGGTACGGAACCCTAATTCATCTGCATCTTAACAAAGATAAACTGCAAATGGGTTAAGGTTACCTAATCAAGCAAATATGTTCCTACAATGATGATGAGGATCTAAGGGGTCAAAATTTGGGGTGCAACAGAGAGGATGTTGATGACAGGGTTAGTAATGACGGAAGAGATATCGCCACAATTTTAATTCCTTACTGGACCATAAATCTTTCAGCGCCTGCTAGGTCGGCACCGATGATCATTACTGTTACAGGACCCGTGTTGTATGAGAGCACCAAGGCCATTCCATGGAACTATGGGGCAGAAGTTTTCTATAACGAGCAGAAGCAAGAGTTTACCAGTTCATCGTATGGTAGTTCTTCTGTTGAGAACATAGTTGGTGCAGGTGGGATCACTTGAAGTGGACGAGTATTTTCTCCTTCTGATGCTAATGATAAGGGAAAAGGAAAGGCAGTGGTTGAGAATGATGGACAACAACAAGCTGGTGGTGGTAATTCATTTTCTAAGGATGTCGAGGAGTTTATGAGGCTAATTCGTAAGAGTGACTACAAGATTGTGGATCACTTGAATCAGATTCCTTCGAATATTTCTATTTTGTCTTTGCTGTTGTGTTCTAAGGCACACCAAAATGCTTTGTTGAACATATTTAACTCAACTTATGTACCGCAGGAAATTTTCGTTAACCAATTGGAAGAGGTTGTGGCGCATGTCAATGCTTGAAATGGTTTAGATTTCACCGACCTAGATTTCACTCTTGCTAGGAGAAATCACAACTATGCTTTACATATTTCTATGAAGTGCATAGGATCATTGTTGTCTCATGTCCTGATTGACACAGAATCGTCGCTCAACGTGTTGCCAAAGAAGGCGCTAATGAAATTGGATACCCAGGGGTTGATTTGTACACCAAGTGATTTGGTGGAGATTGAATTTGATGGCTCAAAGAGGTCTGTGTTTGGAGAGATAGTGATGCCCATTCAGGTTGGACCTAAGACCTTCGATGCAAATTTCTACACAATGGATATCCAGCCAGCGTATAGCTGTCTGCTTGGCTGGCCATGGATACATGCTGCGGGAGTATTTACTTTAACCTTGCATCAGAAGCTGAAATACATGATGGAGGGAAAGGTTGTTACGGTGTGCAGTGAAGAAGATATCATGGTTAGCCATTGGTCATCTTTCAATTACGTTGAGGTGGATGGGGAGATCCGCGAAACGCTCTGTCAAGCCTTCAAAGCTGTACATATTCAAGAGAAGCCTCCTATAGAAGTCAAAGGCCCAGAGGTTTCCATTTCGTCTTTCAAAGAAGCCCGTGCTAATCATTGAGTCTGGATCTTCTCAGAGGTGGGACCAGGTTCTTGATGTTCTTGTCAAACAAGATAAATTTTGCCTAGGGTTCAAGCCCTCCAACTATTCTCAAGACCCTCCGAGATACAGGGGACCTGCTCAATTCACCAGCTGTGGAGTCATATTTGACAAGATTCATGCCATAGAGGATGATGAAGGTGATATCGATTGCGCTATGGATGCATGGATTCGTCCATGTGCTCCTGGCCAGAAGTTGTATAACTGGACCATCGAGGAAGTCATTCATGTTACTACTGCAGAGTAATGTTCATCTATTTTTTATTATGTACAGTTCTACATTCTGCACAAGACGTAGTGACCCATATATGGGGCATTTTGTTATTTGCTCAGATGAGTTGGTTTGTTGATCTTCTCAGCATTTCTCCGGGTGGTGTTTCTTTGCATTTGCATTTTGCATAACATCCTTCAAAATGCATAACATTTCCATTTTGTATGGAGTATTATGCCATATTCAAACATATGCATCGAAAGCATAAGTCAGGTTTGAGGTCTTGGTTGCCAGTTGTCTTTCCAGAAGATAATGGCATGATTCAAAGGATTTTGTTTTATCCTCAGCGGAAATCATTAATAGATGTGTTCATTTCACTTAATTCTCCCGGCAGAGTCGTTTGTTTAAACCCCTCCTTCCCCGTCAGAGTATTATTTTCAAGTTGTGAATTGGTTGATTCTACTTCCTGCATATCCCGAGTGTTTTATTCCAACTCTTGGATGGTAATCCCTAGTTTAGTCTTGTCTTTCTTGGATGTTATCCCAACTTTTAGTTGGTAGTCCTGTTTTGTGGATGTTATCCCAACTTTTGGTTGGTAGTGTCGCTACCGAGAAAATAAGGTGCCGGCAAAACAGAAGAGTCGCCACCTTTCGTTATTTATCCCTCAGAGCGGGAAAGGAAACAATCGGAAAAACCTGACGCAAAAAGGTATAAGACAAGGTCATCGCAACCATTGTCTGGGTTCGGGAGTCGGTTACGTAAGGGGAACGTATTAGCACCCCTCACGTCCATCGTACTCGATGGGATCCACGCTTGTTGGGTTTATCTGACGGGTTGGTTTACTATGTACCTATCAAGGATGGCTTAAAAAGAAAAGAAAATGACTCCGCAAAGCGTCGCGCTTTATGCCTACGTATTCTCATCAGAGAATGAGAAATCAGAGTCAACGTAGTTCGGCTAACTACGGGTTACGGGGAAGGTGGCTCGCCAATACGTTAGTATTGTGCCTACGTACTCTCAACAGGTATGAGAGATCAGAGCTTACATAGTTCGGGATAATACGGATTACGGGAATTCAGATTCATCTGTTTTATCGAGTAGGGTTAACAGACAGTTCCAGCAGTTTGGTGTATGCGGCTCGACCCTTGGAGACTTAGGCGTTACCATTTGCGGTAGAACTGGGAGTTAACGACACTCTTTTCTTCAGAAAAGCTTCCTTTGAATTATGGGCCCACGGGGCAAAAAGGTTTGAAGTTTGTTTTCTGTCTTTTACGGAAGAACTGTTTTTTATGGATGTTTGCAACCAATATCGCACTAGAGACTATGACCTGAGAGTGAATGCGTCGCATGTCACCCAAAGGGTACCATACTAAACATCTAAGCTGTTGAAAATAAACTCTTCAACAACCCTTTCTCAGATAGCTTAAGGCTCGTAACGTACGACATCAGTTAACCCTTATTACTGTATTTTAATTTGTTTTGAGATGAGAAGAGAAAACAGGCTCAACTAAGG
Organism: Lathyrus sativus; assembly: GCA_963859935.3. Lineage (NCBI taxonomy): Eukaryota > Viridiplantae > Streptophyta > Magnoliopsida > Fabales > Fabaceae > Lathyrus > Lathyrus sativus. Next base: position 184,862,602 of record OZ012741.1, on the reverse strand, counting down.
GGAGACTATCAAGTCCTAACGTTGTCATGCCAAGGATTCATCCTATGGTTGAAGTTTGAAACAGGGATCTCCTAGAAGTTATCATGCATAGGTTTCAACCTAAAGTTCTAATCATCACTTCCTTATCAAAGGAAGTGAGATTCCTAGGGGATCATGTCAATGATAAACAGAAACAGATAAAGCATCAGCTTAAACAGTAAACAGTAAACGACTGTAAAATGCATGCAATGCAAGTGAGGGAGGAAATATGTGTGGGGCATCAGCCTCCACAAGCTAATCTCAACCTCAAGCCAGATATGAATAACTGCAATCATACAGAGGAAATAACATGTTGTCAAGCAAAATATGAGTGACTGTAATCATACAGAGGAAATGAAATAAAATTCCATCAAGCAAACACAATAGACCACAAAGGCAAGGGAGCTGGGCTCTACCGAATACCCGCAAGCAAAGCCATACAGTAAAAATACAAGCAGAGGGAGAAACTCAACCTCTAGTGCAATCATGCTCCTAGCTTACATCAGTCTAGATATGGACTTATTCTAATGCATCAAGCAAATCACACAAGTCACATCAATACAGTTGCACAGAAAGCAAACAGACAGGAAAGAAAGCAGATCAACAGCTTCCACAGCTTTACAGCAAAGCAATCCTCTGACATCAGTTCAGTCCTCAGTCTCCAACTGCTCTTTAAGGCTATCATCTTCCATAGCAAGTGTCAACTTGCTTCTCTAAGCTTCCAACACATCAACATAAGTATCAACTTATCCTCTCCTCTTTAGGCCTCAGCTCCAAAGTGAACTCCACCTTCAGGCCTCAATCCCAATAGCAAGTATCAACTTGTTCCTTCAGGGACTCAGTGCATTAAACTCACAAGTATCAACTTGCTTTCCAACCTCAAGCTTCAGCTTCTTCATTCAATCTCAAATGGATTCCTCTCACAAGTATCAACTTGTTCTTCATCTTCTTCAAGCTTCAGCTTGATCTTCTTCCCACAAGTGTCAACTGGTTCCTCTTGATCTTCAAGCTTCAGCTCCAATGGCAGTCTTCAAACACAAAGAAGTAGCAACTTCTAGCCTCTTCACTCTTCTAACAAGTAATTCCATCCTCTAGCAAGGGAGAAAGATTCATCTAAAGAGCAAGGTTTGGATGATTGACAGTAGAGTGAAGACCAAAGGTCACCACTAAGCATCCTATCATCAGAGAAAGGGACCCTCAAAGGTTCTACCAACTTGTAAAGAGCCACACATCCTACCAAAGGAGGGATGAGGCCTTTACAAGGGGACCTTACATCATAGGGAAGAATGGAAGCGATCAACACCTTCCATGTTTATAAAGGAAGAGAATCTATCTAGAAGCTCTGCCTACAAACCCTAATCTTAACACCTAATCAACACTACACCAAAATAAGGGAAATCTTCACATCCAAGCTTCCTCATTCAATCCATGGTAGCCCAAGCTTGTCTTCAACACCATCCAAGAGAAAGAGAGGCCAAAACCCTAATCTAAGGGAACTAAAGAAGTCAATCTAGTTGAATTAGCAAGTTAGGATCACCTAAAACCTAGCACTAAAGTTAGTCCTAACTAAAATACTAAAACCAATTGTAAAATCCTACAAAAATAAATATGGGGACCTAATTCAATCATGAATCTACCATACAAAATTCAGAGGTTCAATCATCCACAAAGTCCTAGAAATAAATCCTAAATCATAAGGTACTAAGCATAAACCCTAAAAATAGAACACCTAAAGTTTCAACATAAAACTACCACCTAACTTTATCACAAAAATGTGAGAAAAATCTAAGGAGATCATGTATATCTATGCTAGCTACACACAAAAACTCAAGGAAAGAATCATCACCAAATGCTCAAACCAAATTCAACAAAACATGGCATCAACCATGGCCATTTTAATATCAATTAAAATTCAACAAATGCAAATAAAATCAAAAATGCATGAATTATTAACATTTTTTATCTACAAAATTCTAGATTCAATCATGAATCAATGGAAAAAATAATGGAATTAATTGAGTCAGTTTTCATTTTTTATGAATTATTTACTAAGTCACATGAAATGGGGAAATTAAAAAGAAATTCGAGAAATTGATTAAATCAGCGTGGCAAATAGCAAAAATAACTAGTTCAAATCTGGATTGGGCCAAGGGGGGGTGTGAAAAGCAACCAATGCTAGGGCCCAGGCGCTTGGATCTATCTTATTAACCTCAGTTCAAATGAATCAAAAAGAAAAGGTTACACACGAAGACTCGAACCCCTGTACCCTTGGTATACGCAGCGAGGAAGCAAAGCCTGGGATTTTCATTTATCAAAATGGGGCGTTTAAGGGGAGGGGTATGTGGCGCAATGAGGAACACTGGATCCAGGTTTGAGTCAAAGTCTTCTTCATGAATGGACGATGGAGATTATATCTTCCCCAATTCAAATGTCTGAAACCTCCCAACCTGCGCGCACGAAGGTCACCGCCGGTGGCTTTTCCAGTCACCATCAAGCAACCCTAACTCCCTCTACAGACCACCATTTCACACGATTTCTACATGAATCTTGTCCTAAATTTCACCAGGAATCCACCTATACTAACCAATCATGCTAAAAATGTCAGGATCAAAAAATATCCATCTCAACCGAAAATGGCATCATCCCTAAATTGTCACTAATCTTCAAATTAATTATCCAGAAAGCTTCTAGCAATGATCTACAATGATTCTAACCTATCAAAACCTAGCCAAACTACATGGATTATGCTACACGATGAGAATTACATACCTGCAAATTTTGAATGCACAGAGCACTGAAACCTTCAAATCAACCTCCAAGAATTTCCAGATACCTTCACTAACACCAAAGGAAGCTTCTGTATGCAACAAACTGGATTGAAACTCTCTGAATCCTTGAATTCGATTTTGACTTGCAAGCTATGAACTCAAGGTGCTCTCTCACGATTTTGCTATGATCTTGGCTTGAATTCTATCTGGAATCACTCATACACTCAAGAGGAAGATGTTGAAAGCAAGAATTTGGACTGAAATGGATCAAAACCGTGTAACTGAATTTGATTTACAAGAAGAAAATTCAGTTTGCAATCTCTCTATTCTCTCTCAATTTCCACCAACCTTGGCCTTGATCCAGTTCTAAAGCTTATATAGAACCAATAGGAATGATCTAGAAGTTCCTAGAACCATCTACATGAGATATCCAATATCTTTTGCTCTTGAATTTCTCATCTCATGCTCATCCATGACAGTTCTGCATTGGCTTATTGCAGCACCTCATTCTCATACAAATTCTCCTCAAATGAGATTCTTAATGTGTTTGGATGGATTGGAACATTGGTCTTGCACTTGTGCATAGTTTGGCATATGTAACTTACATCATAAGCTACTAAATGCAAATCTTTGAATTGGGCCTCAAATGAAAAAACCAACATTGCCATTGTCTTTAAAATGTATTTTCCAATCAAATGACCTATAAGTTTGTTTCATTTGGTCACAAAATGACTTATTTGAATTTTTGACCATTAAATCCTTTTAATTCTTTCTTTTTCAAAGTTTCTTGAACCAAGTCTCTCATTGAGCCATTTCAATGCCTCCTTGATGCCTGGTCAAGGTTAAAACCCAATTTTGAGCAACTTTCTAGTTGAACAAAATTTCATTTGAGACCTCTAAGTTGGTTAAAATGGCCTATGATCACAAATGACCTATAATCACCAAATGTCCAAAATACCCTTGACTTGTCAAAGCCATAACTTGAGTTCTACAAATCCTATCAAGGACTTCTAGTACTCTCTAGGAAGCTAAGAGAATAAGAACAACATTCATGTTAACCAAAAGTTCATAGGAATCATCCTTCTAGGGCAAACGTTTCATGCAAGTTGGGTAACTTTCAAGCTCCAAATTCACATACCTCAGATGACTTGTAACTTGTCAAAGCCATAACTTGAGTTCTACAAATTCTATCAAAGACTTCTAGCACTCAAATTAAAGCTAAGATCATGCTCTATAACAATCATGTTGAGGGTAAGATGAGATGACAATCACATCTTGAGCTAAATTGCCTTGAAGACAGGGGTCAAAGCTGATGTAAATCCTCCTTAGAAACTAGGGGATTTTACTCTGTCAAGCCTTAGAAACCCTAGCTTGAAACTTCTCAAACTCTTCAATCATGATGAGGTAACCTTGGAATCATCCTTATAACATCTCAATGTATCAATCCATGATCACATGGCTCTTGAATTAGGTCTCAACCTCTTTCAAATCCTCAGTTGACTTAGGGTTGACCCAGTCAAACCCTAATTGCACCACTCATGGTTGAGGCTTCTCAATCTTGCACAATGACCTGTCTAGGCCTCAAGGTGATCTTAAACACTTCTCATGAGCTCTCTCAATACCTCAAGTACATCCTCATGGCCTCAAAATCATCTGATGGCTTTCCACAACTCTCATGTTAGGAGACACACACTCTTGGTTTCAACCACTCTCTCTGAGGCTCTTTTAACTTCTCTGACAAGGATATCAACCCTTGAGCATCTGAATAACCTTCTTAGCTAGCTTCATAATCTTGTATAGCTCTTAATTGGTAATCATACCTCTTGATCTCCTGCACACATGTCAATGAAATGCAAATGATAATGCTAATGTGAATGAAATGAAACACAAGCTAGGTGAAGAAATGTTGGGCAAATTTTGGGGTGCAACAGGTAGTCCTTTGTTTTTCCAACTCTTGGTTGGAATTGTTCCCTTGTGGAGTCGTTATCCCAACTTTTGGTTGGTATTCTTTGTTGTGGTGAGTTCGCCTTCGTTCGGCATTTCGGTGATTCCAACTTTTGGTTGGTAGCCTTTGCTTGATTCCAACTTTTGGTTGGTATAGCTTTGTTGACAATTCTAACTTTTGGTTGGTAGTCTTTGCTTCTGTGGACGATTCCAACTTTTGGTTGGTAGTCGTCATTGTGGTGAGTTCTCCTTCATTCGGTGTTCCGGTGATTCCAACGTTTGGTTGGTATAACTTTGTTGACAATTCTAACTTTTGGTTGGTAGTCTTTGTTTCCGTGTTGACAATTCTAACTTTTGGTTGATAGTCTTCATTTCCGTGATGACAATTCCAACTTTTTATTGGTAATCTTCGTTTCCTTGTTGACGGTTCCAACTTTTGGTTGGTAGTCTTTGTTTCCTTGTTGACGATTCCAACTTTTGGTTGGTAGTCTTTATTTCGGTGTTGATGATCCCAACTTTTGGTTGGTAGTCTTCCTTTGTAGGTCCAACTGTTGGGGTTGGTATCTTCCCCGCAGAGTTCGCCTTCGGTTGGCGTTCTGGTGATTCTAACTTTTAGTTAGTAGCCTTGTTTTCCAACTTTTGGCTGGATATTACCCCCTTGCAAAGTCGTCATCCCAACTTTTGGTTGGTAGTCTTCGTTTGTAGATCCAATTTTGTTTGGTGTTTAAGTGATTCTAACTTTTGGTTGGTAGCTTGTGTTTATACCTTCGTTGTATTTCAACTTTTGGTTGGTATTCTTTGGGTCATTTCAAATTTTGGTTGGTAGCCTTTGCCTTTCATTCCAACTTATAGTTGGTACTTTTCCCCACTAGATCATTTTCAGTCAATGTTGCGGTGATTCCAACTTTTGGTTGGTAGCTGGTCTCCCAACTTTTGGTTGGTACTCTTGTTTGTTTGTTCCCCAGGGAGTAGCCTTTATCCCAACTTTTGGTTGGTACCCTTTTGTTTCTTATTCCAACTTTTGGTAGGTTTCCTTTGGTTGTTATCTTTGGATGATATTTATCCCCTATAGAGTTGTCTGGTTAGACTTTTCTTCTCCCCCAACAGAGTCTTTTTTCCTCAGGTCGTAAGTCCGTTGATTTTACTTCCTGTATATCTTGATTTGATTTTGTCTCCAGAGGGTTGCCTTTGATCAACATTCCCGTAATCCCAACTCTTGGTTGGTATCCGGTGGTTTTATCTCAACTCTTGGTTAGTGTTCTTTATTCATCTTGGAGTTTTATCTTCTGCTTTATCCCAATTTTTGGTTGGTATCCGCAGCAAGTAGCATCCCAACTTTTGATTGGTATCCGCTATTGTTATCCCCGCAGGTTGCAAATTTCCAGGTTCTTTTGGTATTCAATCTTTGTGCACCTTGAATGTTTGAAATTCGTCGCTATCATCCTTTCAGGTTCAAATTGATTGAATATGGGCAACTGTAACACCCTAAAATTTTCCTCACTGTTTCTTGATTTACTGGCTTATATTTCTGTGCATTTTGCATTTTTGCATATCATGGCATCGGTTCTCGAGACATGGGATCAATGTGTTTCTATGGCTCAAGGTTCTCTTTTATTGCTTAAACAACGAGCGTCAGAGGCTTCGACGTTTATTTTTCCCAGCAATTGAGTGGCTGATTTTATTTTATTCAGCATGTTATTTTCAGCACAGGAGATAGGTCACATGTTATCTCAAGAATTTTCACAATTATAATATCGGAGGGCAAGTTTAAGAGGTTTAACAGGGCTCAGAACGGGTGAAAACAGACGAATGTGCAAGTTTCCCTCCAAATGGCGCAAATTTTCAAATTTTGTGAGTGGTTAACCGATTAACCAATTCGCAATAGTAAATGGTTAATTGATTAACCATAATAAATTTTTCCCAGTAACGTGCATTTTCAATGCTGTCACTTTTGAGGTCTATTTTGATCACTTATGAATTTGATTTTACACCAGAAGAAGGATCTAGAATCACTCTAAATTTGGATTAACTTTCAAAATCAATTCAATTTCCCTACAATTTTCCATTCCTAATCCCATTCCAATTTTCATAACCTCACTCCAAACCATAATTCTACTCCTAACCAAGAGCCTATTTAAATGAATTTGCTCCAAACCTCCACAACAATTCACTATAATTTCCAACTTCAGATTTCACACTCTCTCATTCTTGAGGATATGCTCTCAAAATTCTCTCAACTTTTCTACACTTCAAAACCTCCATTAGAGCTCTTTTCTTGAGTTCTTTGATTTTTCATTAGAATCATTGATTTCTAGGGCTAAACCTCCATCATATTTAATTCATCATTTAATTTTTGTTTGGATTTGGATCTAATCTTGGAAGCAAGTTTATATGTGATTCTTGGATCAATTTTGACTTATTTTGGCTTGTTCTTTAGTTCTATTGCAAGAAAGCTCTGGGATCTTGAAGTTTCTTTAGGTTTCTAGCTTGGATCTATCAATTTGAAGTAAATCAACACTTAACAAAACAAATCTCATCTTTGAAGGTTGGTTAATTCTAGATCCATTCTTGTTTTGAGCTTATTTGAATAATCACAATAAAGATCTTCAAGTTTTGATTGATTTTTCGTGATTTTGATCTTTATGTTTTGTTATCTCAATGCTTGATTAAGTTTGATTGATGTTTGATCACTGATTTTTGGTGTTGAATTTGTGCATAATTGATTACATGATCATATGGATGATTGATCATTGAATTAATTGCTTAAAGTACTTTTGAATTGATGTTTTTCTGCTTCTGCTGTAGTGTTAATCGATTAACCAGTTGCAGTACAAAACTGGTTAATTGATTAACCAGTGCAATTTTTGAATTTTTCAAGTGGTTGATCGATTAACCAGTTTGCACTAGCCTTCATGGATTGATATGATACATTTGTGTGGATTTTTGGTTGTTTTCAAAATGTGATTTTTGGTTGTTTTCAAGCATGTTTTAATTTCTTTCCACCTCTAACCTTCATGGATTGATATGATACATTTGTGTGGACTGTTTTTGACTTGCTTCATCATGCTTGATTGTTTGATATCAATTTTTCGACGCGTGACTTTTGGTTTCTGTTTGAAATGCTTAACATGTTCATGATGCTTGATTGATATGATAATCATATGCTTTTCTTGCTTGAATCATGTTGATGATTAATTATTGGTGATTATCTTGTTGGACTTATGATGCATGTTTGCATTTGCTTCCAATTCTGTTTGTCGCACGATTGTTTAATTGCTTGAATTGATTTGAAAAGCATGTTGATTTTGTTGATTCTTGATGATGCAATATTATTGAACATTTTTGTTTGATTATTGATGCATGTCCATTATTGCATGATATTTGTTCATGATTGATGCTTGCTCATGTTTGATTGTATTGAAACATGCTTGCTGCCCTACTTTTTACAGCTGTTTTATCCTGAATTTGCATGTTGTCTTAGCTATGCTTGCTACCTGCCTGCCCTTTTACACCTACTTTTATGCTGAATTGGTAGCTGTTAAATGTTGTTGTGTTGCCTTGCTGGATTTTGTTGTTGTTTTGTGCAGGGCGCGTTGTTGTAGCTGCTGTTTTTTACTTTGTTTTCTTGCTCTTTGCCTTGCCTTTGCATGCTCCCTTAGGATTCATATTCCAATGTAATTTCCGATTAATTTTGGGACTAGGATAGACATTAGGAGTGCAATCCATGCATGATAACAAGTAGCCTAGTCCCTTTTAACCTTAACCTTAGGTCCATCTTTTGCATGCTAACATTAGGATAAAATTTCCTCTCGCATCCTGATCTTAGGACCACTTTGCATGACAACGTTAGGACCGAGTTTCCCTTAGACCTTTCATGCGCATTTCTCTCTTCTCATCTCAAAACAATGCTAACACACTTAATAAATACGATGAACATTGTGCGCCACGAGCCTTAAGCATATGGGAAATGATGAGTGGATGGTTTCTCCTCACTTGTGTAGAGTGTTTAGTGTACGCCCCACAGGCGATATGCGATGCATTTGCTCCTATATCATAGTCTTTAGTACAACGTGAATCACAAAGAAAACTAATTAAATTTACTTAAACTCACAAATAAAATGTAAACCTTTTCATACTTTGGGATATGTGTTGCAACCCAAAATTTGCCCAACATTTCTTTACCTAGCTTGTGTTTCATTTCATTCACATTAGCATTATCATTTGCATTTCATTGACATGTATGCAGGAGATCAAGAGGTATGATTACCAATCAAGAGCTACACAAGACCTTGAAGCTAGCTAAGAAGCTTATTCAAGTGTTCAAGGGTTGATATCCTTGTCAGAGAAGTTAAAAGATCCTCAGAGAGAGTGGTTGAAGCCAAGTGTGTAGGTCTCCCAACTTGAGAGTTGTGGGAAGTCATCAGATGATTCTGAAGCCATGAAGTTAGACTTGAGGTCATGAGAGAGCTCATGAGAAGTGTTGAAGATCACTTTGAGGCCTAGACAAGTCATTGTGCAAGAATAAGAAGCCTCAGCCATGATTGGTGCAACTAGGGTTTGACTGGGTCAACCCTAAGTCAACTGAGGATTTGGAGAAGGTTGAGACTTAATCCAAGAGCCATGTGATTATGTATTGATACATTGAGATGTTATAAGGATGAATCCAAGGTTAACTCATCATGATTGAAGAGTTTGAGAAGTTTCAAGCTAGGGTTCTAAGGCTTGACAGTGTAAAATCCCCTAATTTGACCCCTATTTTCAAGGCAATTTAGCTCAAGATGTGATTGTCATCTCATCTTGCCCCCAACATGATTGTTGTAGAGCATGATCTTAGCTTTCATTTGAGTGCTAGAAGTCCTTGATAGGATTTGTAGAACTCAAGTTATGGCTTTGACAAGTTACAAGTCATCTGAGGAATGTGAATTTGGAGCTTGAAAGTTACCCAACTTGCATGACACATTTGCCCTAGAAGGATGATTCCTATGAACTTTTGGTCAACATGAATGTTGTTCCTTATCCTCTTATATTTCTAGAGAGTACTAGAAGTCCTTGATAGGATTTGTAGAACTCAAGTTATGGCTTTGACAAGTCAAGGGTATTTTGGATATTTGGTGATTATAGGTCATTTGTGATCATAGGCCATTTTCACCAACTTAGAGGCTTCAAATGAAGTTTTGTTCAACTAGAAAGTTGCTCAAAATTGGGTTTTAACTTTGACCATGCATCAAGGAGGCATTGAAATGGCTCAAGGAGAGACTTGGTTCAAGAAATTTTGAAAAAAGGAAGAATTAAAAGGATTTAATGGTCAAAAATTCAAATAATTCATTTAGTGACCAAATGAGACAAAATTATAGGTCATTTTGATTGGAAAATACGTTTTAAAGACAATGGTAATGTTGGTTTTTTCATTTGAGGCCCAATTCAAGGAATTGCATTTAGTAGCTTATGATGTAAGTTACATATGCCAAACTATGCACAAGTGCAAGACCAATGTTCCAATCCATCCAAACACATTCAGAATCTCATTTGAGGAGAATTTGGATGAGAATGAGGTGCTGCAACAAGCCAAAGCAGAACTGTCATGGATGAGTCTGAGATGAGAAATTCAAGAGCAAGAGATATTGGATATCTCATATAGATGGTTCTAGGAACTTCTAGATCATTCCTACTGGTTCTATATAAGCTTTAGAACTGGATCAAGGCCAAGGTTGGTGGAAATTGAGAGAGAATAGAGAGATTGCAAACTGAATTTTCTTCTTGCAAATCAAATTCAGTTACACGATTTTGATCCATTTCAGTCCAAATTCTTGCTTTCAACATCTTCCTCTTGAGTGTATGAGTGATTCCAGATAGAATTCAAGCCAAGATCATAGCAAAATCGTGAGAGAGCACCTTGAGTTCATAGCTTGCAAGTAAAAATCGAATTCAAGGATTCAGAGAGTTTCAATCCAATTTGTTGTATACAGAAGCTTCCTTTAGTGTTAGTGAAGGTATCTGGAAATTCTTGGAGGTTGATTTGAAGGTTTCAGTGCTCTGTGCATTCAAAATTTGCAGGTATGTAATTCTCATCGTGTAGCATAATCCATGTAGTTTGGCTAGGTTTTGATAGGTTAGAATCATTGTAGATCATTGCTAGAAGCTTTCTGGATAATTAATTTGAAGATTAGAGACAATTTAGGGATGATGCCATTTTCGGTTGAGACTGTGTTTTTACAAACCCTGCGTTTTTAGCATGAACTAGTGGTATGGTTGGGATCCTGGTGAAATTTAGAGCAACTTTCATTCAGAAATTGTGGCCAATGGTGGTCTGTAGAGGGAGTTAGGGTTGCTTGATGGTGACCGGAAAAGCCACCGGCGGTGGCCTTCGCGCGCGCAGGTGGAGAAGTTGCAGACATTTGAATTGGGGAAGATATAATCTGGGACGTTCATTCATGAAGAAGACTTTGACTCAGAACTGGATCCAACGTTCCTCGTTGCGCCACATACCCCTCCCCTTAAACGCCCCGTTTTGATAAATGAAAATCCCAGGCTTTGCTTCTTCGCTGCGTATACCAAGGGTGCATGGGTCCGAGTCTTCGTGTGTAAACTTTTTCTTTTTGATTCATTTGAACTGAATGGATCCAAGCGCCTGGGCCTTAGCATTGGTTGATATCAACACCCCCTCTCTGGCCCAAATGTTGAAATAAACTGGTTTTAATTGCTATTTGCCACGCTGATTTAATCAATTTCTTGAATTTCTTTTAATTTTCATCATTTCATGTGACTTAGTAAATAATTCATAAAAAATTGAAGACTAACTCAATTAATTCCAATATTTTTTCCATTGATTCATGATTGAATCTAGTTTTTTTAGATTAAAAAAAATTAATAATTCATGCATTTTTTATTTTATTTGCATTTGTTGAATTTTAATTGATATTAAAATGACCATGGTTGATACCTTGTTTTGATGAATTTTGTTTGAGCACTTTGTGATGATTCTTGCCTTGATTTTTTGTGTGTTGCTATCATAGATATGCATGTTCCCCTTAGATTTTTCTCACATTTTTGTGATGAATGTAAGTGGTATTTTTAAGTTGAAACTTTAGGTGCTCTATTTTTTAGGGTTTATCCTTAGTACCTTGTGATCTAGGTTTTATTTCTAAGACTTGGTGGATGATTCAACCTCTGAATTTTGTATGGTAGATTCATGATTGAATTAGGGTCCCTTAGGAATTTTTGCAGGAATTTATAATGTAGCTTACTATTTTAGTTTGAATTTAGTTTAGGTGCTAACTTTAGATGATTCTAATGCACTAATCTGACTAGATTGATTCCTTTAGTTCCCTTAGATTAGGGTTTTACCTCTCTTGCTCTTGGATGATGTTGAAGACAAGCTTGGGCTACCATGGAATGCTTGAAGAAGCTTGGATGTGAAGACTTCCCTTCTTTTGGTGTAGTGTTGATTAGGTGTTAAGATTAGGGTTTGCAGGCAGAGCTTCTAGATAGATTCTCTTCTTTCATAAACATGGAAGGTGTTGATCACTTCCATTCTTCCCTATGATGTAAGGTCCCCTTGTAAAGGCATCATCCCTCCTTAGGTAGGATGTGTGGCTCTTCACAAGTTGGTAGAACCTTTGAGGGTCCCTTTCTCTGATGATGGAGTGCTTAGTGGTGACCTTTGGTCTTCACTCTGCTGTCAATCATCCAAACCTTGCTTTTGTTAGATGAATCTTTATCCCTTGCTAGAGGATGGAGTTCCTTGCTTGAAGAAGATTGAAGGCTAGAAGTTGATACTTCTCTGTGTTTGAAGACTACCTTTGGAGCTGAAGCTTGAGGATCAAGAGGAACAAGTTGATACTTGTGGGAAGAAGATCAAGCTGAGATTGAGAGAATGCCCTTGGAGCTGAGGCTTGAAGAAGAAGAACAAGTTGATACTTGTGAAGGGAACCCATTGGAGATTGAATGAAGAAGCTGAAGCTTGAGATTGGAAAGCAAGTTGATGCTTGTGAGTTTAATGCATTGAGGCCTGAAGGTGGAGTTTACTGAAGAGCTGAAGCTTGAAGTTAAAGGAGAGGGATAAGTTGATACTTATGTGGATGTGTTGGAAGCTCAGAGAAGCAAGTGGATACCTGCTATTGAAGATGATAGCCTTGAAGGGCAGCTATAGATTGGGGACTGAACTGATGTCAGAGGAGCTTTGCTGTGAAGCTGTGGAAGCTGTTGATTTGCTTTCTTTCCTGTCTGTTTTCTTTCTGTGCAACTGTATTGATGTGACTTGTTTGATTTGCTTGATGCATTAGAATAAGTACATACTTAGATTGATTTAAGCTAGGAGCATGATTGCACTAGAGGTTGAGTTGTCCCCTCTGCTTGTATTTTTACTGTATGGCTTTGCTTGCGGGTATTCGGTAGAGCCCTGCTCCCTTGCCTATGTGGTTTGTGTTTTGCTTGATGGCATTTTATTTCATTTCTTCTGTATGATTGCAGTTATTCATATCTAGTTTGAGGTTGACATGAGCTTGTGGAGGCTGATGCCCCACACACATTTCCTTCCTCACTTGCATTGCGTGCATTTTACAGTCGTTTACTGTTTACTGTTTAAGCTGATGCTTTATCTGTTTCTATTTATCGTTGACATGATCCCCTAGGAATCTCACTTCCTTTGATAGGGAAGTGATGATTAGAACTTTAGGTTGAAACCTATGCATGATAACTTCTAGGAGTTCCCAGTTTCAAACCTCAACCATAGGATTAATCCTTGGCATGTCAACATTAGGACTTGATAGTCTCCCTATAGTTGAGCCTGTTCTCTTCTCATCTCAAAACAAATTAAAATACAGTAATAAAGGTTAACTGACGTCGTATGTTACGAGCCTTAAGCTATCTGAGAAAGGGTTGTCGGAGAGTTTCTTTTCGACAGCTTGGATGTTTAGTATGGCACCCTTTGGGTGACATGCGACGCATTCACTCTCAGGTCATAGTCTCTAGTGCGATATTGGTTGCAAACATCCATATAAAACAGTTCTTCCGTAAAAGACATAAAATAAACTTCAAACCTTTTTGCCCCGTGGGCCTGTAATTCAAAGGAAAGCTTTTCTGAAGAAAAGAGTGACGTTAACTCCCAGTTCTACCGCAAACGGTAACGCCTAAGTCTCCAAGGGTCGAGCTGCGTACATCCAACTGCTGGAACTGTTTGTTAACCCTACTCGGAAAAATAGATGAATCTAAACCCGTAACCTGTAGTTACCCGAACTACGTAAGCTCTGATCTCTCATATTTGTTGAGAGTACGTAGGCACAATACTGACGTATTGGCGAGCCACCTTCCCCGTAACCCGTAGTTAGCCGAACTACGTTGACTCTGATTTCTCATTCTCTGATGAGAATACGTTGGCATAAAGTGCGACGCTTTGCCGAGTCATTTTCTTTTCTTTTTTTAAGCCAGCCTTGATAGGTAGATAGTTAAACCAACCCGTCAGATGAACACAACAAGCGTGGATCCCATCGAGTACGATGGACGTGAGAGGTGCTAATACCTTCCCCTTGCGTAACCGACTCCCGAACCCAGACAATGGTTGCAATGACCTTGTCTTATACCTTTTTCGTCAGGTTTTTCCGATCGTTTCCTTTCCCGTTCTGAGGGATAAATAACGAAAGGTGGCGACTCTTCTGTCTTGCTGGCACCTTATTTTCGCGGTAGCGACAGCTGGCGACTCTGCTGGGGACTTCATAGTTTCCTGGGATCCAACGTCCCGTATGCGAGTCAGTTTGGGGATCCAACGTCCCCTACGAGAGTCAATCCGAGCGCTTGTATGTTTACTTGTTGGGTTTTGTTTATCGCATTTTATTTCCCGCATTTTATTTTCAGTATGATATGATTATCTGTGCTGTTGTGGGAGGGGCATTCTGATGAGTGAAAAGCCAGACCCAGGCTTGAGTGTACTTAGCATTAGTTATGGAAATTAGTGGGCGCGTGCTTGCTTTGCAGGCACTAGTGTCTCATGAAATCCACGCTCAGACGAGGTTCTCCCGGTTGACTTCTTTTCCGGCCCTTTGGGCCTGAGGGTTTGTTGGTTTGGAGGATTGTCGACTCTGGGGACCGATCATTTGGAATTCAGCTGAGTGAGGCCACTTCAGGAGACGGTGATGCCACACCTTCGGGGTATCGTATCATCTCTTTTGAATGTCTATGGCGCTGATGACTGCATAGGATGCCGAACTTGTGTCAGTTTAGGTCCATACCTGTGAGCTGGGTTGGGTTTGTTGCAGGACACCTTAACCTTTAGACTACCTGGTTTTCTTGATAGTGAATCAGTTTTGTTGGTATCAGAGGTCCTTCGTATCAGATGTATGATTGTTCTTGATGGAGCAGATTTATGGTCCTGTATCAGAGGTCCTTATTATCAGATGTATGATTGTTCTTGATAGAGTAGATTTATGGTCCTGTATCAGAGGTCCTTATTATCAGATGTGTGTTTGTTCTTGACAGAGCAGATTTATGGTCCGATACCATGGTTTTCTTCTTATCAGAGATAGTGGTTGTTCTTGACAGAGCAGTATTGTGGTTTTGTTGATAAAAAACCTTCATCTCCTCAACAGCACAGTTGTCTTGATCTCCTGCTGCATGATTGCATTTTACATTGCTTTGCATACTCATTTGCATTTCATTAACGTGTGTCTGTGTTGCAGGTACCATTTCCCCCAGTTCAGGTTTTCTTGCCTTCTATTGTGCTGTCATGGGTTTTCTGAGGAAGATTATGGCCTACAAGCTCCCCACTCCTGATGTTGTTCAGCTGACTGGTTTGATTGCTTTGGCAGATGACTCTGTGAGAGGTGAATTCATAAAGGCTTATGGGAAACTGCTCAGCTTGGTTCGTAAACCTTATGTGTTTGAGTTGAATGGGTTGCACGCCTTGCTGCAGTTCTACGATCCTCCGTTGAGATGCTTTACTTTCCAGGACTTTATTCTCGCACCCACACTAGAGGAGTATGCTGATTTATTAGGTGTGCCTATCAAGAGTCAGATGCCCTTTGTTCATATGGATGCTGAGCCTAATCTGGCTAGTCTAGCTCTTTCACTTCATCTGGATGCCTCCGAGTTGGTCTTGTCTAGTTGGAACAAGGTTCCCGGTTTCTCCTTGCAGTTCTTAGTGGGAAGGGCCCAACAGTGCGCCAAAGACGGTTGTTGGATCGTGTTCAACGCCATCCTTGCTCTGTGCATATATGGCATCATTCTGTTCCCCAATATGCCCAACTTTGTAGACTTCGACGCATTTCACATCTTTGCATCAGGGAATCCAGTCCCTACCTTGATAGGAGATGTCTATTATTCTGTCCATTACAAAAATGAGAACAGAAGGGGCAAGAATGTCTCGTGCTGTGTGCCCCTACTCTATAGATGGCTTGATAGTCACCTACCCAAGAAGGGTCCCTTTGCTTCGTCTACAGCCACAGCTGAGTGGTCCGAGCGTTTGATGAGCCTGTCGGCGGAGGATATTGCCTGGTTTGAGAGAGATAGGTTGGGTACCGAGATTATTTTCAGCTGCAGCGGGTTTCCGAATGTGCCTTTGATAGGCAGGAAGGGTTGTATCAATTATAATCCATCTCTGCTGGTCCGACAGTTTGCTTATGCTTTGAGGACTCCGCCGAAGGATGAGGAGGTGCAGGAATCTCTGTACCTCACTGGTCTTCTAGAAGGGGATATGTTATCTAAGCTTCAGCACGCTTGGAATGGTATTTGTAAGTGGGGAAAGCCGTTGCTGGGGAAAAGTAATAGCCAAGCCTACGCTCCGTATGTGACTTGGATCAGAGCCAGAGCAGATATCATAGGGATGCCGTTTCCTCCTGCCAAGCTAGAGAGCTCTCCAGTGATTGAAGAGCCTACCACCGTGCCTATTCAGCAGCATAATCAGGTGTTAGCTGAGAGAGATGAGCTGAAAAGGGCAAATGAAGAACTGGAGAAAGAATTGGCTCAACTCAGAAGCGAGAGAAGCGAAGCCGTCCGTTCCTTCAAGAGGCAAACAGAGCTGGTGAACCAGTTAGGGACGGATTTGACTAAGCAGATGGCTGAGCGTGAGCGCTTGGATCGGGACTTCAAAGCTGTCAATGACGTACTTGCCACTAAGAAGCAGCACTTGGATGAAGCGTACCGGAGAATATCCAAGTTTAATCAGCATTGGAAGGCCACCCTAGCCAACGGCAAGGAACGGGAGGATAAACTGGAGCAGCAGATCTCCAAGTTGAAAGCCCAGGTGAAGGCTAGTGAGAAAAGGTTTGATGAAGAAACCGCTCGCAGATATGCCGCTGAAGGTCTGCTCAACAAAGCTCTTGCTAACTTGAAGGAGCGCAAACTGATGTTTGAATCCAAGAAGCGGAAGTTAGAAGATTGTTTCGGAGAAGGCGCATGGGAAGACTCAGTTGAAGGTCTTCAGTACACTATTATGTGGAGGGAGTTACTCGTCGAAGGGTTGCTCACTCGGCCTGACCATCCAGAAACGAGGAATCTGTTAGAAGAGTTTCGCGCCCGTGGCCGTGATTGACTATATTTGTAATCCTTTTGTTTTGATTATTATTGTATGCTGACCATCACCAAGCTTGTTGGTCGAGGTCATGCTATTGATTCTGCTTGTATCCAGTGACGTTGTGTACCGCCTTGATGGGCTTTCTTTATATATGAGATGTTATTTCCATGATTGGACTCAGACTTCTTATTATCAGCACTGGCACTCAGGCACTAGGATCGGGGGGAAATCTCCCTAACACACAGACACACGTTTGCATTTGCATGAAGCATCTGCATAACGAGAACTTTGTCGTTTTTTCTAACCCTTTTGTTTATACAGGTTGTTTCAGGTTGTTCCAGGATTGATCAAAGACCAATCCACCGCTACCCGACCAGAGCAAATCAAGCCAGAGCAATGGAACAAGTGCAGACTGACGTTCAGGAGCTCCGAGAGAGGATGGACCGCTTCATGGAACTCATGCAAGTGGTTGCCAACGGCCAAGACCAGCTCAGAACATTGGTCCAGCCTCTGATCTCAAGGGTTGACAACAATGGTGTACTCCATGGTGGGACTGTTCCAACCCCTCCACCTGTTGAAACTCCTCAGAACGGCATCCCCGTGACCGGGGGGAATGGCAGTGGTAACGGTAACGTGATCGCCAACATGGGGCTCAATTGTAATACGATTGGCGTCGGTAATGGAAATTTTGAAGCTAATGTCAATGTTGGGCTGGGCAACGGCAACACAGGTGCTGGAAATCTGTACGGGCCTCAGCCATGGTTAGAAGACCGTCAAGAAGATTTGTTCTCACAGAAGGGTGCTGAAGGAGAGCTGACTGCTGAAGCACGCCTGAGGTTTAAAGCACTCGAGGACAAGATGAGGAATTTCGAGAACCTGAAAACTATGGGTGTCGACATGTCTAAATTGGGATTGATTGCTGATTTCAAGGTGCCTCCCAAATTCAAGGTACCCGACTTTGAGAAATACAAGGGCACCACCTGCCCTCGTGTCCACTTAAGGTCATACTACCGAAAGATGTCCGCTCACTCTGAGGACGAGAAGCTGCTGATGCACTTCTTTCAGGATAGCTTGTCCGGGCCGTCCCTGGAATGGTACATGAGTCTGGAACCTACCAGTGTGCGCACGTGGAAGGAACTTGCTGAAGCATTCGTGCACCATTATCAATATAACAGTGACTTGGCTCCGAACCGGGTTCAACTGCAGAATTTGTCACAGAGGAACAACGAAGGATTCAAGGAGTACGCCCAGCGGTGGCGTGAATTGGCAGCTAGAGTTCAGCCGCCGATGGTTGAGCGGGAGCTTGTTGAAATGTTTGTAGCCACCCTCCCAGGGGTTTATTACGAGAAATTGGTCAGCAGTATGTCTAGAAGCTTCTCAGATCTCATCATCACCGGCGAGCGCGTCGAAAATGGGATCAAACTGGGGAAAATTCAAGGTGATTTATCCTCAGCTGGAGGAGGAAAGAAACCGTATGGTGGCAAAAGACGGGAAGGAGAGACGAGCGTCGTGTCCAACTCTCGAAGGAAAGGTAAAGGCTCTCGCCAGCAGGTGGCTAGCATAACCATCCCTGCAGTCCAACAACCACAGCCACGGCAGCAGCCAAATCAGCAAGGGTACAAGAAGTATCAGAACAGGGCACCTCTGTCAAGCCGTCACCTCGAGACGCCGCCCATGTCTTATGCTCAGCTGTTACAGACTCTGCTTCAGTTACAGCTAATCCAGAAGAGAACCCTGGCTCCCTTGACAGGGGCACCTCCGCCAGGTTACGATGCGAATGCAACATGTGAGTTTCACTCGGGGGCACCAGGCCACACGATAGAAAACTGCAAAGCCTTCAAGCACAAGGTGCAAGATATGGTGGATGCTAAGATCATCAACTTCTCAGATAATGTGCCAAATGTCACGAAGAACCCTATGCCGAATCATAGGGGAGGTGGGGTGAATCCCATTATCGAAGACGAGAGCTTAGATTTGTTGACTGATGTCAAGGATCTGAAGACACCGCTTTGCTTCGTCAAAGCCAAGCTGATGAAGAGAGGATTCTTTCCAGGCTGTGGAGAACTGTGTATGGGTTGTGCGATTCGTTCTGATGGATGTGAGCAGTTGATAGAAGGGATTCAGAGTTTGATGACCGAAGGAATCTTGCAGTTTAGCCGAAGGGCCGAAAGTGGACCTGGAGAGGTAATGCTGAAGCAAGATGATGAGGTTGCCACCATCACCATCCCTCGTCGGACTATCACCATTTCTGCACCCAGACCGCCCATGATTACCATCACCAAAGCTGGGCCGATACCTTTTGAAAGCACCAATGTTGTCCCATGGAATTATGGGGCAGACGTCTACTGCAACGGACAGAAGTTGGAACTAGAACCATCTGGGTCGGCTGTGGATAACCAAGTGGGCATTGGCGGAATCACTCGCAGCGGAAGAGTATTTGCTCCACCTGAGATTGTGGCGGACAAAGCTGATGTAACTGATAAGGGAAAGAGTAAAGTCGTTGAAGAAACCCCTCGTGGGGTAGAGAAAGACTTACTTGTTAAGGACGCTGAAGAGTTCATGAGGTTGATTAAGAAGAGTGACTACAAGATCGTGGATCACCTCCATCAAACACCCTCGAAAATTTCCATCCTGAATTTGTTGTTGTGTTCGGAGTCGCATCGCAACGCGCTGTTAAAGGTCTTGAATGCCACGTATGTACCACAAGAAATATCGGTCAACCAGTTGGAAGGGGTCGTAGCCCACGTGAATGCTGGAAACGGGTTAGGGTTCACTGATCTGGAGCTGACGCCGAAGGGAAGAAACCACAACAGTGCCCTGCACATCTCGATAGAGTGTAGGGGAACGATTATGTCTCATGTGTTGGTGGACACAGGGTCATCGCTCAATGTTCTTCCGAAGAAAGCATTGATGAAGTTAGATACTCGAGGATTGATTTGCATACCCAGTGATCTGGTTGTGAAAGCGTTCGATGGAACCAAACATCATGTTTTCGGGGAGGTAACACTACCAATCCAAGTTGGGCCGGAAACTTTCGACGCAGTCTTCTACATTATGGACATCATGCCAGCCTATAGCTGTCTACTAGGCCGGCCATGGATCCACACTGCTGGCGTCGTGACCTCCATGTTGCACCAGAAGCTCAAGTATGCTGTTGGAGGTAGCATCGTGACTGTATGTGGCGAGGAAGACATAATGGTGAGCCATTTATCGTCCTTCAAATATGTTGAAATGGATGGGGAAATCCACGAAACCCTATGTCAGGCGTTCGAAGCCGTTAAGGTCAAGAACGTGGCTCCTGTAATGACTGAGAAACCAGAGATGACTCTCTCTTCCTTCAAGGGAGCCCGGGCCGTTGTTCAAGCCGGGTCTACCCCAGGCTAGGGGCAGATTCTAGAAATACCTAGCAAACAGGACAAATTTGGGTTAGGATACTCTCCGGCGGCTGA
Organism: Lathyrus sativus; assembly: GCA_963859935.3. Classification (NCBI taxonomy): domain Eukaryota; kingdom Viridiplantae; phylum Streptophyta; class Magnoliopsida; order Fabales; family Fabaceae; genus Lathyrus; species Lathyrus sativus. Next base: position 184,841,921 of record OZ012741.1, on the reverse strand, counting down.
AGCCTCATCTTCTCACAGTGCGTCGCGAGGTAAAGGGCCGATCCAGTTTACCAGTGGCAGAGTGATATTTGAAAGTGTCAACGCGGTGTCTGAAGACAGCGAAGACAGTGATTGCGACCTAGACTATTGGATCCAGCCATGCAAACCAGGCGAGAGCCTCAATGACTGGTCCTTGGGATACCATCCAAGTGACAGGCAAAGAGTAATGATTTACTTTCTCCAATCATTGTACAACCCTATGTCCTACCCGGGGCATAGTGGTTTTATTGTCAGGGCCTTGTTTGATTATGTACATGCATTTTACCAATAAATCAAAAGGCGTTTTCTTCGTATTCAAATGTTGTGATCTCTGTTATTCCTGTTTTATACTTGTTTTGAAAAACAATAAAATGGCAATGGAGTTTGTGCTAACCTGCATATCCTTGTTTTAAGCTTAACCCTTGTTATTGCAGGATCCACATAACAGATGACATCGACTCTGGACCTTCTACGACTCACTTCGACTTCGATTGCCCGATTTATCAAGTCGAGGAAGAGATTGATGAAGACGAAGACCTTCCAGAAGAGTTAGCCCGCTTGTTGAAACAAGAAGAGAAAGTTATTCTGCCTCACGAAGAAGAAATTGAGATTATGAATCTGGGTTCTGAAGAACTGGTCAGGAACGTCAGGATAGGGGCCGTATTGCAGAGTGATGTCAAGCAGAGAGTGGTCGAGATGCTAAGAGAGTATAGTGACGTCTTTGCTTGGTCATACGAGGATATGCACAGACTTGACACTGACATCGTGGTCCATCACTTGCCACTGCGAGAAGATTGTCCTCCCGTTAAGCAGAAGCTTAGGCGGACGCGACCAGACATGGCCGTTAATATCAAAGAAGAAGTGCAAAAGCAGCTTGATGCTGGCTTTTTAGTGGTCACTACTTACCCTCCGTGGGTCGCCAACATAGTGCCTGTATCGAAGAAGGACGGTAAGGTGCGAATGTGCGTCGACTATCGGGATTTGAAATGGGCGAGCCCTAAAGATGATTTCCCGCTCCCTCATATTGATGTGTTGGTCGACAATACAACTCAGTTCTCTGTATTTTCATTCATGGATGGCTTCTCCGGCTACAATCAGATCAAGATGGCACCGGAGGACATGGAGAAAACTACGTTTATCACTCCTTGAGGAACATTTTGCTATAAGGTAATGCCCTTCGGCCTGAAGAACGCAGGGGCCACTTACCAACGAGCAATGGTCACTTTGTTTCATGATATGATTCATCATGAGATTGAAGTCTATGTTGACGACATGATTGCTAAGTCCCAAACGGAGGAGGGCCATCTGGTCAATTTGCTGAAGCTTTTTGAAAGGCTTAGTAAGTTCAGGTTGAGGCTGAATCCTAACAAGTGTACTTTCGGAGTACGGTCCGGAAAGTTACTTGGGTTTATCGTGAGTGAAAGAGGCATTGAGGTTGATCCTGCGAAGATAAAAGCAATACAAGAAATGCCAGCGCCAAGAACCGAAAAAGAAGTTCGTGGTTTCCTGGGCAGAATAAACTACATTGCAAGGTTTATTTCTCATCTCACGGCCACGTGTGAACCGATGTTCAAACTGTTAAAGAAAAATCAGGCGATTATCTGGAACAAGGATTGCCAGAAGGCATTTGATAAGATAAAACAGTATCTACAGGAACCTCCAATCTTGATACCCCCAGTGGCCGGAAGACCCTTAATCATGTACTTGACAGTTCTTGAGTATAGTATGGCGTGTGTTCTCGGTCAGCACGACGAGACGGGCAGAAAGGAGCATGCCATTTATTATTTGAGTAAAAAGTTCACAGACTGTGAATCTCGTTACTCGATGCTGGAGAAGACGTGTTGTGCACTAGCCTGGGCTGCCAAACGTTTACGACAGTACATGCTCAATCACACAACCATGCTAATTTAGAAGATGGATCCGATCAAGTACGTCTTCGAGAAACAAGCACTTTCGGGCAGGATTGCCAGATGGAAAATGGTGTTGACGGAATATGACATTCAGTATGTTTCCTAGAAGGCCATTAAGGGCAGCGTATTGTCTGAATACCTTGCCGAACAGCCGATCGAGGATTATCAGCCGATGAATTTTGAATTCCCTGATGAGGATATCATGTTTCTCAAGGTGAAAGATTGTGATGAACCGTTGCCCGACGAGGGGCCAGATAGGAAATCCCAATGGAAATTGATATTTGACGGGGCGGTTAATTCTTACGGAAGTGGCATAGGGGCGATCATCACGACTCCCCACGGATCCCACATCCCGTTTACTGCGAGACTGACATTTCCAGTCACCAATAACGAAGCGGAGTACGAAGCCTGCATTATGGGTCTAGAAGAAGCAATTGATTTGAGAATCAAGAACCTAGATGTATATGGTGACTCGGCGCTTGTGATCAACCAGATTAAAGGGGAGTGGGAGACACGCCAGTCGAATTTGGTGCCGTACATGAATTATGCCAGAAGGTTGCTTCCGTTTTTTGATCGAGTGGAACTCCATCATGTGCCCAGGGCCGAGAATCAGATGGCTGATGCCTTAGCCACGTTGGCTTCGATGTGTAAAGTCAATTTTTGGAATGAAGCTCCAAGGATTGTCCTTTCTCGTCTTGATAGACCTGCATTCGTCTTTGCGATCGAGGAAGCCTCCGATGGCAAGCCGTGGTTTCACGATATCCAGACTTTCCTTATGATTAAGGAATATCCTGCAGGAGCGTCAACCCATGATAAGAAGACTCTGAGGAGGCTATCAAGAAATTTTTATCTCAATCCTGATGGAGTTTTGTATAAAAGAAACCACGATCTCGTGCTACTCAGATGTGTAGATGAGAAAGAAGCGAGTATGCTCATGGAAGAAGTCCATGAAGGCACATTTGGTACGCACGCCGGAGGGCATGCTATGACAAGAAAGATCCTGAGAGCAAGATACTACTGGCTGACGATGGAATCAGATTGCTTTAAATTCGCGAAGAGATGTCGTAAATGCCAGATTTATGTTGATAAGATTCATGTGCCGCCGTGCCCGTTGAATGCCATGTCTTCCCCGTGGCCGTTCTCCATGTGGGGCATCGACATGATAGGTAAGATCGAGCCCACTGCATCTAACGGTCATCGCTTCATTCTAGTGGCTATCGACTACTTCACCAAGTGGGTGGAGGCAGCCTCATATGCTAATGTGACCAAGCAGGTGGTGGCTAAATTCATAAAAAGGGACATCATCTGTCGTTACAGAATTCCCGAAAGGATCATTACTGATAATGGTTCGAATCTGAATAACAAGATGATGAAGGAGTTGTGCCAGAGTTTCAAGATTGAACACCACAACTCTTCTCCTTACCGGCCGAAGATGAATGGCGCCGTTGAAGCGGCCAACCAAAACATCAAGAAGATTGTACAGAAGATGGTTGTGACCTATAAGGATTGGCACGAGATGTTGCCATTTGCATTGCACGGTTATCGTACGACGGTACGTACATCGACCGGGGCAACTCCTTTCTCACTGGTGTAAGGTATGGAAGTTGTCCTACCGTTAGAAGTGGAGATCCCTTCTTTACGAGTTTTGGTTGACGTAAAACTCGATGAGGCAGAATGGATTAAGAACCGACTAAACTAACTCAGCCTGATGGACGAGAAGAGATTAGCATCGATTGCATATGGTCGTCTATACCAAAGCCGAAAGAAGAAAGCTTATGATAAGAAGGTGCGTCCTAGAAGCTTTCAGACAGGTGATCTCGTCCTGAAAAAGATTCTTCCCCCACACTCCGATGACCGGGGCAAGTGGACTCCCCATTACGAAGGTCCGTATGTCGTCAGCAAGGTCTTTTCGGGAGGAGCCTTGTGTAAGAACACATATTGTTTCTTAGTTATATCTCTATGTTTTGATGATAACACTTATGAATTTTGTATTCAAGAATTATATACTCTAAATTTGTTCTAGACTGTTTGCTACAGGTACTACAGAAAATATTCTTAAAAGAGCAAATTTGGATCTGAACAATGTTATTATGAAAGGCTTCAAAGGTTCAAGAGCATCTTAAATGAAGATCTGAACGCTGCTCCCAGAAGAATCTGATTGCTGTCTTTTGAAGATTCTGAAGCAGGAGCCTCTAAAGAATAGAAGACTCTGCTCTGATGGATTTACACGCTCAAGCACACATGCTGCACATACTCTGATTCAGCTCAATCTGAAGAACATCCAAGACTCTAAAGATCCAGAAGATCTCTACTCTGGAGATTCTGAAGATTCAGACTCTAATGTTTAAAGATAAACTTACTTAGTGAAGAAGATTTAAATATGTACGTTGGCTTATCTCAACAGCTCTTTCCTCTTTTGTGCTAGACACAAGAACACAAACAAAAAGGTTTTATCTGTGCATTCCATTCTAAGGAAAGTTTCTGCAATGTGAAGACAAAAGGTATCAGGTTTTTCAGCACAGCCTCCAATGTAAAGACAAAAGGCTCCAGGCTTTTCAGCACATCCTTCAACGTTGAGAAGACTTCATGGATCTAAGTGCCTATATAAAGAAGTCCACTCCATCTTCTTCAGCATCGAACTTCTTGCAAAAATCACTCATCAAAGCAAATCTCTCAAAGCTCTTATAATCCTATTTTGCTATAACATTGTTTTTAACTTAAGAGAAATATCACAATTGTGATAACAGCTTTTTAGAAGCATTTTTACTCTTGTAATTGTTTTACATTGTTTGTAAAAGGTTTTCCTTAAGAGGATCCAGTTGGGATCAGTAGCTCTTGAGAAGACTAAGAACTGTAGTTCTTAGGTGTTACTATTGTAATCTGTTTGATTAAATAGTGGATTAAGTCCTTGACAGAGAAAGGAAAATCACTCTTGAGAGGGTGGACTGGAGTAGTTGAGTTCAACGAACCAGGATAAAAATAACTGTGTTTAAATCCTTGAATATTTGTCTTACTTATTCAACCCCCCCCCCTTCTAAGTAATTTTCTCACCTTCAGTTGGCATCAGAGCTCCGGTTCTGTGTGTGCTACCACTTAACCGTGTCAGTAAAGATCCAGTGAGAAAAGTTACTTTGTTAAATATTTGTTTGTCATTATGGGTGACACATCTACATCTAACTGTAACAAATATGAAGGGGATAGAATCAGCACAAAGCCTCCCATGTTTGATGGAGAAAAATTTGATTACTGGAAGGACAGGATAGAAAGTTTCTTCCTGGGGTATGATGCTGATTTGTGGGACTTGGTTATTGATGGCTATGAACATCCTACAAATGAGAATGGCAAGAAAGTTGACAGAAAATCAATGACAGAAGTCCAGAAGAAGGATTTCAAGAATCACCATAAAGCTAGGACAATATTGCTTAATGCAATCTCTCATACTGAGTATGAAAAGATTACTAACAGAGAAACATCTCATGGAATGTTTGAGTCACTTAAAATGACTCATGAAGGAAATTCTCAAGTGAAGGAGACCAAGGCTCTGGCGCTTATACAGAAGTATGAAGCGTTCAAAATGGAAGAATCTGAAAATATAGAAACTATGTTTTCTAGATTCCAGATCCTTACTGCTGGTCTAAAGGTTCTAGACAAGGGATACTCTACATCAGATCACGTAAAGAAAATCATCAGAAGTCTGCCTACCAGATGGAGACCAATGGTGACTGCCTTGAAGATGGCAAAAGATCTGAACAAGATCTCTCTAGAAGAACTCATCAGCTCACTGAGGGGCCATGAGATTGAGCTTGAGGAAGATGAACCTCAAAAGAAAGAAAAAGGTAAATCTGTTGCATTAAAATCTAACAAAACTGTTAAAGCTTTGCAGGTCATTCAAGAAAGCTCTGAAGAAGAATATGAGTTATCCATGCTGTCCAGAAGGATCAGCAGGCTCTGGAAGCACAAGGGAAAGAAATTCAACAACTTCAGAAAAGCTGATCATAGAAAGGAATCTTCTGGGCACAGAAGATCTGGCAAGAAAGAAGTTATATGCTATGAGTGCAAAGAGCCTGGGCATTATAAGAATGATTGCCCCAAACTTCAAAAAGATAAACCCAAGAAGAAGGTTGACAAAAAGAAGAAGGTTCTGATGGCAACATGGGATGACTCAGATGATTCTGAATCATCTTCTGAATCAGAAGAAGAATGTGCAAATGTTGCACTGATGGCCAGCACAAAAGATCAAGAGGAAGGAACCTCAGGATATGAATCAGATTCTGAATCTGATGATGATGCAGAAGAGGTAATGGCTAAACTTACCAAAGAAGAACTTACAAAAGTTTTAACAGAAGTTCTTAAAATTTATAACAATATCAAACTCAAATACAAGAAGCTGAAAAGCAATCTTGAATCTGAGATTGATCTTCTGAAGACAGAACTTGTTGAGCAAAAAGAAATTAATCTGAAAATCAAAAATGACTTTGAAATAACTCAACAAGAATCTGAATCTGAGGCTAAGTCATGTGAAAACATTTTAGAAAAATATGACTCTAGCTTTCAGAGATTCCTTACTAAGAGCATAGACAGAAGCAAGATGGCCTCTATGATCTATGGTGTTAGTGGGAACAACAGAAGAGGTATTGGATATGAATCTTCATCTGGAAGTAATCCAAAATCTGTTGACAAACTTCTCATCAAGAAGATTCCTCTGTACTCTCAATTTAAATTTGGTCATTTAAATGATATTAAACACACAAGCTCTGAGAAGAATACTTATGTGTTTAAACCCAAGGTAAGTCAAAATAAACATTATGTTGAAAAATAGAAGTTTAGACAAACCTACAAACCAACTAACCCCAAAGGACCCAAGAAGATCTGGGTACCTAAAAACAAAATAATTCCTGTTGCAGATGTTCTTAGCAGCAAGATCCGGACGCCAGTCATGGTACCTGGACTCTGGATGCTCACGACACATGACAGGAGAAAGGTCTATGTTCCAAAGCCTAGAACTTAGATCTGGAGGTGACGTGAAGTTTGGAGGGAACCAGAAAGGCAAGACCATTGGATCTGGCACTGTTGGAAATGGTAAACTTCCCTCTATAACTAATGTTTTACTTGTTGAAGGTCTAAAACATAACTTATTGTCCATAAGTCAATTAAGTGACAATGGTTATGATATTACCTTTAATCAAAAATGTTGTAAAGCTATATGTCAAAAGGATGGCTCTATCCTATTTAGTGGTAAGAGGAAAAACAACATTTATAAAATAAACCTTTCAGAACTTAAAGTTCAAAATGTTAAATGCCTCTTGTCTGTTAATGAAGAGCAATGGGTCTGGCACAGAAGATTGGGCCATATTAATATGAGACGTATATCTCAGATTAATAAACTTAATCTTGTCAGAGGACTCCCTGATCTGAAGTTCACTTCAGATGCTCTTTGTGAAGCATGCCAAAAAGGGAAGTTTTCAAAAACATCTTTTAAATCAAAAAATGTTGTTTCTACTTCCAAACCACTAGAACTACTTCATATTGATCTGTTTGGACCAGTGAAAACTGCATCCATCAGAGGCAAGAAGTATGGATTAGTCATTGTTGATGACTATAGTAGATGGACATGGGTAAAGTTCTTAAAACACAAGGACGAGTCACATTCTGTGTTCTTTGACTTCTGCAAGCAAGTCCAGATTGAAAAAGATTTCAAAATTGTAAAAGTCAGAAGTGATCATGGGGGTGAATTTGAAAATAAATATTTTGAAAAATATTTTTCTGAAAATGGCATTGCTCATGATTTTTCCTGTCCTAGAACTGCACAACAAAATGGGGTTGTAGAGAGGAAAAACAGGACTCTGCAAGAAATGGCCAGAACCATGATCAATGAGACAAATCTGGCAAAACACTTTTGGGCAGAAGCAATCAACACAGCGTGTTATATTCAGAATAGAGTGTCTGTAAGGCCTCTTCTGAAGAAGACTCCATATGAACTGTGGAAGAACAGAAAGCCTAACATTTCTTATTTTCATCCTTTTGGATGTACTTGTTATATACTTAACACTAAAGAAAATCTTAACAAGTTTGATTCCAAAGCACAGAAGTGTTTCATGCTTGGTTATTCTGAACGCTCTAAAGGCTACAGAGTATTCAATATTGAAACACCGATTGTGGAAGAATCTATTCATGTAAGATTTGATGATAAGCTTGGCTCTGAAAAGCCAAAGAAGTTTGACAATTCTGCAGATAGAGAAGTGATTCTCACAGACTCTGAAGGATCAGAGGCAGAAAAGGCTAAAGAAAAGGAATCTGAAGCAACTCCAGATGCTATTCACCTATCTTCTCAATTGGACAGCTTACACATTTCTGAAAGATCAAATGTCAGAGGATCTTCTTCCAGAGTCAAGGCATCTCACCCAGAAGATGTGATTATTGGAAAGAAAGATGATCCAATTAGGACAAGATCCTATCTCAGAACATATGAATCTTCATTGTTTGGCTTAGTGTCAATAATTGAACCAACATCTGTGGATGAGGCTCTGAAAGATAATGAATGGATTATTGCCATGCAAGAAGAGCTAAATCAATTCACCAGAAATGAAGTTTGGGATCTGGTTCCTAGACCTAAAGGATTCAATGTTATTGGAACAAAATGGGTCTTCAGGAATAAGTTGAATGAAAAGGGAGAAGTAGAAAGGAATAAGGCAAGGCTGGTTGCTCAAGGATACAGTCAACAAGAAGGTATTGATTACACTGAGACATATGCTGTAACAGCCCAAATTTCATTAAATAATTAATTGTAGTAATTAATTGATTTAGTGGGATTTTTATTAATGTTAGAAATTAATTTTTATTAATTGGAATTAATAGAGAATTGAGGAGGAAATTGGAAGGAAGGAAAATGAAGGAAATATATAAGAGAGAAAGAAAGAAAAGAAAGTTAGAAAAACATTTGGAAGGAAAGAGAAAAGAAGAAGAAAGGAGAGAAAGAGAAGAGAAGAAGAGGAAAAGTGGAAATCATCAAGAACCAACATCAAAGCTCCGATTAATCGAGGTAAGGGTGAGAAATGTTTCTATTTGATCATTGTATGATGTTATGTATGTTGGGTTAGGGTTTTGGTAGAGTTTCCATCACTTTCCATTTAGGGCAAAATGTTGGATAATCGGTAGATTGAGGATTTGATCGGTTGAAACTGAGTAATAATGCCGTAGAATAGTCGGGTAACATGTATTGATGTTGTTTATACTGATTTGGATGTGTAAGAGAGGGTTGATGATGGATTGGTAAAGGAGGAACAGAGTGTGATTCTGTTCTGCGCAGGTTCGTTGGCTCTCACCAGGCGAGCAAAGGCGAAGCTTCGCCAGGCGAAGTCTAGCAAATGCTAGCGAATAATTATAAGTTAAATCCCAGTGGACTTCGCTGGCGAGTTCGCCAGGCGAGGTTGGATAGCGAAGGTTCGCCCAGCGAAGGTGCTGGCGAATGGTGGCGAATGAAGTCAGTAGCTACTGACTTGGGCTCGCTGGGAAGTCTCGCCAGGCGAAGCCTAGCGAGTGTTCGCTGAGGGAGTTCGCCAGGCGAAGGCCATGCGAAGGTTCGCTACGAGGGTTCGCCAGGCGAATGTGGGCGAGTTTGACAGCATTTTTCTTTTGCTGTGTTGATCATGTGGAGATGGTTTGGTTGTTCCACATAGGTGGATACCTTATGATATGAATATAGATATGATCTATTGTGATAACATGTGTTGTGGGTAGCCTTCGGGCGTGAATCCTAGAGTTGTGATATGAAGGATTAATTGTAATCGGTTAAAATACATGTGAACATAATAAGTGATTATGTGTGTATTATTTAATGAATTTGCGAATGCTTGATGTGTATACAATTATGTAATGAGTATGCATGAGAACATTTTGAATATGTGTGCATAACTTATAATTGTATGATTGGTATTGTAATGAGAATACCTTGATTGTTGTGATAATTAGAGATACATGGGAATACAATGAGAAATGTATGTGTATCGTCTAATGAATTGTGAGTGCATATATGTATGCGATTGTGGTGTGAATGCATGGGAACATATGTGATATGTGTGCATTGTTGTTGAATATGATGATGTGTGAAATGAATACATTGATAAATGTTTGATATATGTTGTATGTGCAATCATGATGAAATTCTCGAAGGGGTGAATTATTCGAATGCATGAGATTAAGATGTCGGTCTTAAGTGCATTTGTTGTGGTTGATTGTACATGCATCATTTAGTCAAGAGGCAATGTCTGTTAGTTTCGTGGAAACTAGTGGCTTGTCCCAAACCTAGAAGTGTGGGTTTGAAGGCTTAGAGGACGGGCCTTTGTGGTTATCGGTCTAGAAGTGTGGACCCGGTTTAATGTAAAAACCGAAAAAAAAGATAACGGGTTATCGGTCTAGAAGTGTGGACCCGGTTTAATGTAAAAACCGAAAAAAGATAACGAGAATCGGTACCGCATTGCATGAGTTGCATTGAGTTGTTGAGTCACATTAATATATAACATATGCATGAAGTGATGCTTATGTGTGAATGATGAGATTGTGAAATTGTGAGAGTATGCATGATGTGGACATGCTTTACAAATATTCGTGTTGTTATTATATGTGTGGCAAATATACATAACTAAGAAATTGAAGTGTGGTGAGAAATGTGAATATGTGTTATATGATACCTATATATATGTAATCTTATGCCTTGATTATTATGGTTATATTTCTCACCCTTCTGCTGTTTTATAATGCTCTATGAGGCATTGCAGATTAGGATGCTGGAGTCCTTTTGTGAAGTTAGTCTTCATTCTTTTGAGTCGGCTGCTCTGATATGTAACACCGGGTAGTTAGACTAGTATAGTCATTATTTTGTGATACATTGCGATGTATCAGCCGATGTGGTTTTGTAATCTAACTGATATGATGTATTAATCTGGATGACTTATGTGCATTTGAATTAATATTTTGGAACTGATTAAATGATGTTATCTTCCGCTTAAATTAAATGTTGAAATGTGATTTCTAAAACTACGAAAACGTTACATATTTTATGGAGCAAAAATGTTAAAGTGTTTTATTGGTGAAATTGTGGAATTCTTCTTTTATACCTTATTATAAAAAATTTTTACTCTGATATTGTGTATGTGCTTAATTGTTTTATATGCATTTATTTGGGGTATAGAAGGGGGTGTTACATATGCTCCAGTGGCAAGGTTAGAATCTATTCGTCTTCTTATTTCATTTGCTGCACAGAATAAAATCACTCTGTATCAGATGGATGTTAAAAGTGCCTTTCTTAATGGTATTATAGAAGAAGAAGTATATGTCCACCAACCTCCTGGTTTTGAAAGTGAAAACTTTCCAGATCATGTTTTTAAACTAAAGAAATCTCTTTATGGATTAAAACAAGCTCCCAGAGCTTGGTATGAGAGGTTGAGCAACTTCCTTCTAAAGAAAAATTTTATCAGAGGAAAAGTGGATACAACCTTATTCTGTAAAACTGTTAAGAAAGATTTGTTGATTTGTCAAATTTATGTAGATGATATTATTTTTGGATCAACAAATATTACGCTTGGAAAGGAGTTTGCTAAATGTATGCAGGAAGAGTTTGAAATGAGCATGATAGGAGAATTGAGATTCTTCTTGGGAATCCAAGTCAACCAGACTCCAGAGTGCACCTACATACATCAAACCAAATATGTTAAAGAGCTTCTGAAAAAGTTCAACATGGTTGATAGTAAAATGGCAAAGACTCTAATGCATCCTACAAGCACTCTAGGTAAGGAAGAGGTAAGTAAGAAGGTAGATCAGAAACTCTACAGAGGTATGATAGGATCTCTTCTATACTTGACTGCTTCTAGACCAGATATTCTGTTTAGTGTTTGCTTATGTGCAAGATTCCAATCAGATCCTAGAGAATCACACTTAACAGCTGTTAAGAGGATTCTAAGGTATCTGAAAGGTACTACTAACATGGGTTTGTGTTACAGAAGATCTGATGAATTTTCATTAGTTGGATTCTGTGATGCTGACTATGCTGGAGACAGAGTTGAACGTAAAAGCACTTCTGGAAGCTGTCAGTTTCTTGGAAGTCATCTGATCTCATGGTACAGCAAGAAGCAACCCACTATTGCACTATCAACTACAGAGGCAGAATACATTGCTGCTGCTGGATGTTGTACGCAGATGCTCTGGATGAAGAGTCAATTAGAAGATTATCAAATCTATGAGAGTAATCTTTCTATCTTCTGTGATAATACTTCTGCTACATGTTTGTCAAAAAATCCAATCTTGCATTCTAAGGCTAAACATATAGAAATTAAACATCACTTCATCAGAGACTATGTTCAGAAGGGTGTAATCAATCTAGCCTTTGTTGATACAGATCATCAATGGGCTGATATTTTCACAAAACCCCTTGCTGAAGATAGATTTAAGTTCATTCTGAAAAATATTTGTATGGATTTTTGTCCAGAGTAATATTTATCAGAGGCAACCTCTCAGATGCAAAATGTTTAATGATCTGAAGTATTTCATCTGACTATTTGTTCATTTATCTTTATTCAATTTTATTTGTGTGAAACTCTGAACTAACAAACTCAGAAGATCTGAAAGTTGGAAACGTTTCATTTCTTGAGAGACATCAGATGCACATACAAAGCAAACACGTGTCACTCAGTATCTGAAACGATGGAGTGCTCAACTGAATTGACGTTTGAGGTATTGCTTTGAAAATCTCATTTTTTTCTTGGTTTTCCCCCCAGCTGTCATAAATTTAAAGTGAAATGATTATTTTCATTAAATGCTGTCCAAACGTGCGTATGTGTCTTTTGTTGTGCCCAATGCTTGATTTTTGGTTCTCTATAAATATCACCTATCACACTATTTTCACACTTTCCACATTCACTACATTCATGCGTTTCTGTTCTCTTTTCAAACTCTACCAAAACCCTAAACCCAAACCAAGATCTTCTTCTTCAATGGCTTCTACTTCAAACACTGCTGAAAAATCCAACAAGACTATAATATACAAAGAACCAGAACGAGCCTTATTTACTCCAGTAGCAGATCTTGAGGTTCTGTGTGAGAGCTTCATTGATCTTGATTCATTAAAGGAAAATGGGTTTGACCTAACTCCTGCCATTAAAGCTCAAGGTTGGGAGAAATACTTTGAAAGATTGATGGGTCCTGTATATCCAACACTTGTAAAGGAATTCTGGATTCATGCAAGCGCTGGTCCTAAGTTTATTCACTCATCTGTTCTTGGGATGGAGATAGTTATTACTGAGAAACTGATCAGGCAACTGTTCAGTTATACCGAATCTGATGGAGTTTCAAACCTTGCTTCTTCTCGTATTGATATGGCTAGGGTTTATGAAGAAATTACTATAGCTGGAACGCCATCAAGTAAAGTTAAAGATCTGAAACCCATCTATAGGATCTGGGCAAAGATTTTTATGAGTACATTTTTTCACAGGAAACCATCCAACTCACCAGACTATGTGAGTTCGGAACATCTGTATTTCATGTACTGCATCAGCCAGAATGTTAAAGTGGATCTACCGTATCTGATCTTCAGTCATCTTCTAACTCATGTCAAAGAAACTAGAGAAGAGGTGAGAGCTAAAGCTGGGAAAGTTAGAACTTGGATACCCCTGGGAAGATTGATTTCAGACATCCTTGTTGAAAACAAGCTGGTACAACATCTGACAGATGCAAAGATTACAGAAGATCTGTCTTACATCATTGGATCTGAAATAAATGGACTCAATCTGAAAAGGATGAAAATCATTTCAGAATTGAAAGGACAACTATGGAAGATAAACTCTGAAGAGGTCCAAGGCAGAAGAATTCCTGTGGAAGACTTTCCACTATTCAGTGCAGATGAACCAAAGGAATTTGTCTGGATGTACATTACAGAATGTCTAAAGGAAGGAATTCCTCTACCTGCTAATCTTGTTCAGAAACCAGGAGAAGAATTGCCCAATCTGATGAAGGAAAGGCGTAGTAAGAGGAAAGCTGAAGAAGAATCAGTTCAGAAGAAGAGGAAAGTATCTGAAGTTCCAAGAAAGAAGAAGAAAGAAGGAAAGAAAGCCAGAATCAGTTCTAGAGAAGCCACTCTGGAAGAGATCAGAGACACCATTCATCAGGTATTAGCATCTGATCCTACACCTGTTGTTCATTCACCTCTTTCATCACCACAACTCTCTCCAAACCTTAGACAAAGAACTTCTAAACCCAAACATTCTGCCAATCTTTCATCTGAACCACTCTCCTCTGAACCAGTAAATTTACAACCATCTCCTGTACCAATTCCATCTGAACCACAACCTCAAACAATTCAATCAGAATTTCCACCAACAGAACCAACTCAACCAGAAAACACTCAAACAGAAATTCCACAACCAACAATGTCACAACCAGAGAATCCCCAATTAGAGACTCTCCAACCAGAAACAATTATTTCAGAACCAAACCAACCAGAGACTGTTCAAACTGAACACTCTGAACAAACAATTCCTTCAGAAGATCCAAATCTTTCTGACAATATTCTTGATATACAACCCCTCAATCAATCAATTATAATTTCTTCAACATCTGTTCACTCGGATGAATCTTCTGATTCATCTGATTCATCTGATTTTGAATCAGAGTCACTCAAACAGGCACGCTCTGAAAGTGTTATGAAGGAACATCTTAACATTTCCATGTTTCATACTCCACCAAACTCTCCACCTCATCAACAACCATCTGAAATTCAACCATCTGAAACTCAAACATCTGGAACCCAAACCATTCCTCAACCATCTGAAACCAATCCATCTGAAACTCAGACTTTTCCTCAACCATCTGAACTCCCTCAATCTGACATCCACACATCTCAACCACCATCATCACAACCATATGAACCTACTCCTGTTAACACCCCTAATCCTTTTTCCTCTGAACAGACTGAACAGTCAGATCTAGGATCATGTGTTAATACTATGTTTGAAATTTTCAAAAAGGAGTTAGATTCTGAATATACTCGTGTTAAGGATGTATGCATGTCTAGTTTGGATCCAACTGTTTCAAATGCTGCTTGGAAGCGCTTCATCTGGATGTTCAACAAAGCTGCCTTAAAAGTTAGAGCTAAATGCTCTAAGCTTGCTAAGACTAAATTTGCAGAGTTAATCAAGGTAACTCTGATGAACATGCCTCCTCCTCCTCCTGTGTTACTTTTGGAAGCTGCTCCTCTAGTAGTTCCTGAATCTGAAATGGTTGAACAAGCTTCTGACAAAAACCAATCTGAAGGGAACCCTGCTGCTACTGCATCTGCTCTGTCTTCATCTGTGGTTGCAGAACTTGTGAATGATGTGAAGGATATAAAGTACTGGATGATCAAGCAAGAGAAGACAACTGATGAAATCAAGACCTGGATGTCTAAGCAAGAAGAGTCAGCTGCCAAGATGATAGAGCTTCTGACCTTTATTGCCTCTCGCCAGACTTAGTTTTATTTGTTGTTGTGCACATGAACTGCCTTTGCTGTTTACTTTTTATTGTGTTATGTGTTTTGGCTTCTGCCTGTTTGACTGTGAACTTTGGTTTGTTTAATTGCATGATGATGTGTTTGCTCCTATATGCCTCTTTTCTTCTGTATATTTTTGTCTTTAAAAAATCTTTTTGATTATGACAAAAAGGGGGAGAAAAAGAAAAACTGAGTGTTCAACCTATAAGCAATTACTAAAACTGAAATTCAGACATTTTATTAACTTACTTTGAATTTAAGTCTTTCAGATTACATTGATATATCTGACATAATTCATTGAAGTTACCCTGAGACTTTTCCAACCAGAACCTGATCCTCCAAAGAAAATCTGAGTATTCAATCAACTCTGATAACTCTGATATCTTACTCTGATACATTTACTGTGAAAGAGAACTCAAGCAAGATGATAACCAGGCGCTCTGACTAAAGGAAGTCATAATTATCTGGCATCAAGATTTGATTCTGAAAGTCAAAACTCTTTCATCAGGCTCTGAATCTGAAATATACTTAATCAAAAAGGGAAGTATTCTATTCTATTGAAGTATTTATTTCAGGGGGAGATTGTTAATCTCAGGGGGAGTTATAATTCATACTTTTTATTGAACAAAATTTCTCATGTTTTGTCATCATCAAAAAGGGGGAGATTGTAAGAACACAGATTGTTTCTTAGTTATATCTCTATGTTTTGATGATAACACTTATGAATTTTGTATTCAAGAATTATATACTCTAAATTTGTTCTAGACTGTTTGCTACAGGTACTAAAGAAAATATTCTTAAAAGAGCAAATTTGGATCTGAACAATGTTATTATGAAAGGCTTCAAAGGTTCAAGAGCATCTTAAATGAAGATCTGAACGCTGCTCCCAGAAGAATTTGATTGCTGTCTTTTGAAGATTCTGAAGCAGGAGCCTCTAAAGAATAGAAGACTCTGCTCTGATGGATTTACATGCTCAAGCACACATGCTGCACATACTCTGATTCAGCTCAATCTGAAGAACATCCAAGACTCTGAAGATCCAGAAGATCTCTACTCTGGAGATTCTGAAGATTCAGACTCTAATGTTGAAAGATAAACTTACTTAGTGAAGAAGATTTAAATATGTACGTTGGCTTATCTCAACAGCTCTTTTCTCTTTTGTGCTAGACACAAGAACACAGACAAAAAGGTTTTATCTGTGCATTCCATTCTAAGGAAAGTTTCTGCAATGTGAAGACAAAAGGTATCAGGCTTTTCAGCACAGCCTCCAATGTAAAGACAAAAGGCTCCAGGCTTTTCAGCACAACCTTCAACGTTGAGAAGACTTCATGGATCTAAGTGCCTATATAAAGAAGTCCACTCCATCTTCTTCAGCATCGAACTTCTTGCAAAAATCACTCATCAAAGCAAATCTCTCAAAGCTCTTATAATCCTATTTTGCTATAACATTGTTTTTAACTTAAGAGAAATATCACTGTTGTGATAACAACTTTTTAGAAGCATTTTTACTCTTGTAATTGTTTTACATTGTTTGTAAAAGGTTTTCCTTAAAAGGATCCAGTTGGGATCAGTAGCTCTTGAGAAGACTAAGAACTGTAGTTCTTAGGTGTTACTATTGTAATCTGTTTGATTAAATAGTGGATTAAGTCCTTGACAGAGAAAGGCAAATCACTCTTGAGAGGGTGGACTGGAGTAGTTGAGTTCAACGAACCAGGATAAAAATAACTGTGTTTAAATCCTTGAATATTTGTCTTACTTATTCAACCCCCCCTTCTAAGTAATTTTCTCACCTTCACCTTGTTGTTATCCACGATGGATGGCGAAGATTTCGCATCCCCGGTGAACGCGGACGCAGTTAAAAAATACTTTGCTTAAAGAATGACCCGATGGAAAGAAAAAGAATATCCAGGAAAAAATGGGGCATCCCGGAGAACCATAAAAAAGGAAAAAGGTTCGGGAAAAAATTAGGGATATAAAGAAAAGAATGTACACCCGCAAAGTCGAAAACCTGGAAGGGCGACTTTGGCAAAAAAGGGTATCCCGGTGAATCGAAAACCCGGAAGGGCTATTCAGGCAAAAGTTAGGGATTTGAAAAAAGCAAATGACTGTGTTCCACGTGTGGACTGTATTTGTTTAGTGGTTTGGAGGACCTGAGGGCCGTTTATCTGAATCAATTTCTTCTGAAGCTGAAGCGTCGGAGAGGTATCGAAGTCGAGTGGGTCATAGAGGGATCAACTCATGGTGTTCGTCTACGCCTTATTGCCGAGATTTGTGTATATACTGATGTATATTTATGTTTTTATATTTGCGCAGCTTCCTCATTCCAGGAGCTTGCATCTGTTGTAAAACATTTTTGCCCATTCAGGGGTTCGTTATCAATAAAATGTATACTATTCAGCAATTTTGTTTGTTTGTTTAGCATTAATCTGTTTTGTTTGCGAAAAAGAACGCCGATGTTTTTGATAAAATGCGCATACATAAACTTACTGGCCTAGGCCACTGATTGTTGAAACAATGAATTACTTGAACATTGTCACAAGATGATAACCTTGATAGGTCCCTTCGAGAAGGGTATCTTGTCTGTTTGTTTACGTTGTTGCAGGTGTAGCATATTCCAGACAGTACGCTGTATGCGTTCCCAAGCAAGATGGTTCCTTCCTCTCCAACAAGTTCAGCAGCACCTCCCCATGGAGTCTGAACATGAAATCGTAAGCATTGATATGTCTCCCCAGGCAGAGAGGATTCTCTCCCCAATCAGAGGCATCCTGAAGGAACGTCATCTCCCCAACTGAGTCATACACTGAAGTGTGTGTTTATGTCCCCAACACTGGGCCAGTGTGCAGTTTTCTCAGGAAAGACTATCTGCAAGTATGCAGCACTCGATAGTTCAGACTGAAGCCTTCAGCGGAATTGAAATTCCCCACAGAATTGTACTTTCCCCGGCAAGTAGGATTTATTCCAGCGCCTGATGGCAGTTCCCCAAGGGAGTCGAGTCCTTGGAAGTCGTTTGGGCCATGATTGGTTTTCCCCAGTAGAGTGTTGAATAGCTGATGCTGTATTTCCCCACCGGAGTCGTTACCTCCAGGAAGGTTTAGCCACGAAGGTTGTGCAGTTTATTTCTGCGATTGACATCGTTTTTTTCCTCATCAGTTGTGGTTTGAATACCTAGTTGAGTGGGTTTAGGTTCTCATAGAACTTCATTCCCCTGCAGTAGTCGTCTGGAGTTTGTTTCCCCAGGCGGAGTCCAATTGAGATTAGTGTGACTTCTTTTCCTTGGCAGGATGATTCCTTCTCTCCATCAGAGTGGTCCTTTCTCCTTGACAGGAGGATTCTCCCTTCAGCATTTATTTTGCTAATGGGGTCATAGCATTTTGCATGATTGCATAACATTTACCCTAAAAATGCGTAGCATTTCCACCGTGTGGAGCATTGCGCCATTGTCGATCATATGCATATGAAACATGAGCTAGGTTGTTACCGCTCTTGTTTTGCAGGTATTCCCCAGCAAAGGCGCTTGCCCAAGATGATTCTTGAATTCTCCAGCGAAGGTGTTTGCTTAAGATGATTCTTAAAATCCCCAGTGAAGTCGCCAGAGAGGGGTGCTCAAGTTGATGCGTAGAGTCCCCGGTAGAGTGATTGCTCAGGATGATTCCTAAAATCTCCAACAGAGTTATTGGTTCAGGATGATTCTTGAAGTCCTCAGCAGAGTTGATTCACCCAGAATGATTTCTGAATCCCCGAAGCAGAGTTACTTGATAGTTCTCCAGAATCCCTAGCGGAGATGTGTCATCCCCAACAGGTTTTAAACAGAGAAGTTGAAATTTCCCTTGGAGACTTACTGATGAAGTCCAGCTGCGATGTCAAAGCAGTTTGCCTAGCTGACGCAGGGTGCCTGACGGCAAAAGATTGTATATCCTTATTGGTCCATGATGGATTAAGGATCCCATTTTAAGACTTACTGACGAAGTCCAACTGTGAAGTCGACGCAGTTCTCTCAGCTGATGCGGATTGCCTGATGGCGGAGGTTTGGATATCCCTATTTAGTTCATGATTGACCGAGGAGTCTATTTCAGACTTGCTGACGAAGTCCGGCTGACGCCCAAAAATGTCTTTGAATGCCCGACGGCATGATTAACTTGATTGATAAAAAGTTCCTAATGACCTGATGAGTCCCGAGGAATCCTTCTGCCGCAGTGCCGCAGAATGCCTGATGGCAATGTCAGCTATGTACCGCCGGTTACCGAGTAACCAGTGATCCCTTGATGACTTGAGGACGAAGATCTACGGCAAAATTAGATGATCATCCTGACGGAGATTTGAGATTAGACCCTTCACCAATTACCGTGTGACCAATTCCCCAGTAGAGTTGCCGTGCAACTGTCATGCTCATTTTTGAAGATGTTCCTACCCATCGGAGTACTGTTTACCCGTACGGTCAGCAAATCACCCGTTACTGTGTAACCAGTGATCCCTCGATGATTTGAGGACGCAATGATATCAGACAAATTAGAGAATCATCCTGACGGAGGTTCAGATCATTATTTCTCCAGCTAGTTGCCGTGCAACTATTATTTCGGTTTCCAAAGAGATTTATTCCCATCAGAGTACCGTATGCTTGTGTAGTTGGCAAATTTCCGGGTTTGTTGGTATTCAACCGTCTTTTACCTTGATTGTTTGAGAGTCGTTCTCTTCTCACCCAGTCAGGTCCAAGCCGTTTGAATAGGGGCAGCTGTTGCAACCCAAAATTTGCCCAACATTTCTTTACCTAGCTTATGTTTCATTTCATTCACATTAGCATTATCATTTGCATTTCATTGACATGTATGCAGGAGATCAAGAGGTATGATTACCAATCAAGAGCTACACAAGACCTTGAAGCTAGCTAAGAAGCTTATTCAAGTGTTCAAGGGTTGATATCCTTGTCAGAGAAGTTAAAAGATCCTCAGAGAGAGTGGTTGAAGCCAAGTGTGTAGGTCTCCCAACTTGAGAGTTGTGGGAAGTCATCAGATGATTCTGAAGCCATTAAGTTAGACTTGAGGTCTTGAGAGAGCTCATGAGAAGTGTTGAAGATCACTTTGAGGCCTAGACAGGTCATTGTGCAAGAATAAGAAGCCTCAGCCATGATTGGTGCAACTAGGGTTTGACTGGGTCAACCCTAAATCAACTGAGGATTTGGAGAAGGTTGAGACTTAATCCAAGAGCCATGTGATTATGTATTGATACATTGAGATGTTATAAGGATGACTCCAAGGTTAACTCATCATGATTGAAGAGTTTGAGAAGTTTCAAGCTAGGGTTCTAAGGCTTGACAGTGTAAAATCCCCTAGTTTGACCCCTATTTTCAAGGCAATTTAGCTCAAGATGTGATTGTCATCTCATCTTGCCCATAACATGATTGTTGTAGAGCATGATCTTAGCTTTAATTTTAGTGCTAGAAGTCCTTGATAGTATTTGTAGAACTCAAGTTATGGCTTTGACAAGTTACAAGTCATCTAACGAATGTGAATTTGGAGCTTGAAAGTTACCCAACTTGCATGACACTTTTGCCCTAGAAGGATGACTCCTATGAACTTTTGGTAAACATGAATGTTGTTCCTTATCCTCTTAGCTTTCTAGAGAGTACTAGAAGTCCTTAATAGGATTTGTAGAACTCAAGTTATGGCTTTTCACCAACTTAGAGGCTTCAAATGAAGTTTTGTTCAACTAGAAAGTTGCTCAAAATGAGGTTTTAACTTTGGCCATGCATCAAGGAGGCATTTAAATGGCTCAAGGAGAGACTTGGTTCAAGAAATTTTGAAAAAAGGAAGAATTAAAAGGAATTAATGGTAAAAAATTCAAATAATTCATTTGGTGACCAAATGAGACAAAATTATAGGTCATTTTGATTGGAAAATACATTTTAAAGACAATGGCAATGTTGGTTTTTTCATTTGAGGCCCAATTCAAAGAATTGCATTTAGTAGCTTATGATGTAAGTTACATATGCCAAACTATGCACAAGTGCAAGACCAATGTTCCAATCTATCCAAACACATTCAGAATCTCATTTGAGGAGAATTTGGATGAGAATGAGGTTCTGCAACAAGCCAAAGCAGAACTATCATGGATGAGCATGAGATGAGAAATTCAAGAGCAAGAGATATTGGATATCTCATATAGATGGTTCTAGGAACTTCTAGATTATTCCTACTGGTTCTATATAAGCTTTAGAACTGGATCAAGGCCAAGGTTGGTGGAAATTGAGAGAGAATAGAGAGATTGCAAACTGAATTTTCTTCTTGCAAATCAAATTCAGTTACACGGTTTTGATCCATTTCAGTCCAAATTCTTGCTTTCAACATCTTCCTCTTGAGTGTATGAGTGATTCCAGATAGAATTCCGGCCAAGATCATAGCAAAATCGTGAGAGAGCACCTTGAGTTCATAGCTTGCAAGTCAAAATCGAATTCAAGGATTCAGAGAGTTTCAATCCAATTTGTTGCATACAGAAGCTTCCTTTGGTGTTAGTGAAGGTATCTGGAGATTCTTGGAGGTTGATTTGAAGGTTTCAGTGCTCTGTGCATTCAAAATTTGCAGGTATGTAATTCTCATCGTGTAGCATAATCCATGTAGTTTGGCTAGGTTTTGATAGGTTAGAATCATTGTAGATCATTGCTAGAAGCTTTCTGGATAATTAATTTGAAGATTAGAGACAATTTAGGGATGATGCCATTTTCGGTTGAGACTGTGTTTTTACAAACCCTGCGTCTTTAGCATGAACTAGTGGTATGGTTGGGATCCTGGTGAAATTTAGAGCAACTTTCATTCAGAAATTGTGGCCAATGGTGGTCTGTAGAGGGAGTTAGGGTTGCTTGATGGTGACCGGAAAAGCCACCGGCGGTGGCCTTCGCGCGCGCAGGTGGAGAAGTTGCAGACATTTGAATTGGGGAAGATATAATCTGGGACGTTCATTCATGAAGAAGACTTTGACTCAGACCTGGATCCAACGTTCCTCGTTGCGCCACATACCCCTCCTCTTAAACGCCCCATTTTGATAAATGAAAATCCCAGGCTTTGCTTCTTCGCTGCGTATACCAAGGGTGCATGGGTTCGAGTCTTCGTGTGTAAACTTTTTCTTTTTGATTCATTTGAACTGAATGGATCCAAGCGCATGGGCCTTAGCATTGGTTGATATCAACACCCCTTCTCTGGCCCAAATGTTGAAATAAACTGGTTTTAATTGCTATTTGCCACGCTGATTTAATCAATTTCTTTTAATTTTCATCATTTCATGTGACTTAGTAAATAATTCATAAAAAATTGAAGACTAACTCAATTAATTCCATTCTTTTTTCCATTGATTCATGATTGGATCTAGTTTTTTTTAGATAAAAAAAATTAATAATTCATGCATTTTTTATTTTATTTGCATTTGTTGAATTTTAATTGATATTAAAATGGCCATGGTTGATACCTTGTTTTGATGAATTTTGTTTGAGCACTTGGTGATGATTCTTGCCTTGATTTTTTGTGTGTAGCTAGAATAGATATCCATTTTCCCCTTAGATATTTCTCACATTTTTGTGATGAATGTAAGTGGTAGTTTTAAGTTGAAACTTTAGGTGCTCTATTTTTTAGGGTTTATCCTTAGTACCTTGTGATCTAGGTTTTATTTCTAAGACTTGGTGGATGATTCAACCTCTGAATTTTCTTTGGTAGATTCATGATTGAATTAGGGTCCCTTAGGAATTTTTGTAGGAATTTATAATGTAGCTTACTATTTTAGTTTAGGTGCTAACTTTAGATGATTCTAATGCACTAATCTGACTAGATTGATTCCTTTAGTTCCCTTAGATTAGGGTTTTTCCTCTCTTGCTCTTGGATGATGTTGAAGACAAGCTTGGGCTACCATGGAATGCTTGAAGAAGCTTGGATGTGAAGACTTCCCTTCTTTTGGTGTAGTGTTGATTAGGTGTTAAGATTAGGGTTTGCAGGCAGAGCTTCTAGATAGATTCTCTTCTTTCATAAACATGGAAGGTGTTGATCACTTCCATTCTTCCCTATGATGTAAGGTCCCCTTGTAAAGGCCTCATCCCTCCTTGGGTAGGATGTGTGGCTCTTCACAAGTTGGTAGAACCTTTGAGGGTCCCTTTCTCTGATGATGGAGTGCTTAGTGGTGACCTTTGGTCTTCACTCTGCTGTCAATCATCCAAACCTTGCTTTTGTTAGATGAATCTTTCTCCCTTGCTAGAGGATGGAGTTCCTTGCTTGAAGAAGATTGAAGGCTAGAAGTTGATACTTCTCTGTGTTTGAAGACTACCTTTGGAGCTGAAGCTTGAGGATCAAGAGGAACAAGTTGATACTTGTGGGAAGAAGATCAAGTTGAGATTGAGAGAATGCCCTTGGAGCTGAGGCTTGAAGAAGAAGAACAAGTTGATACTTGTGAAGGGAATCCATTGGAGATTGAATGAAGAAGCTGAAGCTTGAGATTGGAAAGCAAGTTGATGCTTGTGAGTTTAATGCATTGAGGCCTGAAGGTGGAGTTTACTGAAGAGCTGAAGCTTGAAGTTGAAGGAGAGGGATAAGTTGATACTTATGTGGATGTGTTGGAAGCTCAGAGAAGCAAGTGGATACTTGCTATTGAAGATGATAGCCTTGAAGGGCAGCTACAGATTGGGGACTGAACTGATGTCAGAGGAGCTTTGTTGTGAAGCTGTGGAAGCTGTTGATTTGCTTTCTTTCCTGTCTGTTTTCTTTTTATGCAACTGTACTGATGTGACTTATTTGATTTTCTTGATGCATTAGAATAAGTTCATATTTAGATTTATTTAAGCTAGGAGCATGATTGCACTAGAGGTTGAGTTGTCCCCTCTGCTTGTATTTTTACTGTATGGCTTTGCTTGCGGGTATTCGGTAGAGCCCTGCTCCCTTGCCTATGTGGTTTGTGTTTTGCTTGATGGCATTTTATTTCATTTCTTCTGTATGATTGCAGTTATTCATATCTGGCTTGAGGTTGAGATGAGCTTGTGGAGGCTGATGCCCCACACACATTTCCTCACTCACTTGCATTGCGTGCATTTTACAGTCGTTTACTGTTTACTGTTTAAGCTGATGCTTCATCTGTTTCTGTTTATCGTTGACATGATCCCTTAGGAATCTCATTTCCTTTGATAGGGAAGTGATGATTAGAACTTTAGGTTGAAACCTATGCATGTTAACTTCTAGGAGTTCCCTGTTTCAAACCTCAACCATAGGATGAATCCTTGGCATGACAACATTAGGACTTGATAGTGTCCCTATAGTTGAGCCTGTTCTCTTCTCATCTCAAAACAAATTAAAACACAGTAATAAAGGTTAACTGACGTCGTACGTTACGAGCCTTAAGCTATCTGAGAAAGGGTTGTCGGAGAGTTTCTTTTTGACAGCTTGGATGTTTAGTATGGCACCCTTTGGGTGACATGCGACGCATTCACTCTCAGGTCATAGTCTCTAGTGCGATATTGGTTGCAAACATCCATAAAAAACAGTTCTTCCGTAAAAGACAGAAAACAAACTTCAAACCTTTTTGCCCCGTGGGCCCGTAATTCAAAGGAAAGCTTTTCTGAAGAAAAGAGTGTCGTTAACTCCCAGTTCTACCGCAAACGGTAACGCCTAAGTCTCCAAGGGTCGAGCTGCGTACATCCAACTGCTGGAACTGTTTGTTAACCCTACTCGGAAAAATAGATGAATCTAAACCTGTAACCTGTAGTTACCCGAACTACGTAAGCTCTGATCTCTCATATCTGTTGAGAGTACGTAGGCACAATACTGACGTATTGGCGAGCCACCTTCCCCATAACCTGTAGTTAGCCGAACTACGTTGACTCTGATTTTATCATTCTCTGATGAGAATACGTAGGCATAAAGTGTGACGCTTTGCCGAGTCATTTTCTTTTCTTTTTTTTAAGCCAGCCTTGATAGGTAGATAGTTAAACCAACCCGTCAGATGAACACAACAAGCGTGGATCCCATTGAGTACGATGGATGTGAGGGGTACTAATACCTTCCCCTTGCGTAACCGACTCCCGAACCCAGACAATGGTTGCGATGACCTTGTCTTATACCTTTTTTGTCAGGTTTTTTCGATCGTTTCCTTTCCCGTTCTGAGGGATAAATAACGAAAGGTGGCGACTCTTCTGTCTTGCCGGCACCTTATTTTCGCGGTAGCGACAATATGTTGTTTTAGACTCATTTTCAAAAAAGAGTATGTTACTTTCCCATTCTACTGCAAACAAACCTCGGCCCTAGCTACTGGAATAGGAACTTAACGTCGTTCATAAAAAACACTTAACCAACCTATGGTTTCGTAGTTACCCGAACTGCGTTTGCTCTGATTTCTCATACCAGATGAGGATACGTAGGCACAAGACGGAGATGTCTTGGCAAACAACCTTCCCCCATCATCCGTAGTTTCCCAAACTACGTTGACTTTGATTTTCCCATTGTATGAAGGAATACGTAGGCATGGGACGGTGATATCCTATAGAGTCTCTTTCTTTTCTTTGTTTCTCACTTCTATATACGCACCCTTTGATTAGATAATAAGCGTGGATCTCATTGAGCACAACAGACGTAAGGGGTGCTCATACCTTCCCCTTGTGTAACCGACTCCTGAACCTAAGATTTGGTTGCGATGACCTTATCTTTTCTTGTTCTTCAGGTTTTCTTTGATTGTTTCCTTTCCTTCTCGTTGGGATAAATAACGTTAGGTGGCGACTCTTTTGTTTTTCTGCTGGGTGTTTTTCACAGTTGCGACAGTATGCTTTCAAAATAAACCTTGCTTCAATTAGGTATTTTGAGGGTCATAATGTGGCTTGGTTCACGGTTTATCAAATAAAGGATATAAGGCTCAAGGTTTATTTGTACCCACCCATTCTTTGTGATGTTCTCTAATCTTACATATAACTAATTTGACGCGAGCACTCATTTCTCAAGAGGAGTTTTTATATGGTTGAGAAACCATTGAGGCTTTGGACATGGAAACCACTTACCTTTTTTCTTTTGGTGTTTTATCAAACGAATTTTTTATTTACTGAGGTTTTTTCTTTGTAATCCCTTTTTTTTTCGCCTTTCGCTTTTTCATGCTTTTCGTTTTCCCTAACTTTTTCCTGGACTGAGTCTTTTGGATTTGACCTTGAAGTCCAACGGGATGCCCTAATTTTGCCTAAATCTCCTCCATAGGTTTTGACTTAGCGGGCTCTTTCTTTTTTTCATTTTTGATTTATGAACAAATCGTGTGACTCTAAGTCATTTTGACTTTGTTGAAAAGATTGTGACAGCCTCAATCCTTAGCTAGTTAAGGGATAATCATTATAGATTTGACTTCTCGCCTCCTAATGTGTTAGGGATAGGTGTAGGGGATCCTCGGGTGTTCACTCCCTTTTTTTAAAAGTTTGGACGCTTGATTAGATTAACTGGAAACTACCCTACCCCAGGTTAAAATTGAGGGTTCTTTTTTGTATTTGAGAAAGAAAAACTCCTACTTCAAGGCTCAAAGGGGTTAAAGAAGGTCTATCTCCCTTATATCTCAAGTGTTTAGGGATTTTAAACAATGCCTTACATCATCGTAGGGTTTTACTCAAAAGCATACAACAAGAAATATTGCGCTTTCAATTTCGTCATCCTCCCTCCAATTCTATGCCTATGCAGGAGATTAGGGTAGCATTGACATTATAAAGCAGAAAAAGCATTTTATGAGTGAATACAAATGGATTACTTCAAGACAAACATATTCGTTGCATTAATCATTCAAAACAAACAAGTTCTTACATGTAGAAACAAATGCATTAACAAACCAGGAGGATTACATACGACAAAGCAGTAGATGGAGCTAAACATCTTAAAAGACATATGGCTAAAACAAATCCTTAAACTCCAAAGCATCAACCAACCATGTGCGCAGAAGAATTTGCTCCGCGCTCTAGCAACAAAGTGACTTGGACCTTGGGATCAACCATTTTGAAGGATAAAATGCCCTCTTGGACCAGCTTTTACACTTCTCTCTTGAGAGCAAAACAGTCTTCAATGTTGTGTTTGGGTGCACCTTGATGGAATGCACATAAATAATCTACTTAGAGATAACTCTTATGAATCTTAGAAATAGCAGGTGGTGCCATTGTCTCGACCAACCCCTTTTGTATTAGGACAAGATACAACTTAGCATAAGACACCAGAATATCATTAGATTCATCCTTCCACTGATTAGGTTGCTGATGAGTGGAAGGAGGAGGATTAGGCTGACGTTGAGAAATGACCAGATCTTTAACCAAAGTAGTCAGGCATTTTTTTTACCAATCTTCAAACTAGCAACCTCCTCGCAGAGTTCATGGTTCTCTTACTCGTGATTGTCCACAAGAGCTTTCATCATAGTAGAGAATATTTCCAAGCTATCTTTCAAAGTAGTGACCTCTTCTCTCAGTTCTCTGTTTTCCTGATCAAGATGTTCCAACCTTCTTTTCTATCCTGCTCGGGTGTTGTAGTGATGATTCGGCTTGTCTACTGGCAGAGAACTAACAGGGATAGGGATCTGGTATGCAAGAAAATGCAATGCTAATGATGCATGTCATACAAATGCAAATCAGTTTTCAAGAAACTCAATAGTTATATTACAAACATCATAAAAATGGAGAACACTTTTTAATAACTGAAAAAATATCATTTCATTAATAAACTTTGAAGGATTACAAAATAGGGTACGTCTTTCAAAATTCCTAACAGAGTGGAAAGTACAAGAAAAGGAAACTAGAACCCTAAGAAACTTCGTGGGAAGATCCAACTCCTCCTTGCAACTTTCTAGTAAACTTTTTGATCAGCTCCTTCATCTCATCCTTCTCAAGTATGAGCTTGTCGAAGACTAACTTCCATGCAACTGACGACAGAGGAGTGTCTGATCTCTGAAAAACAGGAGCTGATGGAATGTTAGAGGAAAATAAACCCCCTTACACCTTCCTCTTTTTAGCAAAGTCTTCTTCACCCTTCTACTTTAAAAGCTTTTGGAGTTCTGCATTCTCATTGTTGACAACTTGGTACTTGTTCCTCTAAGCATCTCTTTCTCGCTGCACATTAGTCAAGACAATCTTCAGCTTCTCTACATCACTCATGAAGATAAATGTGGGCTTTTTAGAAGCTATAGGTAGAGCTTCTTGACGGGGATAGGGAATCCTTAGCTTGATGGCCTATCTTGCACCCATTGGAGATAAGGCTCCAAAGAGACACAATCAAGTTTCTCTAATACCATTCTCTTTTTCTTGTGAACATGACGCCAATCATGTATGATCTTCTCCTTAAGCATTATGTTGTTCTCACCTTCCTTGAATAAAAGGCCCTCCAAATGAATGGGATTTGGTTTTCCCTTCATGGGATAACCAAGCTAACAAAGGGAAAAGAATGGATTGTAACTGATGCCTCCTTTTGTACCAAGAAGAGGTACACTAGAAAACTCACCACAACTATCAATAATTTCCATTCCATCATAAGTATGACTATACCATTCAATATCATAATGAGTGAGAGACACAATCTTTTATAACAAAAGCAGGCCATCTTTGAGATCCCAAAAGGCAACAGACCGAGGCAAGTGCAAAATGAACCATTTGTAAAGCAATGTTGTACAACAGGTAAGCATCCCTCCTGCATGAGAATTCCTTAGATGAATAGAATGGCAAGAATATGCAAGCAAGGTTGGAACTGGATTTCCAATCAAGAAGATTTTGATAGAATTAGTGTCAACAAAGCTGTCAACATTAGGGAAGAGAAACAATTCATAAAAATCAAGGCAAGAAGAGCCTCAAAGGTATCCATACTCTTCACGTCAGCAAAGTATTGAGCTTTATCCATCAAAAACTTGGCAGCAACCTGTTGCGGTGGGAATCGTGATACCAAGCTATTGATTAACTTGAATTTTAATTCTTAAATTCACAACCAGACTTTAAACCCTTTTCGCGATGTAACAACAATGCTAAGAGATTCGGGGATCGGGGGTTGGTTATGCATAGGGTAGGTATTTCACATTCTAAACATCTGTAGTACTCTACAAGAACCTTTTGTTTGTTTGCATGCTAAGTTTGCTAAATATTTGCTAAGATTGGAATTGGGTAAAAATGTGAAGGTTATGACCTAAACATAGTTTCTAAGTTTGCTCGCAAAGACGTCGCGTCCTCTTCCTACGTATCCTAACTATGATAGAATCAGAGCAGTCGTAGTTCACCTCACAAGGGATGAAGAACACTTGATTATGATCAAGGTTCAAAGGGGAACAAATATATCCATGCTTGTGTAGAGTTTTACGAAACTCTCTAGATCTATGTTGAACTCTCAAGAAAGGGAAGTAAGTAATCATATCCATGATTCTTACATAGAGTTAACCAAACTCTATCCTAAAGTTCTACGTTGTAAGACCAA
This sequence comes from Lathyrus sativus, assembly GCA_963859935.3. Classification (NCBI taxonomy): domain Eukaryota; kingdom Viridiplantae; phylum Streptophyta; class Magnoliopsida; order Fabales; family Fabaceae; genus Lathyrus; species Lathyrus sativus. The sequence continues at coordinate 184,812,063 of OZ012741.1, read as the reverse complement.
TTGGTTCTATCCATACCAAAAGGTGGGAGAAGGGGGAAGATTGCTCGTCAAGATATCGCATCTTGTGCCTACGTATTCTCATTGTCCAATGAGAAATCAGAGCGGTCGTAGTTCACCTCACAAGGTATGAAGAACACTTGATTATGATCAAGGTTCAAAGGAGAACAAACATATCCATGCTTGTGTAGAGTTTTACGAAACTCTCTAGATCTATGTTGAACTCTCAAGAAAGGGAAGTAAGTAATCATATCCATGATTCTTACATAGAGTTAACCAAACTCTATCCTAAAGTTCTACATTGTAAGACCAATTGGTTCTATCCAGACCAAAAGGTGGGAGAAGGGGGAAGGTTGCTCGTCAAGATATCGCATCTTGTGCCTACGTATTCTTATTGTCCAATGAGAAATCAGAGCGGTCGTAGTTCGGGCCCGAACTACAAAATAAGGATCAATTGGTTCTTTCCAGACCAAAAGAGGGAAGAAGGTTCTATCTAGACCTATGAGTGAATCCTGGTGGTTCTATCCAGACCAAAAAGGGAGAAGGCTCTATCCAGGCCTAATGAGGTTATATCCTAATGGTTCTATCCAGACCAAAAGGGAGAGAAGGTTCTATCCAGACCTATGATGTAATCATATTGGTTCTATCCAGACCAAAAGGGGAGTAAGGTTCTATCCAGACCTATGAGTTTAAGTCCTATTGGTTCTATCTAGACCAAAAGGGAGAGAAGGTTCTATCCAGACCTATGATGTAATGAGCTATCTATGACCCAAGGGTCAATAGAGAGACCTTTCCTTTGGAAGGAGAGAGAGGAGGCAATCTTGGATGAGAACTAAAGAGTTCTATCACTTTGGGGAAATAAACTTAACAAAGCATAATCATTCACACATGATGAATATAAGGGATATGGTTACAACCAAACAAGCATGCATAGCACAATAAGCGAGGATTAAATTGGTACAAATGGTTTCAACCAAGAATCATATATCTTAACAAAGATGAAGGTAATAACCCAAAAGAGACATATTAACAACATGGAAACAATAATCATGCAAGTAAGTCACAACTTTAAGGGGATCGTGGTTTAAGTTCAAATGTAATAACATCAGGCATTGATGACAATCAAATACGCAAGGAATGTTCACAACAGTTAAATCTCAAGACTTAGGAAGAGAACAACAATTTTATGGTAACCACCAACAAGAAATGAAGTCTCAACATGTTACCAAACATAAAGAAATCAAATTCCAATAAATCTCACAAGATAAGTCTAGCATAGGATAAAAGAATTTCAATCACGACTCAAGGTAACGACCGAAAAACCGAACCAACTTACAAGTAGGTAAAAGGCATTGTAAATACGAGAAATTTGAGATTTTAATCCATTAAATGAAAATAGACATTACAATGAACAACTTGCAAAAAGAACGGATTAAAAATAATAAAGCACGCAAAAGTGATGCTATTTGATTTTTCAATGATTTTATGAAAATAAAATAAACAAGTAAGCAAAAAGAAGTGACATGGGAAGGGATTGAACCCACGCCCTTGTGTTTACAAACACAACACCATCCACTGAGGCACTACGCGTGCGCATGAATAAAATGGAAAGAGAGCAATAAATGATAAACAATGACAATTGAAAATAAAATGACCAAAAGAGTTGATCACCAAGGATCGAACTCAGGTCAGGCAAGGAAAAGGGTATAAGGCGCGCAAGTGTCTGCCACTGGGGTGGTTATACATCCAAGTATTTAGCCACCCCCATAAATAGATAAGGCTACTCATGATGGAATTTCTGGGCAAAAAGCAAACCAACCAAACCAAATGCGTGAAGGATCCAAACTTGATCAAAACTCAATCTTTTTTCATGAAATTTAAGCCTAACTTGATTGTTTTTTAACAAGGATAAAGATGGTAACCACCAAATTGTGAAATGATGCCTCAAATAAAAAACACGATTGAAAATGCAAGTTGATCAAATGAGTTGTATAATGGAAAACCAAGCCAGTTCTGAGTTCAAATACACCAAACAGTCATTGCACACAAGTCACAAATGTGATAACAGATAGATTAGACACTTAGGGCTCAAGCATAGATCAACACAATTGGAAATGGCTCATGAATTGCAAGCATAGAATAAAAATGAAGGAAAACTGCCAAGGGCAGATGGAAAGGTTCAGTTCACATATAGCCTATCAGTTCTAAACATGTCATTTGATGCTCTTTAAAGTTTACAAACCAAGCAAGCATGTCTCAGGTAGAGGAAATAAGTATGATGCAGAGATGGCAACATATTGGTGAACTTGTGAAAAATGGTGAACTTGTTTTCAAACAACAACAATACATGACCTCAAATCAAAAACCAAACTGTTTAAAACCTGAACAGATAACAGTTAAAAACATGTACATATATGTGACTGGTTCAAATGTGATAAGGGAAGGGGTCAAAGATTGGACAGCAATAGCAGCTAAAGCAGCAGGCCAAACATGGATACATATCCAAACTTGATCAAAACAGAACAAGAAAATCATGAGGCCTCAACTAACATTCATAAAATGCAATGAGAAACAAGCATATAACAATCAGAATGCCCAGGTCATAACCAAAATAAGGCTGTCAAAACCAAGCCAAGTGAAATGAAAAAATGCAATTTGAAAGCCAAATCATGAAACAAGCATAACCAGGTTGAACAGGCTTATCACACAAACCATAAACATGATACTAAGTGTTTCTACACTTCAAGATTTACCACAAACCCAACAGAAAAGAAAATCATATGTCAGCTGCTCATAAACACATAAAGATGCATAATTGAAGGCAATGGCATGATTGGAACAGGTTGGACCAGACAAACATCATATACATTATTCAAACATGTCTATGAATGATGTTACAACTTAAGAATGACCAAAAAATGCATACAACACAAACTGGTTCACAAATTGCAATAGTAACATACATGGTAGCAGGCTATCAAGCAGAAAAGGCATAGCATTCACAAAGATGTTTGGTTCATGTACACATACAAATCCTAAACATACTATCTAGAGGTCATATGAATAGGATTAATTCAAAACAACATAAATAGCAAAGTGAAGTGTGTGCTGCAGCTGTGGAATTGCAAAACAGTTTTGGCAGCAGTGTGAGGGTACAAGCTAGTGAATGGTCTCATGTTATAAGAATAACACATACACATCATAAACATAGAAATAGATGAGTTCAAACTCAAACAACAGTCATATTACAAACAGGACAAGATTTGGTATGGTGATGGCATATTTTGGCTTGAAAAATGCAATTTGGAAGTGAAGTAAGAAAACAAGTGGACATAGGTCATACAATCATCACACACACACATCACAATCATGAAAATGAAAGAGATCATGCTTAGGAATTCAGGCTTATGCAAACAGAAATTAATTTGGCATGTTGATGGTAAGAAATGTAAAACTGTTTTGAAACAGAATAGTGGTACAACAGGGCATTTGGCAAGTAATGATGTTCTATGATGAAACAAATGACATACACATACCACATACATGCTAAAAGATGAGATCATGCCTCAAAATCAAATCAAATCCACACCAAACAGAATATGTCATATTGAAGCTCATGAAATACAAAAAACCAACTCATTCAGGAAGCAGGCAAGTTTATGGCAGTTGGGATAATTAGGCATCACATACAAGTTTAAAACAAGTAGAATAAAGATTCTAGGCACATGGATCAAGTAAAAACAAACTGGAACAGAAAATGGTATGTTGTTGGTATCATGAGGTTTTGAAAATGCAGATTTGGAAGTGACAAGCTGTTTTGAAAAAGCAAGGCCAGTTTGGGCATACACACACCACACACAACTTCTAAACATATTAAATGATGTTTTCATAACTTAAAAACCACACACAAATTGCTCAAGATAATAACTGGTATGCCGTTGCAAATACTTGACAGCAAAAACACACAAAAACCTCACAGCTGGCCTCAATAAACAAATCTCATGTTTCTCATCATTTCAACAAGCTCAACTAGGCAAACAAGATCATATAAACACAAACCAATAGTTTAAAACACTTGAGACACAACATGGCAAGCACAAGCAGTTTAACACAAAACTCATGATAATGGCATAGCAAATGTATCAAATATCACAACAAGCCAACCTAGATTCAAACATGATCTAGGGGCAAGGGAAGCATCATGAAACAACTAACAAGTCATCTGAATATCACTAATAAACCAGGGCTGCTAGATTGTATTAAGCATAACAACATTTCATGTTTGTATCCCTAAAGCTAAACTTGTAGACAAAATTATCAAAACAAGTTGTACACAACATCAAAGTTCAATATTGGTAACATATCATCAACACATCATTCATGAATAGCATACCTTAACAAAAGCAATATCATAGCCACAAAACATAAGCTCTTGACAAAGAACCAATATGGGACATCATGACTATATTTTCACAACAAGCATTTCAAAATTGCAAAACATGACAATGTATGTATAATGAGAAGGTTGAGCATCACATACCTCTTGTATACTTTCTTGAATAAGCTAAAAAGCTAAGAAACCCATAGATCTTCTTCTTTGGCAAAGATTTGGAGCTTTCTTCCTCTTGAAGCAATAAACTATCTTTCAAAGCAGTTTGAGTTGTGAACTTCACAGCTGGTTTTTGAGACATTGGACAGTTGAGATATGATATATATGAGGTGTTAGGAGTGTTGAGGTGGTAAGAAAGGCCTTAAGTAAAGATTTGGCTTCCAAAGTGCATAAAAGTCAAAATATCAAGGTATGAAGGTTAACTTTTAGATTGATGTGTTTTTTTTTATGAAAGTAATGGTGGGAACAGTTTCAAATGGCCATTTTTAGGGCGTATAGATGGTTTTTGAAGTGTTTTGATGTTTGGAAAAAGAACTAGCATGAAAAGTGAAAAGTGGTTATTTTGATGATTTTGTGAACTCAAGCAATTTCAAGCAAGAAAAGGAATGAGAGAGCTATGAGTTCTTGTGTGCTCTTAATAGCTCTGGTGTAGTTTGTAACATAGAGAGAGGTATCTATTTATAGGGAAAATGGAGGTGAGGGCAGCCTTGACTTTTCCATATTTTGGAGGGAAGATTGTGAAGTTTTGAATGAATCTTGCCAAGATCTTGTGGCAGCTCTACACATCAGTTACTTGGCTCAAGGAAGGCCAGAAAATCAAGTGGAATGATGTATGAAGTGACTGCATAGAGCTTAGAGTGATGAGTCTTGCAGCTGCTACAATTTCTTGGAAAAAAGTTTCTCTTTCATGGCTTTTAATGATTATTTTAATGGCCACTTGCTCCAAGTTGCAACAGCCCACCAATTCTTCATTTCTTCTGTTTTTTGCATCATCTAAGCTTCATAATATCAGAATAGAATATGATCCAATGGCTAAGGGTAGCCCAAGTTGATGAATTTTGAATTTTGGAGAGTGTTGAAGTGGTGACTTCAAGTGTGGCAGCCCCAATTTCCATGACCCATAACTTTCTGCTCACAAATGTTGTTGAGGATTTCTACCACAATTTAGAAAGCCCTCAAGTATCTCTACAACTTTCATGTTTTTGAGATTTTCAAATTCTATATGGAACTAGGTTGAAAAACCCTTCCAAGTTGCTGAAAAAACCTACTTAAAAGGCCAAATAACTTAGAATTTTTCAAAGTTATTTCCCTTCTTGAAATGAACTTGGTCATATCTCCAAATCTATGCATTTTTTGAGCATGGACCGCTTTGGGACTTTTGTAGGAATTGTCAAGAGATTTCCAATGAGCTTTGAACCAGTTCATTTGGATGTGTAGTTGAGGAGTTATGGTCTTTCCCTTTTCAAAACCCTAATTTCTGATTTTTGCAATTACTTCCTAACCCTTGATCCAATGGTCATGAAATTTTATGGGAAGGTGTAAAATGACATAAGGAACATTTTTGATTCACATCTTGAAGTCAAGTTCCTTATGGTTGAAGAGTTGACTTTTCGGTCAACCGTACGATCAATCGGTGACTACCGAGTCAGCTATTGAGGTTCCGGGTATTCTGAGGCCTTGAAACTCTTTGGATAGACTTTACTAAGCCATAGGAACTTAATGGACCATGACCCCACCATTGAAACACCTTTTAAATCAAAAGTCAAACTACAGTTGACTTTTCCTGATCAAAAACCCTAATCGGGTATCCTGAACTGCACTGTTCTCAATTCTTGGGTGACAACCTCAAATTGGATTCAAACCTAACCCAATGTAGTATCCTTGATCTTATTTATAGTTGAATAAATCCAAAACATTGATTGATCAAAACATCGAAGCCTCGATTTTTGACGGTACGGGAACCTGATTCATCTGCATCTTGACAAAGATAAACTTGAAATTGGTTAGGGTTAGTTAATCAAATGAATATGATCCTAAAATAATGATGAGGACCTAAGGGGTCAAAATTTGAGGTGCAACAGTTGCCCCTATTTAAATATCTTCACTATATGGCAATGAGAGATGACAATCCTCATAGAATCGTAGTGAAAGGTATTTAAATCTAGTAAACCAAAAATTTTGTCCCTTAGATCCGATGGTATGCCAAAGGACCAATGCTGAAATGCAATAAGTTCTAAATGGTGTGTTATGATGCTTGAATGCGAGACAGATGCAGACACACGAGCAAATATAAAAGAACGGCAATACGACGAGTAACCAATCACGAGGGACTCAACATACTGGGGAAAGTTCCAAGGCAAAGTAAGAAAGATAGTTCAAACATGACTAAAGATGCTGTTCAAGGGAATCTTTCACACAGGGGACACAAATTCCACCAAGGAAGACACATCTTCACCGGGGAAAGGAGACACAAACCTCACTGGGGATAACCAGATGAGAAATTTCTTATAACGAAGAGTTCAAACGGGATCTTCAGGAAAAGGTTAGAAACAAAATCTTCAATGGGGAAACTGGTGACAACCAAAACAACAAATAACTTCAAGTGGTGTTAGTTTTCACTAGACTCCCTGGGGATGATGGTGACGACCAAACCAAAGTTCCAATTACAACTGGGAATTCCAAACAATATCGATAAAGCACAGGACTTTGGTTGGGAATTGGTAACAACCGACTCACGGTACTGATAACGATTAGTTTTCAAGCAACGCCAGTAACCACTGGATTTAGAAAGAACTGGATTCTCAAAGAGTTTGGTGACGACCAGGAAGCACAAATATATCCCTCAATACCTTAGGAACAAAAACTAATACCCTCAATACATTAGGATACAGCAGAGACACAACCCTCAACACATTAGGATTGGACGAAGACCCTCAAAACTTTAGGATCAAAAACTAAACATCCTCAATACATTAGGATATAGAAGAGACACAACCCTCAACACATTAGGATTGGAAACTAATATCCTCAAAACATTAGGATTGGACAAAGACCCTCAAAACCTTAGGATCAAAAACTAATATCCTCAAAACATTAGGATATAGAACACTTCATGCAAATGCAACCACTTTAGTCTCTGGAAATTTCTGAACTCGGGATTCAAAGTATACATCTCCAAAGGTACACAACCTGTGCTCGGGATGACAACAAACAATCTTCCAAAGGTACAAAACCTGTGCTTGGGATCAAACAATACATCTCCAAAGGTACGAAACCTGATCTTTGGATGGCAACAAACATCTATCTCCAAAGGTACACAACCTGTGCTCGGGATAGAAACAAACCTCTTCCAAAGGTACGAAATCTATGCTTGGAATCAAACAATACATCTCCAAAGGTACGAAACCTGAGCTTGAGATGGAAACCAATATCTATCTCCAAAGGTACGAAACCTAAGCTTAGGATAGAAACAAACTTCTTCCAAAGGTACGAAACCTGTGCTTGGAATCAAACAATACATCTCCAAAGGTACGAAACCCGTGCTTGGATAGAAATGATACATCTCCAAAGGTACACAACCTGAGCTTGGGATGACAACAAACATCTATCTCCAAAGGTACGAAACTTGTGCTTGGAATCAAACAATACATCTCCAAAGGTATGAAACCTAAACAATACATCTTCCAAAGGTACGAAACCTGAGCTTGGGATGGAAACTAATATCTATCTCCAAAGGTACACAACCTGAGCTTAGGATAGAAACAAACTTCTTCCAAAGGTACGAAACCTGTGCTTGGGATAGAAACCTTTGTGACTTATTTTGGAATGATACACAACCAAATTGTTAGTATTTGTCGTCCATGGATTTTCATAATGTCGGTTGCCAACAGGCCTTACTTGAAATATGATTGGTCACCACCAAATTACTTATACCAGTATCCACTGGATTTTCAAACAATGCTGGTTACAACTGTGCGTCGACGTCCTTAAGATAAACTTCTCAAATGAGACTGCCATTTATCGTTGAAGAATGATAAGCTTCTCTCAAGAGATTGCCACTCACCGCTGAAAACGATTAAACTTCTCCGAAGAGACTGCCATTTATCGTTGATGAAGGTTAAGCTTCTCCCAAGAGATTGCCACTCACCACTGAAGACGATTAAACTTCACCGAAGAGACTGCCATTTATCGTTGATGAAGGTTAAGCTTCTCCCAAGAGATTGCCACTCACCGCTGAAGACGATTAAACTTCTCCCAAGAGACTGCCATTTATCATTGATGAAGGTTAAGCTTCTCCCAAGAGATTTCCATTCACCGCTGAACACGATTAAACTTCTCCGAAGAGACTGCCATTTATCGTTGATGAAGGTTAAGCTTCTCCTAAGAGATTGCCACTCACCGTTGAAGACGATTAAACTTCTCCGAAGAGACTGCCATTTATCGTTGATGAAGGTTAAGCTTCTCCCAAGAGATTGCCACTCACCGTCGAAGACGATTAAACTTCTCCGAAGAGACTGCCATTTATCATTGATGAAGGTTAAGCTTCTCCCAAGAGATTTCCATTCACCGCTGAAGACGATTAAACTTCTCCGAAGAGACTGCCATTTATCGTTGATGAAGGTTAAGCTTCTCCCAAGAGATTGCCACTCACCGCTGAAGACGATTAAACTTCTCCAAAGAGACTGCCATTTATCGTTGATGAAGGTTAAGCTTCTCCCAAGAGATTTCCACTTATCGCTGAAGACGATTAAACTTCTCCGAAGAGACTGCCATTTATCGTTGATGAAGGTTAAGCTTCTCCCAAGAGATTGCCACTTATCGCTGAAGACGATTAAATTTCTTCGAAGAGACTGCCATTTATCGTTGATGAGGTTAAGCTTCTCTACAGAGACCGCCACTTATCTAGGGATGATACAAAAATGTCCTTCTTGATAGATAGTGCAAAATAAATGCACATCCAGGTAGGTTCGACGACCGATAGGGACCAAAGTTCAATCTAGAATATAGCCAGAAAGAAACTGTCAAACAAGACTCCAACCATTGAGAAATGAACTCGAATGGTGACTTACCTTATCCAATCATGGAAAAAGATAACTGAAGCAACCATCACCCACGAGGATTAAACTCTATGGGGAATTGAGAAAGGATGGACATTTTATGCTTAAGGGCTGACAACTCTATTAGAGAGAGACAACACACCCAATCACTGAGGAGGAAACCAAAGTGAAACAGGAACAGGTAACAACCAGAGATAGCAAAAACACACGGATGCTATGCATATGCTTTATGCCATGCTTATGTTTATGCTGACAAAACAGACAAAACAAATAGGAGATGAAATAAACATCTCGACACGGAGACCCAACCAACTTCACCAAGATTGGACATCAAGGGGATGATCATGAAGAACAACAATTCCACTTGAAGGTTACCACCTTCTTCGGGAGAGAGTAATCTTCTTAGGCCAAAACATCATGACTTCACTTTGGATTGCCATCACGAGTTTGAATTCTTTGCTGAAGGAAAATCACATCGAGATATTCCCAGATCAACTGAAGTAACAACTTAACTGGAGAGCTGACAAAGGGTATCATGAGACCAAAATCTTTCTGCCCCATTGATAGTATAACAATCTTCTTCAGTGAGCAACGACTCTTGCGACAAACAGTCTTTAAACTTTTCTGCCCCAGATTACATGGTCTATGGGAAGAAACCATCAAGAGAACTAGCATAAAGATGCTTCAAAGTCTTCAAACTCTTATAGAGAGAGATTTAAAAATCTCGACATGATTGCCCCAGTTTAACGGTATTTGTACAACAAAGTCTTCAGACTGTGGAAGTAACGATTGAGGAACAAACTTGTCCCTGCTAGCTGGTAACTGCAAAAGATTTGCTCCAGACTAAACTGTTCATTGAGAGCTTCATCTGATCTTGACCTGGTCGGCTCTGATTAGCTGAACATTGTAACAAATGATTAACAAATCCTTCAAATTGATTTCCCCAGGCTGAGCTCCCTTCATCATGTCAAATTCCCTAGCCGACAGCATTTGTTGGGATTCCTTTGACATCAGATCGTCTTGCACGCAATGTTGTTCATTAAAAGTTGGCAATTTTCAATGTAAAATTCATGCGATCTTTTGAAAAACATTTTTTTGATGAAACATACACGGCGGAGTGATCAAGTGATCAAAGTGAAAGTGATCCAATCATTTTACAAATGATGGATAAAGTGATGAACACATACAATTAACAAAGATCATTAGGAGTCAGGTTATCCAACCTTGCTGTAATATGCTTTCAAAACAACCTTACCTCAATTAGGTCCTTTAAGGGTTGTAACGTGGCTCGGTTCGTGGTTCATGAAACAAAGGATAAAGGCTCAAAGTTATTTGTCCCACCCACTCTCTATGATGAACTCCAATCCTACGCTCAGTTAACTCAAACTATACATTCAGGTTCTTATAGACTTAAGAATTGAACCGATGATAGCTGGTGATGGCTTACAAACCTAGGGTAGTCACGACTCCCTTACAGTATTTGATAGCTTTTGTTATTTGAGGATTTCAAAAGTGATAACTCTTACTGAATTCCTCTCTTTTGTTATCCCTGACTTTTGTCTAAACTGTTTTGTTCGAATATACAGTCAATAGGATGCCCCATTTTTGCCTAAGTCTCCTTCATAGGTTTCGACTTAGCGGGCTTTTCAATTTTCTTTTTTCTTCTTCTCTTTTTTTTTTTGAGAAAGGAGGTGACTACCTAGTTTAATGGATACGGTGAACCATCATTGTCTTTTATGCTGAAAAGCATCTTCGATACTTTCTTGTTGTATACGAAGGAAAACCTGAATGCACCACTTTTAAAGTGTCTTGTATGCATATATCTCTGAGTTAACTAAGAACTACCCGCCCCAAGTTTGAGATTTAAGGTTTTGTTTTTGTAAAGAAAGAAAACTCCTACTTCTAGGCTCGAAGGGGTTAACGAGGGATTATCTTCCTTATTTCTCCAGTGTTTAGGGATTGAAACAATGCCCTACATCATTGGCAAAGTTAAATTGAAAGCATATCGTCAGCAGTTATGGATATAATTTTCATCATTCTCCCCAATCTTTGTTTTAAACAATAGTTTAGTAAAGAAAAGAAATTTTTGCATTTTTCGTTATCTCATAACAATAAAAGGAAAGAGAAAGAGTGAAATGAATGGACTTAATCAAAAGATGCGCAAACATTTCATTAATCTTGCCAATTCAAAATGAACAAAAGCTTACAAGCACTTCAAGTGCAAAGAAAACACAATAAAATGCTGAAACATTCTACAGCTGCCAGTCTTAGGGAATTAAAATTGACAAAACAAATTTCAAATTTTAGGCCCATGTGGGGAAACACCTTCAACCACCACTTGCTCCTTGTGATATAGAATTACGAGGGGTCTCACGGGTCCTTTGTCTTTGGATTTAGGAATCGCAGCACTGTCATTTGATTTATCCTCCTGAGGTTTCAGCAACTCTTGCAGTCTCAGTTTAAAACCTTCACACTCTTCAACTAGGTGCCCTGTTGTCCCAGTATGATATCCACATTCTACTTTTGGGTGGTCTTCCTCGAGGATCAAGTGTTTGTCAATGATTAGCTCATGTACAAGATAACCCAATGCTATACATGCATCTAAGTTGTGTCCTTCAGCTGCTTTGTGAAATTCATAGTTCAGGTTCGCATTATGCCATGGTCCTGGCACAGGATTGGATAATCGTGGAGTCACTAGTGAGTTCTGAATCAGTAGCGGGTAAAGTTTGCTTAATGGTACTGGAGTTGGTCTACCGCAAGTCTTATTTTTCCTAACATGATTTTTCTTGTTCAATCTCCGGCTTTGAGAACCTTGAGGAGGAACAAACACCGACTGGTGAGAGACTTTGGTTGAACACCCTAGTGCCCTAGTATGATAGTCCCATTTAGCGTTGGTACCACAGTTCAGAGGGTAAGGAGGAATTACTGGTTTCAGCTCCTTTGATATTATCAATTCGCCTTGGGTCAAGTCTGGCAATATCTGGTTGTGTGACATTGGAAACAAACTTTCTGGTTTCCTTGGTTTTTATAGGGCGTGCTGACGCGATTGACGGTTATCTGGTGGTTGATACCGAGAATGTCCTTGAGTTGGAGGAATCATCTGAGATAATGCATCCCTAGTTTCTCTGGACGTCACATGGTCAAGGTGACCTTCCTTTTTCATCATGTTCTGCAATGTCTCTAGAACCCAATTCATCTGACACTTGAGAATTCTGATGTCCTCTTTCAGCATTTCCTGAGCTGTCAAAAGTCCCTCCATTGTTGCCATTTATCCTGGATATGTGCTAGGTATCCCTTCTCTATCTCTGATCAAAAGCGACGCAAGGCTGAGAAATGCAAATTCATAATGCAAATGCAATGCAAAAGCAAACTGGTTTTACAAAACTCAGAAGATTGACTAGGTCAAAACCCTCATTTCATCAATCGTTGGAAAAGTTACAACTTTTAAAAATACCAGAGATCGACTGAGTTTTACAAAACTAGTTGTGACATGATATGCTTATGGTGATATGATGGGATGATGCACACATAACATGATGGCAAGTATTCACAAATACAATGCATACACAAAGACCTCCTAGGCTCAAGATCAAAGCAAGGAGTCAAAGGTCTACCCATCCCCAAGGATTTGTATTATGGGTTAATTTGTACCTGCCGAACGGGTTCTTAACAAAATTCTTAGGGTCAACAACCCATCTTTCGGATATTATCAATTTCCCAAATCACTCGGTAATCGATAATATTCTCCAGAGAGTCTCACCCGAGTGTAGTATCGCGTATCAACTACTTCAGAAATACTTCCTTATAGCCATCGCACTACGTCCTAATAAGGCCAAAATGGGGTAGAATGTATTCTAAAAGTTCACAGTGTCATGGGCTCCTTCGTCGAAAGTAGCATTGTTTTCACGAATACTCGATCAACAATACTAAACTCTCAAGAGGGCCTACACTGAACGGTGGTTTCTCAAGCTAGCTTGGTCGGGAATCAACTCCCTATAAGCCTTCTTGAATATACCACCATCCTATCATAATTGCACTCAAGTCCAGGTATAGGACCGTCTCACCACTCAAAGCACCCAATACCCAACATACAAACAAATATATTGACAAATATACATGTTAAGCAAATATTCACAAATATAGCATGCAATTAAACAAAATAGGCTAAACCCTCAAGTTAAGAAATATCCCCAGTGAAGTCGCCATGTCTGTTGCGTTGAGAATCGTGATACCAAGCTATTGATAACATGAATCTTAATTCTTAAATTCACAACCGGACTTTAATTTATCCAAAGGAAAGGTCTAAAGAAAGAAAAACCCTTTTCGCGATGTAACAACAACGCTAAGAGATTCGGGGATCAGGAGTTGGTTATGCATAGGGTAGGTATTTCACATCCTAAACATATGTAGTACTCTACAGGAACCTTTTGTTTGTTTGCATGCTAAGTTTGCTAAATATTTGCTAAGATTGGAATTAGGTACAAATGTGAAGGTTATGACCTAAAGATAGTTTCTAAGTTTTCTCGCAAAGACATCGCGTCCTCTGCCTACGTATCCTAACTAGGATAGAATCAGAGCAATCGTAGTTCACCTCACAAGGGATGAAGAACACTTGATTATGATCAAGGTTCAACGGGCAACAAACATATCCATGCTTGTGTAGAGTTTTACGAAACTCTCTAGATCTATGTTGAACTCTCAAGAAAGGGAAGTAAGTAATCATATCCATGATTCTTACATAGAGTTAACCAAACTCTATCCTAAAGTTCTACGTTGTAAGACCAATTGGTTCTATCCATACCAAAAGGTGGGAAAAGGGGGAAGGTTGCTCGTCAAGATATCGCATCTTGTGCCTACGTATTCTCATTATCCAATGAGAAATCAGAGCGGTCGTAGTTAACTTTACAAGGGATGAAGAACACTTGATTAGGATCAAGGTTCAAAGGGGAACAAACATATCCATGCTTGTGTAGAGTTTTACGAAACTCTCTAGATCTATGTTGAACTCTCAAGAAAGGGAAGTAAGTAATCATATCCATGATTCTTACATAGAGTTAACCAAACTCTATCCTAAAGTTCTACGTTGTAAGACCAATTGGTTCTATCCAGACCAAAAGGTGGGAGAAGGGGGAAGGTTGCTTGTAAAGATATTGTATCTTGTGCCTACGTATTCTCATTGTCCAATGAGAAATTAGAGCGGTCGTAGTTCGGGCCCGAACTACGAAATAAGGATCAATTGGTTCTTTCCAGACCAAAAGAGGGAGGAAGGTTCTATCCAGACTTATGAGTGAATCCTGGTGGTTCTATCCAGACCAAAAAGGGAGAAGGCTATATCCAGGCCTAATGAGGTTATATCCTAATGGTTCTATCCATACCAAAAGGGAGAGAAGGTTCTATCCAGACCTATAATGTAATCCTATTGGTTCTATCTAGACCAAAAGGGGAGGAAGGTTATATCCAGACCTATGAGTTTAAGTCCTATTGGTTCTATCCAGACCAAAAGGGAGAGAAGGTTCTATCCAGACCTATGATGTAATGAGCTATCTATGACCCAAGGGTCAATAGAGAGACTTTTCCTTTGGAAGGAGAGAGAGGAGGCAATCTTGGATTAGAACTAAAGAGTTCTATCACTTTGGGGAAATAAACTTAACAAAGCATAACCATTCACACATGATGAATATAAGGGATATGGTTACAATCAAACAAGCATGCATATCACAATAAGCAAGGATTAAATTGGTACAAATGGTTTCAACCAAGAATCATATATCTTAACAAAGTGAACCCAAAAGAGGATCGTGGTATAATCTTAAATGTAATAACATATCCCTTATATTGTTCAAATTTGTTGCTCTCTTTCATATATCATCAGGCATTTCATATATCACAATTTCATATATCACAATTTGTACCAATTTAAGAGGATCGTGGTATAAGTTCAAATGTAATAACATCAGGCATTGATGACAATCAAATACGCAAGGAATGTTCACAACAGTTAAATCTCAAGACTTAGGAAGAGAACAACAATTTTATGGTAACCACCAACAAGAAATGAAGTCTCAACATGTTACAAAACACAAAGAAATCATATTCCAATAAATCTCACAAGATAAGTCAAGCATAGTATAAAAGAATTTCAATCACGACTCAAGGTAACGACCTAAAAACCGAACCAACTTACAAGTAGGTAAAAGGCATTGTAAATACGAGCAATTTGATATTTTAATCCATTAAATGAAAATAGACATTACAATGAACAACTTGCAAAAAGAACGGATTAAAAATAATAAAGCACGCAAAAGTTATGATATTTGATTTTTCAATGATTTTATGAAAATAAAATAAACAAGTAAGCAAAAAGAAGTGACATGGGAAGGGATTGAACCCACGCCCTTGTGTTTAGAAACACAACACCAACCACTGGGGCACTACGTGCACTCATGAATAAAATTGAAAGAGAGCAACAAATGATAAACAATGACAATTGAAAACAAAATGACCAAAAGAGTTGATCACCAAGGATCGAACTCAGGTCAGGCAAGGCAAAGGGTATAAGGCGCGCAAGTGTCTACCACTGGGGTGGTTATACATCCAAGTATTTAGCCACCCCCATAAATAGATAAGGCTACTCATGATGGAATTTCTGGGCAAAAAGCAAACCAACCAAACCAAATGCGTGAAGGATCTAAACTTGATTAAAACTCAATCTTTTTTCATGAAATTTAAGCCTAACTTGATTGTTTTTTAACAAGGATAAAGATGGTAACCACCAAATTGTGAAATGATGCCTCAAATAAAAAACACGATTGAAAATGCAAGTTGATCAAATGAGTTGCATAATGGAAAACCAAGACAGTTCTGAGTTCAAACACACCAAACAGTCATTGCACACAAGTCACAAATGTGATAACAGATAGATTAGACACTTAGGGCTCAAGCATAGATCAACACAATTGGAAATGGCTCATGAATTGCAAGCATAGCATAAAAATGAAGGCAAACTGCCAAGGGCAGATGGAAAGGTTTAGTTCACATATAGCCTATCAGTTCTAAACATGTCATTTGATGCTCTTTAAAGTTTACAAACAAGCAAGCATGTCTCAGGTAGAGGAAATAAGTATGATGCAGAGATGGCAACATATTGGTGAACTTGTGAAAAATGGTGAACTTGTTTTCAAACAACAACAATACATGACCTCAAATCAAAAACCAAACTGTTTAAAACCTGAACAGATAACAGTTACAAACATGTACATATATGTGACTGGTTCAAATGTGATAAGGGAAGGGGTCAAAGATTGGACAGCAATAGCAGCTAAAGCAGCAGGCCAAACATGGATACATATCCAAACTTGATCAAAACAGAACAAGAAAATCATGAGGCCTCAACCAACATTTTTAAAATGCAATGAGAAACAAGCATATAACAATCAGAATGCCCAGGTCATAACCAAAATAAGGCTGTCAAAACCAAGCCAAGTGAAATGAAAGAATGCAATTTGAAAGCCAAATCATGAAACAAGCATAACCAGGTTGAACAGGCCTATCACACAAACCATAAACATGATACTAAGTGTTTCTACAATTCAAGATTTACCACAAACCCAACAGAAAAGAAAATCATATGCCAGCTGCTCATAAACACATAAAGATGCATAATTGAAGGCAATGGCATGATTGGAACAGGTTGGACCAGACAAACATCATATACATTATTCAAACATGTCTATGAAAGATGTTACAACTTAAGAATGACCAAAAAATGCATACAACACAAACTGGTTCACAAATTGCAATGGTAACATACATGGTAGCAGGCTGTCAAGCAGAAAAGGCATAACATTCACAAAGATGTTTGGTTCATGTACACATACAAATCCTAAACATACTATCTAGAGGTCCTATGCTCTTGGAATAATTCAAAACAACACAAATAGCAAAGTGAAGTGTGTGCTGCAGCTGTGGAATTGCAAAACAGTTTTGGCAGCAGTGTGAGGGTACAAGCTAGTGAATGGTCTCATGTTATAAGAATAGCACATACACATCATAAACATAGAAATAGATGATTTCAAACTCAAACAACAGTCATATTACAAACAGGACAAGATTTGGTATGGTGATGGCATATTTTGGCTTGAAAAATGCAATTTGGAAGTGAAGTAAGAAAACAAGTGGACATAGGTCATACAATCATCACACACACTCACACATCACAATCATGAAAATGAAAGAGATCATGCTTAGGAATTCAGGTTTATGCAAACAGAAATGAATTTGGCATGTTGATGGTAAGAAATGCAAAACTGTTTTGAAACAGAATAGTGGTACAGCAGGGCATTTGGCAAGTAATGATGTTCTATGATGAAACAAATGACATACACATACCACATACATGCTAAAAGATGAGATCATGCCTCAAAATCAAATCAAATCCACACCAAACAGAATATGGCATATTGAAGCTCATGAAATACAAAAAACCAACTCATTCAGGCAGCAGACAAGTTTATGGCAGTTGGGATAATTAGGCATCACATACAAGTTTAAAACAAGTAGAATAAAGATTCTAGGCACATGGATCAAGTAAAAACAAATTGGAACAGAAAATGGTATGCTATTGGTATCATGAGGTTTTGAAAATGCAGATTTGGAAGTGACAAGCTGTTTTGAAAAAGCAAGGCCAGTTTGGACATACACACACCACACACAACTTCTAAACATATTAAATGATGTTTTCACAACTTAAAAACCACACACAAATTGCTCAAGATAAAAACTAGTATGCCGTTGCAAATACTTGACAGCAAAAACACACAAAAACCTCATTGTTGGCCTCAATAAACAAATCTCATGTTTCTCATCATTTCAACAAGCTCAACTAGGCAAACAAGATCATATAAACACAAACCAATAGTTTAAAACACTTGAGACACAACATGGCAAGCACAAGCAGTTTAACACAAAACTCATGATAATGGCATAACAAATGTATCAAATATCACAACAAGCCAACCTAGATTCAAACATGATCTAGGGGTAAGGGAAGCATTATGAAACAACTAACAAGTCATCCGAATATCACCAATAAACCAGGGCTGCTAGATTGTATTAAGCATAACAACATTTCATGTTTGAATCCCTAAAGCTAAACTTGTAGACAAAATTATCAAAACAAGTTGTACACAACATCAAAGTTCAATATTGGTAACATATCATCAACACATCATTCATGAATAGTATACCTTAACAAAAGCAATATCATAGCCACAAAACATAAGCTCTTGACAAAGAACCAATATGGGACATCATGACTATATTTTCACAACAAGCATTTCAAAATTGCAAAACATGACAATGTATGTATAATGAGAAGGTTGAGCATCACATACCTCTTGTATACTTTCTTGAATAAGCTAAAAAGCTAAGAAACCCAGAGATCTTCTTCTTTGGCAAAGATTTGGAGCTTTCTTCCTCTTGAAGCAATAAAATATCTTTCAAAGCAGTTTGAGTTGTGAACTTCACAGCTGGTTTTTGAGACTTTGGACAGTTGAGATATGATATATATGAGGTGTTAGGAGTGTTGAGGTGGTAGGAAAGGCCTTAAGTAAAGACTTGGCTTCCAAAGTGCATAAAAGTCAAAATATCAAGGTATGAAGGTTAACTTTTAGATTGATGTGTTTTTTTATGAAAGTAATGGTGGGAACAGTTTCAAATGGCCATTTTAAGGGTTTATAGATGGTCTTTGAAGTGTTTTGATGTTTGGAAAAAGAACTAGCATTAAAAGTGAAAAGTGGTTGTTTTGATGATTTTGTGAACTCAAGCAATTTCAAGCAAGAAAAGGAATGAGAGAGCTATGAGTTCTTGTGTACTCTTAATAGCTCTGGTGTACTTTGTAACATAGAGAGAGGTCTTTATTTATAGGGAAAATGGAGGTGACGGCAGCCTTGGCTTTTCCATATTTTGGAGGGAAGATTGTGAAGTTTTGAATGAATCATGCCAAGATCTTGTGGCAGCTCTACACATCAGTTCCTTGGCTCAAGGAAGGCCAGAAAATCAACTGGAATGATGTATGAAGTGACTGTAACACCCCCTTCTATACCCCAAATAAATGCATATAAAACAATTAAGCACATACAAATTATCAGAGTAAAAAGGTTTTATAATAAGGTATAAAAGAAGAATGCCACAATTTCACCAACGAAACTCTTTAACATTTTGCTCCATAAAATATGTAACAATTTCGTAGTTTTAGAATTCACATTTCAACATTTAATTTGAGCGGAAGATAACATCATTTGATCAGTTCCAAAATATTAATTCAATGCACATAAGTCATGCAGATTAATGCATCATATCAGTTAGATTACAAAACCACATCAGCTGATACATCGCAATGTATCACAAAAGAATGACTATACTAGTCTAACTACCCGGTGTTACATATCAGAGCAGCCGACTCAAAAGAATGAAGACTAACTTCACAAAAGGACCCCAGCATCCTAATATGCAATGCCTCATAGAGCATTATAAAACAGCAGAAGGGTGAGAAATATAACCATAATAATCAAAGCATAAGATTATATATATATAGGTAGTCATATAACACATATTCACATTTCTCACCACACTTCATTCTCTTAGTCATATATATTTACCACACATATATAGACAAACCTGGATATTCACAAAGCATTTCCGCATTATGCATACACTTACAATTTCCACAATCTCATCATTCACACATAAGCATCTCTTCATGCATATGTCATATATCAATGTGACTCAATAACTCAATGCAACTCATGCAATGCGGTACCGACTCTCGTTATCTTTTTTCGGTTTTTACATTAAAACGGGTCCACTCTTCTAGACCGATAACCCGTTATCTTTTTTCGGTTTTTACATTAAACCGGGTCCACTCTTCTAGACCGATAACCACAAAGGCCCGTCCTCTAAGCCTTCAAACCCACTCTTCTAGGTTTGGGACAAGCCACTAGTTTCCACGAAACTAACAGACATTGCCTCTTGACTAAATGATGCATGTACAATCAGTCACAACAAATGCACTTAAGACCGCCATCTTAATCTCATGCATTCAAATAATTCATCTCTTCAAGAATTACATTATGATTGCACACACAACATATTCACATAACATTCATCGATGTATTCATAATTCGATACAACATCATATTTAGCAAGCAATGCACGCATACCCATCATTATGCTCTCATGCATTCTTCATGTATTTTAACATACAATCGCACATAAACAATATGCATCCACAACACATTTTTCATAGTATGTTTATTCTTTATCTCATGCCATCTCATACAAGGTATACACATCACAATACCAATCATACAATTATAAGTTATGCACACATATCCACCATGTTCTCATGCATACTCATCACATAGTTGTATACACATCAAACATTCGCAAGTTCATTAGACAATACACATACATTCATCATTGTATTCACATGTATTTCTATTTATCACAATTAATACGCATCGCACCTCAAACTAGGATTCACGCCCGTAGGCTACCCACAACACACATCATCACAATAGATCATATCTATATCACATCATAGAGGTATTGACCTATGAGAGGCAACCAAACCATCTCCACATGAACAACACAGCAAAGGAAAAATGCTGTCACATTCGCCTACATTCGCCTGGCGAACCCTCGCAGCGAACCTTCGCCTGGCCTTCGCCTGGAGAACTCTCTCAGCGAACACTCGCTAGGCTTCGCCTGGCGAGACTTCCCAGCGAGCCCAAGTCAGTAGCTACTGACTTCATTCGCCACCATTCGCCAGCACCTTCGCTGGGCGAACCTTCGCTATCCAACTTCGCCTGGCGAACCCACCAGCGAAGTCCACTGGGACTTAAATATAATTATTCGCCAACATTCGCTAGGCTTCGCCTGGCGAAGCTTCGCCTTCGCTCGCCTGGCGAGAGCCAGCGAACCTGCGCAGAACAGAACCCTATTCTGTCTTCTCCTTCACCAATCCATCATCAACCTTCTCTTACACACTCAAATCAGTACAAATAGCATCAATACATGTTACCCGACTATTCTACGGCGTTATTACTCAGTTCCAACCGATTAAATCATCAATCTACCGATTAATCCAACATTTGCCCTAATTGGAAAGTGATGAAAACTCTACCAAAACCCCAACCCAACATACATAACATCATACAATGATCAAATAGAAACATTTCTCACCCTTACCTCGATTAATCGGAGCTTTGATGTTGGTTCTTGATGATTTCCACTTTTCCTCTTCTTCTCTTCTCTTTCTCTCCTTTCTTCTTCTTTCCTCTTTCTTTCCAAATGTTTTCTATCTTTCTTTTCTTTTCTTTCTCTCTTATATATTTCCTTCATTTTCCTTCCTCTCCAATTCCTTCTTAATTTTCTATCCATACCAATTAATAAAATTAATTCCAACATTAATAAAAACCCCACTAAATCAATTAATTACTACAATTAATTATTTAATGAAATTTGGGCTGTTACAACTCTCCCCCACTTTAGGAATTTTCGTCCTCGAAAATGTTACCTGATTCAAACAGTTCTGGATAAGACTCCTTCATCCGACTCTCAAGCTCCCAAGTGACATTTCCACCAGCCAGTCCTCCCCAAGCGACCTTCACTAAAGCAATCTCTTTACCTCGAAGCTGCTTCAATTTCCGATCCTCAATCCGCATAGGTGATGCCTCAACAGTCAGGTTATCTCTCACCTGCACATCATCTATTTGGACTACATGAGACGGATCCGCAATGTATTTCCTCAACTGAGATACATGGAATACGTCGTGAAGATTAGCAAGCGACGGTGGTAAAGCCACACGATAGGCCACTTCTCCTATCCTTTGCAAAATCTGATAAGGACCAATGAAACGCGGCGACAACTTGCGCGACTTCAGTGCCCTACCAACACCTGTCATCGGAGTGACTCGAAGAAACACATGATCTCCCTCTTGAAATTCAAGTGCCTTCCTCCTCTTGTCATAATAACTCTTCTGACGACTCTGAGTAATTCTCATCTTCTCTTGAATCATCTTAATCTTATCAGTAGTCTGTTGAACTAACTCGGGTCCAACAACAGAACTCTCTCCGGACTCGAACCAACACAATGGTGTCCTACACCTCCTACCATACAACGCCTCAAATGGTGCCATACCAATACTCGAATGGAAACTGTTGTTGTAGGTAAACTCAATCAAAGGCAAGTAGCTGTCCCAAGCTCCTCCTTTTTCCAATACACAAGCTCTCAAAAGATCTTCAAGCGACTGAATCGTCCTCTCCGTCTGACCATCAGTCTGCGGATGATAAGCTGAACTCAAACGCAACTTAGTACCCAAAGCACTCTGCAGGCTTTCCCAAAATCTCGAAGTAAACCGCGGATCTCTATCCGAAACAATACTCAGCGGAATACCATGCAGGCACACAATCCTTTCAATATACAACTTAGCCAACTTCTCCAAAGGGTAATCCATACGCATAGGAATAAAGTGAGCAGATTTAGTCAACCTATCCACGATAACCCAAACAGCCTCAAAATTACTCGGCGTCCTCGGCAAACCCGATACAAAATCCATGGAGATACTATCCCATTTCCACTCAGGAATAAACAACGGCTTCATCAAACCCGATGGCTTCTGATGCTCAATCTTCGACTTCTGGCAAGTCAAACAAGAATACACAAATTCCGCAATATCCTTCTTCATACTAGGCCACCAAAATACTTTCCTCAAATCCTGATACATCTTAGTAGCACCCGGATGAATACTCAATCCGCTACGATGTCCTTCCTCAAGGATGCTCTTCTTAAGCTCAACCATGTTCGGAACACAAACTCGATCCCGACATCTCATAATACCATTCTCATCAATCCGAAAATCACCACCTTGGCCTTGGTTGATTAAAGTCAACCGATCAACTAAGCTCAAATCCGATTTCTGTCCTTCTCGAATTTCGTCCAAAATACCACTCGTAAGCTTTAACATACCCAACTTAATTCCAAAAGAAGTTCTCTCACATACCAAACTCAAATCTCGAAATTGCTCGACCAATTCTAACTCTTTCACCATCAACGCCGACATATGCAATGATTTCCGACTCAATGCATCCGCTACAACATTCGCCTTGCCCGGATGGTAATTCAAGCCAAAATCATAATCCTTCAAAAGTTCAAGCCATCTTCTTTGTCTCGCATTCAATTCCTTTTGATCAAAAAGATACCTCAAACTCTTGTGGTCACTAAACACTTCAAACCTCGCACCAAACAAATAATGCCTCCAAAGTTTCAACACGAACACAACGGCAGCCAACTCTAAGTCATGCGTCGGATAATTCTTCTCATGCACTTTGAGTTGCCTCGAAGCATAAGCCACAACTTGGTTATTCTGCATCAACACACCTCCTAAACCCATCAAAGAAGCATCACAATACACAACGAATGGTTCTTCTGGATTTGGCAGAATCAAAACAGGAGCTGTCGTCAACCTTCGCTTAAGTTCTTGAAAACTCGCTTCACACTTGGCGTCCCAAACAAAGGCTTGACCTTTCCTAGTCAACTGTGTCAACGGCAATGATAACTTGGCAAATCCTTCAATAAACTTCCGATAATAACCGGCTAAACCAAGAAAACTTCTGATCTCAAAAACTGACTTCGGAGTCTCCCATTGCGACACCGCTTCAACCTTCGACGGATCAACCGCAACACCACTACTAGAAATCACATGACCAAGGAAACTAACTTCCTTCAACCAAAATTCACACTTAGAAAGCTTCGCGAACAACTGCTTCTCTCTCAGCACAGATAACACCATCTTCAGATGCTCGGCATGCTCTCCTTCGCTCTTCGAATAAACCAAGATGTCGTCGATAAACACCACCACAAACTTGTCCAAATAAGGATGGAAAATCCTATTCATGTACTCCATAAATACACCCGGTGCATTAGTCACACCAAATGGCATCACAGAATACTCATAGTGTCCATACCTCGTCCGAAAGGCCGTCTTCTGAATATCCTCAGCTTTCACACGGATCTGATGATACCCAGATCTCAAATCAATTTTGCTGAACACGCTCGCACCAACCAACTGATCCATCAGATCATCAATCCTTGGAAGTGGATACTTATTCTTAATAGTCACCTTGTTCAACTGTCTGTAATCCACACAGAGCCTCATAGAACCCTCTTTCTTCTTAACCAACAACACCGGTGCACCCCACGGTGACACGCTCGGACGAATAAACCTCTTTTCCAGCAAATCCTCAAGTTGACTCTTCAACTCTTTTAACTCTGAGGCCGACATACGATATGGAGCCATCGATATCGGACTAGTTCCAGGAATCAAATCTATCGAAAACTCTACTTCTCGCTCCGGCGGTAAATCCTTTATCTCGTCAGGGAATACTTCCGGAAAATCTCTAACAATGGGCAAAGCCTCAATCTCTTCACTTTCACTAGTCCTCAAAGTTGCCATGAGCATAAATACCTTAGCCCCATCTTGTACCGATTCCTTCACTTGTTTCCTCATCATAAACAAATCCCTTTCAACATCCGAATCGGGAAAAATAACCGTTTTGTCAAAACAGTTAATATACACACGATTGAATTTTAACCAATTCATTCCAAGAATGACATCCAGTTGATCCAAATGAAGACACACTAAATCAATCCCAAAATCTCTACCGAAAATACTCAACGGGCAATTCAAGCAAACATACGGTGTAGTTACCGAACCCATAGCAGGAGTATCAATAACCGTACCGCCACCAATCACAGACAACTCAAGATTTAACCTTCTAACACAATCCAAAGAAATAAAAGAATGCGTAGCTCCGGTATCAATTATAGCGATCAAAGGTGTACCATGAATGAAGCACGTACCTCGGATCAATCGATCGTCGCTAGCAGTCTCAGATCCAGATAGAGCGAACACTTTCCCGCTCCCTTGATTCTTCTTCGGCTTATCGCACTTGGTACTGATGTGCCCTCGCTCACCACAATTATAGCAAGTAACACCCGCACCGCTTCTACACTCTAGAGCCTTGTGGCCTGGCTTGCCACACTTAAAACACTTCAGATCAACACTTTTGCACTCCGGAGCACGATGCCCCGCTTCACCACAATTGTAACACCTAACCGGGGTAGAAACTCCCCCACTTGGCCTCTTGCCAAAACCAACCTTTTGTTTCCCCTTATCAGCAGGAGTCACGTAAGGTTTTCCTCTGAATTGTCCCCTTCCTTTCTTGTCACTTAGACTCTTGTAGTGGCTGGACCTAGCCCTACTGTCTTCGTCATAAATTCTGCTCTTGTTAACCAACTCAGAAAACCGCCTGATTTCCTGATATCCAATAGCTTGTCTAATCTCGGGTCTCAAACTGTTTACAAACTTGAGGCACTTAGACCTCTCAGCATTACCAGTATTATAGTGAGGACAAAATTTGATCAACTCCTCAAATTTCGCCGCATACTCAGCAACCGTCGAATTACCTTGCTTCAACTCAAGAAATTCGATCTCTTTCTTCCCCCGCACATCCTCTGGAAAATACTTCTCCAGAAAGGTTTCTCTAAACAAATCCCAAGTAATCACAATATCATCTTCCTCAAATCTTTGGCGAGTATTACCCCACCAATCTTCAGCTTCTTCTTCGAGCATATGAGTCCCAAACTGCACCTTCTGTGCATCCGAGCAATTCATAACTCGAAAAATCTTTTCCACAGCTTTCAACCAAATTTGTGCCTTGTCCGGTTCATGAGTTCCCTTGAAGACCGGAGGGTTATTCTTTTGGAATTTCCCCAAAGCACGGAATCCATCATCAGCATGATTCCTCTCATTCACATTGGCCGGAGGATTCTGCCCAATTGCCCCCGCCAATCTCGTCAATGCCTCCACAATCGCTTCGTCGTTCCTTCCTGCAACCATCTTACTAATTCCAGCAACAGAACCACGTAAGAACAACCAATATTGATAATGCAACACACGCATATCAATAACACACAGGGAAAACACTCTAACAACTTGGCCGGACGGACCGACCTGCTCTGATACCACTATTGTAACACCCCCTTCTATACCCCAAATAAATGCATATAAAACAATTAAGCACATACAAATTATCAGAGTAAAAAGGTTTTATAATAAGGTATAAAAGAAGAATGCCACAATTTCACCAACGAAACTCTTTAACATTTTGCTCCATAAAATATGTAACAATTTCGTAGTTTTAGAATTCACATTTCAACATTTAATTTGAGCGGAAGATAACATCATTTGATCAGTTCCAAAATATTAATTCAATGCACATAAGTCATCCAGATTAATGCATCATATCAGTTAGATTACAAAACCACATCAGCTGATACATCGCAATGTATCACAAAAGAATGACTATACTAGTCTAACTACCCGGTGTTACATATCAGAGCAGCCGACTCAAAAGAATGAAGACTAACTTCACAAAAGGACCCCAGCATCCTAATATGCAATGCCTCATAGAGCATTATAAAACAGCAGAAGGGTGAGAAATATAACCATAATAATCAAAGCATAAGATTATATATATATAGGTAGTCATATAACACATATTCACATTTCTCACCACACTTCATTCTCTTAGTCATATATATTTACCACACATATATAGACAAACCTGGATATTCACAAAGCATTTCCGCATTATGCATACACTTACAATTTCCACAATCTCATCATTCACACATAAGCATCTCTTCATGCATATGTCATATATCAATGTGACTCAATAACTCAATGCAACTCATGCAATGCGGTACCGACTCTCGTTATCTTTTTTCGGTTTTTACATTAAACCGGGTCCACTCTTCTAGACCGATAACCCGTTATCTTTTTTCGGTTTTTACATTAAACCGGGTCCACTCTTCTAGACCGATAACCACAAAGGCCAGTCCTCTAAGCCTTCAAACCCACTCTTCTAGGTTTGGGACAAGCCACTAGTTTCCACGAAACTAACAGACATTGCCTCTTGACTAAATGATGCATGTACAATCAGTCACAACAAATGCACTTAAGACCGCCATCTTAATCTCATGCATTCAAATAATTCATCTCTTCAAGAATTACATTATGATTGCACACACAACATATTCACATAACATTCATCGATGTATTCATAATTCGATACAACATCATATTTAGCAAGCAATGCACGCATACCCATCATTATGCTCTCATGCATTCTTCATGTATTTTAACATACAATCGCACATAAACAATATGCATCCACAACACATTTTTCATAGTATGTTTATTCTTTATCTCATGCCATCTCATACAAGGTATACACATCACAATACCAATCATACAATTATAAGTTATGCACACATATCCACCATGTTCTCATGCATACTCATCACATAGTTGTATACACATCAAACATTCGCAAGTTCATTAGACAATACACATACATTCATCATTGTATTCACATGTATTTCTATTTATCACAATTAATACGCATCGCACCTCAAACTAGGATTCACGCCCGTAGGCTACCCACAACACACATCATCACAATAGATCATATCTATATCACATCATAGAGGTATTGACCTATGAGAGGCAACCAAACCATCTCCACATGAACAACACAGCAAAGGAAAAATGCTGTCACATTCGCCTACATTCGCCTGGCGAACCCTCGCAGCGAACCTTCGCCTGGCCTTCGCCTGGAGAACTCTCTCAGCGAACACTCGCTAGGCTTCGCCTGGCGAGACTTCCCAGCGAGCCCAAGTCAGTAGCTACTGACTTCATTCGCCACCATTCGCCAGCACCTTCGCTGGGCGAACCTTCGCTATCCAACTTCGCCTGGCGAACCCACCAGCGAAGTCCACTGGGACTTAAATATAATTATTCGCCAACATTCGCTAGGCTTCGCCTGGCGAAGCTTCGCCTTCGCTCGCCTGGCGAGAGCCAGCGAACCTGCGCAGAACAGAACCCTATTCTGTCTTCTCCTTCACCAATCCATCATCAACCTTCTCTTACACACTCAAATCAGTACAAATAGCATCAATACATGTTACCCGACTATTCTACGGCGTTATTACTCAGTTCCAACCGATTAAATCATCAATCTACCGATTAATCCAACATTTGCCCTAATTGGAAAGTGATGAAAACTCTACCAAAACCCCAACCCAACATACATAACATCATACAATGATCAAATAGAAACATTTCTCACCCTTACCTCGATTAATCGGAGCTTTGATGTTGGTTCTTGATGATTTCCACTTTTCCTCTTCTTCTCTTCTCTTTCTCTCCTTTCTTCTTCTTTCCTCTTTCTTTCCAAATGTTTTCTATCTTTCTTTTCTTTTCTTTCTCTCTTATATATTTCCTTCATTTTCCTTCCTCTCTGTTGCACCCCAAAATTTGCCCTCACCATACAAGACTTTGTGTTCTAAGAAGGTTCACAAGGTTCACAAGTTCTCCAACAACTTGCATAACCTTTCATGAAGTTCATAAAGTCCACAAGCTACTTTATGAAGGTTCACAAGGTTCACAAGTCCCACAGTGCTTTCAATACCTTTCATGAGGTTCATGAAGCCCATAGGTTGCTTCTTGAAGGTTCACAAGGTTCACAAACTTCTCAACATCTACAAGACCTTTCATGAGGTTCATGAAGTCCATAGGTTGCTTCTTGAAGGTTCACAAGGTTCACAAAGTTCACAATTGGTCAGAAGAGTTGACAATTCCCTCAGACAATGCACCTCC
Organism: Lathyrus sativus; assembly: GCA_963859935.3. Lineage (NCBI taxonomy): Eukaryota > Viridiplantae > Streptophyta > Magnoliopsida > Fabales > Fabaceae > Lathyrus > Lathyrus sativus. Next base: position 184,782,835 of record OZ012741.1, on the reverse strand, counting down.
TAAGCAGTGCATCCAAAACTAGGGTTTTGACTTTAATCAGGCTAAATGGACTTCCAAGACTTCAAGTGAGCTTCATAACATCTTATATGTGTATAAGAACCCCCATGTCAAGTTTCAAGACTTTTCTCAAAAGTTTGCTCAGTCAGATGATCAGATAAGTCAAAAGCAGTCAATGCAGTTAAAAGGTCAAACTGAGGTCAACTGTGGTCAAACCAAAGTCAAACTTCATGATTTTTTTTTTTTGCCAACATCAAAGAGAGGTTGGGTGAGAAATATTATCATAATAACTGTAATACCCCAAATTTTGCCCTAAGATTTGTCGTCGCATTTCATTGCATTTAATCAATTACTAACAAATTTGTGTAGTCGTTTGACTTTTTGCAGGTAAATATCATATGGCATGCATTTTTTTTCTAAAAAGTAAAAATGGCACAATTGGCAGGAGGACATGTGTAAGGAGTTATGAGTGTGAGAGGTTGAGAGTTCGAATCTCACCTTTGTCACTTTTTTTTGTTTTTTATTATTTTTACTCTAAATTTTTCTATCTTTCATTAAAAAAATAACAAAAATAGTTTTTTATTATTATTTAATTATTATTTTCGTATTTTAATTAAATCATTTTTTAAAATATTATTTTTTTCACTTTTTTCTAAATTATTCATAAAAATATCCAAAAAATCATAAAATAAAAAATATTGAAAAAAATTTTGTTCTTTTTATAATATTTTTTATTTTAGGAATCAATAGGATTATTAGTTTTTATTTTAAGTTTATTTTAATTATTTTAAATTATTTAAATTTTATTTTTTTCTTAACTAATTATTTAGTTTGGGCTTTAAAATGGGCTTTAGGGACATTATTGACAATTTGGTGTTAACCCTAATTTGTTCCCTATATATACATGTGTTGCCTTGTTGGAAAAAAAAAGGAGAGAATGAAAAAAACCTAAGAGGAGTGAGTGCCGTTTGCCGTTATTTAGTTTTCTTCTTCATCCATTACTATTGTTTCTTTTTCTTCATCGTTTACCGTTATTTCTTTTCCTTCATCTATTACTGTTGTTTCTTTTTCTTCATCTTTTACCGTTATTTCTTTTTCTTCATCTATTACCGTTATTTCTTTTTCTTTATCTATTACTGTTACGTTTATATATATATAATTTTTAAATTGTTAGAGTTTATATATATAAGATTTTTGATCGAATTATGTCGATACGATGTTTGCACATTTGTGTGCATGACGCGTGACATTTGTGTTAGTTCGATCTGGTTGCGATGATCGCATTTTTGTGTGAGCAATAATACTATTTTTTGCTTAATTTCTTTTTCTTTGCGATAAATTTTGTTTCGTCCGATTTAGATCTGGTTGCGATGAGCGCATTTCTGCGTTACCAACATTGTTGGGTTATTTGGCACATTTAAAATTCATTATTGCTTTATTATTATTATTATTATTATTATTATTATTATTATTATTATTATTATTATCATTATTTATTATTATTATCATTATTATCATTATTATTACCATTATTATTATTATTGTTATCATTAATTTATTAAAATTTGTTATAATATAAAAATCTGTTTTTTAAAATAAATAACATTAACATCTTTTCCAAATTAATATGAAAACCTATTATTTTTAAGAAAAACTTTTTTTTAGATAAATTTAAAATAATAACTAAAATCTTTTTTTTAAAAATAATAACTAGAACCGTTATTTATTTTATTTTATTATTGTTCAATTCAAATTGCATTATCATATTGTATCTGCTCCTCTCATGTAACCTCGCGAACTTAACAATCGCTCTTTAAATTCTGCCTTTAAATTTCTGCTTGCATGGTTTAAATTATGACATTATCTCTCTGTTTGCATGATTCAATTATCTCACGCGTTTACCATTATTTCTGTCACATTGCACACATCCGAAGGTTAGGTCTAACTGTTTGGCCGCCGCGCCAATAGTCCGTAAAACTTCACACATTCAATTTCAAATCCTCAAAACTACAAACTACAAACCCTAAATTTTCATACATGTCTCGCCGTGGACAAAATTACAATTTTACCCCTAGCATTAGGTCAAAGAGCCGCCGCGCTCATTTTAGGGTTTCCCGCCGTGGAATCCCTAATTTAACCCTAATTACAACTTAACATTTCAACGTAGAAATTTGGAGTTCCTACACTCCGCGTAAGCGTGTCCTTAAGGCGCGTTTATTCCCCTTGAGACCTTGACCACTGTCAAGAGATCTCTAACCTCCCTATTGAGGGGAACTACGATTACTCTGATTCCACTCCCGTAAGGATACGTAGGCACAAGATGCGATGTCTTGCCGAGTAAACTTAGAATTAACCCCCTTTATTATTTATTATTGCTTATTTATATTTTATTTATCTTTGCTATTTAATTATTTTGCTTATTATTTTGTAATTGTTTCTTGGATGTAAAGTTGTTTAATTATTTAATTATTATTATGGTTAGTAATTAGGGAGTGTAACAACATGTATGTAATATTAAAATAAATTTAGATCACTTTTAAATAAAGATAATTAAAATAAACACGTCACACACGTAAGTCGATTTTAATCGTCGTCTCACTTCCTAAGGATATCCCTCAAGTTGCCTACGAATAATGGTTAAGTGGGGTGTATAAAGCAAGTCCCTCAAATAAAAAAAATCATCAAAGTCCCTTATGGTTGCCTTTACGAATCAAGTCCCTTTCGAAAAATGATGATGGTCCCTTATATGTGCTTATTACATCCCACAATGGCCTTCAAAGTCAAATTGTCCCTCACATACCCCTTAACATCCAAAGTAAGGACTACCTACTCCATTATAGTAGGGATAGTCTTACTAAAGGAAAGAATGAAGAATAAGAAAGACCTTTAAACATTAGGGTAGGTTACTCCTAGGTGCTTGCTCACTTCAAAATTGTTTCGCACTTAAACAAATTTTCAACAAGTTTTCAAACAAGTTCTTAACACATCCTTACATGGATTATTTATTAACTATTCTGAAAATTTTCTATTCACACACTACAATTTCAAAACAATTCAAAAGTGAGCTTAAGTACCTAAGAGCCCATGGATAACCATGGATGAAAAGGGTGCTAACACCTTCCCTTTTCATAACCTACCCCCCGGACCCAAAATATTCTCTAAGGTCTTTCCTGTTCTTTTATAACCTTTCCTTATGGATAAAATAAAAGTCGGTGGCGACTCTTGCTATCCGCAACATTGTTTAAAGTCAGTTCACCGGGTTACAGAACTGGCGACTCTGCTGGGGACCTATTTAAGAGGGGTACCCTTAGGAATTAAGATCACTTTAAATTGTTTGCCTTGTTTGCTTTATTATTATATTGTTGGGGTGCTCTTATGTGTGAAAGGTCCTAACCCGGATCTAGTGTACCTTAGGTAAATGGCAATAGACCAAGGAAACTGTACGACGTATATCGATACGGTTGATCTGGTGGCCATAGTTAGTGCGACTTCTTGGTTGGTGCTTATATTCCTTAAGTCAAGTTGAGGATAATATTGAGGCTGCCATATGTTGTCAATGCACTAACTGACTTTTAGAACCCTAGTTAACTCATCTTGGCCTTTAGAAAGTAGTGAGGTAACCGGCTTTGGTGCAGACTGAAGTTGGTTGACACTCGATACTACGCTCATTGAGATCTTAAACTTGGAGGGTTTTGGTTGGCAAGTAAGTTGCCTTCTGAACAACCACCCTTGTGAAGGATCAATGATATTGAGATCCCTTAGAACCTGGTTACTTTTGTAGGACAGGATGAACCATCTAACTTCAGGGGAGGGTACTTGCCTTTGAACCTCATGCAAGCCTTTAAACCTAGGGCTATGGTGTGACTTGTTTGTGTGTGCCACATGTTTGTGATTGAGCATGACATCATGACATCATCATGCATCATAAGCATATCATTTTCCCTAACTATTTCAAGGACCAAAGGATTTATCTTTGTTCTTTGTTGCAGGTCATGGCTTCTGCTCGTAGAAACACCATCAGGATCAACTTTGTAGGGATACCTGCTAAGCTCAAGGAGTTGGTTTCCCTAGTGCCTGATCATTCCCAGTTCAACAAGAGACATGGTCACTTATTGGATCTAGTTACTTCAGGGTTCAGTGAAGACATGATGAGTGTGCTGTTTCAGTTCTTTGACCCTAAGCACCATTGCTTTACATTTCCTGATTATCAGCTGGTTCCAACCATGGAGGAGTTCTCTAAACTTCTGGGTATACCTGATCTTGATCAGAAGCCATTCACAGGCTTAGAGAAGGAGCTTAAACCAGAAGTTATTGTTGCAGCTCTACATCTGAAGAAGTCTGACATTGTTCTAGAGACGAGAAGTGGAGTTAAAGGTATTCTTGCCAAGGTATTAGTGGATAAAGCTCAAATGTTCTTGAAGGCTATGAGCTACGATGCTTTTGAGGAGATCTTAGCCTTATTGATTTATGGCTTAGTGTTGTTCCCCAATCCTGATCAGTTCATAGACGTTCATGCCATCAACATATTCCTGAGTCACAATCCAGTACCTACCTTACTTGGAGACATCCTACATTCTCTTCACACCCGTACTACAAGGGCAAGAGGAATTTTGATGTGCTGCATACCTTTACTTTCTAGGTGGTTTATTTCTCACCTTCCTCGCTCAGTAATGAAGAATGAGCAAGGGTTCCGATGGTCCAAGAGGATCATGTCACTTTCTCACTCAGACATCCATTGGTGCTCCAGATCTATGGAGAATGTCACCATCATTGACCGTTTTGGGGAGTTTCCTAATGTGCCACTTCTAGGCATAAGAGGAGGCATCACCTACAACCCATCTCTAGCTTTACGACAGTTTGGTTACGCCCGGAGCGACGGTCCACATGACATGTTGATTCAGGGCATTGTGTTTGATTACGACAACGATCTTCAGGGTTACCGTCAGAGATTCATCCGAGCTTGGGGAAAGGTAAACAGGATTGACAGCAAGACACTGGAGCCTAAGTACACCATTCCTATGGAGGCTTATCTCAGATGGGTACGATTTCGTGCTCAGACACTCATGATGCCATATCCTGCCATCCTACCAGTTACCATGGAACCTGTTGCTGAAGGAGACACAGCTTATACCATCCTTCACCCAGACATGCCTACTGATATGGAAGACTTGCAGAGATCATGGATCCAACTGGAAGAGCAAAGGGATGCTTTCGAGGCTCATTACAAAGCAAGCCAAGCAAGTATCCTAGAGCTAACAAAGCTACTTCATGAGGAACGAAACCTCAACTCATACCTCAACACAAAGAGGAAACGTCCATGGGAGACTTAAAACCCCATCTTTTGTACTTATTTCGTTTTCATCTTCTGTAAGCCTAAAAGGCAAAACAAGTTATTACTAATAAAAAGTTACTTTCTTGTTTGTTTAAGCAAATTTAAATCCTGCGGTCCTTGAAAACATTGCATATGCATTCCCATATCATTGCATCACAGGTTTATAATTGTGCACAGGTTTCTCATCTTCTCGCTGTTTATTTCAGCAATGGCTCTTGAACAATCAGTTAAGGATCTCCAGGCACAGAATGCACAGTTCCAAGAGCTGATCCTGAACCTATCCAAGGGGCAGGATGAATTGAAGGCACTGCTGGCCAAGAAGACTAAGAAGGCTAGAAGGTCTGCTGGGTTGCTCAACATGGGAAGAAGGTTCAAAGGTCCTGTCAAGACCAAGGAACATGTTGAAGACTATGAATCTGAAGAATCTGAGCAGGAGAGAGGCAGTCTCCACAACACTATGGGGGACTCTGATTCTGAGGCTAACTACTACCATGAGCCTAACGAAGACAAACTCAAGATGCTGGTGGATAGAATGGATGCTATGGAATTACAGAAATCATCTGGGCTGGATTTTGAGGATTTGAGCTTGATATCTGGGGTGGTCATACCCATTGGGTTCAAAGTTCCTACATTTGTTGTCTATGATGGGGTCTCTTGTCCCAAATTGCATCTGAGGTCTTATGTCAGAAGAATGCAACCCCACACTGCTGATAAAAAGTTGTGGATCCATTTCTTTCAAGAGAGTTTATCTGGAGCTCAGCTAGAGTGGTATTATCAGTTGGAGAGTGTCAACATCAGAGATTGGAATGACCTTGCTGAAGCTTTCTACAAGCAGTATCAATACAATGCTGACTTAGCCCCCACTCGCATGCAGCTTCAGAGCATGTCTATGGGTGCCAAAGAAAGCTTTAAGGAGTATGCTCAGAAGTGGAGAGACTTAGCTGGAAGAGTTCAACCCCCTTTGACTGATAGGGAGTTGGTTGATATGTTCATGTGTACGCTGAATGGTCCGTTTTACAGTCATCTCATTGGAAGCTCATCATCTGGCTTCACTGAGTTGATCATGACAGGAGAGCGAGTAGAGAATGGTATCAAGAGTGGTAAGATCCAAGTGGGCACTTCTTCATCAGGTGCTGCAAAGAAGCCTCCCACTGGGAAGAAAGAATCTAATGCTGTGTATGGTCAGCCTGATCGTAACAGAAGGCATCAGTCTGTTAGTGCAGTTCATATTTCAAATCCAACTCCTGCAACAACAGAGCAACCTCAAGGCAACCAACAGAGGGCTAGAAGACAGTTCACGAAGATCAACATGTCAATGGCTCAGGCATTGCAACACTTGTTGAAAGCTGAACTTATTACCCTGAGGGAGGCCCCTCAGAATCCCAATGTTACCTCTCCCAAGTACAATCCCAATGCACGATGTGCATATCATTCAAACTGTCCAGGACATGATACTAATAACTGCTGGGTCTTGAAGAACAAAATTCAGGATATGATTGATGCTGGAGAAATTGAGTTTGATCCACCAGGTACTCCAAATGTGATTACAGCTCCAATGCCAAATCACGAGAAGACTGTCAACGCCATTGATGAAGATATTGATGAAGATCTGCATGTCTATTCAGTTATGGAGTTGAGCACACCATTGTCTGTTATCAAAAAGAGGTTAGTACAAGCTGGGATCGTTCCAGGTTGTCATGAAGATTGTCTATATTGTACCTATAAGCCGGATAGTTGCTTCATTTTGAGAGATGGGATTCAACGTCTCATGGATAAATATACTATAGTGTTTGAAAGAAGACCAGCATCTGTAGAAAGTATGGTGGATCATCTGACTCAGGGTAAGAAGATTGAAGAGGTTGACATGGTTGACAAAGTACCACTAAGAATCACTTCAAAGGGTCCCATTAAAATCACTCATCAGGGCCCAATCAAGATTACTGCTGAAGGGCCTGTGAAAGTTGTTGCTGAAGCCAGAGTAGCTCCTCTGATCATTACCACTCCTGGTCCTATTCCTTATACACCTGACAAAGCTGTGCCTTGGCACTATGGGTCTGATGTTTACATCCATGGTGTCAAGCAGGAGCCTTTACCTGATATGCCTGTTGACATTGATAATATTGCTGGATCTAGCAAGATCACTCGTAGTGGAAGAGTCTTCTCTCCTCCAGTTGCTTCTAAGAGTGCAGTTACTCCTGCTGTTACTTCCACCACTGATGCTCGGGGCAAGGGTCCTGTTATTGAGCCTGTATCTACTGATGTGCCAGCTGCTGATGACCTCTCTAAGCAGATGGAAGAAGTATTGAAAGTCATTCGCAAGAGTGATTATGATATTGTTGATCAGCTGGGGCATACTCCCTCAAAGATTTCTATGCTCTCCCTGTTATTATGTTCTGAGGCTCATGCCAAGTCATTGATCAAGTTTCTAAAGATGGCTCATGTACCCAGTGCAATTTCTGTGGACCAGTTTGAGAATTGTGTTGCACACCTGACCTATGACAACGGGTTAGGATTTTCTGATGCTGACTTGACCCCTGCCAAGAGGGATCATAACAGGGCCCTGCATATTTCAATTGAATGCAGGGGCACTACCCTGTCTCATGTGCTGATAGACAATGGTTCCTCTCTGAATGTGTTGCCTAAGGAAGTCCTGAACAAGCTGAGTCCTGAAGATACGGTATTGAAGCCCAGTAATATTGTGGTAAAGGCTTTTGATGGTTCTAGAAGAGTAGTGCATGGGGAAATTGATCTTCCAATCAAGGTTGGCTCTCAGGTGTTTACTGCTACATTCTATGTGATGGATATGCGTCCTTCGTACTCATGTCTGCTTGGTCGTCCCTGGATCCATGGGGCAGGTGCTGTGACCTCCACATTACATCAAAAGTTGAGATATCCGGTGAGTGGAAAATTTGTTACTGTCTTTGGAGAGGAAGAATACTTTGTCAGCCATGTAAACACTTTCAAGTATCTGGAAGTAGAAGGTGAATACATTGAAACTCCATGTCAGTCATTTGAAGTGGTTCCCTGGGCTGTTAAGGATTGTGTGACTCCTCCTGCTGTGAAGAAGGTTCCTGTGGTCATCAGAAACCCTCCAACAATGGCAATGGCCTCCCTCAATGATGCAAAAGCTATGGTGGAAGAAGAGTCCCAGAAGGCTGTTCGTCGTGCTCGTGCTGTTCGTATCACCAATCAAGGGGTTATCAATGCTGTGGGAGATCAAGATGAAGACCACAACTTGGAGGCATGGATTTTTCCTACTGTGGGTGCTGGACTCAATAATTGGACAGCTGAAGATGTTATCCCTATCTCCTTTAGTCAGGAGTAAATACTATTACTGTGTTATGTTTTTAATCTCTGGAGCAATTAAAACTTTCAAGCCATGTGCCTTACCCGGGGCACAATGGTGTGCTTGTTACGGGTTGTCATTTCATTTGCATACTGCATTCAATAAAATCAGTGGACGTTTCGTTTTCGTAAATATTGTGTTCCTTGTCTTTCTTTTTCTTTTATTTTTGCTTTATCAGCTATGTGTTCTTACACACACCCACGTCACTAAAATGCAGATCCTCATCCACTCTGGATCCAGTTGATAACAGTTCTACTATTGCCAATTACAATTTCGAGAATCCGATCTATCAAACTGAAGACGGAAACGAGGACGATTGTGAAATACCTGTAGAGCTTGCTAGGTTGTTACAACAAGAAGAGAAAGCTATACAGCCACATGAAGAGCCAGTCGAAGTTGTGAATCTGGGAACTGAAGAAAACAGAAAAGAGGTCAAGATAGGGGCTGATTTAGAGGACAGTGTCAAGAGCAGGTTGATTCAGATGCTACGTGACTATGTGGAGATCTTTGCTTGGTCTTATGAAGATATGCCAGGGTTGGATACATACATTGTGGTTCACCGTTTGCCAGTGAAAGAAGATTGTCGTCCAAAGAAGCAGAAGGTTCGTCGTATGCGTCCTGAAATGTCAGAAAAGATCAAAGCAGAGGTAATGAAACAGTTCAATGCAGGGTTCTTGGCCGTAACTTCTTATCCTCAGTGGGTTGCGAATGTGGTACCAGTTCCTAAGAAAGATGGTAAGGTACGTATGTGTGTAGACTACAGAGATCTGAACAAGGCTAGCCCTAAAGATGACTTTCCACTTCCTCATATTGATATCCTGGTAGACAACACTGCTCAGCATAAGGTATTCTCTTTTATGGATGGTTTCTCTGGTTACAATCAAATCAAGATGGCACCTGAAGATATGGAGAAGACTACATTTGTGACACAGTGGGGCACCTTTTGCTATAAGGTAATGCCATTTGGTTTGAAGAATGCAGGGGAAACATATCAGCGTGCTATGGTGGCTTTGTTTCATGATATGATTCATCATGAGATAGAGGTATATGTGGATGATATGATAGCCAGGTCTCAGAATGAAGAACAACATCTTGATCATCTGCACAAGTTGTTTGAGAGGTTGAAGAAATACAAGTTGAGATTGAACCCAAACAAGTGTACTTTTGGAGTTAGATCTGGAAAACTCTTGGGTTTCATTGTCAGTGGAAAAGGTATTGAAGTGGATCCTGCAAAAGTGAAAGCTATACGAGAGATGCCAGCTCCCCGTACTGAGAAGGAGGTTAGAGGTTTCTTGGGACGATTGAACTACATTGCAAGATTTATTTCCCAATTAACTACCATCTGTGAGCCAATCTTCAAGTTGTTGAAGAAAGATCAGGTGATGGAATGGAATGATGAGTGCCAGACTGCCTTTGATGAAATCAAGAGATATTTGCTAGAACCTCCAATTTTAATGCCACCAGTTGATGGAAGACCCTTGATTATGTATTTAACAGTATTAGACAACTCAATGGGGTGTGTATTGGTGCAACATGATGAGTCTGGTCGAAAAGAGCAGGCAATATACTACCTTAGCAAAAAGTTTACCGACTGTGAAACAAGATACTCACTGCTCGAGAAAACTTGCTGCGCTTTGGCATGGGCTGCTCGCCGACTAAGACAGTATATGTTGACCCATACTACCTTGTTGATTTCGAAGATGGATCCAATCAAGTACATATTTGAGAAACCTGCTCTCTCCGGAAGAATTGCAAGATGGCAAATGATCTTGACGGAATATGATATACAGTATACTACTCAGAAGGCCATTAAGGGGAGTGTTGTTGCTGATCATTTGGCTCATCAAGCAGTAGATGATTACCAGTCAATGAATTTTGAGTTCCCTGATGAAGACATTATGTCTGTTACCAAAGAACCTGGACAATATGACGGACCTGAACAAGGATCCCGATGGACTATGGTTTTTGATGGTGCCTCCAATGCACATGGTAATGGTGTTGGTGTTGTGATTAGTTCCCCTGAAGGTTGTCATACCCCGATTACTGCCAGACTTTGTTTCTATTGTACCAATAACATGGCTGAGTATGAGGCATGTATCATGGGTATGCAAGTTGCTATTGATATGAAGATTCAGTTCCTTGAGGTGTATGGAGATTCAGCTCTGGTAGTAAGTCAGATTAAAGGAGATTGGGATACAAAGCATGATAATCTCATTCCTTACAGAGAACATGTGTTGTCTTTGATCCCACATTTCAAAGAGATTACTTTTGGACATATTCCACGAAGAGAGAATCAGTTGGCAGACGCATTGGCCACCATGGCATCTATGTTTGAGATAAGCTGGGATGATGAAGCTCCCAAGATTACCATTGATAGATTTGAGAAGCCTGCATACTGCAATGAGATTGACACTGAAGGGGCAAGTGGACTCCAACATATGAGGGACCATTTGTAGTCAAGACAGTGTTCTCAGGAGGTGCCATGATACTGACTACAATGGATGGTGAAGACTTCCCACAACCTGTAAACGCAGACATAGTTAAAAAATACTACGCATAAAAAGAGACCCGCTAGGTTGACAGGCCTAGGCAAAAATAAGGGCATCCCGACAAACCAAAAGGGTTTGGGCAAAAATTAGGGATATATATATAAAAAGATGTACACCCGGCAAGTCGAAAACCTGAAAAGGCGGCTTGGGCAAAAAAGGGTATCCCGGTGGATTGAAAACCTGAAAGGGAAATCCAGGCAAAAGTTAGGGATTAAAGCGTATGACTATGTCTCGTTTGGATCACTCATGAAATTGCAACCAGTTGTACTGCTTACTCAAGCTCAAACAGATGAAGCTCAATCCAATCGTTTCCGTCTCAACAGCAAGAAGATGAGATACTTGAGTGGCAATAGTAGAATTGAAACTCAATAGGATTATTTCCCACATAGCTGATTCTTTTTGTAAAACTTCATGACAAAATTCTCTTACTAGGGTTTATGTCTCCTTGTACAAACTTACCCGTGTATGGGTCACTTTTGATATAAATAAAGTCCATCTTTTGAATCCAGACTTACTTTTACCCTATTTACATAAGCGAAACGTCCATTGGTCGTGTTTGAATGTATGTATACCTTTGAACATGATTGATGTTTACCAGAAATGCATGTATGCTTTTAATATGATTGATGTTTACCAGAAATGCATGAAAATGCAGTAATAGTATTTACTAAGGACGAACGAGGGAAGGATTTCAACGAAGCTTCGCCGGTTCATCTTTACAAGACAGTTACAAACCATCAGTAGGACTAATCCATTTTCACAAAGTCTAATCTCCCCTGGAATTTATATCCATCTCTTTTATCCTCGTACGGATATACGGGAAATTACTTTCCAATAAGGGCACGATGAACGAAGACGGGATGTTATACTTATCCTACTATCAAACGAAAATGAAGGTTATCTATACCCTACTATCCCCAACAACGGGAGGTTATCTATACCTTGTTATCCCCAACAACGGGAGGTTATCTATACCTTGTTATCCCCAGCAGACGGAGGGTTATATATTCTTCAACAACGAATCGGGATTTATTTTCCTTGGCCAGCAGTTGTTATACAAGGATATCCAGACACTTCCAGCAGTGTCATATCATACATACATCATTTACATCATACCATAACATATATGTCTATAGTACATTACCTAAGTGCATCATGTCATACATGCATACATAAAGCATAAACTAATGTTGTTATACAGAGTGCTACCTTGTTTTCAGGTTAATTATCCAACAAACAAGCTTATGATCTTTGGGACTGCTTTATTGTAACCTCAGGGTTACTTTATCCTCCTGATGAGCTTCTTATTACTTTGGACTGCTTTATTGTAACCTCAGGGTTATTTTATCCTCCTGATAGCCTCTCATGACTTCAAGACTGCTTTAGAGCTACTGATTGCTCTATCCTCCTGAAATCATCCTATTACTTCAAGACTGCTTTAGAGCTATTCATTGCTCTATCCTCATGAGGTCATATTACTACTTCAAGACTGCTTTAGAGCTATTCATTGCTCTATCCTCCTGAAGCCATCTAATTATTTCAAGACTGCTTTAGAGTTATCCATTGCTCTATCCTCCTGAAATTACATTATTATTTCAAGACTGCTTTAGAGCTATCCATTGCTCTATCCTCCTGAAATCATTACTTCAAGACTGCTTTAGAGCTATTGATTGCTCTATCCTCCTAGAGACATATCACATTATTACTTCAAGACTGCTTTAGAGCTATTGATTGCTCTATCCTCCTGAAGACATATCACATTATTATCTCAAGACTGCTTTAGAGCTATTGATTGCTCTATCCTCCTGAAGACATATCACATTATTATTTCAAGACTGCTTTAGAGCCATTCATTGTTCTATCCTCCTGAAATCATATCATTGCTTCAAGACTGCTTTAGGGTTATCACTATTGATTGCTCTATCCTCATGAAGACATGCTGCTACATCATTATTATTCCAGACTCCTGACAGCTTTCATCATACACCCATATTTTGAACTGCTCCCCCCCTAGTGGCATCTTTAAGCCCACTCAATCATATTCAACTAGCCATCTGTACCACTCTAGTGCACTGGTGAGTGCAAATTTTTGGGCTTTTGTGTTCAATCCCCTTCAACCTTCCAGGTTACGACTGGCAAATATACCAATCTAACCCCTCAGGTTTCAGAAAATTGAACAGGGGCAGCTGTTGCACCCCAAAATTTGCCCTCACCATACAAGACTTTGTGTTCTAAGAAGGTTCACAAGGTTCACAAGTTCTCCAACAACTTGCATAACCTTTCATGAAGTTCATAAAGTCCACAAGCTACTTTATGAAGGTTCACAAGGTTCACAAGTCCCACAGTGCTTTCAATACCTTTCATGAGGTTCATGAAGCCCATAGGTTGCTTCTTGAAGGTTCACAAGGTTCACAAACTTCTCAACATCTACAAGACCTTTCATGAGGTTCATGAAGTCCATAGGTTGCTTCTTGAAGGTTCACAAGGTTCACAAAGTTCACAATTGGTCAGAAGAGTTGACAATTCCCTCAGACAATGCACCTCCTAAGCAGTGCATCCAAAACTAGGGTTTTGACTTTAATCAGGCTAAATGGACTTCCAAGACTTCAAGTGAGCTTCATAACATCTTATATGTGTATAAGAACCCCCATGTCAAGTTTCAAGACTTTTCTCAAAAGTTTGCTCAGTCAGATGATCAGATAAGTCAAAAGCAGTCAATGCAGTTAAAAGGTCAAACTGAGGTCAACTGTGGTCAAACCAAAGTCAAACTTCATGATTTTTTTTTTGCCAACATCAAAGAGAGGTTGGGTGAGAAATATTATCATAATAACTGTAATACCCCAAATTTTGCCCTAAGATTTGTCGTCGCATTTCATTGCATTTAATCAATTACTAACAAATTTGTGTAGTCGTTTGACTTTTTGCAGGTAAATATCATATGGCATGCATTTTTTTTCTAAAAAGTAAAAATGGCACAATTGGCAGGAGGACATGTGTAAGGAGTTATGAGTGTGAGAGGTTGAGAGTTCGAATCTCACCTTTGTCACTTTTTTTTGTTTTTTATTATTTTTACTCTAAATTTTTCTATCTTTCATTAAAAAAATAACAAAAATAGTTTTTTATTATTATTTAATTATTATTTTCGTATTTTAATTAAATCATTTTTTAAAATATTATTTTTTTCACTTTTTTCTAAATTATTCATAAAAATATCCAAAAAATCATAAAATAAAAAATATTGAAAAAAATTTTGTTCTTTTTATAATATTTTTTATTTTAGGAATCAATAGGATTATTAGTTTTTATTTTAAGTTTATTTTAATTATTTTAAATTATTTAAATTTTATTTTTTCTTAACTAATTATTTAGTTTAGGCTTTAAAATGGGCTTTAGGGACATTATTGACAATTTGGTGTTAACCCTAATTTGTTCCCTATATATACATGTGTTGCCTTGTTGGAAAAAAAAGGAGAGAATGAAAAAAACCTAAGAGGAGTGAGTGCCGTTTGCCGTTATTTAGTTTTCTTCTTCATCCATTACTATTGTTTCTTTTTCTTCATCGTTTACCGTTATTTCTTTTCCTTCATCTATTACTGTTGTTTCTTTTTCTTCATCTTTTACCGTTATTTCTTTTTCTTCATCTATTACCGTTATTTCTTTTTCTTTATCTATTACTGTTACGTTTATATATATATAATTTTTAAATTGTTAGAGTTTATATATATAAGATTTTTGATCGAATTATGTCGATACGATGTTTGCACATTTGTGTGCATGACGCGTGACATTTGTGTTAGTTCGATCTGGTTGCGATGATCGCATTTTTGTGTGAGCAATAATACTATTTTTTGCTTAATTTCTTTTTCTTTGCGATAAATTTTGTTTCGTCCGATTTAGATCTGGTTGTGATGAGCGCATTTCTGCGTTAGCAACATTGTTGGGTTATTTGGCACATTTAAAATTCATTATTGCTTTATTATTATTATTATTATTATTATTATTATTATTATTATTATTATTATTATTATTATTATTATCATTATTTATTATTATTATCATTATTATCATTATTATTACCATTATTATTATTATTGTTATCATTAATTTATTAAAATTTGTTATAATATAAAAATCTGTTTTTTAAAATAAATAACATTAACATCTTTTCCAAATTAATATGAAAACCTATTATTTTTAAGAAAAACTTTTTTTTAGATAAATTTAAAATAATAACTAAAATCTTTTTTTTAAAAATAATAACTAGAACCGTTATTTATTTTATTTTATTATTGTTCAATTCAAATTGCATTATCATATTGTATCTGCTCCTCTCATGTAACCTCGCGAACTTAACAATCGCTCTTTAAATTCTGCCTTTAAATTTCTGCTTGCATGGTTTAAATTATGACATTATCTCTCTGTTTGCATGATTCAATTATCTCACGCGTTTACCATTATTTCTGTCACATTGCACACATCCGAAGGTTAGGTCTAACTGTTTGGCCGCCGCGCCAATAGTCCGTAAAACTTCACACATTCAATTTCAAATCCTCAAAACTACAAACTACAAACCCTAAATTTTCATACATGTCTCGCCGTGGACAAAATTACAATTTTACCCCTAGCATTAGGTCAAAGAGCCGCCGCGCTCATTTTAGGGTTTCCCGCCGTGGAATCCCTAATTTAACCCTAATTACAACTTAACATTTCAACGTAGAAATTTGGAGTTCCTACACTCCGCGTAAGCGTGTCCTTAAGGCGCGTTTATTCCCCTTGAGACCTTGACCACTGTCAAGAGATCTCTAACCTCCCTATTGAGGGGAACTACGATTACTCTGATTCCACTCCCGTAAGGATACGTAGGCACAAGATGCGATGTCTTGCCGAGTAAACTTAGAATTAACCCCCTTTATTATTTATTATTGCTTATTTATATTTTATTTATCTTTGCTATTTAATTATTTTGCTTATTATTTTGTAATTGTTTCTTGGATGTAAAGTTGTTTAATTATTTAATTATTATTATGGTTAGTAATTAGGGAGTGTAACAACATGTATGTAATATTAAAATAAATTTAGATCACTTTTAAATAAAGATAATTAAAATAAACACGTCACACACGTAAGTCGATTTTAATCGCCGTCTCACTTCCTAAGGATATCCCTCAAGTTGCCTACGAATAATGGTTAAGTGGGGTGTATAAAGCAAGTCCCTCAAATAAAAAAAATCATCAAAGTCCCTTATGGTTGCCTTTACGAATCAAGTCCCTTTCGAAAAATGATGATGGTCCCTTATATGTGCTTATTACATCCCACAATGGCCTTCAAAGTCAAATTGTCCCTCACATACCCCTTAACATCCAAAGTAAGGACTACCTACTCCATTATAGTAGGGATAGTCTTACTAAAGGAAAGAATGAAGAATAAGAAAGACCTTTAAACATTAGGGTAGGTTACTCCTAGGTGCTTGCTCACTTCAAAATTGTTTCGCACTTAAACAAATTTTCAACAAGTTTTCAAACAAGTTCTTAACACATCCTTACATGGATTATTTATTAACTATTCTGAAAATTTTCTATTCACACACTACAATTTCAAAACAATTCAAAAGTGAGCTTAAGTACCTAAGAGCCCATGGATAACCATGGATGAAAAGGGTGCTAACACCTTCCCTTTTCATAACCTACCCCCCGGACCCAAAATATTCTCTAAGGTCTTTCCTGTTCTTTTATAACCTTTCCTTATGGATAAAATAAAAGTCGGTGGCGACTCTTGCTATCCGCAACATTGTTTAAAGTCAGTTCACCGGGTTACAGAACTGGCGACTCTGCTGGGGACCTATTTAAGAGGGGTACCCTTAGGAATTAAGATCACTTTAAATTGTTTGCCTTGTTTGCTTTATTATTATATTGTTGGGGTGCTCTTATGTGTGAAAGGTCCTAACCCGGATCTAGTGTACCTTAGGTAAATGGCAATAGACCAAGGAAACTGTACGACGTATATCGATACGGTTGATCTGGTGGCCATAGTTAGTGCGACTTCTTGGTTGGTGCTTATATTCCTTAAGTCAAGTTGAGGATAATATTGAGGCTGCCATATGTTGTCAATGCACTAACTGACTTTTAGAACCCTAGTTAACTCATCTTGGCCTTTAGAAAGTAGTGAGGTAACCGGCTTTGGTGCAGACTGAAGTTGGTTGACACTCGATACTACGCTCATTGAGATCTTAAACTTGGAGGGTTTTGGTTGGCAAGTAAGTTGCCTTCTGAACAACCACCCTTGTGAAGGATCAATGATATTGAGATCCCTTAGAACCTGGTTACTTTTGTAGGACAGGATGAACCATCTAACTTCAGGGGAGGGTACTTGCCTTTGAACCTCATGCAAGCCTTTAAACCTAGGGCTATGGTGTGACTTGTTTGTGTGTGCCACATGTTTGTGATTGAGCATGACATCATGACATCATCATGCATCATAAGCATATCATTTTCCCTAACCATTTCAAGGACCAAAGGATTTATCTTTGTTCTTTGTTGCAGGTCATGGCTTCTGCTCGTAGAAACACCATCAGGATCAACTTTGTAGGGATACCTGCTAAGCTCAAGGAGTTGGTTTCCCTAGTGCCTGATCATTCCCAGTTCAACAAGAGACATGGTCACTTATTGGATCTAGTTACTTCAGGGTTCAGTGAAGACATGATGAGTGTGCTGTTTCAGTTCTTTGACCCTAAGCACCATTGCTTTACATTTCCTGATTATCAGCTGGTTCCAACCATGGAGGAGTTCTCTAAACTTCTGGGTATACCTGTTCTTGATCAGAAGCCATTCACAGGCTTAGAGAAGGAGCTTAAACCAGAAGTTATTGCTGCAGCTCTACATCTGAAGAAGTCTGACATTGTTCTAGAGACGAGAAGTGGAGTTAAAGGTATTCTTGCCAAGGTATTAGTGGATAAAGCTCAAATGTTCTTGAAGGCTATGAGCTACGATGCTTTTGAGGAGATCTTAGCCTTATTGATTTATGGCTTAGTGTTGTTCCCCAATCCTGATCAGTTCATAGACGTTCATGCCATCAACATATTCCTGAGTCACAATCCAGTACCTACCTTACTTGGAGACATCTTACATTCTCTTCACACCCGTACTACAAGGGCAAGAGGAACTTTGATGTGCTGCATACCTTTACTTTCTAGGTGGTTTATTTCTCACCTTCCTCGCTCAGTAATGAAGAATGAGCAAAGGTTCAGATGGTCCAAGAGGATCATGTCACTTTCTCACTCAGACATCCATTGGTGCTCCAGATCTATGGAGAATGTCACCATCATTGACCGTTTTGGGGAGTTTCCTAATGTGCCACTTCTAGGCATAAGAGGAGGCATCACCTACAACCCATCTCTAGCTTTACGACAGTTTGGTTACGCCCGGAGCGACGGTCCACATGACATGTTGATTCAGGGCATTGTGTTTGATTACGACAACGATCTTCAGGGTTACCGTCAGAGATTCATCCGAGCTTGGGGAAAGGTAAACAGGATTGACAGCAAGACACTGGAGCCTAAGTACACCATTCCTATGGAGGCTTATCTCAGATGGGTACGATTTCGTGCTCAGACACTCATGATGCCATATCCTGCCATCCTACCAGTTACCATGGAACCTGTTGCTGAAGGAGACACAGCTTATACCATCCTTCACCCAGACATGCCTACTGATATGGAAGACTTGCAGAGATCATGGATCCAACTGGAAGAGCAAAGGGATGCTTTCGAGGCTCATTACAAAGCAAGCCAAGCAAGGATCCTAGAGCTAACAAAGCTACTTCATGAGGAACGAAACCTCAACTCATACCTCAACACAAAGAGGAAACGTCCATGGGAGACTTAAAACCCCATCTTTTGTACTTATTTCATTTTCATCTTCTGTAAGCCTAAAAGGCAAAACAAGTTATTACTAATAAAAAGTTACTTTCTTGTTTGTTTAAGCAAATTTAAATCCTGCGGTCCTTGAAAACATTGCATATGCATTCCCATATCATTGCATCACAGGTTTATAATTGTGCACAGGTTTCTCATCTTCTCGCTGTTTATTTCAGCAATGGCTCTTGAACAATCAGTTAAGGATCTCCAGGCACAGAATGCACAGTTCCAAGAGCTGATCCTGAACCTATCCAAGGGGCAGGATGAATTGAAGGCACTGCTGGCCAAGAAGACTAAGAAGGCTAGAAGGTCTGCTGGGTTGCTCAACATGGGAAGAAGGTTCAAAGGTCCTGTCAAGACCAAGGAACATGTTGAAGACTATGAATCTGAAGAATCTGAGCAGGAGAGAGGCAGTCTCCACAACACTATGGGGGACTCTGATTCTGAGGCTAACTACTACCATGAGCCTAACGAAGACAAACTCAAGATGCTGGTGGATAGAATGGATGCTATGGAATTACAGAAATCATCTGGGCTGGATTTTGAGGATTTGAGCTTGATATCTGGGGTGGTCATACCCATTGGGTTCAAAGTTCCTACATTTGTTGTCTATGATGGGGTCTCTTGTCCCAAATTGCATCTGAGGTCTTATGTCAGAAGAATGCAACCCCACACTGCTGATAAAAAGTTGTGGATCCATTTCTTTCAAGAGAGTTTATCTGGAGCTCAGCTAGAGTGGTATTATCAGTTGGAGAGTGTCAACATCAGAGATTGGAATGACCTTGCTGAAGCTTTCTACAAGCAGTATCAATACAATGCTGACTTAGCCCCCACTCGCATGCAGCTTCAGAGCATGTCTATGGGTGCCAAAGAAAGCTTTAAGGAGTATGCTCAGAAGTGGAGAGACTTAGCTGGAAGAGTTCAACCCCCTTTGACTGATAGGGAGTTGGTTGATATGTTCATGTGTACGCTGAATGGTCCGTTTTACAGTCATCTCATTGGAAGCTCATCATCTGGCTTCACTGAGTTGATCATGACAGGAGAGCGAGTAGAGAATTGTATCAAGAGTGGTAAGATCCAAGTGGGCACTTCTTCATCAGGTGCTGCAAAGAAGCCTCCCACTGGGAAGAAAGAATCTAATGCTGTGTATGGTCAGCCTGATCGTAACAGAAGGCATCAGTCTGTTAGTGCAGTTCATATTTCAAATCCAACTCCTGCAACAACAGAGCAACCTCAAGGCAACCAACAGAGGGCTAGAAGACAGTTCACGAAGATCAACATGTCAATGGCTCAGGCATTGCAACACTTGTTGAAAGCTGAACTTATTACCCTGAGGGAGGCCCCTCAGAATCCCAATGTTACCTCTCCCAATTGGATTTATACTTGACCCAATGTAGTATACTTGATCTTGTTTATAGTTGAATCAATCCAAAACATTGATTGATCAAACCATCGAAGCCTCGATTTTTGACGGTACGGGAACCTGATTCATCTGCATCTTGACAAAGATAAACTTGAAATTGGTTAGGGTTAGTTAATCAAATGAATATGATCCTAAAATGATGATGAGGATCTAAGGGATCCAAATTTGGGGTGCAACACAACCCAAGAATTTCTCCCTTAGTAGTCATGTGAGCTTTAATTTCTGACATCCTCAAGTGGGTGGCTTCTGCAATGTCTTGAGGCTTACGGGTCTCATCCAATCCAGAGAATGGTGTTGCGCCCTAAAATTTGCTCAACCTATTTCACCTGATTTATGTTTTAATTGCATTATCATTTGCATAGATACATCATGTACGTAATCTAATCATTTGCATAGCATAGCATAGCAAGGCATCCAACAAGGGATCAAGTGCCATTCTTATCTAAAGAAGCACATCAAGGGTTTTTATTCAAGCTTAAGACCATCCAAGTCATCAAGAAATGTTTGAAGCTTTGAGAAGTTTGAGGGTCAACCAGTGGACTTCTCTCCTAATTTGAGGTGTATTGAGGGTCATCAATGGGGGTATGAGCTATGAATTGAGGGTATGGAATGTGTACAAAACTTATGAAATGCCTAGAGGGTCATATTGAAGATGAGACAAGTCATTGATTCAAGTACAAGAGCCACAGTTGAAGTGCAGTCAACTAGGGTTTCATCTGGGTCAACCCCAGGTCAACCCTAGGTCAACTGAGTGATTGAAGAGGATCAAGGCTTAATTGGAGGTTGTGGGATTCATTAATTGATATGTTGATACATGTGTGGTGTTGTGCCAAGGATAAATCAAAGAGAATCAAGAGTAAGAGGAGTTGCCAAATTAGGGTTTCAGTGTAAAATCCCCTAATTTAGACCTAACTTCCAAGCCACACAAGTCCAAATGCAAGTTTCAAATGGATTCTTGGTCAACATGAAACTTGTAGAGCTTCTCAATAGCTTTAATTTGAGTGCTATAAGTATTCAAGAAGATTTGTAGAACTCAAGTTATGGTTCTTGCAAGTTACAGGTCCCCAGAGCGCACTGAAATTTATCTGTGAAAGTCACTTAACTCCCAAGCAACTTTTGCCCATCAAGGGGTTTTCTAATGGATTCTTGGCCAACATAAGAATTGTAGGGCTTGAACTTAGCTTTAATTGAGTACTATAAGTCCCCAAGAATATTTGTGGAACTCAAGTTAAGGTCTTGGCAATCCAGGGGTATTTTGGGAAAGTTGAATTATAGGTCATTTTCCAACATGGGTCAAAATCTCTATCTTCCACTCCTCAAATAAAAAAATGTTCAACATGAGATGTGCTTAAAATGATGCTCTTATGCTAGGTAAGAAGTCATGAGAGCTTGGAATGTCTTGTATCACAAAATTGCAAAAATGGCCTAAGAAAAGGAAGAATTAAAGTTCATTAAAAAGTCAATTTTGTGATTTTTGGTTCTAAGGCCAAGATAGGGCATGTGATATATCATTTTGATCATAAATGAGGTTTTAAAGACAATGGGAATATTACTTTTTCCATTTGAGATCAAATTCAAAGGGTTGCATTTGATAGCTTCACACTTAAGTAACATATGCAAACTCATTCCTTGGATCAGCTACAAGGCTCTAATCAATCCTAACACATTCAATATGTCATGTGGTGAGAATTTGGATCAAAAGCAAGTGCAAATACCAGCTGCTATGTGACTGTCATGTATGGAGCTTGTCATGAAAATTTCAAGAGATGAGAAATTGGATTTCTCATATAGAGCTTTCCAGAAGTTTCTAGATCATTCATACACCTTCTATATAAGGATTAGAACTGGTTCAAAGCCTGGGTTGGTGGAGATTGAGAGAGAAGTGAGAGATAGCACATTGAGTTTTCCATTTGCAAATCAAAATCGGTTACAGCCATTTGATCCATTTCAATCCAAATTCTTGATTTCCACAACTTCCTCTGGTGTTGGTGAGTGATTCCAGATATAATTCAAGGCAAGATCATTGCAAAATCGTGAGAAAGCACTTTGAGTTCATAGCCTGCAAGTCAAAATAGGATTCAAGGATTCAGAGAGTTTCAACTCCAATTGATGCATACAGAAGCTTGGTAATTGATCATAGAACGTGTCTGGAAGATTTTGGAGCTTGATTTGAAGATTTGCTTGCTCTGTTCATCCAAGATTTGCAGGTATGTAAACTTCCTTCTATGGCTCGATTCATGTAGATTCCTTAGGTTTTAGATGGTGATATTCATTGTAGATCATGGCTAGGTGGATTCTGGTAACAATTGGCACGATTTAGAGACAAAATTAGGTTGAGCACCATTTCTGTTCATGGATATATCTTGATGATTCTTGAGGATTAAGCCTAGTTTGAAAGTGGATTTTACTCAGGGTGAAATGGTGATGAATCTAGGCTATCCAATTTTGAGTTTGGTGATAATTTTTGTTTGAGCAATTTCTGAACATGCATTCGTGTTTTGAGAAGGAGAGGGTTTCAACACAATTGGAGGATATGGTTGAGTTCCTTGTGGAAAAACGATTTGAATGGTGTAATTAGGTTAGGGTTTTGGTGAGGATTAAGAGAGATGAGGTTTGGAGAAGATGATGGTGGAGCTCTGTTCGTCCATGGTGTTTTTCCCTCCCAACATTCAAAAGGTAGAAGATGAGCTTATCACCCTAGGATTAGTGTGGACTTTGACCAAAAACAATCATCCAACGGCCCGGATGCGTGGAAAATTTGTGAAGGAATTCTGAGTCTAAACCAAACGCACCGTTTCACTAAACATTCTTGGATGGGCTTAAGTATAACATGCTATTGACACACCCTTTCCCAGGCCCATTTGAAAACACACAGGATTTAGTTGCTATTTACACCGAGAATTTTCCATTTTCAGTTGATTTCTCAATTAATTTCTGAACTGATGATGGGCCTAGTACGCGCTTCCTATTCACACACACCCCCTTGAGCCCACTTGGATATCTGTACATGAATCATTTGCTATTTGTCACGCTTATTTCCCATTTTCATTTTAATTTCTTTCATTTTTATGGTTTTGACATAGTTAATAAAAAATTCATAACTAATTGAAAAATAAACATTTTTGGATGGGAATTTTTTTCCCTATTTTCATTAAGATCTCTAGGATTTAATTAAACAATAAAAACATTAATTCATGTCTTTTTCATTTTATGGCATATTTTGACATTTTTATTGCTTTTATGTCACTTTTATTTTGTACCTTCTATTTTCTGATTTTTGTGTGAGCAATTCATTTTGAGTTTTAAGGTGATTCTTTTTGCTCTGGTTAGATTAGAGACACATGCTCCCTTAGTGATTTTTCTCATATTTTTATGATGAAATTTAGGTTAGTTTTGAATAATGAACTTTAGGGTGCTAGGATTAGGGTTTTACAATACTAAGGTGTAGTTTAGGGCATATTTTAGAGACTTAGGGTTTGATTTGGGCCTTGGGGTTCATGTGGGGTATAGGGTATATAGTTAGGTTCCCTTAGAAATTAATGAGTATTACTATTTCATTTGATTTTTGCAACTTGTATGATGTTTGTGTGTTTCCCCCTTGGGCATTTGGCTTGTTTGCTTGGTTTGGGCTATTCTAATTGGGCTTGGGGCTTAAGTTTTGCTTGTGGGAGCTCATGAAGACCTTGGAGGATGATTGAAAACAAAGGATGGAGCTTGGAGCATGAAGATCCTTATCCTTGGGGGTTTCTTTTGAAGACTTAGGAGATAGGAGATATAGGGAGAGCTTTAGATTAGACTGATTTCTTCTTTCAAACATAGAGAGCTTCTTGTGCCTCTATTCTATCCCATGACACAAGGTCCCCCAAAGAAGTTCCATCTCTCCTTAGGAGGGATGTAGAGCAAGCTTTGGCTGGGTAGAACCTTGAGGATACTTTTTACTTGTTATGCTAAGATCTTAGTGATTTCCCTGGGTTGTCACTGAGCCTCTTAACATCTCAACTTCATCTATCATTAATTAATTCTCTGCTGGAGTGGTGGCATTGAAGATGGAAGCCTATTGAAGAAGAAGTGCATTGAAGATTGGTGAAGATAAAGCATGTGCCTGTCAAAGCTGGGTATCTGTTGAAGATTAGGGTCCTGCTGCTTTTTGAAGCTGTTTACTTGTTGGGGTTCAGTGTTTGCCAGAGCTTGGAGATTCTTTGGAGATAAGAGCTTATCTAAAGCTTGGGGATCATTGAAGATGGAAAATGGGGTCTTGCTGGGAGAAGTTGTTACTGTCAACCCTTTGCTGTCAATTAACTGTAGTTGTCAGAGTTGTTGCTGTTTGAACTGCTTACTGTAAGAGCTGGTGTTGCTGTCAGAGCTGGTGTTGGGTTTTATTTCTTTTACTGTATTGTCTGTTGGCTTGTTCGGCTTGCCCCTTAGGTTTGAAGTGAAGCTGTTTCACTTTGCCTATTGTTTTCCCAGGTTCGAGGTTGAGTGGGACTCCCTTGCCTCGCTTGTACGGCTGCATCTCATGCATTTTACTGTTTACTGTATGCTGTTTCTTTTCCGTTTATCCCCTAGGATCTCTGTTTCTCTCTGTGCAAGAGAGAAATATGACAGACACTAGGTTTTAATCCATGCATGACAACATTAGGGTAGTTTTGATTCCCTTTTCAAACCCTAGGTTTTTAGAATTTCTTTCTCTTCTATCTCAAAACAATTCAAAACACAGTAATAAGGATAATCGATATCGTACGCTACGATCCTTAAGCTATTTGAGAGAGGGTTGCTGGAGGGCCACTCTTCAGTAATCTGATTGCTTAGTGTGTTACCCTTAGGGTGACATACGACGTAGTCACCCTCAAATCATAGTCTCTAGTGCGTCAGAGATTGCAAACAAACTAAAAGAACACTTCTTGCGTAAAAGAATGAAAACAAACATCAAAGTGTCATTTTTGTCCGCTTGGACTCCTAATCAGAAGAAACCTCTTTTCAGAAAGATAAAAAACAGTCAGACAAATCTGTGTCTTCTGTGGCCCGAACTACGTTTGCTCTGATCTTTCATGCTGTATGAAAGTACGTAGGCATAGGATGTCGTATCCTAGCGAGCAACCTTCCCCTCCTTTCCCGTAGGTAGGCGAACTACATTGACTCTGATTTCTCGTTCCAGACGGGAATACGTAGGCATAAAGTGTGATACTTTGCCGAGTCATTTTCTTTTCTTTTAACCTCAGACCTATAGAGTAGATAGAATAACAATCCGTACTAGAAAACAAGTGTGGATCCCGTCGAGTACGACGGACGTGAGGGGTGCTAATACCTTCCCCTTGCGTAACCGACTCCCGAATCCAGGATTTGGTTGCGACGACCATTCCTTTCCCGTCTTTGCGTTAGGTTTACTCTGAGTGTTTCCTTTCCCTCCGTTGGGATAAATAACGCACGGTGGCGACTCTTCTGTCATAGCCGGCGCCGATTTTCGCAGTAGCGATAGCTGGAGACTCTGCTGGGGACAGGAATATCCCCTACGCGAGTCAATCCTAGCGCTTGTTTTCCCGTCGTGGGTGTTGTATAGATTTACTTTTCTGTCTTTACTTTCCGCATTTTATTATCAGCTTTATATTGTTATTGCTGTTGTGGGGAGGGGGTGATCTATTGAGAGATAAGCCGGACCTGGGCTTGAGGTTACACCTAGACTTAGAAGTAGAGAGTAGTGGTTAGCCTGCTTGCTTAGCTCGCACCAGGTAGCCGCGAAATTTACGCTCCGACGAGATTCTCTTTGATGCTTCTTGCCTGGCCCTTAGGGCTCGACAAGTTGTCTGACCCGAGGATTGTCGACTCTGGGGACCTATCAATTGGGATTCAGCTAAGTGAGGCCGCTTCAAGGAACGATGATGCCACACCTCCTGGGTATCGTATCATCGCTCTTGAAAGTCTGTGACGTTGAACCCGCATAGGATGTCGTACCTCGTCTGCGAGTTAAGTTCACACCTGTGAGGGGTAGGTAGGTTTGGTTGCAGGAAACCTTTGACCTCAGAATACCTGGTTTACCTCTGTCAGTGAGATGTGATTACAGGGTTCATTTAAGTGGTTGGTTTGAAATGAAGATTTAATGGTTCTCAGGCTTCAGTACAAAGCAGCACAGTTCATCAGCATTGCACTTGGTCCCTTGTTTGCATATGCATGTGCATTTTCATGACTGCATTTCATTAACATGTATTTATGTTGCAGGTGTGATCATTCCCCTCTGATTCTAGTATATCTTCTAGCCAGACATGGAGTCCCTGAAGAGGACAGTTGCTTACCGGTTGCATTCGCCAGATATCAGTTCCTTGCTGGGTTTAGTCGCTCTAGCAGATGAGAGAGTGAGGGCTGAGTTCAGAGTATCCTATAGGAGATTGCTTAGTTTGTTGTACAAACCTTCCGCATTCGAGACGACTGGGGTGTATACTTTGATGCAGTTTTATGAGCCGCAGCTGAGATGTTTCTTATTTCCCGACTATATTCTGGCACCCACTTTGGAGGAGTATTCTGCGATGTTGGGAGTTCCTGTGTTAGACCAGATGCCCTTTATACATGTTGATGACGAGTCGGAGTTATCTACACTCGTTGAGATTGTCAGTTTAGACGCTTCTGAGTTCCCCGGAGGTTTGGTCAAGCTAAACGGAGCTTATGGTTTTCACCTGTCTGTCCTGGTTGAGAAGGCTACACAGTGCGCGAAGAGTGGATGTTGGGTTGCCTTCAGTGCTATTCTGGCCGTCTGCATCTATGGGATTGTCTTGTTTCCTAACGTGCCATATTTTGTCGACTCAGACGCCTTATTGATTCTTGCCTCGCAGAATCCAGTTCCTACTCTCTTGGGCGATGTTTATCATTCCATTCACTACAAGAATGAGAAACGTCGTGGCAAGAATGTTTCCTGCTGTCTTCCTCTCTTGTACAGGTGGTTCCAGGGGCATCTTCCGAAGACATGACCTTTTGTTGATGCTGTGGATACCGTGGATTGGTCTTCCCGATTGATGGGGCTGTCTACTGAGAACATCATTTGGTTTGATCGGAGTATGCTGGGCACTGATATTATATATAGTTGCAGTGGCTTTCCGAATGTCCCTTTGATTGGACGGAAAGGTTGTATTAACTATAACCCTTCATTGCTGGTAAGACAGTTCGATTATGCTTTGAGGGATGCTCCTATTGAGAAGGAGATACAGGAATCTCTGTATCTCACGGGCTTATTAGACACGGCTGTTTTGATCAGATTGAGACATGCATGGGCTAACGTCCATAGGAGAGGGAAAGCTTTGCTCGGTAAGAGCAACAACAAGGCTTATGATCCTTATTTGGCTTGGATCCGCGAGAGAGCTAGGATTTCCTTGATGCCTTATCCTGCTGCGAAACCCCTGTATCTTCCAATGATTGAGGTACCTGCTTCAGTAGAGCTTGAAAAGTATAATAAATTGTTGGCTGAAAACGAAGATTTGAAGAAAGCCAATGATGAGTTAGAGAAAGAGATCTTCCAGTTGCGTCATGAGAAGAATGAAGCTACCTTCACTATGAGGGAGCAAACCGAATTGATTAACAGGTTGGGTTCAGAGTTGACGGAAGAGACCAACAAGAAAGAAAAAGTGGGAATAGCCTTGAACGGTGTTAGCAAGGTGCTTACTTCCAAGAAGGAACTTTTAAGCAAAGCTTATTCCCGTCTCAGCAAGTGGGAAGATTTGTGGAAGGCCACGCTTACCAAGCGGAAGGAGCGTGAAGACGAACTGAAGATGCAGATTGCCACGCTAGAGGCACAGATTAGGGCCCAAGACGCCAAGATTGCCGAAGAGACATCACTTAGGAGCGCTGTTGAGCTTAGACTAAGTAACCTTGACGAGAAGCCGAGAGGTTATGAAGTGAAGGCCGGTTCCAAGAGGTACAGACTTGACGAGAGTTCTGGCGAAGGGACCTGCAAGGACGACGCCAAAAAGTTGATATCCACGACTGAGCGACATGCCTTACTGATACAGGAGCTGATCTCCCGACTAGGGCACTCGGAGACGTGGAGGATATTGGAAGACGTCAGAGCACGCCATTTGGCCTGATTTATCTTTGCCTTGCCTTTGTTATCTGTACTTGTATTTTGACCATCGCTAGGCTTGTTGGCCGAGGTCTCTTCAGTTGTATTCAGTTGTACTCTTGTACTCAGCCTCTTGGCATGTGTTTATATATGAGGGTTTTCTGATTTCTTGCTTGCTTGATGGGGACTCCATTGTCGTGATGGCCTTCTCTCCGAAACTAGAATCGGGGGGGATATAACCTGTAGCATAGTTACACATTTGCATCTGCATTCATATTGCATGACTGGTATTCTTGAATCTGTATCTTATTTCCTGCATCTTCAAGTTTTTCAGGATTGACGAACAAAGAGTCCACCGCTACTCAACCCGAAACAACTGCAAGAGAATCATGGATCAAGTCCAAGTGGAGATGCAGGAAATCCGCGAGAAGCTGAATCTGTTCATGCAAGCAATGGAGAACATTGCTAAGGGCCAGGAGAGCCTCCAGACTTTGGTACAGCCGCTGCTGACGCGGACTAACGGGAATGGAAACAATGACCATAACTCTGTGCATGTTGAGACTATTCCGGAGGATGGACCCCCTACGCCTGTGGTTCCACCTGTTGTGGTTGTAAACGATGGCGCTGGTGCTGGCAATGGAAACACAGGGAATGGAAATGAGACAGTTGTTAACAATGTTGGATTTGGGGACGCCAACCAAGGCGGTGGTAACAACAATGGCGGTAATGGGTTCGGCAACAATGGTTTCGGCTACAACGATCAAGGATTTGATTACGTCAATCAGGATGGGAAGTTCGTCTTCAACACTCAGGGTTTCGGTTATGACGGTTTTGGTAACGCTAACCAGAGGTATGGTGGATTTGGTAATATGAATGGTGCTGGGGTGATTCCTGTCAACACTGGGTTTGGACCTGTTAGGGTCAACCAGGGTTTCGGTAACGGGGGACGAGGTCCCATGACCAATCAGCAAGGGTTTGGTCGCCACGCTGGTTACGACGGATATGGAAATGGAAATGTGAATTGGGGCGAAGACTGCCAGGAGGACGCCTTTTCTGGAAGAGGTGCGGGATTTGAAGGACCTGTTGATCCTGTGCAGAGGATCAGAATGCTTGAAGAACAGATGAAGGGGGTAGTGAATCAAAACTCCACTGGCTTGGATATGACTACAATGGGCTTGGTACCAGGGTTGAGGGTGCCGTTGAAATTCAAGGCTCCCACCTTTGACAAATACAAGGGGGACACCTGCCCTAAAGTCCATGTTCGCTCTTATTACAGAAGGATGTCCGCGTACTCAGATGATGAAAGGATGCTCATGCATTTCTTTCAGGATAGCTTGTCAAGACCTTCGCTTGAATGGTATATGGGGCTGGAGCCCACGCAGATTAAAACCTGGAAGCAATTGGCTGATGCTTTCGTGACACATTACAAATATAACAGCGATCTGGCGCCAAACCGGGTCCAACTGCAAGGTTTGTCACAGAAGAGCACTGAAAGCTTTAAAGAGTATGCGCAAAGATGGCGCGATATGGCAGTGAGGGTGCATCCTCCTTTAATTGAAAGGGAGATGAATGATATGTTCATTGGGACATTTACGGGGGTGTTCTACGAGAAATTGTTTAGTGTGTCATTGAGCAGCTTCTCAGACTTGATTCTTATGGGGGAGATGATTGAGAACGGGATTAAAGTGGGAAGGTTCCAAGCAGGTGAGTCTACTTCAACAGGAGGTACCAGAAAAGCATTTGGTGGTAGACGACAGGGTGATACTAGTGCCGTGTTTGGTGGCAGGGGCAGGGGCAGAGGAAGACATCAGTATGTTCAGCCGCAACAGATAGCTAGCGTCACTATCCCTTTTCCTCAACAAGGGCAGCCTCAGCAACAACAACAACAACCACAGCAACAGTAAGGACAGAATCCTGGCCAGAGAAGGGTACAGAACGCGACAGCTAAAAGAGTGTTCGACGCACCTCCTTCCACGTATGCAGAACTCGTCCAGACCTTGCTAGGGTTGAACTTGGTTGAAAAGAGGACTTTGGCACCGCCTACAGGAGCGGTACTTACTTACGGATATGATGCCAACAAGCATTGCGAATTCCATTCCGGGGCACCCGGGCATGATATAGAAGCTTGTCAGGCATTTAAACACAAAGTTCAGGATTTATTGGATAGCAAAGCTATTAACTTTGGACAGGTGGGTCCAAATATCGTACAGCAGCTTATGCCCAATCATGGGGCAAACGCCATCTTGACAGAAGAGAATCTGAATCTAGTGATGGATGTCAATGAGTTGAAGACACCGTTGGGTGAGATTAAAAGCACGCTGTTAAAAGGAGGTGTATTCCCGGGTTGTAATGAATTTTGCTTGGATTGTTGGACCCAGCCAGCGGGTTGTAATGAGTTGAGGCAAGGCATTCAGGCTATGATGAATAAGGGTACCTTGCAATTTGATAGAACCGCGGTTGAAAAGCCTGTAGAGGCGTTGTGTGATGAGCTGAACGATGTTGCAACGGTGACGACTCCGAGGAAAACAATAACGATAACGGCGCCTGCCAGGCGGCCGACGATCACGATTACCAAGGCGGGACCGGTTCCTTTTGAGAGTACTAAAGCCGTGCCGTGGACTTACGGGTTGGAGGTATATTGCGATGGTGAGAAAATTGAAGTCAATGGACAACCAGCTGGGGTTGTAGATAATGTTGTCGGGACAGGGGGTATGACCAGAAGCGGAAGAATCTTCACGTCGCCCGAGGTAGAGGCAGAAAGGTTAGCCAAGGGCAAAGCCAGGGTAGCTGAGGGTGGTCCGTCCCAGTCGAATGAAAAGGAAACGTCACTTAAGGATGTGGAAGAATTCATGAGGCTCATTCGCAAAAGTGATTATAAAATCATGGAGCACCTCCAACAAACGCCGTCAAAAATTTCCATCCTATCATTGTTGTTATGTTCCGAGGCCCATCGGAACGCTTTGCTGAAGATTTTAGACACGTCGTTCATTCCTCAAGAGGTTTCTGTTAATCAGTTAGAAGGGGTGATGGCGCATGTCAACGCGGGGCACAGTTTGGGCTTCACAGACTTTGATTTAACTCCGAGAGGGCAAGAGCACAATATGGCATTGCATGTGTCAGTAGAATGTCGGGGCACGGTCATGTCCCATGTTTTAGTAGACACTGGATCTTCCCTGAATGTGCTACCGAAGAAAGCCATGATGAAGTTGGATATCAGGGGGATTATCTGCACACCCAGTGACTTAGTGGTGAGAGCATTCGATGGAACATGGAGGTCGGTTTTCGGATCGATAACATTACCGTTGCAGGTGGGGCCTGAAATATTTGAAACTGAATTCTATATAATGGACATCCAGCCAGCGTATAGTTGCCTTCTTGGGCGTCCATGGATCCATGGTGTCGGGGCAGTCACATCCACATTTCACCAAAAGCTGAAGTATATGGTTGGGGATAGTGTCGTCACGGTTTGTGGAGAGGAAGATATCCTGGTTAGTCATTTGTCTTCATTCAAATATGTCGAGGTCAACGACGAAATACACGAAACACCCTGTCAAGCCTTCGAGGGTTTGTGAATTAAAGACAAAGTTCCAGTGCCAAGTAAGATATCAGAGGTGGTGGTGTCATCCTACAAAGAAGCTCAGGCTCTAGTGCAGGCAGGCAAAACCAAGGGCTGGAGTCAGGTATTGGAGATTCCCGTGAAGAATGACAGGTTCGGGCTTGGATATCATCCTTCGTCATCAGCATCATCTTCAGGAACGCCCAAGTTCAGAGGGCCGATAACCATCACACCAAATGGGGTGAGCTTCGAGATTATCAATGATGTTTCTGATTCTGAAGAAGGAGATAGCGACTATGACATGGACGCGTGGATCAAGCCAGGCGTGCCAGGACAAAGTCTCTGCAATTAGTCTATCCGGGAAACTGTTCCTGTGACAACTAAACAGTAATGATTTGTTTTCTTAATTGTTGAATAATCATGTGCCCTACCCGGGGCATAGTGATTTTGCTTAGGGCCATTTGGTTATGTACATTACATTGTTTAATCAGGAAATAAAGGCGTTTTTCGTATACAAATATTGTGATCCCTGTTGTTCCTATTTTTATTTTTTACAATAAAAATGGAAATGTGGTTATTTGCTTTGTATGCGTTTTGAAGCATTTAACCATTTCCTTTGTAGGATTACTATTTCAGATAACATCTATGAACCACCTATGACTCATTTCGACTTCGAGCACCCGGTATTTCAGGCTGAGGAAGAGATTGTTAAAGATGGCGACGTATCAGAAGAGTTGACCTGGTTATTGAAACAAGAAGAAAGAATCATTCTGCCTCATGAGGAAGTCATTGAGATTATCAATTTGGGGTCGGAAGAGGTTGTGAGAAACATCCGTATAGGGGCTGCGCTGCAGAGCGACATCAAGCAAAGGTTGGTTGAGATGCTCAAAGAGTACAGTGATATATTTGCTTGGTCGTACGAGGATATGCCTGGGTTGGATACGGATATGGTTGTTCACCGTCTGCCGCTGCGAGAGGAATGTCCGCCTATTAAGCAGAAACTCCGAAGAACTAGACTGGACATGGCTGTGAAGATCAAGGAGAAAGTTCAAAAACAGTGGGATGCTGGTTTCCTAGCTGTTACAAAATATCCCTCATGGGTCGCTAATATTGTGTCAGTGCCAAAGAAAGACGGTAAAGTGCGAATGTGTGTAGACTACCGTGATTTGAACAGGGCGAGCCCGACAGATGACTTTCCACTTCCTCACATCAATGTGCTGGTTGACAACACTGCTCAGTTCTCTGTATTCTCCTTCATGGATGGCTTCTCAGGCTATAATCAGATCAAAATGGCTCCTGAAGACATGGAGAAGACTACTTTCATTACTCCTTGGGGAACATTTTGTTACAAAGTGATGCCCTTCGGATTGAAGAATGCTGGGGCAACATATCAACGTGCTATGACAACTCTCTTTCATGACATGATGCATAAAGAGATCGAGGTTTATGTTGATGACATGATTGCCAAATCCCAGACGGAGGAGGAGCATTTGGTTAATCTGCTGAAACTGTTCAAGAGACTTAGGAAGTTCAGGTTGAGACTGAACCCTAACAAGTGCACCTTTGGGGTGAGATCGGGTAAACTGCTGGGGTTTATCGTGAGCAAAAAAGGAATAGAGGTTGATCCTGCGAAAATAAAAGCAATACAGGAAATGCCGATGCCTAAAATAGAAAAAGAAGTGCGTGGGTTTTTAGGGAGGTTGAACTATATCGCCTGGTTCATATCTCACTTAACTGCGACATGTAAGCCGTTATTCAAGTTGTTGAAAAAGGACCAGGTTATGACCTAGAATGAAAATTGTCAAAAGGCGTTCGACAAGATAAAAGAATACTTGCAGGAACCTCCTGTTTTGATACCCCCAGTGGCCGGGAGACCGTTGATTATGTATTTGACGGTTCTTGAGGAAAGTATGGGTTGTGTTCTCGGTCAACACGACGAGACAGGACATAAAGAGCATGCAATTTACTATTTGAGTAAGAAGTTTACCAAGTGTGAGTCCAGATACTCGATGCTCGAGAAAACGTGTTGTGCACTAGCCTGGGCCGCCAAACGTTTGAGGCAATACATGCTAAATCATACAACCCTGCTAATTTCAAAGATGGATCCAATCAAATACGTGTTTGAGAAGCAAACACTCTCCGGAAGAATTGCCCGATGGCAGATGGTGTTAACCGAATATGATATTCAGTATGTCTCGCAAAAGGCTATTAAAGGTAGCGTTTTGTCAGAGTACCTTGCGGAGCAGCCTGTTGAGGACTACCAATCGATGAAGTTTGATTTTCCTGACAAGGATATCATGTACCTGAAAATGAAAGATTGTGAAGAACCGTTGCCAGACGAAGGACCAAAGTTGGGTTCCAAATGGCAGTTGATATTTGACGGAGCTGTAAATTCCTATGGTAGCGGAATAGGGGCAATTATCACTACTCCTCAGGGGTCGCACATCCCCTTTACGGCCCGATTGACTTTTCCCGTTACCAATAATGAGGCTGAATATGAGGCTTGCATCATGGGTCTGGAAGAAGCTATTGATTTGCGAATCAAGCATCTGGACGTATACGGAGACTCAGCTCTGGTGGTGAATCAGATTAAAGGAGAATGG
This sequence comes from Lathyrus sativus, assembly GCA_963859935.3. Taxonomy (NCBI): domain Eukaryota; kingdom Viridiplantae; phylum Streptophyta; class Magnoliopsida; order Fabales; family Fabaceae; genus Lathyrus; species Lathyrus sativus. Next base: position 184,748,076 of record OZ012741.1, on the reverse strand, counting down.
GAGACACGTCAGCCCAATTTGATACCATATATGAACTATGCAAGGAGATTGTTGCCTTTCTTTGACAAGGTGGAATTGCATCATGTGCCGCGAGCAGAAAATCAAATGGCTGACGCCCTGGCAACATTGTCCTCGATGTATAAAGTTAACTTCTGGAACGAGGCTCCCCGGATTGTTATCTCTCGGCTTGATAGGCCTGCATTCATATTTGCCATTGACGAGGCTCCCGATGGTAAACCCTGGTAGTTTGACATCCAGAATTTCCTGAAGAACAAGGAGTATCCGGCTGGGGCATCCAGTCGAGATCAGAAGACTCTCAGGAGATTGGCTGACAATTTCTATCTGAATCCTGACGGTGTCCTATACAAAAGAAACCACGACTTGGTGTTGCTACGTTGTGTAGACGAGAAAGAGGCGAAGTTGCTCATGAAAGAGATACATGAGGGTACGTTTGGTACACATGCTAGTGGGCATGCTATGACGAGAAAACTGCTGCGGGCAGGTTATTAGTGGCTAACTATGGAAACAGACTGTTTCAAGTTTGCAAAGAGGTGTCATAAATGCCAAATTTATGCGGACAAGGTCCATGTACCACCAAGTCCTCTGAATGTGATGTCATCACCGTGGCCGTTCTCGATGTGGGGAATTGATATGATTGGCAAGATCGAGCCTACGACATCCAACGGACACCGGTTCATCTTGGTGGCAATTGATTACTTCACCAAATGGGTGGAAGCAGCATCATATGCCAATGTCACCAAACAAGTGGTTGCCAGATTTATCAAACGAGATATTATCTGCAGCTATGGAATCCCTGAGCGGATTATCACCAACAACGGTTCGAATTTGAATAACAAGATGATGAAAGAGCTGTGCTAGAATTTTAAGGTTGAACATCACAACTCTTCTCCTTACCGACCCAAGATGAATGGCGTTGTTGAAGCGGCCAATAAGAACATAAAGAAGATTGTCCAGAAGATGGTGGTGACATACAAGAACTTGCATGAGATGCTACCTTTCGCTTTGCACGGTTATCGTACGATGGTACGCACATCAACCGGGGCAACCCCTTTCTCATTGGTATACGGAATGGAGGCAGTGTTACCGTTGGAGGTTGAGATTCCTTCCTTGAGGGTTTTACGAGACGTCCAACTTGACGAGGCAGAATGGGTTAAAGATAGACTGAATCAACTCAGCTTAATGGACGAGAAGAGACTAGCTTCTCTCGCATACGGTCGGTTGTATCAGAGCCGGATGAAGAAGGCATACGATAAGAAGATACACCCTCGAAGCTTTCAGACGGGCAACCTTGTGCTGAAAGTCTTCTAATTAAGAAGGTCCCTACGTTGTCAGAAAAGTCTTCTCTGGAGAAGCCTTGCTACTATCTACCATGGATGCTGAAGATTTTTCGTCTCCTGTGAATTCAGACACAGTTAAAAAATACTTTGCTTGAAAGTGACCCGCTGGACAGTAAAAAGAGAGTCCAGGCAAAAATGGGGCATCCTGGCGAACCGTAAAAAATGAATAAAAAAGGTTCGGGCAAAAGTTAGGGATAAAATTGAAAAGATGTACACCCGTGAAGTCGAAAACCTGCAAAGGGCGACTTCGGCAAAAAAGGGTATCCCGGTGAATTGAAAACCCGCAAAGGGCGATTCACACAAAAGTTAGGGATTGAAAAAGCAAATGACTGCGGTCCGGTACAGCCTTGCTTAGTGTTTTGGGAGTACCTGAGGGTTCGTTTATCCAACACAATCTCTTCCGAAAATTGAACACCGGGAAGGCGCCGGAATCAGGCGAGTCATAGGAGGATCAGCTCATGATATTTGTCTGCACCACGTTGCCGACATGTATACAAATATTGTTTTGTATTTTTATGCTTTTGTGCTTATATGTATGTGTGTGTGCGTAACTTCCTCTTTTCAGGAGTTGCATCCGATGTACAATACTTTGCCTATTCAGAGGCCTGTTATTAATAAAACATGTTATTCAGTATTTGATGTTTGTGCTTTACTATTTTGTATGTGGAAAACGCCGATGTTTTGATGAACTCGCATGTGCATAATCTTGTTGGCCCTTGCCAATAATTAATAAAACTTCGAATTGACTGAGGATATGTCGTGGATATTAACCCGAATAGATTTGGTTGTATAGATTTGTTTTGTCTCGTTTGTGTTTTGCAGGGTTCTCCCCCTTGAAGCGGAAAATCAGAAAATGGTGGCCTCAGCCAGAGGCCATGGAAGAAGGACCTGACCTTATTTCCCAGCAGGTCGCACCTCATCCCCAGAGGTTGAGACGATGATTATCCCTTACCGAAGGAAGAATCATTTTCCCCAAAAGAGTATCCTCATGGAAGTTGTCCATAGGACATCCCCAACACGTCGAGATCAGTATCCCATGCAGAGGTTATACTCCCCAGAGAGTCGAAGATGTGCGTATTCAATCCCCAGCTGGGAGGATTTCCGCGACGCATAACCAAGATAGTAAGTTCCGAAGGATTATCCCCACCGAGGATGGTTTTCTTTCTCCCCGCAAGTCGTCGTGCTATCATCAGGATGTTTATCCCCAGCGGAGTGGTAGTTCCGAGTTTGTAAACTGTTCCCAGACGGTTGTATCCCAGAAGGGTTGCTTCTCCCCCAGCTGAGTTAATCTTCCCAGCAGGTGTTATTCTTACCTCCAGTTGAAATCGATGTGTAATCTCTCCCCGGTAGAGTTGGTTGTATTTTCGGCATTTATTTTGCTAGAATACTTTGCGATACCCATTCATCCCCAACAGGGTGGTATTCGTCCTCAACAGCCATGATAAAGCAAGCTTGTCAGAGCTTCCCCAGTAGCCTGAACCTACATTTGCATCTGCATACATTATCATGTTTGCATCTACCCAGAAAACGCGTAGCATTTCCATGTCGTATGGAGCATTACGCCATTATCAGACATACGCATTTTGAAACATAAATTAGGTTGGTTAACCTTTTGCTTTCAGAAGTGTTTCTCAGCAGGAGTATGAAGTTATAATTCAGATTTATTACCAGACGATCGAGGATCGCCGTGAGACATGTGATGATGCAATTCTTGTTATCATTCCCCACAGAGTTACTGGCTGAAATTTCTCTTATCCAACCAGCGGAGTGTTTTTCTTCAGGTTTGCTGTCGCGGCAGCATTTCAGGGTTTCATGAATCAAGATTTCAGAAGTGGTCACTTGTTGTCAAAACGGGTGTTGGGCAGATATTTTCAGAATATCCACAGTGGAGTAAGCTACTACCAAGAATAGGAAAGGAAGCTATATCCAGAATATGTTTTCCCGTAAGAATCATGCGAATGAACTTTCCTGTATGAACCAGGCAGATGTGTTATGTTTTCCCGTAAGAATCAGGCGGATGAACTTTCCTGTATGAACCAGGCAGATGTGTTATGTTTTCCCGTAAGAATCAGGTGGATGAACTTTCCTGTATGAACCAGGCATATGTGTTATATTTTCCCGTATGAAGCAGGCGGATGAACTTTCCTGTATGAACCAGGCAAATGTGTTATATTTTCCCGTAAGAATCAGGCGGATGAATTTTCCTGTATGAACCAAGCAGATGTGTTATGTTTTCCCGTAAGAATCAGGCGGATGAACTTTCCTGTATGAACCAGGCAGATGTGTTATATTTTCCCGTAAGAATCAGGCGGATGAACTTTCTGGTATGAACTAGAGATATGTGTTATGTTTTCCCGTAAGAATCAGGCGGATGAACTTTCCTGTATGAACCAGGCAGATGTGTTATCTTTTCCCGCATGAAGCAGGCGGATGAACTTTCCTGTATGAACCAGGCAAATGTGTTATGTTTTCCCGTAAGAACCAGGCGGATGAACTTTCCTGTATGAACCAGGCAGATGTGTTATGTTTTCCCGTAAGAATCAGGCGGATGAACTTTCCTGTATGAACCAGGCAGATGTATTATGTTTTCCCGTAAGAATCAGGCGGATGAACTTTCCTGTATGAACCAGACTGATGTGTTATATTTTCTCGTATGAAGCAGGCGGATGAACTTTCCTGTATGAACCAGGCAAATGTGTTATATTTTCCCGTAAGAATCAGGCGGATGAACTTTCCTGTATGAATCAGGCAGATGTGTTATGTTTTCCCGTAAGAATCAGGCGGATGAACTTTCCTGTATGAACCAGGCAGATGTGTTATATTTTCCCGTAAGAATCAGGCGGATGAACTTTCCTGTATGAACCAGGCAGATGTGTTATGTTTTCCCGTAAGAATCAGGCGGATGAACTTTCCTGTATGAACCAGGCAGATGTGTTATGTTTTCCCGTAAGAATCAGGCGGATGAACTTTCCTGTATGAACCAGGCAGATGTGTTATATTTTCCCGTAAGAATCAGGCGGATGAACTTTCCTGTATGAACCAGGCAGATGTGTTATGTTTTCCCGTAATAATCAGGCGGATGAACTTTCCTGTATGAACCAGGCAGATGTGTTATATTTTCCCGTATGAAGCAGGCGGATGAACTTTCCTGTATGAACCAGGAAAATGTGTTATATTTTCCCGTAAGAATCAGGCGGATGAACTTTCCTGTATGAACCAGGCAGATGTGTTATGTTTTCCCGTAATTATCAGGCGGATGAACTTTCCTGTATGAACCAGGCAGATGTGTTATATTTTCCCGTAAGAATCAGGCGGATGAACTTTCCTGTATGAACCAGGCAGATGTGTTATGTTTTCCCGTAAGAATCAGGCGGATGAACATTCCTGTATGAACCAGGCAGATGTGTTATGTTTTCCCGTAAGAATCAGGCGGATGAACTTTCCTGTATGAACCAGGCAGATGTGTTATATTTTCCCGTATGAAGCAGGCGGATGAACTTTCCTGTATGAACCAGGCAGATGTGTTATATCTTCCCGTATGGAGCAGGCGGATGAACGTTCCTGTAATCAGGCAGATGACTTTTTCCGTATGAAGTAGACAGATGGGGTTTCGTGTCTATAGGCAGACGACTTGCCTGTATGGATAGGTAGATGAGTTCCTGGTGATTAGACATAATTGTTTCCCCAGCGAAGTCGTCGGGATGTTTCTGTGTGGACAGAATGTAGATAAAGTTCTATCCCCGCGATGAGAGAGTCTTTTGCGGGCTGATGAAAATAATCCCCAGCACGGTCGCTGATTGATCAGTTGGTTGCCGTAACAACCGGATCCAGTCAGCAGATGTTGTTTTCCAAGCAGTTTGTGCAGTTTATTTCTGTGGTTGGCAAATTTCTGGGTTCTTGGTATTCAACCGTCTCATACCTCGATTGTTTGAAGGTCGTTCGCTCTTCACCCAGTCGGGTCCAAGCCGTTTGAATAGGGGCAGCTGTTGCACTCTAAAATTTGCTCAACCTATTTCACCTGATTTATGTTTTAATTGCATTATCATTTGCATAGATACATCATGTACATAATCTAATCATTTGCATAGCATAGCATAGCAAGGCATCCAACAAGGGATCAAGTGCCATTCTTATCTAAAGAAGCACATAAAGGGTTTTTATTCAAGCTTAAGACCATCCAAGTCATCAAGAAATGTTTGAAGCTTTGAGAAGTTTGAGGGTCAACCAGTGGACTTCTCTCCTAATTTGAGGTGTATTGAGGGTCATCAATGGGGGTATGAGCTATGAATTGAGGGTATGGAATGTGTACAAAACTTATGAAATGCCTAGAGGGTCATATTGAAGATGAGACAAGTCATTGATTCAAGTACAAGAGCCACAGTTGAAGTGCAGTCAACTAGGGTTTCATCTGGGTCAACCCCAGGTCAACCCTAGGTCAACTGAGTGATTGAAGAGCATCAAGGCTTAATTGGAGGTTGTGGGATTCATTAATTGATATGTTGATACATGTGTGGTGTTGTGCCAAGGATAAATCAAATAGAATCAAGAGTAAGAGAAGTTGCCAAATTAGGGTTTCAGTGTAAAATCCCCTAATTTAGACCTAACTTCCAAGCCACACAAGTCCAAATGCAAGTTTCAAATGGATTCTTGGTAAACATGAAACTTGTAGAGATTCTCAATAGCTTTAATTTTAATACTATAAGTCTTCAAGAAGATTTGTAGAACTCAAGTTATGGTTCTTGCAAGTTACAGGTCCCCAGAGGGCACTGAAATTTATCTGTGAAAGTCACTTAACTTCCAAGCAACTTTTTCCCATCAAGGAGTTTTTAAATATATTCTTGGACAACATAAGAATTGTAGGGCTTGACCTTAGCTTTAATTTGAGTACTAGAAGTCCCCAAGAAGATTTGTGGAACTCAAGTTATGGTCTTGGCAATCGAGGGGTATTTTGGGAAAGTAGAATTATATGTCATTTTCCAACATGGGTCAAAATCTCTATCTTCCACTCTGCAAATGAAAAAATGTTCAACATGAGATGTGCTTAAAATGATGTTTTTAGGCTCGGTAAGAAGTCATGAGAGCTTGGAATGGCTTGTATCACAAAATTGCAAAAATGGCCTAAGAAAAGGAAGAATTAAAGTTCATTAAAAAGTCAATTTTGTGATTTTTGGTTCTAAGGCCAAGATAGGGCATGTGATATATCATTTTGATAAGAAATGAGGTTTTAAAGACAATGGCAATATTACTTTTTCCATTTGAGATCAAATTCAAAGGGTTGCATTTGATAGCTTCACACTTAAGTAACATATGCAAACTCATTCCTTGGATCAGCTACAAGGCTCTAATCAATCCTAACACATTCAATATGTCATGTGGTGAGAATTTGGATCAAAAGCAAGTGCAAATACCAGCTGCTATGTGACTGTCATGTATGGAGCTTGTCATGAAAATTTCAAGAGATGAGAAATTGGATTTCTCATATAGAGCTTTCCAGAAGTTTCTAGATCATTCATACACCTTCTATATAAGGATTAGAACTGGTTCAAAGCCTGGGTTGGTGGAGATTGAGAGAGAAGTGAGAGATAGCACATTGAGTTTTCCATTTGCAAATCAAAATCGGTTACAGCCATTTGATCCATTTCAATCCAAATTCTTGATTTCCACAACTTCCTCTGGTGTTGGTGAGTGATTCCAGATATAATTCAAGGCAAGATCATTGCAAAATCGTGAGAAAGCACTTTGAGTTCATAGCCTACAAGTCAAAATCGGATTCAAGGATTCAGAGAGTTTCAACTCCAATTGATGCATACAGAAGCTTGGTAATTGATCATAGAACGTGTCTGGAAGATCTTGGAGCTTGATTTGAAGATTTGCTTGCTCTGTTCATCCAAGATTTGCAGGTATGTAAACTTCCTTCTATGGCTCGATTCATGTAGATTCCTTAGGTTTTAGATGGTGATATTCATTGTAGATCATGGCTAGGTGGATTCTGGTAACAATTGACACGATTTAGAGACAAAATTAGGTTGAGCACCATTTCTGTTCATGGATATATCTTGATGATTCTTGAGGATTAAGCCTAGTTTGAAAGTGGATTTTACTCAGGGTGAAGTGGTGATGAATCTAGGCTATCCAATTTTGAGTTTGGTGATAATTTTTGTTTGAGCAATTTCTGAACATGCATTCGTGTTTTGAGAAGGAGAGGGTTTCAACACAATTGGAGGATATGGTTGAGTTCCTTGTGGAAAAACGATTTGAATGGTGTAATTAGGTTAGGGTTTTGGTGAGGATTAAGAGAGATGAGGTTTGGAGAAGATGATGGTGGAGCTCTGTTCGTCCATGGTGTTTTTCCCTCCCAACATTCAAAAGGTAGAAGATGAGCTTATCACCCTAGGATTAGTGTGGACTTTGACCAAAAACAATCATCCAACGGCCCGGATGCGTGGAAAATTTGTGAAGGAATTCTGAGTCTAAACCAAACGCACCGTTTCACTAAACATTCTTGGATGGGCTTAAGTATAACATGCTATTGACACACCCTTTCCCAGGCCCATTTGAAAACACACAGGATTTAGTTGCTATTTACACCGAGAATTTTCCATTTTCAGTTGATTTCTCAATTAATTTCTGAACTGATGATGGGCCTAGTACGCGCTTCCTATTCACACCCCCCCTTGAGCCCACTTGGATATCTGTACATGAATCATTTGCTATTTGTCACGCTTATTTCCCATTTTCATTTTAATTTCTTTCATTTTTATGGTTTTGACATAGTTAATAAAAAATTCATAACTAATTGAAAAATTAACATTTTTGGATGGGAATTTTTTTCCCTATTTTCATTAAGATCTCTAGGATTTAATTAAACAATAAAAACATTAATTCATGTCTTTTTCATTTTATGGCATATTTTGACATTTTTATTGCTTTTATGCCACTTTTATTTTGTACCTTCTATTTTCTGATTTTTGCGTGAGCAATTCATTTTGAGTTTTAAGGTGATTCTTTTTGCTCTGGTTAGATTAGAGATGCATGCTCCCTTAGTGATTTTTCTCATATATTTATGATGAAATTTAGGTTAGTTTTGAGTAATGAACTTTAGGGTGCTAGGATTAGGGTTTTACAATACTAAGGTGTAGTTTAGGGCATATTTTGGAGACTTAGGGTTTGATTTGGGCCTTGGGGTTTATGTGGGGTATAGGGTATATAGTTAGGTTCCCTTAGAAATTAATGAGTATTACTATTTCATTTGATTTTTGCAACTTGTATGATGTTTGTGTGTTTCCCCCTTGGGCATTTGGCTTGTTTGCTTGGTTTGGGCTATTCTAATTGGGCTTGGGGCTTGAGTTTTGCTTGTGGGAGCTCATGAAGACCTTGGAGGATGATTGAAGACAAAGTATGGAGCTTGGAGCATGAAGATCCTTATCCTTGGGGGTTGCTTTTGAAGACTTAGGAGATAGGAGATATAGGGAGAGCTTTAGATTAGACTGATTTCTTCTTTCAAACATAGAGAGCTTCTTGTGCCTCTATTCTATCCCATGACACAAGGTCCCCCAAAGAAGTTCCATCTATCCTTAGGAGGGATGTAGAGCAAGCTTTGGCTGGGTAGAACCTTGAGGATACTTTTTACTTGCTATGCTAAGATCTTAGTGATTTCCCTGGGTTGTCACTGAGCCTCTTAACATCTCAACTTCATCTATCATTAATTAATTTTCTGCTGGAGTGGTGGCATTGAAGATGGAAGCCTATTGAAGAAGAAGTGCATTGAAGATTGGTGAAGATAAAGCCTGTGCCTGTCAAAGATGGGTATCTGTTGAAGATTAGGGTCCTGCTGCTTTTTGAAGTTGTTTACTTGTTAGGGTTCAGTGCTTTCCAGAGCTTGGAGATTATTTAGAGATAAGAGCTTATCTAAAGCTTGGGGATCATTGAAGATGGAAAATGGGGTCTTGCTGGGAGAAGTTGTTACTGTCAACCCTTTGCTGTCAATTAATTGTAGTTGTCAGAGCTATTGCTGTTTGAACTGCTTACTGTAAGAGCTGGTGTTGCTGTCAGAGCTGGTGTTGGGTTTTATTTCTTTTACTGTATTGTCTGTTGGCTTGTTCAGCTTGCCCCTTAGGTTTGAAGTGAAGCTGTTTCACTTTGCCTATTGTTTTCCCAGGTTCGAGGTTGAGTGGGACTCCCTTGCCTCGCTTGTACGGCTGCATCTCATGCATTTTTCTGTTTACTGTATGTTGTTTCTTTTCCGTTTATCCCCTAGGATCTCTGTTTCTCTCTGTGCAAGAGAGAAATATGACAGACACTAGGTTTTAATCCATGCATGACAACATTATGGTAGTTTTGATTCCCTTTTCAAACCCTAGGTTTTTAGAATTTCTTTCTCTTCTATCTCAAAACAATTCAAAACAAAGTAATAAGGATAATCGATATCGTACGCTACGATCCTTAAGCTATTTGAGAGAGGGTTGCTGGAGGGCCACTCTTCAGTAATCTGATTGCTTAGTGTGTTACCCTTAAGGTGACATACGACGTAGTCACCCTCAAATCATAGTCTCTAGTGCGTCAGAGATTGCAAACAAACTAAAAGAACACTTCTTGCATAAAAGACTGAAAACAAACATCAAAGTGTCATTTTTGTCCGCTTGGACTCCTAATCAGAAGAAACCTCTTTTCAGAAAGATAAAAAACAGTTAGACAAATCTGTGTCTTCTGTGGCCCGAACTACGTTTGCTCTGATCTTTCAAGCTGTATGAAAGTACGTAGGCATAGGATGTCGTATCCTAGCGAGCAACCTTCCCCTCCTTTCCCGTAGGTAGGCGAACTACGTTGACTCTGATTTCTCGTTCCAGACGGGAATACGTAGGCATAAAGTGCGATACTTTGCCGAGTCATTTTCTTTTCTTATAACCCCATACCTATAGAGTAGATAGAATAACAATCCGTACTAGAAAACAAGCATGGATCCCGTCGAGTACGACGGACGTGAGGGGTGCTAATACCTTCCCCTTGCGTAACCGACTCCCGAATCCAGGATTTGGTTGCGACGACCATTCCTTTCCCGTCTTTGCGTTAGGTTTACTCTGAGCGTTTCCTTTCCCTCCGTTGGGATAAATAACGCACGGTGGCGACTCTTCTGTCATAGCCGGCGCCGATTTTCGTAGTAGCGACAAATGGGTCTTTATTAGAGATAGGAAAACCAAGCAAGTAAGAATATTCCTCCAATGTAGACATGAGCTGATAATCAGAAAATGTGAAGAAATGGTACAAGGGATCATATAACTGCACTAAGGTAGCAAGAGTTTCATCCACCATATTAAGCTTCAACAGAGATAAGCGTCTTCCATACTTGTCCTTGAAAGCCAATGGATCTGCAACCAACCCTCCTAGCTTCTTTAGATCTTCAAGCTTAGGACTTTTGAAAGTGTACTTTTGTGTTCTTCTTCTTCCAAAATCCATGGTAAAATCTATGATGCTTGCAAGATAACTCTAAGTTCCTTGAAAAAGGTTAGAAACATGGTGCATAAATGTATGGATGGGCGAATGCACAAACACACATATACACATATATATACAAACAAGTGGGGTTTAAAGGCTTGAAGTCACGAGCATGGAGCCATGGTCTAACCATTCCAAAGGGTATGTACTAAGGGTTTTATGTACCTGCGAGACAAGTTTCTAACAAGTTTCCATAGTCATTAATCCATCTTTCAAATATTACTAGCACACCGATTACTCGAGAATCAATAATATTCTCAAGAGAATATCGTTTGAGTGTAGTATCACGCATCAACTATTTCATGTTTACACCTACATAGCCACCGCACTACGTCCTAGGTTGAAAGCTTATCAGACTCCTAGGTCGAAAGTAGCAAATGTTTTCACGATTGCTCGTTCAACAAATACCACCCTCAAGAGGGCCTCCACTGAGCGGGAGATCTTAAGTCAACTTTTTCGGAATTACTCCCTCAAATCGTCTTTAACTATACCACCCTTCCTATCTTAATTTTTTCTCAAGTCTGGGTTAAGACTTATCTCACCACAATTGGATCCCCAAGAGCCCAAACACTTAGCAACAAATACATACAAATATACACAAATCAACAAGATATGTTTAACCCTCTTAGGGATTCAGACCTCCCCAGTGAAGCCGTCATTTCTGTCGCGGTAAGAATCAGAGACCATAGCTATTGAGTTAGCCAGGCTTCACAAAATGTAAGATGTCACCATCGATCTTTAATTTATCCAAAGGAAGGGGTAAAGAAAGAATAATTCATAAATATGCAATGCAAAAAAATGCAATAAAGAAATATAAGGTTCGGGGGTTGGTTATACTAAGGAAAGGTATTAGCACCCTAAGTATCTATAGTATCTTATAGGAACCTCTTGTTGTATTTGTGCTATGGTTAAGTTGTTTGCTATTTGTGATTGATTGAGGAGAAGGGAAGAGAAATGTTTTTATTGTTTTTGTGTTTGGCAAGACACAAAATCTTGTGCCTACGTACCAATAAAGGATCGAAACCTCGTAGTCCGGGGTAAAAATTAAAAAGGGTTTATAATGGTAGATTTTATTGAAGAAGAGACAAGTTGTCATTTTAAAGAGAATACTCATCTAAACCACCACAAACATGGGGAAGAGGGTCTTTGCTACACATTTAGAGAAGGGCTCTAACTTGTATATAGAATCAACAAGCATGCCACATACCTCTCTCAAGTGGAAAAGAATCAACGTCTTTCTCATAGTGTTATAGGGTAGAAGATTTATATCTCAACTAAGGATGACTAATGTCTAATCTATTTTGAAAAGGTTTTTAATTAAAATTCCAAAGTGGAAATTTTTTTTAATTAAAGTTTGTGTCTTTTAGTCTTGTGAAAAAGGTTTGAATATGCTTAAGATGTCTTGAAGCATTTGTTAAGGAAAGAGTTTGAAAAAAAGTCAATGACCTAAGGTAAAAGTTTTTATTGAAAGTGGTTTTAAGTTTTGTATGAGGGAAAACCGTAATTGAATTGTCTATGTTGTAAATAATCCTAAGGGAAACTAACTAGGGGATAACAAGTTCAAGGATTATAAGTTATGAGATATATGTACAAGAATGTAATCATGCATATGCAAAGATGACAAAGATGTCAAAAATAAGTCCCTCCCTCGGAACTAGGCAACATGTATATAAGTGTCGCTACTGTGAAAATAAGGTGTCGGCAAAACAGAAGAGTCTCCACCTTTCGTTATTTATCCCACAGAAAGGGAAAGGAAACGATCGGAAAAACCTGACGAAAAGGTATAAGACAAGGTCATCGCAACCATGTCTGGGTTCAGGAGTCGGTTACGCAAGGGGAAGGTATTAGCACCCCTGACGTCCGTCGTACTCGACGGGATCCACACTTGTTGTGTTTATCTGAAGGGTTGGTTTTATCTATCTACGCTAAAATTCTGGTCTGAAAAGAAAAGAAAATGACTCGGCAGAACACAGCAGTTCTATGCCTACGTATTCCCGTCTGGAACGAGAAATCAGATTCAACGTAGTTCGCCTAACTACGGGTGAGAAAGGGGGCAAGGGTGCTCACCGAGATGTCGCATCTCGTGCCTACATACTCTCAACAGGCTTGAGAGATCAGAGCAAACATAGTTCGGGATACTACGGATTACGGGAGGGGTCAAATTCCTCTGTTTTTCCGAGTAGGGTTAACAAACAGTTCCAGCAGTTTGGTGTATGCAGCTCGACCTTTGGAGACTTAGGCGATACCGTTTGCGGTAGAACTGGGAGTTAACGACACTCTTTTCTTCAGAAAAGCTTTCCTTGAATTAAGGGCCCACGGGGCAAAAGGTTTGAAGTTTGTTTTTTGTCTTTTACGGAAGCAGTGTTTTTTATGTGATGTATGTAGTTTGTACAGCTCTAGAGACTATGACTTAGGAGCGAATGTGTCGTATATCGTCCAAAGGACATATACTAAACACCCTAGATGATTGAGAGGAGATCGCTCAATTATCATTTCCCAAGTAGCTTAAGGCTCGTAACGCGCTTGTACTAACTTGCCTTTATTATGTTTTTTACTGTTGTTTTGAGATGAGAAGAGAACGAACTCTATGGGGAAACTGTCAAGTCCTAATGTTGTCATGCAAAGTTAATCCTATGATTGAGGTTAGAAGGGAGCTACCCAATGTTATCATGCATGGTTAGAACCCTAATGTCTGTCATAACTTCTCTTGAACAAGAGAAGTCAGAGTCCCTAAGGGAACATGGCAAAGGAAAGCAACGGCAAACAGAAATAACTGAAAGAAATAACTGTAAGTAAAATGCATGCAATGCAGCAATACAAGCAGAAGGAGACAAACTCAACTTCTTAACAATCAAGCAAAGAAAACAGTCAAACAGACAAGCAGAGGGAGACAGACTCAACCTCTATATGCAAATACATCAATTAGAAAAAAGAAAAACAACACACAAGTAAGGGGAGAATCACCTCAACCCTTAAGGCAAACAAGCAGAGGGAGGCCCACTCAACCTCTTAATGCATTCATGCACCTACATTAAGGCTATCCTAAACATGAACTATCCTAATGCAACACACCACCCAATCATGAATGAAGGCAAGGATTTATGACAGATAAGGAATTCACTCCACAAGTAAATAAACAAAGCTTCTATCCTAGGGAAAGGAATTGAAAGTTGGGAGGCCAGGGTAAGGTCCACAGGAACTTATCCCAGGCACTCAACCAACTAAAAGGGACTTGGGAGAATCCTAGAGGCTTTGCTCCTTCAAGAGATGTGCAAAATCCCCCCCACCCCCCACCCCCACCCCCACAGGAGGGACTGTGCTACCCCAAGAAGGTTCCTAAAAAAGAGATTGGAGAGGATTAGGAGAATGAAGATGGGAAGCAAGGTAAGATCCACAGGAACTTACCACAGGCACTCAACCAACTCCACTTCCTCAGAAAGCTTTCATAGATTCAACTCCTTTATGATATTGAATGAATTCCTCCACAGGAGGAAACATGCTCACAAGGAAGATTCCAATTAAGCAAGGAAAATTGTGAGGGAAACTGACCCTATAGGAAGAATCATCCACCGAATTTGAACTTCTAAAGAACCCCAATGATTGCCTCCCAAGGATCACCTATGCTAAGGGTTCAAAGCTCGAAATAGGTATACACCTAAGTACTATTCTATCAAGAAAGGATATGAGACCTAGAATCATCTAATGGTCATTATTGAGGTTCAACTAGGGGAAGCACTATGTGAGAAGCACCCTAAAAACTACCTAAGCATTAAATCCAATTAAAATACTAAATCAACTTCTAAAATCCTATTAATTTTTCTAAGGGTCCCTAAAGGTGTTAAGAACCTAGGGTAAAAGGACCAGAGCCTAAATCAACTTCTAAGGTCACTAAAGAAATCCTAAACCAAGAGGTGTCAAATGAAGGTTTAAAAGGGGAAGCCTATAAAAACCTACTCCAAAACAAAACTTAGAGCTATCTAAAAATTAGGATAAAAATCCTACAATCTTATCAATGAGTCTACAACCAGCCAGTCAAAAATAAAGTGCTAAATCTATACCAAAAAAGCATGCAAAAATCAACAAAAACAAGGCCAAAATGAAAAATTAAATGAATTCAATAAAATGGAAAAAAATGCAAATAAATTGGAAATTGCACAAAAATCAAATCCAAGAATGTCAAAAAATCAGAAATTAAATCAGGATCATGCATATATTTTTGTTATATTTTTCTGATGATTATTCAATTTAATATGAATTTTAGAAGATTAAAGCAATTAAAGAAATAACAAAAATCAAATAAAAGAAATAAAAGAATTAGAAATAACGTGGCCACTGGATCCCTTGACCAAGTATGCTCATCCAAGGATAGAACGCGTGCCACCTCATGCTGCCAGGTCAGATTATTTAAACGCAGCGTTTAGGAGGGTCAAAGTCAGCCTAAATTGAAAATGAATCTGGCGCGTAGGATCAGAGTACCAAGTCAATGGATAACCTAGATCTAATGGCTATAGTTCATCTTCTCCATTTGAATTCTGCAACTGGGAGGGAATTGGACGGTGGCCGGAGAAGACCTCTGGTCGTCTTCTCCGGCGGTTCAACGGTGGTCCAACATGAAACCTTCACCAAAACTCAAGAAACTTGTACGGTTCTCCTCGTTTTCTTCTCCTGATCATGAATCCAAACTTTATTTGCTCTAATTCTCAAATAATAATTAGATTCGAAGCCTAACAGAAAAATCATCACAATCTAAATCACCACCAAACTTGAAATTAAAGCCATGGATCTCTTCCTCACTCCTCAGAGATCACCCTAAGTTATTTTAATCATCCTAATACCTCAAGATCAAGCAGTTTCGAAGCTCCACAGAATTTGCACCACATCCTAATTTGTCTTTAAACTCCAAAATTATGATCCTAAATCAATCTATGATCTTCCCTAAACTTAACCACATGTTCCATTCTATCTAAAACAACCAGAATCAAGAGGAAATTCGAAGAATAAAAACCTGAGATGTAGCTTGAAATTGGAGTAGTTAGAGTGTGAAACTTGCTTCCAAATGCTGCAGAAACCTTCAATGAATCATCCTGGATGATTCTTGATGCTCAGAAGCTTTTGAATCTTCCTCAAACTCCAAAGTCACTTCTTGCTCGAAAGCTCCAAAGTTCTAACTGCAATAACCGTTTTTGCTCCAAATGATCTCCAAAAAATTGATCTGAACACGACCCAATACTTAAATAGAAGCTGTCTGGATCTTAACATGGCCCAATCCTGGCCCAACTTGATGAATCCAAATTTTCCATTTTCTCCAAAGTTCAACTATGGCAGTCGTGCCTTCATGCTCAGTTTCATCTCAAACTTCACTCAAATTCCTTGCTTAACATCCCCTGAATATGACTGGATCAGTTTGAGTGCTTGCAATGATCTTATGATGCACCTTTGATGTGTAACTTTAATTCTAAGTAATCCACTCAAAGTCCATGAAATGAGCCTCAAACCAAAAATGTAAAATTTTCAATCTCTTTAAAATGCCATTTCCAATCAGAAAATGCATAGACTTGTGAAGTTTTGAACACTTGTGAATTTATTTTGAATTTTCTCCTTTCATGCCTTTTAAAAATGCCTTTGCCAAATTTCTTCAAACCAACTCTTGTTCTAAGCCAAATCAATGCCTCATGGATACGTGGTTGACCTTAAAATCCCATTTTGAGCAAGTTTTGTGTTGGACAAAACTTCATTTGAAGCTCACAAGATAGTGAAAATGATCCATAATCCAAAATGACCTATAATCTCACTTTCCCAAAATACCCCTAACTTGTAAACCTCATAACTTGAGTTCTACAATCAGATGAAAGACTTTTAGTACAATTTGGAAAGCTAATACCAAGGCCTACAACTTTCATGTTGGCCAAAAGTTGAGGAGAAACATCCTTCTAGGTCAAAGGTGCCTTGGAAGTTGGTGAACTTTCACAGATAAAATTCACATTCATCTGATGACCTGTAACTTGTCTAGATCATATTGGTCAAAATTTGATATGAAACTTGCATCTTGAGATAGATGGTCTTGAAGTTAGGCACTAAATAGGGGATTTTACCCTGAGAACCCTAGTTTAGCAACTTCTCACACTTTGAATTCTTCTTGGATTGATCTTGGAATAACACCTCATGTATCTCAAAACAACTTTCCATGATCATAAAAACTTAGAATTGAGTCTTAATCTCCTTTAATGGCACAGTTGGCTCAAGGTTGACCAGATGAAAACCCTAATTGCAACACCTTCAACTGTGACTTTCCATACTTAGCATGAACACTTGACTGAGCTCCACCATGAACCTCAAGGAACTCCATGAGCTCTATCCACATACCCTATCCATGATCAAGGCTTTACAATCCACTGATGGTCTTCATTTGGCCCCCCAAGTTAGGAGATGAACCACATACCATCATCCAAACTTCTCAAGAACACAACCCACTTTCTGATGACTTCGGTGACCTCTCAAGCTTGAATAAGACCTCTAGATAGGCTCTTCTTGATATAAACCACACTTGATCCCCTGCTAAATGAATAATTTTGTGCTATGCAAATGCTAGACCAATGATATGCTAATTCAATGAAACAAAAGCCAAGTAAGAAAAGGTTAGGCAAATTTTGGGGTGCAACAATAAGTACGTGTAAACCATTGTTAAATCAAAGAAGTTAAATATGAGATATGGTACAAGTAAGGACTAAAAATGATTCAACAAACATATACAAGGTTTATGAACAAAGAAATTTGGTCATGGTACCCAACATTTGAATGAACAAAGGAATATGGACACATATTTACAAGACATGCTTCAAGAAAATTAGTGATGTACCAAGTCATGACTTAAGGATGAAAATTAGGGCAAGAAAAAAGTTATAATCACGTGGATGTCTTTGAAACAAATATGAACAATTTCAAACATTCAAAGTATTCAAGATAAAAAAAAATATGGCACCTAGGGCAAGCATGCCATCAAAGATAATCAAGGCATGAATAACATAAGAATACAAATATCATAAGCTATTAACATGAACAACAATAACTAAAACACTTTCACATTTTTCAAAAGAGTATGATCATACATTGACACGAATATTCATCATAACAAAGTTCAAGATAATGTCAAGGATAAACACAAGTTTTAACAAGGAAAGAAGAAAAAAATATTTTTATGGTTTTAATTAAGGAAAAGATTAATAAACAATGTTTTGACTTTTTTAATTAATGTGTTAAAATAAAAATCAAGACTTTAATAAAATATTTTTTAGTGTTTTTTGAAAATATTAAAGGTGATAAAAAAAAGTAGAGGAAAAGAAATAAACAAGTAATCATGAAGTGAAAAGAAAATAGAAAGAAAAATAAATGAGAAGAGAATACAAAGAAACAAGTGCTAAAAATAAGGGATGTTGCCATGAGGGTTTGCACCCACGCGCTATTGCTTTCAGCTCAAAATCTTACCCACTTGGCCAAGTTCTGCAGTGTGACCATAAGGCTCATGAAAGTAATAATATATGAAGCTTTATAATTAAAATGAACAAAACAAAAAATAACAAAAGGTCTGGGGCAAGGGGGATTCGAACCCCAGACCTCATGCTCACTTAATCATATTAAACCAGCGTGTTATCACTGGGGCGTAATGCCAATTCAGCTATTATATTGCCACCATTAAAATAAATATAAAACACAATATTTAAAAATAAAAAACGCGCAGCTCAGGTCTTCTTCTTCCCCACGAGTTTCCATTATTTTCAAACCTTCTCAAATTTCTAACTTCTTCGTTTCTCATCCAATTTTAAAATATAAAAACCAAAGTTGCTAAGAATTTGATAAGGAATTTAATTTGATTACTTGATTGCATTTATTTTCATTATATTACAAACAATCAATCAGAAATCAGTATGAACCCTAGAATTACAAATCAACATGAAATGATAAACACTACTAATTAAGGTCAATTAGCAGAGGGGTTTTGATCACTATATCATGGCAAGTATTTTGGAAATTTAAATGGATTAAAATGATGCCCTAATCATGTAGTTTCAGAGATGGTAAATTTACCTATTGGAGTAGGTCCAAGGCCTCTTCAAACCAGCTTCCAGATGTTGGATGATGATCCCTGAACCTCGAGGATGCTATTGTAATTCTTGGTTTGTGTTGAAACAGATTCAATCCCTCAACTCGAATCTTCTTGCAATTGATAAAAATGAGAAATTGATCTATGTGCTAGGGTTGTTACATATGAAATTCGATGCTTGAAACAATTTGTATGTTGTATTTTTGAAGTGTTTGGAGTGGTAGCTTGAATGAAAATGATCAGAATGGAGAGTTCTTGGGTTTTGGTTCCTTGGTCAACAAAATGACCAAAAGAGAGTTTACTTTTTTACGAAGGAGTTTTCTGATGTTTCGGAGGGTTTGGACAGTTGGTATGGCTGATTTGTGGTGTGTTTAGATGATTTCTGGAGGTGTTTTATGATTGTGATAAGTTTTGGAAAGTTTTGTGTTTTGGATGGAAAATGAAGAACAATGACACTTCAATGTGGGATGCTATGTGATGCTTAGGTTTGGTTCAATTTTGTTGTGTCCTTTGTTGAGGAAAGGAAGTCCTATTTATAGGGAAACTAATCAACAAGGGATCAATAGACTATGACATTGTTTAGTGAACAAAGGACCAAATCCGTAAAGTTGGATATCAAATACATAAAATGCTTTTTCACTTTCTAGCTTGCAAGTTGAATTCCTCTCTCAGCATTTCTTAAGTTGCATAGCTTGTACAACTTGCTTCTGGTTCAAATCAACTTTCCTTGAATTATGGAAAGTGGTTGGAAGCAAAAAAGTGACCTTTTGTTCATTATCCAAAGTAAAACTAGTCAGTATTTTGGGTGATGTTTTTGCATGATGAAACAAGATCCAATTCTGCAGAATTTGATCTCTTTGGAAAGGTTTCATGGAATGGAACAAGTTTCTAGTGGAATACTTGCTCAGAAAGTGCTTGGAAAATGGACAAAACATGTCATGAACCCGTGTAAAATCTTGATGCACAATTCAGCCTAAGTCAAAAATGTCTTACCATGGCCACTTTGCAACATTGTAACTTCATGCCTTAGCATGATATTTTCTTGCTCTTGGTATCATTGGAAAGATGAGATCAAATACTACAACTTTGATGTTGATCACTCGGAAAGATTCACTTTGGATCATGGAGAAAAATGTTCATCAAATTTGGACTTTTCACTGGTTTACACTTGAAAAAAATTCTAAGTGTTAGACATTTTCACAACTTTGAGACCTCAACTTTTAAAAATCATAACTTCCAACTGGTAAACGCTTCTAAGTCCATTCTTTCACAAAATTGAAGTATGTAATACCATCTTTCAAATGAGTTCTCAAGTGCTTCCATTGGATGCTTGAGAAAGATGTTATAGTCTTGGAAAGTAAGGCATTTGAACATGAAATTCCATAACTTAGAAAATTTTTGGAAACCCTAATTTCACCAACTTTGAATTCATTCTTAATTTTCTTCATTAATCATGATCAAATGTAATAATCCATCGTATTTTCATGATCTTTGACTTGTAGACTCCATGTTTGACCAAAAATTCCAAAAGTCAAACTTTGACTCTGATGAACAGGTGACTTTTTCCAAATGAACTTGATTTCTTTCAATTGACAATGGATTAAGCTTCTTGAATCAATTCAACCACATGAATAGGCTGATATGATCTCTTTCAGATCCTTGAAACATGTCTTACTCAAAAAGTCAACCCATGACTGAGTTAGATCAAAACCCTAATTTAGGTGCACTTGATGACTTAGGGGCTGATGAAATGGTATTAAGGGAACCTTGCACTTGATTATTTATGTAAGGAGGATCTTGATCATATTGTAGAGTTAAGGATCACACAAACCCTTGATTGGCTAACTTCTGAGCTTCTTGGTTCCAAAACCTTAGCTTGTAGTCAAAGTAAACCAAAGCACATACTCTTGTAAACTCAAAGGGGTTATTGATATTTAAAACACACACACATGAGATGATTGATTCTATGCTAAAATGATGCAAATGAGGTGGAATCTTAGGGTTAAAAATTAGGGAATGACATTACTGACCACTTCTATTTTTGGGTCTTCTTTGCCTTCCTCCTTGAGAAATAACATTAGTATCCCCTTCTTTATTTTTATGGAAACTTTTCCCAGACTTCTTCGTTCCACTTGATGAATTTGATTCTTTTGTCAAACGGCCATCTCTAATTCCTTCTTCCAATCTGACTTTCATACCCATTATTCTAGTGAAATTATTTAGAGCACTAGCAACCATCCTCTCATAATAGAAAGAACTCAGAGTCTTTAGAAAAATCTTCAACATTTCCTTCTCTTCCATTGGAGGGTTAATCTGAGCAACAACTTCACGCCACCTCTGGGCATACTCTTTGAATGATTCTTTATCCTTCTATGACATAGCACGTAGCTGGTCATGATCATGAGCCATGTTCAAATTTACTTGTGCTGACACACAAACACCTTTACAAGGTCATTCAAAGAACTGACATGAGCATTGTCCAACCCCATATACCACTTCAAAGTTGCACCAGTCAAACTTTCTTGAAAATAGTGAATCAACAACTTGTCATCATTAGTGTGAGTAGCCATCTTCCGACAATACATAGTCAAGTGACTCTAAGGACAAGAGTTAACCTTGTAATTTTCAAAGTCAGGGATGTTGACATTAGGTGCCAAGCACAAATCATGAGCGTTCTTACCAAACAAATCTTTACCCATCATAGATTTCAACTCTTTATGCAATTCTAGGAATTGATTCTGGAATTCATCCATCCTCTCATAGACATCCAGATTCTCACTAGAAGCAGTGTAGAAAATATGATCCTCTACTTGTGGCATAACATGCACAACTGGAAGAACGAAGACCATCATAGACTGAACTTGACTTGCCAAAGGAGCTTTAGTGGCAGGATGGAAATTCTATGGCACATAATTAGGAGGCATACCCCAAGATAACCAGCATGCATATGATTCTGACGTAGAGGTCCAGTACCAATATCAAATACAACAGTAGTTGTTGCAATCTAAAAGATAACATTCATGTGAGGCTGAGACAAAGGTGGTGGTTAATTCTGAGTTACCCCTAAGGATTCCAACAGATAAGTCATTTTCTTCTACCCTGTCTTCAATGAATTCACTTCCTCATGAATTTCCATTTTCTCTTGCTCATTGTATCCATCTTTCGTCTTGAATTGGCCCGAATATTGTATCGGTGTTCCAGCTTGTCTTCTACGAAGATGAAGGAAACAAATGAGACTCTGAAATACTAGCAGAAAGAAAGACCAAATGATACAAATAATGCTTGAAATGCATATGCAAATGGTTATTTCCAAGGAACTATAAACATATTACAAACATCATAAATAATAACATATTAATAAGAAAATTTCATTTCATTTCGTTGAAAAATTTGGAAGGATTACAATTTCAGTACATAATATAAAAAAAAACCTAAACAAAGAACATAAACTAAGGCCTAGGATCTGAGGGGACTACAATTGAAGAAGACCCATTTCCATGTTGCAAATTCCTCTTGAGCTTCATAGTATGAACTTCAAAAACAGTCTTCATCTCAGCATTTTCTTTCAAGATCTTGTTAACAACACCTTTCCAAGGGCCAGACCTAGCTTCTTGCTCTCTCTTTCTTTTCTTTCCATGTTGTTTAAGCAGATCAACTTTCTCTTTTAACTGCCTTTGTAACTCTAACTTCTTTGCATTAGAAACATGAAATTTGCTTTCCCAAGTGTTGCACCCCAAAATTTGCCCAACCTTTTCTTTTAGCTTGGCTTTTGTTTCATAGCATTTTAGCATTTGCATTTGCATAGCATTGGTTTTTGACAGGGGATCAAGATGTTGTTTTTGACACTCAAGAGAAGAGTTTCATGTTCAAGCTCAAGCAAGAGCACATTGGAAAGTCATCAAGAGTTGTATCAACATCAAAGTTGGGTTTCAAAGCTCCTTGAGGGGAGAAAGTTTGTGTATGGGTGTCATCTCCTATCTTGAGGATCAACAAAGGTTCATGAGGTTACCTATTTGGATGAGGCATGATTCAAGGGTTCAAGAAACATTTAGATGTTTCTATATGGAAGTTTTATGATCACTCAAGTCACTTGCAAGAACCTAAGGCAGTGGATAAGATGTTAGGGTTTCATCTGGTCAACCAAAAGTCAATTGTGGACTTGAGAGGGCTTAAGACTTGGTTCTTGATCATTGAAGCCATGAGAAGTAATTTTAAGTCATCTCTAATGTCATGTTGAGATTAATTCAAAAATATTCAAAGGTTTAAGGAGTTACTAAATTAGGGTTGCAGATGATTCTAAGTGTAAAATCCCCTCTTTTAGTCTCTAACTTCAAGGACAAATTTTATTACGATACAAGTCTTGTCTCATTTTCTATCAAACATGAGACTTGTTAACCATATTTCAAGATTTCTTTTAAGTACAAGAACTCATCCATTGCTCGCGTGGTTCACCGGTTCCACCGACTAGACTTGTACATCTCAAGTTATGGTATCAACAAGTTGGTGTCATCAGATGAAGATATTTTTGAGCCATTTGAAAATAGCTCACTTCTAAGACATTTTTCACAAGGAACCAAGATCCTCCTCACTTTTTATCAAGCATTAAAGTTGTTCCTCATTGTCTTAGCTTTCCAAAAAGTCCTAGAAATCATCATTTTTATGTGTGGAACTCAAGTTATGGTCTTCACCAGTCAAGGGTATTTTTGGAAACCTCACTATAGGTCATTCACTTCAAAGGCCATTTTCATCCACTTCAAGACCTCAAATCCAAATTTGTGCCACATGAAAGTTACGTCACATTGCCTTAACATACTCTTGAACTCAAAATCCATGATGTTTGATGATTTGTGTGATCATTTGAACCATGATGAGCTTGAAAAGTTGATTTTTGAACATGAAATGAATTCCTTCCATTACAAGTCATCAAATGAAGTTGGTTTTGAAATTTTGAGGACATAACATCATCATATAATGGTCATGCTAGAGATTACCCAAAATGAGCCAACATAGACCATTTTTCATGACACTTTTTTCAAATTCCATGCCATAAAAAGTGATGAATCAAACTTTTTACCAAGGCATTTCCAACTTACCAAATCACTCTAATTCATTTCCACACACCCCATAGTGCAAGTGCTGAGTGAAATGAGAAGCACACCTTGCCATAACCCGTGTGTATAATTCATGTGAGTTTTTTGGCCAATTTTGGAAATCACTTGAATCAGCCATTATGGGCCTGCATGGGACTCATAAACCCACCATATTTAAACCATAGATAAACCCTAATTAATGAGAAGAGAAGGAGCTGAGTAGAGAGAAGCGTTGCACCCAAAAATACACCAAACTTTCTCTTCTTCGAATTGGTCATCTCCTTGAGATTTTCTTCAAGCCATTGCTCATTTTATCATCACACAGACACAAGGAAGAGATTGGGAGCATCATAGTGAATCTTGCATCAAGTTTGAAGGGCCAACGGAGTAGCTCCGTTAGGTAATTTTTCACACTTTAAATCTCTCTTTCTAGGCACTTAATTAGGCTCATAACTAGTGCATCCGAAGCCCTACTCCATGTAGGCCATGTTTGGATCATTTTGGTGGCTGTTTGTAATGATTTCAGTTTAAATCAACTTAGTCTAATTGACGAGAAAATATTGGCAGCTATCACCCATGGTCGATTATATCATAGTAAAATGAAGAAGGCCTTTGATCATAAAGTGCGCCCTCGACATTTTCAGGAAGGAGACTTAGTGCTGAAGAGGATCCTCCCTCCGCAAATAGATCATAGGGGCAAATGGACTCCCAACTATGAAGGTCTATACATGGTAAGGAAAGTCTTCTCCGGAGGAGCCTTACTACTATCAACTATGGACGGTGAAGATTTTACGTCTCCTGTGAACACAGACGTAGTCAAAAAATATTTTGCTTAAAAGAGACCCGCTGGAAAGAAAAAAGAAAATCCAGGAAAAAATAGGGCATCCCGGCGAACCATAAAAAGACTGGGCTTGGGAAAAAGTTAGGGATAAAAAGAAAAATAATGAACCTGCAAAGTTGAAAACCTGAAAAGGAGACTTTGGCAAAAATGGGTATCCCAGTGAATTGAAAACCCGCAAGGCCGATTCAAGCAAAAGTTAGGGATTGAAAAGAAAATGACTATGTTATGCGCCCGACCTGTAAGCACAGTTGGATTCTTAGAGGACCCGAGGGTTAACAAGTCAGTCTCTTCAGAAGGTGAAGCATTGGTGAAGCATCAAAGTCATGCAAGTCATAGTCGAATCGACACATGGTGGTTGTCTGTTTCCACATTGCCGACATTTGTATATCTTTTTCATTTGTACATTTTGTGCAACTTTCTCTTTTCAGGAGTTGCATCTGATGTAATCTGCCTATTTACAGGCCATTTTTAATCAATGAGGTACATTTCCACAAAAAGCTTTTTATTCCTGTTGTTTGCAAAAAGACGCCTGATGTTTTTGATAAAACTTTGCATACATAAACTTGTGGGGTTTTGCTAACCATAATTGAAACAATGATTTATTTGAATGATGTCATGAACGATGACCGAGATAGTCTTTATTGCATATAGGACACTTTGTTTGTTTGTCATTTGCAGGGTTCATGCAGTTAAGATTGTTTCAAAAGGGTATCCCTGACAGAGATATGTCTCTACCCACACATGGTGATGATATCATATCAAAAGTATATCCTCAGCAGGTTGAGATTGTGGTGTGCACTTATCCCCCGCAGGTTGAGATTGTGTTTATCTCCAGCAGGTATTTGGGATTATTCCCCAGCAGTGGGACAAGTTCAGTGCAGTTCCCCACAGAGTCTATGTCATTGACTTAATCCCTAAGCAGAGGTTGATGTTGATTCCCTCGATGAGTATTTCCCAGTGAAGTCATCATCCTCAACAAAATCCAGTGGTTATTGGTATTCTCCAGAGCCAGATTTTGGGATAACTTACCAATAAATTTTGCTCAATCCCCAATAGAGCGGATTTATCCTCAGTAGAGTGGAATTATTCCCGATAGGGTGGAGCTATCCTCGAGAGAGTTTCGTCCCGGGAGGCTGTTCAGGGTGTTGTCCTCAGCAGAATCTAGTGGTTATTGGTTTTCTTCGGAGCGAAATTTTGGGATGATTTCCCAATATATCTTATTCTTAATCCCCGGCGGAGCAGATTTATCCCTAGTAGAGCGGATTTATCCTCAGTAGAATGAATTATTCCCGGCAGGATGGGGTTATCCTCGAGAGAGTTTCGTCCCGGGAGGCTGTTCAGGGCGTTGTCCTCAGCAGAATCTAGTGGTTATTGGTTTTCTTCGGAGCGAAACTTTGGGATGATTTCCCAATATGTCTTATTCTTAATCCCCCACGGAGCGGATTTATTCCCAAAAAAGTGGATACTTTCCCCATAAAAGTTTTATTCTGGAAGGCCATTCAGGGCATTTTCCCCATAAGAGTTTTATTTCTAGGAGGCCATCCAGGGCTTTCCCCTCAGCACGAGTTTGCTTGTCGTTTATTTCGGCACTTTTTGCGGTGGTGTTCCTTTGCATTTGCATTTTGCATAGCATCCTCCCAAACGTGTAGCATTTCTATTTCGTATGGAGCATTACGCCATATTCAAACATATGCATACGAAGCATAAGCCAGGTTGTTACCTTTTGTCATCAGACATTTCTCCAACAGATAGCGACGTATTTCATGAGCTTGTGTGGTATCCAAACCCCAGCAAAATCATTGATAGATGTGTTCATCTTATCTTCAATCTCCCCAATAGAGTGTGCTTGTTTAAGTCTCTCTTTCCCCAACAGAATTCCCTTTCAGATTGTGAATCAGTTGATTCTATTTCCGACTTAGTGTCGAGTATGTTGGTTAGCAGATGTCTTTTTACGACTTAGTGTCGATTCTGCTGGATAGCAGATGTTTATACCGACATGAATGTTGAGTCTGATGGTTAGCAGATGTCTTTTTCCGACATGGTGTCGAGCCTGCTGGTTAGCAGATGTCTTTTTCCGACTTAGTGTCGAGCCTACTGGTTAGCAGATGTCTTTTTCCGACCTAGTGTTGAGCCTGCTGGTTAGCAGGTGTCTTTGTTCCAACTTTGTGTTGAGGTTGTCTAACTTGTGTTAGCAGTTGTTTTTCGACTGAGTGTCGACCTTGCTGGTTAGCAGATGTTTGTTTTCCGACTTAGTGTCGAGCCTGCTGGTTAGCAGATATTTGTTTTCTTCCGACCGAGTGTCGAGCTTGCTGGTTAGTAGATGTTTGTTTCTTTCCGACCGAGCGCCGAGCCTGCTGGTTAGTAGATGTCTGTTTCTTTTCGACCGAGTATCGAGCCTGCTGGTTAGCAGTTGTTTCTTTTCGACCGAGTGTCGAGCCTGATGTTTAGCAGTTGTTTCTTTCCGACCGAGTGTCGAGCCTGCTGGTTAGCAGTTGTTTCTTTTCGACCGAGTGTCGAGCCTGCTGGTTAGCAGATGTTTGTTTCCTTCTGACTGAGCGTCGAGCCTGTTGTTTAACAGATGTTCTTCTAACTTTATGTTAAGATTGTCTAACTTATTTACCAGTTTTGTTCCGACTTGATGTTGAGGCTGAGTTGATCAGTTTGTTTCCGACTGCCTGTCGAGGCTTTCTAACTTGTGGTTAGTTAGCTCATTTCTCACAACCTTTCAGATACATTTCTCAGGTGATTCCACTTTGGTGGACAATTTCTACAGTTTATTATCCCGCGGTTGGCAAATTTCTGGGTTCTTTTATATTCAATTTCCTTTCACCTTGAATGTTTGAAAGCATTTTCTCTTCATACCTTCAGGTCTAAGTCGTTTGAATAAGGGGCAGCTGTTGCACCCCAAAATTTGCCCAACCTTTTCTTTTAGCTTGACTTTTGTTTCATAGCATTTTAGCATTTGCATTTGCATAGCATTGGTTCTTGACAGGGGATCAAGATGTTTTTTTTTCACTCAAGATAAGAGTTTCATGTTCAAGCTCAAGTAAGAGCATATTGGCAAGTCATCAAGAGTTGTAACATCATCAAAGTTGGGTTTCAAAGCTCCTTGAGGGGAGAAAGTTTGTGTATGGGTATCACCTCCTATCTTGAGGATCAACAGAGGTTCATGAGGTTACCTATTTGGATAAGGCATGAGTCAAAGGTTCAATAGACATCTAGATGGTTTTGTATGGAAGTTTTATGATCACTCAAGTCACTTGCAAGAACCTCAGGCAGTGGATAAGATGTTAGGTTTTCATTTGGTCAACCAAAAGTCAATTGTTGACTTGAGAGGGCTCAAGACTTGGTTTTTGATCATTTAAGCCATGAGAAGTCATTTTAATTCATCTCTAATGTCATGTTGAGATCAATTCAAGAAGATTCAAAGGTTCAAGGAGTTACTAAATTAGGGTTGCAGATAATTCTAAGTGTAAAATCCCCTTTTTTAGACTCTAACTTCAAGGACAAATTTCATTATGATACAAGTCTTGTCTCATTTTCTATCAAACATGAGACTTGTTAAACATCTTACAAGATTTATTTTGAGTATAAGAACTCATCCATTGGGTTTGTACATCTCAAGTTTTGGTATCAACAAGTTGGTGTCATCAGATGAAGAGATTTTTGAGGCATTTGAAAATAGCTCACGTCTAAGACATTTTTCACAAGGAACCAAGCTCCTCCTCACTTTTTATCAAACATGAAAGTTATTCCTCATTGTCTTAAATTTCCAAAAAGTCCGAGAACTCATCATTCTCATGTGTGGAGCTCAAGTTATGGTCTTCACAAGTCAAAGGTATTTTTGGAAACCTCATTATAGGTCATTCACTTCAAAGGCCATTTTCATCCACTTCAAGACCTCAAATCCAAATTTGTGCCACATGAAAGTTGTGTAACATTGCCTTAAAATCCTCTTGAACTCAAAATCCATGATGTTTGATGATTTGTGTGATCATTTGAACCATGATGAGCTTGAAAAGTTGATTTTTGAACATGATTTGAATTCCTTCCGTTACAAGTCATCAAATGAAGTTGGTTTTGAAATTTTGAGGACATAACATCATCATATAATGGTCATGCTAGAGACTACCCAAAATGAACCAACATAGAACCATTTTTCATGACACTTTTTTCAAATTCCATGCCATAAAAAGTGATGGATCAAACTTTACACCTCCTTTCAATTGTCATTTTATTTTTATTTCTTTTTTTGAAATTTCCATTTAAATCTTTTAAAAATAATTTGGACTATTATAAAAATCCCAAAAATTGATTTTCTGTTATTTCAATATGTTGAGATTATTTTCCATATTTTTATTTTATTTTCCAATTATTTTTAATATTTTTAATGATTTAATGATTAAAGGTGTTTTTTGGTTTGTGCCTTGATTTGAACTTAATCATTGAACCTCATTTGAAAACCCCCAAGGACCAAATTTCCTCTGACACTTATGTGATTGATTGAGGTATATTTGAGGGTTGGTTTGAAGTCTTAATGATAATTTTTCAATTGTCTCTCATTGGTTTTTTAAGGACCCTCGATGAATACTCGACAAGTTGAACATGTTTCCTTCTTTGATTTAATTGGTGGTGCTTTGAATCGACTCCTGCCTCGAGATTTTGCAGGATAATTTTAGATTGGTTCAATTTGAATTTGATGATTTGTTTGGATTTTATTTGAGCTCTTTTCTTTTTTTGGTGAGTGCTTCAAATTCAAGTTGTTTTCACTATGTGTATACATCCTTTTCTTGACCTAATTTTTGGGATGTGATCTTGTGTGATCCCTTGAGCACCTCTTAAGCCTTGTTAGCTTTTGTTAACATGCTTGAGGTGCTACCTTCCACCTGATGAACCATCTAAACTTCACAAATCTTGAACTTTATGTATAACCATTTTAATACTTGTGCATTCCACAAATAACAATTGATCTTAAAACCACACAACTTGTCAAGAAGACCATGTGACAGATATTTACACTTGAGTAATACCAAAAGTATTCTTTAGTGCAAGTATCTTTAATGTTGAAACATCAAGGCTGACACCCTTGACTCAACCTGCCCATGACTTCCTCTTGCTAATAGAGCTCTTGCAAATCATGAATGGTGAAAATAAATCACCTCTCGTTATAACATCCATCAGCACCAGAGATCTTCAAAAATCCACCTTCAGCATGATAACCATATTATCTTCTTAAAAGAGCTCTTAAACATGACCAAAGATGCCTTTATGAGTGGACTTGAGAGATATCTCAAGTATCTTTGGCAACTTAGTCGCAAAGTGTATTTACCAATTTCATAGATCATGAATTTAATAAATACGATCTCAACTCACCATCTTTGACTTCAAGATACACGATGGAACCAAAATTCCTAGTACCTAGTCAACAACGAAAGACATCAATAAACAACTTTCTCAATTCCATTGCTCCCGACTTTGGAACGAATAGAACTTAAAAAAAATGCTGATATCTTCAAGAACAGAAGTCAATAAGCAAGATCTTCCACAGTCTTTCTTCAATCACAACTCCAGAATAACAGGACTACCAGAGTTCTTTTTCATCAGAAAAATATGCAGCGGAACCACTAAAGAACATCTTCAACATACCCTAAACAAGATGTCAAAACATCTTATAGGACACCATACAGAAGAACTAGCCACTCCTCCTGCAGTTATTGTAGAAACTCCTCAGACTCCTTGAACAATCATCAGTAGTTGTTCCTCTTGATCCACAACACTCATCTCAACCATTAATACCCTTGAGTATATCAAAATGAATGATCTAATCTCTCCAACTCCTCGTTATTTAAATCACCAGAAAGTATCTCCCCAGAACTCATCCAGAAACATACAAGATATGTTAACCCAGTTCGATGCAAATCACCAACATCTGGAGGTACCAAGCCAGGAAGAAGAATCCACTATCAGTAATATAGTTTTATGTAAACAACCTCTGGTTTACAGTAAACAACCTCTAGTTTACCTATCACTACCTGTCGCTACTGCGAAAATCGAAGGCTGGTAATGATAGAAGAGTCGCCACCGTGCGTTATTTATCCCAAGAGGGGGAAAGGAAATGCTCATAGAAAACCTAACGAAAAGAAGGATAAGATCGGTCATCGCAACCAAATCTCGGGTTCGGGAGTTGGTTACGCAAGGGGAAGGTATTAGCACCCCTCACGTCTATCGTATTCGACGGGATCCACGCTTGTTGTCTATCTAAAAGGGTGATTGAAACTATCTAGCTAAAGGCTTGAGGGAAAAAGAAAAAGAAATGACTCGACGAAGCAACGGCGCTTTGTGCCTACGTATCTCATCTGAAATGAGAAGTCAGAGTCATTGTAGTTCGACTAACTACGGGTGAAAGGGGGGAAGGTTGCTCGCCAAGACATCACGTCTTGTGCCTACGTACTTTCATCTGGTATGAAAGATCAGAGCAAACGTAGTTCGGCTAACGGGGAACACAAGTTTGTTCAACTGTTTTTTAGGTCCGAGTAGGGTTAACAAGTAGTTCTAGCAGTTGGTGTATGCGGCTCGAGCATGGGAGACTTAGGCATTACCGTTTGCGGTAGAACTAAAAGTTAACAACACTCTTGTTATGAAAATGATTTTCCTGAGTTAAAGGCCCCAAAGGGCAAAAAGGAGTTTGAAATGTTTTTTTTGTGTTTTTTAGAGAAGAAGTGTTTTTGAATTGGTTTGCAACTCATATCGCACTAGAGACTATGACTTAGGAGTGATTGCGTCGCATATCACCCAAAGGGTGCTATACTAAAAAATCAAGCCATTGAAAGGAAACCCTTCAACAACCATTTCCCAAGTAGCTTAAGGCTCGTAACGTACAATATTCGTTAACCTTTATTAGGTGTTTTATGATTGTTTTAAGATGAGAAGAGAAAGGACACTAAAAGGGGGGACTAAATCCAAGCCTAAAGTTGTCATGCAATGGTGATCCTAAGATTGAGATGAAAGGGAATGAGACTATCCTAATGTTATCATGCATAGGATTTAACACCTAACGTCTCTCCTACTTCCCTCCTAAACAGAGGGACTAGGAATCCTAGGGGGATCATGGCACAAGGCCAAGTAAACAACAGATAAATCAATCGCAGATGAAATGAGAACGAAAAAAGATGAATTCAAAATAAAAATGATGAAATAAAATAGAAAATAAAATAAAAACAACATGGAAAAGAAAATAAAATAACATATTAAAAATAAAAGACAAATGATTTTTGGGTTTTTGGATATTTAAAACTATTTTCTAAAATAAATAAAATAAACAAAACAAGTGATAAAATAAAATAAAAATAAAAGCAATAAAAACAAAATGCTAAAAAACAAGGAAATGCATCCACCAAGGGTTGAACCCTTGACCTCAAAGCTGCAGACCCAAAACCCAGCCATTCTAGCCAGCGCGCGCGTGTGAAGTTTGAAGGCAAGAGAAACATCAAATTTGAAATGGAAAATAAAAGGAATAAAAAGCAAAACGCCCCAAGCTGGGCTCGAACCGGGGACACGATAGTGAAAGGGCAAGGCATTTAACCACCGGGGTGGCGATACATCCAAGTATTATGCCACCCCAAAATGAACATGTACTTAACAAAGTGGATTTTCTGGGCAAGCTAGGCAAGCAAATACAAGTCATGGCATGAAAACAAGAACATCGTAACTTACTCAAAACTCAACCATTTTCAGCAAAATTTAGGTCTATCTTGGGTGAAATTTAACAAGGAATGCAATGGCAGTGTCAGTTTTCCAAGATAATGCATCAAAATTAAAACACGAATGCAACTTTCATGTGAAGCTTTGAAGTGCATTTTGAAAACCAAGGATCAAACCAGATGCCTTTAAACTCATGTAATGGCCTGAGCAACTTTCAAATATGTCATTCATGGAATTTAGGTGCAAGGATCACACAAAAACAGCTCCAATCAAAAACTGATATGCAAGTGGTAAGGTGAAGCTTAAAAATGCAATTTGAAAACCACAACTCAAAACTAAAATGGATATGGACAGGTGATGGTATGCACAACTTCAAAAATACATAAACCAATGATTCTTGATGCAAAAGTCATACAAAAACAAGTCCAATCAAAAACTGATGTGTAAGTTGCACAAATTTCCTTGAAAATGCATTATGATGGCCATAGCTCAAAATAGAAGGGATCATGATTAAATGAAGGTGTGCACATCTTCTAGACATGTAAATCAATGATTCTAGATGCAAGGATCCAACAGAAACAATTCCAAACCAAAATTGGCATGTAAGTTGCAATTATGGACCAAAATGCTTGATATGTGGTTTTGAAGAATAAGATCAGTTCAGCATGCATACACAATTCAATCACCACACATTAAAGGATTCTCAACTGTCAAAACATGAATTCAAAGTATCTTGCAAGATCAAAACAGATGGCATATGAATTGGAAGCATAAAACAGAAACTGGTAGCAGCTTGTGCTTGTCAAAACAAGATTTTCATGATAATTTTTACACACACACACACACAATCCATACCAAAACAAATTGATCTCAACACAAACTATACAAGACATGATTAAAATATTGAGCATGGATCAAACATTATGACAGCAAGTTGGTTATCAAAACAGCATGCATACACTTCAAGACAATTTGGCCTTAAACTAAACATGATGACTGGTACAGCAATCAAAGAAACAAAAGTAGCATCAAACACCTCAAATAATTCATGCCTTGGAAGTTAACACACTATTGTAATGAATACAAACCAGTTCCAACAGCAAAAAAAACTTATTTCTAGCATGTTAAACAACATGTTCTGGTTCACAACAGATCAAGACAAGCAAGATTGGCAAAGGTTGAAAACAAAGCATGGTAGCATCGTATGTGGTTCAAATAGGACAGTCAAGACAGCAACATAGGATCCTAGCATGATAATGCTTGTACAATCACCAATTAATCTTAATGCTCCTAATGCACACAAAAACTTGCAAGTATGACAGAGGCTTAGCTTATCAATAGCATCATGACAGTTTGGTGTACAACAAAATGAACATGCCATATTGATGCAAATACTCAAAATGTGGACCAATGAGGCTCACAAGCAAAATCAAGGCAGGATGCAAACATGATTCACAAAACACCAAGACAATACACATAGGCTATTCACCATCAGCAGTTCAAACCAAACATAAAGATATGCTTAACATGACAAGGGTAAAGATCAACATCTCATGACAGCCACAAGCATTAAAACAGCAAAAAAAATGGTATTGGTCATCAACATCACATGAGTCATCCCAAATTCAACAGCACCAAACAAACTTACAAGCATACTCCAAATGTGTCATAAACCAGGTTTGAGCACAAAAATGATTCAAAAGTAAGCGAGAAACGAAAATGACCTATGAGTTGAAAAGGCACAAGATTTTGAAGAAAATGCAAGAATAGAAAAATGCAGAACCAAAACCAAACTAGTTTCAAATGAGATCAGCACCACATGGATCCAACATATAGGTATTTCCAAGTCAAAATGCTAACAAACATGTTCATGATTCAAAAATGTTGCTGTAACAGAAACAAATCAACAATATTCACAAACTGGACAGCATCACACTTCAAAACAGTTGTAAACTAATTTTCACTTGTTCATACATGATTCTTGGTAGCATTTGAGAGAAACTCAAGATTTTAGCACATAACAATACAACATGGTAAAGTGATACACATTGATGAGCAAACAAGCAGAATAGGACAGATTCAAACACATTGCTTTTAATCTCAAACCAAACTAATGCACATCAAACAATATCATGACAGTTTAAAGGGGTATAGTAACTACCAACCTCTTGTAGACCTCCAAGCAAGTTTGTACAGTATGGAAAACCTTGAAGCCTTCAAATAAAATCCAGCCTTGATGAAGATGATAGCCTTTCTTGCACTTGAAGTAAACAAGTGAACCCTTAGGACAGAACTTGAAACAAGTGATGATGATGGTTTTTTAGGTTATGGATAGTTGGTACATCATAAACAAAGGGTGTTTGGAGGCTTACAAATATAAAAAAAAAGGCATGGTATGTGTTTTGGCAGATTTTGAGTATGAAGTCAAACTTTCTTTGGTTGAAAGTTGACTTTTGGGGAAATGAGGGTTATGGCTGGTTTAAGAGTTTTAAAACCTCCCACACATCATTTGTGGATTGTGTGGATGGTTTGTGGTGATTTTGGTTGAGTGAAAATGGTTTTGGAAGCTGTTTTGCTCAAGACAGATTTTTGAGGGTTTTAGATGGTTTTCTTCACTTGTAAGAAAATGCAAAGCAAGATGAGAGCAAGGATTTTCTCTTGGGTTGTAGAGTGCTCTGGTGTACTTCTCAACATAGAGGAGACCTCTATTTATAGGCAAGGCAAGCCTTGGGACAAATTTGTCTTTTGCATTTTGGAGGGATTTTTGTAAAGTGCAAATTTGTTCAAGATTGTGGACAGCTCCAAATCCAAGCTTTTGGATATAGTTTATGCATAAATCAAGTGTCATGAGTGACAAAGAAGTGACGGAAGTATGGCTAGGAGTAGGAGAACTGCAGCTACAAGACTTTTCTTCCATAAAGTTTCTCTTTCCTCATTTCTTCCATTAAAATAATGCCACTTGCCTCCCACTTGCAAGACTCATCAATCCTCTTGATTTTCTGAATTTCTTCACATCGTACCCTCTAAATAACAGATAAAAACATGATACAATGGTTGAGAATGGTTCAAGTGATCAAAAAGTGAGTTTATGAAAAAGTGAAAATGTTCAACTCAAGTGTTAAAACCTCAACTTGCTGAATTCATAACTCTCAACTCATAAGGGTTATGGAGGAGTTCTAGTACATTTTGGAAAGCCCTCATATAGCTCTACAACTTTCATGTTTTCATGATCTTCAGATTCCAAATGGAACTAGGTCAAAAATTCACTCAAAGTTGTTGAAAAACATGCCTAAAAGTTCAATAACTTAGAATTTTTCTGTTATTTTTCCCTCTTGTAATGAATTTGGCCATAACTCCAAATCTATTCATTTTCTAATCATGGACCACTGTTGTACTTTTGTAGGACTTGTCAAGAGCTTTCCAATGAGCTTTGAACCAACTCAATTGGATGTGTGGTTAGGGAGTTATGGTCTTGCCCCTTTCCAAACCCTAATTCCCTATTTTTGTGATTACTCCCCAATCCTTGATCCAATGGTCATGAAACTTCATAGGTAGGTTCAATATGCCATTATTAACATTTTCTATTCACACTTTGTGGTCAAACTCATTATGATTGCAGAGTTTACTTTTCGGTCAACCGAACGATCGATCGATGACTACCGAGTCGACTGTTGCTGTTCTGGGTCTTTTGAGGCCTTGAAACTTCTTGATTAGACTTTTATAAGCCATATGAACTTCATGGACCATGATCCCACCATTTGAGCACCATTTAAACCAAAATTCAAACTACAGTTGACTTTTTCCCCAAATTTCCTGATTTTCAATTGACTGATCAATTGAAGCTCTTACGAATAAAATTGATGGTCAATATCTCATCCCCAAACACCTTAGGACATATGTAGCTTCATGGAAACAAATTTTCTTGAAGAAACAAACTTTATCCTGATTAAAATTGAAACCCTAATTTTACCCTTTTTGCTTGTAGCCACTTGCACTTGGTATAAACACTCGGGTGAGCTCCACAATGACCCTCAAGGTCTCCAATGAGTTTAAATGACAACCTCCCTCCATAACCATGGACTTGTGAACCACATACACTTTTCTATCTGTCCAAAGGGCTTTGACTTGTCTCTGATAATGATAACCACTTGACAACTTGAATGCAAACCCTTGATTAGGTTTAGAACCTTTGGTACATCCCTCTTGTTGCACACACATCTCTTGATCCCCTATAAAAATGCAAAATGCTATGCAATGCAATATGCTAGAATAATGAAATGAAACATAAACCAAGTAAAGAAGTGGTTGGGCAAATTTTGGGGTGCAACACTACCCAATGAAAACTTTATCATTAGAAGTCACATCTAATTGATAAGAGAAACCCATTTCACTCCCTTAATCACAACCTGTGGTAACTAACAGTTATAGTCACAATAATTGTATCATCCTACTTGAAAGACACCTCTTTCAATAAAAAGTTCAGCCAAGGAACCTTGACTAACAATCTACTTGGATTTGCTTCAAAGCTTCATCCAAGAACAATACATGATTCATTACCTACAGGTTTCTGAATCTTCATAAACATTTATGTCTACCATAATGTATCAAACCGATACAAGGGGAGACTTACAACACAAGAAAGCCTACGACTCTCAAAATCGTAAACCCTTATTTCCCTTTACAAAAGAGTTAAAAGAGGTTCATTGTCCAGTCCTAGGTCCAGGTCTTCTTTATAATCTTCTACAGTCTTGGGCTTCAAATCTTCTTTCCTTGATCGACTGCTAATCGCGTCTTGAATCTTGGAACATATTTAAAAGCAAAACCTACTGAGTCAGTCATGATGTCGAGTCTTCATGCTGGGACATCTCATACGACATCTTTGGTCTGGGCAGGTTTCTTCAAAAATGTTTTACCAACATTTAGTCAAATCCTTGGAGCTTTCACTAATATCCAATCTTTTGAAAAAGGCTCTCAAATAAAAATGCACAAAGGCACAAAAGAAAGTTTTTATGAGGTTTGTCATTTTTAGAATTTTGAAAAGAGTTTGAACATGCTTAAGTGTTTTAGCATTTATTGAGAAACGATTTTTTGGAACACTTGACAAAGTCAAGGTTTATTAAGAAAGAGTCGTGAACTTTGAAAATAAGAAGTTTTTGCAATAGGGAGAAGTTTTAAAAGTAGTTACAACTGTAACAACAATTATAGATATGTAATTAACTATATACAACCTCTAGGATTAGAGAGCCTAGTCTCTCTCAAACCAAAACAATCAATAGCAAACTGAATGAGACTTTCTCATTCTTTAATCTACTTAAATACATTACATTTAACTATATATTTTGGGCTTAATTCACTGGGCCTTGGACCTACGCCTAACATAACCTTAAATGTTTCCCAAGTTACTTCAAAATTTGGAAAGTCTTTCCATTAAATGAGTACCTCCATGACATTGGATGTATTAGTATGGACATCCATGAGAACGTGGGGTTCTACTTGAAGTTCTAAATCTTCTGACAGCATAAGAGGTCATGGTTGAGGATTTAGGACTGGTGTGATAGGTTTCTTCAACAGAGAGACATAAAAGACGGGATGACTCTTACTTTCAACAGGAAGGTCTAATTGATAAGCAACTGAAATGATGAGTTTAGTAATTTGATAAGGGCCATAAAAACGAGGACTAAGTTTTTCATTTATCTTTTTTGCCAAAGACTTGAGTCTATAGGGTTGCAACTTAAGATAAACACAGTCCCCAATAACAATAAAGGAGACATCTCTCTGATGTTTATTGGCTTGAGTTTTCATCTGGTTTTGGGCTCTCTCTAAATTGGAACGAAGGTCATGCATAATGATGTCTCGTTCTTGAGTCAACCTGTTAACCTCCTCCGCTGTTGAAGGCGTGGTGGTTTCTTTAACCAAATGTGGTGGATCACGACCATATAAAGCTCTGAATGAAGTAGTTTTGGTTGAGTTATTGTAATTGAAATTGAACCAGAATTCTGCCCAATCCAGCCACTTGACCCATTGTCGTGGTTTATGCCCGGTTAAACATCTCAAATAGGTCTCCAAGCACCTATTTATAGCCTCAGTTTGACCAACTGTTTGAGGGTGATAAGTTGTACTGAACATCAGTTTAGTGTTAGCTATCTTGAAAAATTTTGTCTAGAAATGACTCAAGAAAATCTTGTCCCTATCAGAGACTATAGTGGAAGGGAAACCATGTAGTCTAACAATTTCTTGCAGGAAGATTCCTGCTACTGATTTAGCAGTAAAAGGATGGCTAAGAGGCAAGAAATGAGTGTATTTAGTGAGTCTGTCAATCACCACTAAGATAACATCCTTACCATGACTTTTGGATAGCCCTTCAATGAAATCCATTGAGATATCGGCCCAAACAAGAGAGGGAATTGGAAGTGGTTGGAGAAGACCAGTAGGGAGTAAGGTTTCGTATTTATTTTGTTGGCAAATGGCACAAGAAGCCACAAAATTCTAAATATTTTTTCTCTATCCCTTCCCAATAAACCAAGGTACCTTATCGTTTATAAGTGAAAAAAATCTCGAATGACCAACTACTGCTGAAGAGTGGTACTCCTGTAGTTGTTGGAGAATTTTAGAAGAACTTCAAGGTAAAACTAACTTGCCTTTGTAGAACAACTTCCAATTTTAGAAAGTATAATTCGGGTGAGTATTTGAATCTCACGGCAAGTCGTGAATAATACTTTGGAGTTTTGAATCAGCCAATACTTATGCTTCCCATTCTCCCAAATCAGCAAAGTGCATCACAGAAACTGCAGCATAAGTCATGCAACGGGATAAGGCATCTGCTGCTCTGTTATCACTTTCGGGTTTGTAAACAATATCAAAATCAAAATCTATTAATATAGAAGTCCATTTGAATTGGTCTTCACCCAAAATGCATTGGTCAGTGAGGAACTTCAAACTTTTCTGGTCACTGTGAATAATAAAATGGCGGCCCATCAAGTAGTGTCTCCAATTCTGCACTGCAGTGGCAATAGCCATAAGTTCTCGTTCGTAGACAGTTTTTTTTTGGTTGTGCTCGGCCAGACAAGGTTCGGCTCAGAAATGCTCTGATCGGCCCTGTTGCATTAAGACGACACCTAAAACTTTGTTAGAAGCATTAGTTTCAATAACAAAAAGAAGAGAAAAATATGGTACAGTAAGGATGGGTAATTCATCCATGGCTTTCTTCAAAATCACATAGGCATCATGTGCTTCCTCATTCCAACCGAAATTGTCTTTTTTAAGAAGTAGAGTGAGGGGTCTTGCAATTTTCCCATGATTTTGAACAAATCGTCGATAGTAACCTGTGAGACCTAAGAATCCCCTTAAGGCTTTGAGGTCCCTTGGTATAGGCTAATTGAGCATTGCTTCAATTTTTTCGGATCAGGTGCTACACCTTGCTCATAAATGATGTGTCCGAGATATTCCAATTGGATTTGTTCGAATGTAACATTTTGAAGTAGGCAACTAATTGATTCTCTTTGAGCAAAGTTAAAACAACCCCCAAATGTCTCTTGTGCTCCTCAACAGTTTTACTATACACTAAAATATCATTAAAAAAATACCAAGGTGAATTTAGGTAAATATGGTCGTGAAAACTTCATTCATTAAAGCCTTAAATGTAGAAGGGGCATTAGTAAGACCAAAAGCCATAACAACAAATTCATAGTGGCCTTCATGAGTTCTAAAAGTTGTTTTGAAAATGTCCTCTGTTTTCATTCTGATTTGGTGATAACCAGCCTTCAAGTCCAGTTTAGAAAATACTATTGCACCTCATAGTTCGTCCAACAGTTCATCAATAATGGGGATAGGGAATTTATTTGGCAGTGTGATTTTATTTAAGGCACGATAATTTACACAAAACCGCCAGTCACCACCATTTTTCTTGACAAGGATGATAGGACTAGAGTAAGGACTAACACTCAGTTGAATGACTCCCAATTGTAACATATCATCCACTAATTTCTCAAATTCATTTTTTTTATATTGTGGATACCTGTAAGGCCGTAAATTGGGTATGGCAGTGACCTCCTGCAAGATGATTGCATGGTCATGAGTATGTTGGGGTGGTAAACCCTGTAATTCGGTGAGTACTTTTGGATAGTCCTCCAAAACTGGTCGAATCCATAACGGTGTGGCGGCATGTGGGTCTTCTACTTTTGAAATCATCTGGAATGTAATTATAAAACCCTCCCCTTGCTGGAAGAGTGTCTTACACATAGACTTGATAGATGTCGGTACCCTTTAGAGTGTGGGATCCCCTTGGATTATGTGAGTACCTTGTGGTGTAGGAACTTTGAGAAGTAAGTCTCCAAAGTTGGCCCGGATTTCTCCAAGTTGTGCTAGCCATTCAATCCCCAACACAATATCAACTCCACCAAGTTCAAAAGCATAAAAATCCTGTTGAATTGTAAGGCCTTGAATGTCTAAGGTTAATTATTGACAAACTCCTCCACATTGAATTTTGTGTTTATCTCCCACCTCGACACTAAAAGAAGGTATTCCAGCAATGGATAAGCCTTGTTGGTATGCTAAGGGAAAGGAAATGAAATGTGAGAGGCTCCAGAATGTATCAAAACAAAACATGTTGTTCAGCTAAATATCCCCACAACCTGATAGTTTTCTTAGATGTGAATCCAGATATACTGTACATGTATAATTAGAGGCTATGGAGTGTTGGTTCCGCTGCGGTTTCAATAGTTTGGGTTGATTCCTCGTCATCCTCTCCTTCCATCAGCATGACATGAAATTGTTTATTTGCACCTACATAATCCGAAGAAAATTTTTCATCACAACAAAAACATAAATTTTTGGCCACTTTGTCTTGCATTTTCGTGTCTGTAAGGCGGCGAAAGGCTTGCCTAGCGACGTAGTCGCTGGTCTTGGGTTAGATCTCTCAGATGTAGTAGGAATAGTCGTTGTTTTGGTATTAGATACTTAATTGTTGTAGTCCTAAGTAACAGTACGGTTAGAAGGGTAACCTTTGATGAAAGGCTTAGAATGGGTGTTAGAGAAAGTGCCTTTGTCAAGAATGATATTTTTTTCATCAATTTTCTGTGCGAAACCCATCATCTCGTCCAAGGTTGTAACTGGGTGTAATTTTAATTCTACTTTCACTCCATATTTTAACCCATTGAGAAAAATTCCCATAAGATAATCTGGTTCTGCACTTCTAAGTGGGCCAGCATATAATTCAAACCGATCACAATATTCTTCCACCGCCCATTTGTGGCTAAGAAGCAATTCATAGGGACTTTGAAGCATTGACGGTTGAAAATGCTTAATCAAACCAGCCTTAAAATCTTCCCACGATGGTGAGGGAGAACAAAATTCCCACCATTGATACCAAGTGAGTGTTTTTCCTTCCATGGCTATCATTGCAGCTTGTACCTTTTCCTCATCAGTGACACCCCTTACATCAAAATAACATTCTACACGATTAATCCACCCAAAAGCATCTTCACCCCCGAATATGGGAATCGTAAGTTTCTTCCATTTTTTGTCAGAATTGCGAAGATTTTGTCCCATTATAGAGGCACCATAGCCAAGGTTGTCATTTTAAACGGTGAGACCGCAGACAGTTTCGAGTAGTTGGTCAATTCGACGTTGCGAATCATATTTTTCAGTTTCCATCAGATTATACATTTCCTAAATTTCTTCTTTGTTTGCGAAAAAACCTTCATACGCCACTGTCGCAACTGTAAAAAGGGGCGGTGGGAAAACAGAAGAGTCCCCACCGAATGTTATTTATACCAAAGAGAGGGAAGGGAAACGATCGAAGAAAACCTGAAGAATGGGAAAAGACAAGGTCACCGCAACCAAATCTTGGGTTCGGGAGTCGGTTATGCAAGGGGAAGGTATGAACACTCCTCGTGTCCGTTGTACTCAATGGGATCTACACTTGTTGTCTAATCAAAGGGTATGTTATCTAAAAGCTATTGCTAAACAAAAATAGAACAAAAGAAAAAGAAAGAGACTCGATAGGACATTGTCGCCCTATGGGAAAGCAGAGTCAACGTAGTTCAAAAAACTATGGCTGATGGGGGAAGGTTGCTCGCCAGGACATTTTTGTCTTGTGCCTACGTATCCTCATCTGGTATGAGAAATCAGAGTAAATGCAGTTCGGGAAAAGAGGAAACCACAAATTGGTTAAGTGTTTTTTATGAGCAACGTCAATTTCTCATCTCAACAGTTAGGGACGATGCCTGTTTGTGGTAAACGGAAAAGTAACGTACTCTTTTCTAAAAATGAGTTTGAAACAAAAATCCTGAAGGATAAAAGGTTTGACTTTTGTTTGTGATTTTTAGTGAAGTGAATTAGTTTACTTTGTGATTAACATTGCACTAAAGACTATGATATACGAACGAATGCGTCGCATATCACCCCCAGACGGGACGTACGTTAAACACTCTAGACAAGTGAGAGGAGACCCCTCACTCATTATTTCCCATATACTTAAGGCTCGTGTCACACAATAAACACTCTATATGAGTTAGAATTGTTTTGAGACGAGAAGAGAGACGCACAGAAGGTCTAAGGTAAATTCGGCCCTAACGTTATCATGCAAAGTAGTCCTAAGGTCGGGATGCGAAAGGAGATTTTATCCTAATGTTAGCATAAAAAAGATGGACCTAAGGTTGAGGTTAAGATGGACTACCCTAATGTTATCATGCATGGATTAAACTCCTAACTGTTGCACCCCAAAATTTGACCAACCTCTTTTCTTAATCTTTGGCTTATGTTTCATTGCATTTTT
This sequence comes from Lathyrus sativus, assembly GCA_963859935.3. Classification (NCBI taxonomy): domain Eukaryota; kingdom Viridiplantae; phylum Streptophyta; class Magnoliopsida; order Fabales; family Fabaceae; genus Lathyrus; species Lathyrus sativus. The sequence goes on along the minus strand of OZ012741.1, from coordinate 184,704,722 downwards.
GCATTTTTGCATTTGCATAGCATAGTTCTTACAGGGGATCAAGTGATTATTATTTTATCATCCAAGGGGAGAGCCTTATTGACCACAAGCTCAAGCATAGGCATTGGTAGAGGTTGTTGTGTGTATGTCATCATCATGAAGTTATCAGAGCTCCTAGAGAGAAGGGGTGTGCCACAACATTATCAAGGAATCATTAGAAGGTTGTCAAGGGGTCCATGAAGATTTATCATTGGTGTTATCATGAGTTAGAGTCTTGTTGAGTACCTCAAAGTTCATGGTGGAGTGGGAATGGTCAACCGGTTCATCTGCACAATGCTTAGGCAAAAAGGGTGAAATTAGGGTTTCAATTTTAATTAGGATAAATTTGTTTTTAGGAGCAAGACTTGTTTCCATGGTATTCCATATGTCCTAAGGTGTTTGGGTATGGGATATTGATCATCAATTTTAATCAGAAGAGCTTTAATTGATCAGTCAATTGAAAATCAGGAGATTTGGGGGAAAAGTCAACTATGCAGTGAAAAAGTCAACTCCCAACTTTTTGGGGTCAAGATCATGTTCCTCAAGTCCAATATGGCCAATGGATGAAATTTGATCAAGAAAAGTCAAGGAAATCATGAAAAATCAAGAATTGTTGAAAGTTGTCATTTTGGGGAATTAGGGTTTTAGAAATATTCCATTTATGGAAAGTTTCATGGTTGAAGCAGCCATCTTCAAGGCCATTTTTCTTCATGATCAAGGTTTCAAATAGACTTGGCTCAAACATAAAAGTTGTTTCTTGTATTTCAAGCTTTCTTTTGAGTACCAATTCATAATCATATGATACTTGGAGCTCAAGTTATAATCAATCAAAGTTGGAGATTTTTAATGACTTCAAAGTTGGCAAGTTGGACAGATTTTTGCACTCACTTTGCAAGCCAATTTTCATCACTTTCTTGATTTCAAATAAATCTTTGCCCCAAATGAAAGTTATAGAGCATGTTACAAGCTTTCCAAAAAGTCCAAGAAGTCCTCCATATGATTTGTGAAGCTCAAGTTATGGATGCGCAAAGTTGAGGAAAAATAAGCAAAATCCATAACTTAGAATTTTTTTCTAAGTTATTCATGAACAGCTTGCATGGTATGATTTTCAACATCATTTTTCATGGTCTTCCAATCCTTAAATCAAGATAATTTTAACATGAAAATTGTTCCTTGCCATGCCCTCTTTACTTAGAGCTCAAATTCAAGCCAAGATGATTCTTGTACACCAAGATATCTTTGCTCAAAGTTGGTAATTTGAACATTTTCACAAGGCATGAAGTATGAACATTTTAGCATGTTTATGCATTTCAGTTATGTAGCCCCTTCACTCCTAAAACCATGCGCATGAAGCTGCATTGGGAGCCCACCAAACATTGCCTAAAAGAGCCAAACCAAGGCATGTACCTCTTTGCCCCATTTTTGAATCTTTTGCCAAAACAAGGAAAAGACAAGCAGCTGCTCTTGTTCTATTTCCTGCAGCCCAACTATTTTTCTCTCTTCACTCACAAGAAACCTATAAGAAGACAAGGATGCAGGCCTGCTCATGTACCATCTTCATGATCAACCATTGATTCAAAAATCACCATGAAAATGCAAATCTGTCCATTCAATTTTTACCATGGTGAAACTCCTCCAAGCCTGACTTCACTCCATATTTAAGCTAAATATCATTCAACACAAACCCTAGCCACCATTCAGCATAAAGAAATCAGAAACAAGCTTTCTTCCAACTCTCTCATTTTGTGAGCCATTTTTTTTCAAACCCTTCAAAACACCAAAAACTGCCTGATGCAAACTGCATACAAGCAGCCCTTTTAACCATAGAACCACTTCAAAAATCATCCACACAATCTCAAAATCATATACAGAAGGTTTTCAAGCTCTTAAACCAGCCAAAAACCTTATTTCCTCAAAAGTCAACCCTCAACCAAGGAAACTTTGACTTTTCACACAAAATCAGACAAATCCTTGCTCAGGCCTACTTCACCCATCTCAACACTTCCAACACCTTTGGTTTGAGGTGTATCAACTGTCCCAAACATTCAAAAACCTCTGCATCACTTGTTTTTGGATCTGTCACAAAATTCTTTCCATTTTTCTTCAAGTGTAAGAAAGCTGCTAAGTTCTGCTTGATATTGGTTGGAGCTCTTCAAGGTATTCTCTTGCTGCTAGCTTGCTTTTGGGAGATCTATAAGAGGTATGTAACCCTAAATCTTCTCATTATGCATCATGTTTAAAATGCAACTTTGTTGTCAAAACTGTGTGGAAGTTTGAGTTTGTCAACTCATGTCTATTGTTGCTTCTACTTGATTCTCATACTAAAATCAGTTTATGTTTGTTGAAATGGAAATTGTCATGTTGATGAAGGTAGTTAGACTATTTGTTGAATGGATGTTAACATGGTCATGTTAGAATTCACAATTGTGTTGTTGAAACTATAGTTGAGTTGAGGTTGTTCAACCTATACTTGCTTATTTTGAATTAATGTTGGTATTGTGATAACAAACTGGGCTGTTGTTTATGTTTTCAAACAGAACCTCTTTGATTATGTTTTTATGTTGGAAATCTTTTAGTCATGTTGTGTGAATTTGTTGTTGGAGTTATGTATGTATGCTCAGTCTTAATAAAGGCATTGGTTGTTGAAACCCTTGATGTATGCTGTTGAAACATGATGCATTGATCTGCTGTCCAGTTTCTGTTTGAAGTTTGTCAACTCATTGGTTCACCACTGCTCTAAAACTGTTTTTCATACTAAAACCTATTGGTGAAATAGCATTTGCCCTGTCATGTATGTATTGATCAGTTTGTTTGACTTAGCATTATAATGTGTTGCTGCTCCTACCAAAACTTTCTTGCTCAATTGAGTTTTCATCCTGTTTTCCATGATCAGCTGTTGAGGGCTATGTCTTTGTAAAGGCATGTTTCATTTGGAATTCATCAAATGAATGAAACACTAAGGATGTTGTTCAGTCTAGGTTTTTGAACTTTGAGATTTATGTGCTGCTATTGAAATGATTTATGATGGTTGGCATGTTGTGCTAGAGGTTTTGGTGCTAGAATGGTTGATTCTTTTTTATATGTATAAGTGTTGTTGGATTACAACTGAGAACAATATGTGTGTGTGGATCTGTCAATCCATATTGACATACCATTGAATCTGTTGACTCTTTTGCTTAAGGTACTATGGGCCTGTTATGATTTCACCTACCTGTTAAACTGTTTTTAGAACTAACTTCAGGCTTGGAGGTAGTGTTCTGATCTTAGAATTGCTAAGAGTATGTTTATGAATCTCCATTTAGTATATATGGATTAGTCTAACATTTGGTGAGATGCATAACTTTGACCTAGAGTGGAAGTTTTCTTGAGAGTTTTTTTTTACTGTTGTGTGCCTCAGCTTTGGTTGAGTCTATGAGGGAAGTTGGCTTTGGTTATGTGAACTGAGTTCATGTTGTGCTGTTGTTTTTCTTTAAGGGATTTGTTTTTGTTTAAAACTATTGCTGCCAAGCAATGCTCTCACAGCTGCCCCTGTTCAGTTTAGTTCTTGAACTGAGTTTGTTAACTCAAATTAATCTGCTATCAAGATGGGATCCCTATGTTTAAGTGTTATGCTTGGTACTTGAGTTTGTTTGGTTAGAAGTAGGTAGCTAGGTTTGTGATCATGAGGTTTTTGGTCTGCTAAACTTTTGAGAGCAGTTTTGCTACTGTGACTGTTTGGTGAACTAGACTTGGATAGCAAGTAAGAACTGTCTTGATTTAGATTAATTTGTTTTGCTTATAGGTCATTTGAGTTGAAAGCATGTGTTAACATGTCTTTTTCATTCTGTCTTGAACTCATTGATGGTAGTTGGTCATGAACTCTTAGGGGTAGATTTAGTTTGCATCCAGGACTTTGTGGATCCACCTGTTTGGACATATATAGGTCTTGTATGTGTCTGTGTCTTGTTTTTATTTTATCTTGTGCCATAAGCAAGTCTACCATGAACTGTTTGACATAATAGGTCATAATGTTTGGTTTAATCATGTTAATAACATCATGACATCTTACTGTAATCCAATTGCCATGACTTGGCATCCCCTGGATATTAGTGCTTTTGCTAACAGTTTATTTTAGAGATTCATAGATGTTTATGTCATTAAGTCTTGGTATGTTGAGTTTGCATTTGGTCTGAGTTTGTGTTAACCATCTTGCTTGATTATTTTTAACTCATGTTTGTTCTTGCCACTCATGTGCCAATATCTTGTTCCATCATCTTTTGATCAATCTTTCTGTTAGAACTCATTCTATATTGAATTTAAAATATGAGCAAGCCCCCACTTGTGTGTAATTGCATATGTTTTGGTCTTTTGTTTCCAAAATGCATTTCCAAACTCATACTTGCATGTTCATTCGTGTTTCAAAATGTGTGCATTATTTGAAGATTTGGTTGGCACCATCATCATCCGTGTGAAAAAAACAAGCAGTTTAGACTCAAACTTTGTGAAAATTGATTGAGATTTGCTTTAGTTGTGTCCAAACCATTTTTGAGTTTCACTTGAATCTTGCCTTGAGAAGTTGCCCAGCCTGCACATTTGACTTGGTACATATGCACATGGGGTGGCTTGATATAATGGATGTATCGCCACCCCAGTGGTTAATTGCCTCGCCTTAAGAACTTTCCATGCCTTTGAAACCTGTGTTCGACCCTCAGTGAGGGCGTTTTTGCATTATTTTTCACTATTTTCATGTTTTTCATATTTTTCTTTCCTTTTCCATCAATGTGTGCCCGCACGTGAGTTAGCTGGATTGGCTTTACTTTGTGCCTACAACACCAAGGTCATGAGTTCTACTCTTGGTGTAGGCACTTTTTTTTAGCAACTTGTTTTATTTTATTTTATTTTTATTTTAATTGTTTTCTTGTTTTGTTTTTTATTTATTTAGAAATAGTTCTAAACATCATAAAATCCCAAAAAAAATATTATTCTCATATTTCTAATGTGTTAAATTATTTTTCATCATTTTTATTTTATTTTCCATTTATTTTTATTATTTTAATTAAATTTACAAATTAATGTATTTTGTGGCTTGTCACTTGTTCATTGCATGTTTTCCTCCTCCATATTCCTTGTGTGTTGCATCCTTTCTTTGCATCATTTGTTTGCATTGCATGTTCACTTATTCTGGTCAATTTCTTTTCTTTCTCATTTCATTTGTGAGTGATGTATTTAGTGTTTACTTGGCCTTCTGCCATGATCCCCCTAGGATTCCTAGTCCCTCCGTTCAGGATGGGAGTAGGAGAGACATTAAGTGTTCAATCCTTTGCATGATAACATTAGGATAGTTTCATTCCCTTTCATCCCAACTTTAGGAGCATTGTGTATGACAACATTAGGGTCCAGTTTCCCCTTTAGCCTGTGTCTTTCTCCTCTCATCTCCTAAACTCTTCAAAACACTTAATAAAGATCAATTTGTGTCGTACGCTATGAGCCTTAAGTACTTGAGAAATGATGGTTGGGGGGCCTCCTCTCAACTGTCTAGAGTGTTTAGCGTATGCCCTTCGGGCGATATGCGACGCATTCGCTCTCGAGTCATAGTCTTTAGTGCGACATGAGTTTCAAACCCTAACTCAATTCACTTCTTGTCTTAAAAAACACAAAACAAAAACATCAAACCTTTTTTTATCCTTCGGGATTAATAAAAAATCAGTTTTAGAAAGAGTGTTGTTAAGCTTTGGTTCTACCGCAAACATGCATCGTTCCTAACTGCTAGAACTAAGGTTTAACCCTACTCGGTCTAAAAGACTTGAACCAACCTGTGGTCGTGTCAACCCGAACTGCGTTTGCTCTGATTTCTCGTACCAGACGAGGATACGTAGGCACAAGACGGTGATGTCTTGGCGAGAAACCTTCCCCCACCTTCACCCGTAGTTTCCCGAACTACGTTGACTCTGACTTTCCCATTGCACGAGGGAATATGTAGGCATAGAGTGGCGATGCTCTATCGAGTCATATTTCTTTTCTTTTGCCCCCGTGAGCCTTTAGTATAGATAGTTTAAACACCCTTTTAGATAGACAACAAGCATGGATCCCGTCGAGTACGACGGACGTGAGGGGTGCTAATACCTTCCCCTTGCGTAACCGAATCCCGAACCCGAGATTTGGTTGTGATGACCTGTCTTTTCCCTTTTCGTTAGGTTTTCTCTGATCGTTTCCTTTCCCTCTCTTTAGGATAAATAACGAACGGTGGCGACTCTTCTGTCCTTGTCGGCCCCTTTTTGCAGCGATGCGATAGCTGACGACTCTGTTGGGGACTTAATTTTCTATCCCCTATGCGAGTCAATCCTAGCGCTTGTGTGTTTTGTATTTGGGGTGTGTATATATTTGCAGTATGTGTTTGCATTTTTATTGCTTTATTGCATTTTACTTTCAGCATTTGTATATATCATATTGTTGTGTTGTGGGGGATGTTCCATGAGAGAAAAGCCAAAACCCAGGCTTGAGAATAACCATAGCATTAGAAGTGGAAAGTAGTGATGGACCTGTATGGCAGCATGCACTAGTCCTCATGAAATTCGCGTTCAGACGAGGTTTTCTTTGAAGACATCTCATCCTGCTGGTTAGGACGGAGGTGTTGGATCTGAAAGCTGTCGACTCTAGAGACTGTTCATTTGGGAGTCAGCTAAGTAAGGTCGCTTCGTGAAACAATGATGCTAAGCCAGAAATGGTGAACGTATCATTATTTCTTGAAAGTCTGTGACGCTGGCGACTGCATAGGATGCCAGAACTTATTTGAGATAAGTTCATACCTATGAGTGGGAGGGTTTTTGCAGGTAACCTTGACCTTCATCCTACCCATTTGTCTTATCAGTATGAACAGTTACAGTGGGATCCTTGTACTAGTGCTATATGGTTTTCTCGCCAAAGCGAAGCGCTGGTTCACCTCCGTCAACGGCACAACAACCTTGATCTTTTGTTGCATTTCATATTGCATTGCATGGCATTTGCATTTCATTTGCATAGCAGGTGTTCGAGGCTGAGTTTTATTTTCTTGATCCGGTTTTTCACAAGAGATTTTCAGACATCAACTTATAGAGAAGACAAAAGTTGACTATGGATCAGATTCAAGCGGATTTGAGGGAAGTCCGAAGCCAGATGGGACAATTTATGGTGGACATCCAAGCTTTGTGTTTGGATCAAAAGATGCTTAGGGAGGAAGTTCATCAGTTGAATACTCAAATGGGCTTGATCACAGAAGTAATAAGAAAAGTGTTAAGAAAGGAAGGCGATCACGCGCCTGAAGCTGCAGCAGAAATGGCTATTCCACCTTTACCTGTGGAACCTCTCCCAAAGCGTGATGTGCCTCAAAGATCTTCTACACAACCTGAGGTTCCAGAATTTCCCTGTCAGTAGCTATCTCTTGTTCCCCAAGGAAATCCTAGGATTAGGAGGTATGCTCAAAGGACGAAGCAACTCAACAGAATCTTCGACCAGATCCCTATGACTTATACTCAGTTGTTGCAACTCTTGCTTCAACTTTGTTTGGTTGAACTTCGAACTCTGGCTCCACTTACTGGTAAGCCACTACCAGGCTATGATGTAAGTGCCTATTGTGATTTCCATTCTAGGGCACCAGGGCATGATGTCGAGAACTGCAAAGCTTTTAAGCACAAAGTTCAGGAATTAATTGATTCAAAGGCAGTTCAATTCGTGTCGGGCGGCGTGAGCGTACCAGATGGTCTAGTTCCCTTCGTTGCAAAAGAGGTGGATGTTCCTATTCTCTCCCCTGAAGTTGTATCAAGTCAGGAGTATGTCTTGCAATCTGTGATTTCAGAGTCTCCATGCCCACAATTGTTGCTTGTTCCTAGGCCAAGCCTGAGGATGAAAGCACCTGAATGAGGGAAGTCCCCGATACCTCAGATTCAATCTCCAGACGTTTCAACTGTTCGTAGTCAACAACCTGTTGGGTCTGTGTATCAGATATCTGTTCCCTTCCAGAGTCAGCAGTCATATCGTCATCAGCCGCGTTAGCACACCCGACGAAGACCAAGGAGGCTAGAGAGGCATTTCACTCAGCTGTCGATGTCGTACAGTCAGATGTTGCCATACTTTATCAAAGGTGGATTGATAGTGGCGAAGAAGATTAATCCAGAGATTCCTCCACATCTGCCAGGTTCTGATGCCAACGCTCGCTGTGAGTACCATGTTGGGGCACATGGGCATTCAATCGAAGACTGTAAGGTGCTGAAAAGCAAGATTCAGACTCTGCTTGACTTCAACATGTTCTCTGTCACACCTTAGGGTATTCAGATCAACGATCATTCTTCATCCAGCCAGATGGGTTCAGCAGTCAATGTTATGGAGGGATGCACTGAAAGTAGATGTTCCGAAGAGTATCAGACTAACTTCGACGAGTAATTCTGAAGATGGTTGATTCAGTAGCAAATCCAGATTTGAAAGCCCGGTTCCCAAAAGCTGGAAAAAAAAATTTATCATGTCATTTCTTTGCATTTGTAGTTTCCTTTCTGTTTAAGTGCAAATTTCATTTGTAAAACGTGTTTGTTTTTTATTGATAATGAAAATGAAATGAATGTGCATGTTTTGATTAAATCCATTTGTGTTCACTCAATACTTTTTTTATTGATGTCAAACGCTTGTTTAAGCGGAATCCGAGGGAGGATGACGAAGTTTAAAGACGTAAGCTTCCGATTGTATGCTTTTGAATAAACCTCTGCTGATGATGTATGTTGCACCCTAAAATTTTCCCACCGATTTTCTGACTTTGATTGGCTTTTGCTTCATTTTCATCTGCATATCATTTTTCGCATTTTTGCCCGTGTTATCAGCCGGATAGAATTTATCAGGATTTTAGCCACTTGGCTCGCGTTTCTGGCGATTCAATCAATTCAAACGAGAAGTTCAGTGCCGGAATCGAGCGAAAGTCGCTCTCCTCCTGATGATTCAATCCGTGTTGATAATATCGGTGCATTTCGGTGCTCGCCTGTTTTCCATGACATTTTTTCATTTTTATTGCTATTTTAGTCTTATTTAATTAGGTAGAATAGTTTTTGTTTTATATTTTTAATTATGTAGAAAGTTTTTAAATAGAATAGGTTTTTTATTTTTTTAATATAGACTTTATTTGTTGGTTTTTATTAGTTTTAGAATATAGTTTTATTTTGGATTTTATTTAGAGTTTCTTTTAAATAGTTTAAATATTTTCTTTTTAGAAGTAACCTTTTAGTTAGTTTTTTAAAAATAGTTTAGAAGTAACCTTTTATTAGAAATAGGAGTTTCTTTATTAAATATTTGTCTCTATTAGGTTTTTTTTAAAATATAAATTTGTATTTATTTAAATTATTTTCTTAGAACTTTAGTTTAGTTTATTAAGTAATTATTTAATTAGGTTTAATTATTTATTAGTTAGAATATTAGTTTAATAGTCATTTTTGTTAATTATTAGAACCAGCTTTTTATTAACGGTGCATCACCATCAGCATTAATTCAAAGTTAGCATGTAATTAATCTATCATTCAGCATTTTAATCAAAGTCAATTAATTAACCAAGTCAAGTGCCACATGTCGGAATTCTGCTATAAAAACCACTATTCACTTTCTCTAACCTCAGAACCCTAGTCGCACTATTCATCACTTCTGACCTTGGGACACACAAACCCTAACCCTAGGTCAGCCGCCCCTTTCCTCCATCAACTTCATCATTTTCACTCAACACCTTCATCTCCAAATCCAACCACTACCCAAAAATTCATCTTCATCTTTTTAACAGAAAATACAATAGAATTCTCTCACCACCGTCTTCACTTAACCTTCATCATTCTCATTACCATTCCTCCATTAAAATTCTTCAAACAAACCTTCCATCTCAACCCCAAAAAAAAAACCAAACGAAGCTCGTAATGGAACCCATACAAACCCATTCAACAACCTCATACCCATTTTTCAAACCCATCAACAACATCAAACTCCTCTTCATCAACATCCATCTTGAACTAAACCCTCTCCATATCTTCTTCAGTTTCAGATAACCCACCATCAACCTCGTTTCACCGTCAACCCACCGAAAACCCCTCGACCCAGAACCTTCATATTCTTCCAAAACTCGTTCAAACTGTCATCAGTTTCACTTCATCTTCACAAACAACAAACAACAGAACCCATAGAATTTCTCCAAACACATCCTCAAACCTTCTTCAACCCAGCCATCACGAACTGAAATACCAAACACTCACAGATCCACTCCTTTCGCCGGAAAAACCAACCGTTCCTCCTCATTTAGTAACCACAACCGTCCTCCACTTCAAATAACCTCACATCACCCTCAAAACCTTTCCAACACAACCCGCGACACCGCCATTTCCGTCACCTTCATCAACTCGACCAAACTTCGAATCAAGTAAACCCAACCAGTTTCGAACCCAAACTTCAGTGGAACCTCAAATCGAAACTTTCTCCCATCCATAAATCTTCTCCAGCCCACTATTAATTCGTTTCCCCAACCGAAACCCACACCCCAAATTCTCTCCTTCAAATACGAAGCTCAAACGCAAACAGAAGTTGTTGAAATTTGGGATAACTGGAAACGAAAATGGAGAGAGGAGTGTGATTCTAGAGAATTGGTTTTGAAACGATTGAAAGAGAGGGATGTTGGAGGTTGATTTTGACAGAGGGTGAGTGAGCGTTTGGAAAACAAAAAAAGAGAGAGGTAGGAGAAGAGGAAAACGATATCGGTCTACCAAGAAGAGGATTTTCTTTTTTTAATTTTATTTTTCATTTTTCTATTTTATGTGGATTTGGGCTTGCCGTAAGCCCGTAACCGATTTGATCACGACCGTCGATTTTTTGTACATACCCCCTGTTTCATTTATTTTAAGATTCTTGATATTTTATTATTAATATTTTCTTTTATAAATTTTTTTATTATGTATAAATATATTGTATTATATTTCTATATTAGTTTTAAAACAAACTTTATTATATTTTATATATAGTTTTTATAATATTATTTTCTTTTAAGTTTATAACGTTAGAAGTTTATACTTTTTATTTTAGAAGTTGAATTATTTCTCATTTGTGATTGGGCATTTTGTCCCATTTTCTATTGTTTAGGTCAATGACGAGACCTCTATTGTTTTTCTGTCAAATTATTGATGAGAAACGATGAATCTGAGACTGACTTTCTCTCCTCTTTCTCATTTTTGACTTTATGTCATTTCATCTGTTTTTGGTCGATGAAGAGACCTCTGTAATCCATTACCAGTCAAACTATTGATGAATAATGTTGGATCTAAGACCACCTCTTTTCTCTCCTCATTTCTTTCCCGTTTCAATTTTATTTTGAATTTTTTGGATCGATGAAGTCATGTATCTGCAAGACGAGATCCCACTGTTTTTGGTCCGTGCGACACAATTCAATTGGATTACGATCCTCAATAGCGTTTCTCTATCTGGTCCATAGCATGGAAATCAATACGCGACCTCCTAAAGTTTGACTTCTCTTATAAGTCGAACTACGACGGTTTAGCGTCACATTGGTCTCGATTCGAAGCGTCATCATCAAAGAGGAGAAGATTGGAATGGAGCTTGCACACAATGTCAAGGGTCAACGGAACCACTCCGTTCGGTAACATCTTTCTAATTCAAGTCTTTTAATCAACCACCGAGCGTTGTGAGTTCTAAGCAATAGAAACGTGGGAAATAATGAGTGGGGGCCTCCTCTCATTCGTCTAGAGTGTTTAGTGTATGCCCTTTGGGCAATATGCGACGCATTCGCTCCTACGCCTTAGGTACTAGCGTGTGTGTCCCGAGTTCCTTCCCGTTTAAGTGTGTCTTGGCCTAGTTCCTCTTTTCTCTCGCCCCCGTGCGATCGAAACTCTTTTCTCTCGCCCCCGCGCGATAGAGACTCTTTTCTCTCGCATCCTGGCGATTGAGATCCCCTCTCTTGCCCCCGTGCAATCAAGACCCCCTTTTCTCTCGCCTCTGTGTGATCGAGAGTGTTTTCTGTAGTTGGCCAAACTAATGCTGCTCTAATCTCTCATATCTGTTGAGAGTACGTAGGCATAGGATTGCGATAATCCTAGCGAGCACTTTTCCTTTTTCCCCCTTTAGGTAACCCGTACCTTTAAACCAATGACATACTACGTCCGTTCTATCGCAAATAGGTAACGCCTAAGTCTCCAATGGTCGAGCAGCAATACACCTTACTGCTAGAATGCGTGCGCTAGTATCGTCTACCTTTTCTCTCGTCCTCGTACGACCGAGAACACCCTATTTACCCGTTGTTAGCCTGAACTACATTTTGCTCTGATTTCTCGTACCAGATGAGAATACGTAGGCACAAGATGCGACATCTTGGCGAGCAATTACCCCGGTAGTTTCCCGAACTACGTTGACTCTGACTTTCCCATTGCACGAGGGAATATGTAGACATAGGGCGGCGATGTCCTATCGAGTCAGTTCTTTCTGTTTAGAATTAGCAGTCGTAGATAGTTTGTTTTTCACCCATAGACTAAACAACAAGCGTGGATCCCGTCAAATACGACGGACGTGAGGGGTGCTAATACCTTCCCCTTGCATAACCGACTCCCGAACCCGAGATTTGGTTGCGATGAGCTGTCTTATTCCCTTTTCGTAGGTTTTATCTGATCGTTTCCTTTCCCTCTCTTTGGGATAAATAACGAATGGTGGTGACTCTTCTGTCCTCCGTCGGCCCCTCTTCGCAGTGATGCGACAGCTGACAACTCTGCTGGGGACTTCTTTTGCAGTCTCGCCTTGTTTTATTTCCTGGCTGTCTGGGCTCCCTAGCCGTTGGCGAATCTGCTGGGGAATTTTCCCATCCCCTATGCGAGTCAATCCTAGCGTTTGTTTGCTTGTCTTTGAATGTGTATATATTTGTGTGTTGTATTTTGTATATTGTTGTATTTACATTTTCCGCACTATATTATTATTTGTTGTTATTGTGCTGTTGGGTGGTTGTTCCTTTGAGAGATAAGCCAAAACCCAGGCTTGAGGATACACATAGCGTTAGGTGGAAAGTAGTGAGGACTTGTATGTTAGGCATGCACTAGTCATTGCGAAATCTGCGTTCAGACGAGGTTTTCTGTTGAAGACATCCTATTCCGTACATTGGTCAGAAAAGGGTGTTGGATCTGAAAGCTGTCGACTCTGGAGACCGATCACTTGGGAGTCAGCTAAGTGAGGCCGCTTCGTTTGACTATGATGCCAAACCAGAAATGCTGAACGTATCATCGTTTCTCGAAAGTCTGTGACGCTGACGACTGCATAGGATGCCGAACCTTATCAGAGATTAGGTCCATACTTGTGAGAGGGATTGGGTTATGCAAGAAAACTTGACCTCCAACCTACCCGGTATTTTGGTTTTCACATCAGAGCGAACTTTTGAACTTGTCCAGTCAGCAGCGCAGTAGTTATTTCAGAGCTTTGTGGGATCTTTGATCCTTTGTTTGCTGCATTATCATTTTGCATTGCATTTCATGTGCATCTCATGTTTTCATGTCCATCCTTGGCCGGAACAAAGAGCTTACCCGTCTTTTGTCCAATCCGCAGTTGATTTCCCGACATTCGCATTGGATTTGAGTTAGTTTCTGGAGGAATCATGAACTCAAAAGAGCAGAGTCAGGTTGTTACGAGGGCAGAGTTTGAGATGATGAAGAATTAGTTGGATCAGCTCATGGAAGCCATGACAGCTATGACTAGAGGAGAGGCCAATGTTCAGAGAACTCCAGTGAACAATGTTGCTCAAGCTCAGCCTGTGCAGATTCTTGTTGGAGATCAAGAGCATACTATTGTCAGAGATAAAGGATCATCTTCTCTTCATGACTCAGATTATCAGAATTTTACTCTCTCTGTGCCAGATTCTCAAAGGGTTGTTCCGAAGGTTAATCCTAAGAACCCGCGGACTGTTGAGTTTATGAGAAGATATTGTCTGTTGGATGAAAAGCTTGATGTCCTAATGGATCAGGGTACCCTTAATCTGAATGCTTTGAGCATGTGTTTGGTGTCAGGCCTTGTGATGCCTCCGAAGTTCAAGACACCAGATTTTGAGAAGTACAAAAGGGATAGTTGTCTGAAGCAGCATTTGGTGATGTTCTGCAGAAGAGTGACCTCACATGTCCATAATGACAAGCTTATGATCCACTGTTTTTAGGACAGTCTGAGTAGGGCATCATTGAGTTGGTACATGTAGTTGGAGAGTGGTTGCATCCGTTCATGGTCAGATTTAGCTAATGCCTTTGTGAAGCAGTACAATTACAATCTCGACATGACTCCCAGCCGCATGCAGTTGCAGGAATTATCTCAGGCAGACAATGAATCTTTCAGAGCGTACGTGCAGAGGTGGAGGGAGTTAGCTGCTTGTGTTCAACCACCACTTTTGAACAGAGAATTGGTTGACCTGTTCGTGGATACCTTGCAAGGCCATTACTTTGATAAGATGATTGGTAGTAAGGTAGTGAACTTTTCTGACTTGGTGATAGCGGGAGAACGTATTGAGAGCGGAATTAAGAATGGAAAGATTTGAGACATCTCAGATAGCTCTGTTTATGAAAGCGAATCAATTGTCAGCTCTAAAGAGGAATGGGAGAGAGAAAGTAATGCTATCCTGGAATCTCCATTACCTCAGATTCAGTTTTCAAATGCTTCGAGTGTTCAGAGTCAGCAACCTGTTGGGTCTGTGTATCAGATATCTGCTCCCCTATAGAGTCAACATTCATACCATCATCAGCCGCGTCAGCACGCCTGATGAAGACCAAGGAAGCTAAAGAGGCATTTTACTCAGTTGCCAATGTCGTACAGTCAGATGTTGCCGGATATGATCAGAGGTGGGTTAATAGTGCCAAAGAAGATTAATCCAGAGGTTCCTCCGTATCCGCCGGATTTTAATGTCAACACCCGCTGTGAGTACCATGCTGGGGCACATGGGCATTCGACCGAAGACTGTAAGGTGCCGAAGAGCAAGATTCAAACTCTGCTTGACTCCAACATGTTCTCTGTCACACCTCAGGGTATTCAAATCAAAGATTTTCCTTCATCCAGTCATGTGGGTTCAGCTGTTAATGTTATGGGGGAATGCACCGAGAGTAGATGTTCAGAAGAGTATCAGACTGACTTCGACGAGCAATTCTAAAGATGGCTGGTTCAGCAACAAATCAAGACTTGAAAGCCCAGTTCCTCGAAGCTGAAAATCTTTTTATCATATCATTTCCTTTGCATTTGTAGTTTCTTTTCTGTTAAAGTGCGAACTTATTTGCAAATTTTATTTGTAGAACTTGTCTATTTTCAATTGATAATGATAATGAAATGAATATGCATGTTTTGATTAAATCCATTCGTGTTCACTCAGTATTGCTTTTTTTATTGATGTCAAACGCTTGTTTAAGCGGAATCCGAGGGAGGATGGCGAAATTGAAAGATGCGCAAAGCTTCCGATTGTATGCTTTTGAATAAACCTCTGCTGATGATGTACAAGCATTATTTCAAATCCCAAAACACCGGAGATATAAGGATGATAATCCCTTGTCAACCCTTTCGAGCCTAGTGGTAGGAGTTTCTTTCTGAAAGCGAAAAACCCTCAATCTTAACCTGGGGCAGGGTAGGTGTCAGTTAATTCGACTAAACATCCAAATTGCAAGAGGAGTGTTCCCATTCGAGGATCAATCAGACCTGTAGAGGTCGTACCTAAAAAAGCCGAAGAGTGAAACAGTCACAATCCTTTCAACAAGTCAGACCAGCCGGTGTCACACAATTTGTTCCGAAAAAGAAAATAAAAGAAAAAATAAAAAGCCCGCTAAGTTGATAACTTGAAAACAAGTGGCTTAGGCAAAAATTAGGGCATCCCGCTGGACTTCAAAATCAAAAGATACTCAAAAGATCCAGTCCAGGAAAAAAATAGAGAAATTGAAAAAATGACGAAAAACAAGTCGTGTGACACCAGACACCAAAGACGAAGAACGATTGACTGTCACTCCTGAAACTTGTGATTTCCTGAATCACCATTCCTGTCATCCAACCTATGAGAGGTGAACGCTTGTGTCGAATTAGCTGAACATAGAATTGGAGAATATCAAGGAGAGTGGGTGGGTTTAAACAGAACTTCGAGCCTGATATCCTTTCTTTCAAACCGTGAACCTGACCATGTTACAACCGTCAAAAGTCCTAATTAAAGCGGGTTTATTTCGAAAGCATACTTCGGTAAAGATTGCGTTGAAACTGACTCCTAAAAGGATTTTTCTTACCCTATGGGTATTGATATTGACATTCTGATAAGTGATGCGTTCACTAAATGTCACAACTTTTTTCCAGTGAACAGACTTGGATTTCAAAACTGTCATATGCATTGCATTAATATTATCATTTGCAAAATAAATTGTTTTACTTGCGAGTAAGCACTTGACATCAGGAGAGTTTCCACAGTGGAAAGTTCGATCCAGATAAGATGCAGAGCGCTTGAATACTCCGTTGAGCAGGGGCAAGCCATATCAGATGATCACCTAAAGGGAGTCAGCCATCTAAAGTCAGTTAATCTGGCGCTTTCAGGTCGAGATTCGGTAAATCTCTCGAAGTCAGCCAGGGGCACTTCTCTACAAATCAACCAATCAGGGGCAAATCACTTCAAGGCTGGGGCAGGTCACCCCAAGAGTACATATATTATCCTTACCCAGAAGGCAGTTAATCTGAAGTACCTCTCTGAGGTTTATGATGCTGAGGCAGTTCATATCAAACCAGCAGGATACAGAGCTTTCAGATCTCCTTTCGAGGAAGATTTATACATAGAACCCACAGGCTGGAGCAAGTTTGGAAAAAAGGAACTTTTCCTCTCCATATCTTCAGAGCTACTCAGAGATATTCAAGCAGGTGTAGTCAATCTTCAAGTTTAAGATGACTGTTGGGAAGTCGTAACGCTTCACCTGTCTTCCCCAGCAAAATTCCAATCATACTTGGCACATCCGGTTATTCCCAGTGGAGTTGGCTTCACTTCTTCAACATTTATTTTGCTGGAGTGCTTCTTTCACATCCAACTTTCCCCCAGCAGCCCGAGCCTGCATCTGCGTTTCTGCATATAGTTATCATCTTTGCATTACATCCTCAAATGCATAGCATTTCCATTTCATATGGAGCATTACGCCAAAAAAAATTCAAACATGTGCATGTGAAGCATAAGCCAGTTTTTGTTAGCCTTCTGTGACAACCTGAATCAACTTTTCAATCAAGACAGTGGCAAAACACTAATGGCCTGGTTCAGTCAACTCATCTGCTTACTTTTGGGTTTCAGATTGTACGTTGGTCGTTCTTTGTCCGTCAGCCCTCTGATGATGACATCTCCAAACAGATTTTCTTTTTCCGTCATCCCTCTAATGATGACATCTCCAAGCATATTTTCTTTTTCCGTCAGACCTCTGATGATGACATCTCCAAGCAGATTTTCTTTGTCCGTCAACCCTCTGATGATGACATCTCCAAGCAGATTTTCTTTGTCTGTCACCCCTCTGATGATGACATCTTCAAGCAGATTCTTTGTCCGTCAGCCCTCTGATGATGACATCTCCAAGCAGATTTTTTGTCCGTCAGCCCTCTGATGATGACATCTCCAAGTAGTTTTTCTTTGTCCGTCAGCCCTCTAATGATGACATCTCCAGCAGATTTTTATCGGTCAGCCCTCTGATGATGACATCCCCAGCAGATTTTTGTCTGTCAGCCCTCTGATGATGACATCCCCAGCAGATTGTTTTCTCTCCCATCTACTCTTAGACGATATGATTTTGGATATGGTTCCTCTCTGTTTACTCTTAGACGATGTAATTTTGGATATGATGCTTCTCTCCATCTATCATTAGACGATGTGAGTGATTTGGATATGATGCTTCTCTCCGTTTATCATTAGACAATGTGAGTGTTTTGGATATGGTTTTCTCTCCTATCATTAGATGATGTGATTTTGGATATTCTTCCTATCTACCATTAGACGATGTGATTTTGGATATTATTCTTCCTGTCTACCATTAGACGATGTGATTTTGGTTTGCTTCCCGTCTATTATTAGACGATGTGATCTTTGGATACGGTGTTCTTTTCGACGACGTACGACTGGGTTCCAATTTTTTACCATCCCGACAGACTGCAAATTTTTGGGTTCTTTTTGTATTCAATCACCTTTTACCTTGAACGCCTGAAAGCGGTTGCTTTTCATCCATTCAGGTCCAAGTCGATTGAATAGGGGCAGCTGTTGCACCCTAAAATTTGCCCACCAGTTTTCCGACTTTGACTGGCTTTTGCTTTGTTTTCATCTACATATCATTTTTCGCATTTTTGCCCGTGATATCAGCCAGATTGAATTTATCAGGATTTTAGCCGCTTGGCTCGCGTTTCCGGCGATTCAATCAATTCAAACGAGAAGTTCAGTGTCGGAATCGAGCGAAAGTCACTCTCCTCCTGATGATTCAATCTGTGTCGATAATATCGGCGCATTTCGGTGCTCGCCTGTTTTCCATGGCATTTTTGCATTTTTATTGTTATTTTAGTCTTATTTAATTAGGTAGAATAGTTTTTGTTTTATATTTTTAATTATGTAGAAAGTTTTTAAATAGAATAGGTTTTTTATTTTTTTAATATAGACTTTATTTGTTGGTTTTTTATTAGTTTTAGAATATAGTTTTATTTTGGATTTTATTTAGAGTTTCTTTTAAATAGTTTAAATATTTTCTTTTTAGAAGTAACCTTTTAGTTAGTTTTTTAAAAATAGTTTAGAAGTAACCTTTTATTAGAAATAGGAGTTTATTTATTAAATATGTGTCTCTATTAGGTTGTTTTTTTTTTAATATAGATATGTATTTATTTAAATTATTTTCTTAGAACTTTAGTTTAGTTTATTAATTAATTATTTAATTAGGTTTAATTATTTATTAGTTAGAATATTAGTTTAATAGTCATTTTTGTTAATTATTAGAACCAACTTTTTATTAACGGTGCATCACCATCAGCATTAATTCAACATTAGCATGTAATTAATCTATCATTCAGCATTTTAATCAAAGTCAGTTAATTAACCAAGTCAAGTGCCACATGTCGGAATTCTGCTATAAAAACCACTGTTCACTTTCTCTAACCTCAGAACCCTAGTCGTACTATTCATCACTTCTGACCTTGGGACACACAAACCCTAACCCTAGGTCAGCCGCCCCCTTCCTCCATCAACTTCATCATTTTCACTCAACACCTTCATCTCCAAATCCAACCACTACCCAAAAATTCATCTTCATCTTTTTAACAGAAAATACAACAGAACCCTCTCACCACCGTCTTCACTTAACCTTCATCATTCTCATTACCATTCCTCCATTAACATTCTTCAAACAAACCTTCCATCTCAACCCAAAAAAAAAAACAAACGAAGCTCGTAATGGAACCCATACAAACCCATTCAACAACCTCACACCCATTTTTCAAACCCATCAACAACATCAAACTCCTATTCATCAACATCCATCGTGGACTAAACCCTCTCCATATCTTCTTCAGTTTCAGACAACCCACCATCAACCTCGTTTCACCGTCAACCCACCGAAAACCCCTCGACCCAGAACCTTCATATTCTTCCAAAACTCATTCAAATCGTCATCAGTTTCACTTCATCTTCACAAACAACAAACAACAGAACCCACAAAATTTCTCCAAACACATCCTCAAACCTTCTTCAACCCAGCCATCATGAACTGAAACACCAAACACTCACAGATCCACTCCTTTCGCCGGAAAAACCAACCGTTCCTCCTCATTTCGCAACCACAACCGTCCTCCACTTCAAATAACCTCGCATCGCCCTCAAAAACCTTTCCAACACAACCTACGATACCGCCATTTCCGTCACCTTCATCAACTCGACCAAACTTCAAATCAAGTAACCCCAACCAGATTCGAACCCAAACTTCAGTGGAACCTCAAATCGAAACTTTCTCCCATCCATAAATCTTCTCCAACCCACTATTAATTCGTTTCCCCAACTGAAACCCACACCCTAAATTCTCTCCTTCAAATCCGAAGCTCAAACGCAAACAGAAGTTGTTGAAATTTGGGATAACTGGAAACGAAAATGGAGAGAGGAGAGTGATTTTAGAGAATTGGTTTTGAAACGATTGAGAGAGAGGGATGTTGGAGGTTGATTTTGACAGAGGGTGAGTGAGCATTTGGAAAACGAAAAAAGAGAGAGGTAGGAGAAGAGGAAAACAATATCGGTCTACGAAGAAGAGGATTTGCTTTTTTATTTTTATTTTTCATTTTGTTGTTTGCTGTGGATTTGGGCTTGCCGTAACCCATTTGATCACGGCCGTCGGTTTTTTGTACATACCCCCTGTTTCATTTATTTTAAGATTCTTGATATTTTATTATTAATATTTTCTTTTATAACTTTTTTTATTATGTATAAATAAATTGTATTATATTTCTATATTAGTTTTAAAACAAACTTTATTATATTTTATATATAGTTTTTAATAATATTATTTTCTTTTAAGTTTATAATGTTAGAAGTTTATACTTTTTATTTTAGAAGTTGAATTATTTCTCATTTGTTATTGGGCATTTTGTCCCATTTTCTATTGTTTAGGTCGATGACGAGACCTCTATTGTTTTTCTGTCAAATTATTAATGAGAAACGACGGATCTGAGACCGACTTTTTCTCCTCTTTCTCATATTCGACTTTATGTCATTTTATCTGTTTTGGTCGATGACGAGACCCCTGTAATCCATTACCAGTCAAACTATTGATGAATAATGTTGGATCTGAGACCACCTCTTTTCTCTCCTCATTTCTTTCCCGTTTCAATTTTATTTTGACTTTTTTGGATCGATGAAGTCCTGTATCTGCAAGACGAGATCCCACTGTTTTTGGTCCGTGCGACACGATTCAATTGGAGAACGATCCTCAATATCGTCTCTATCTGGTCCATAGTACGGAAATTAATACGCGACCTCCTAAAGTTTGACTTCTCTTATAAGTCGAACTACGACAGTTTAGTGTCACTTTGGTCCCGATTCGAAGCGTCATCATCAAAGAGGAGAAGATTAGAATGGAGCTTGCACACAATGTCAAGGGTCAACGGAACCACTCCATTCGGTAACATCTTTCTAATTCAAGTCTTTTAATCAACCACCGAGCATTGTGAGTTCTAAGCAATATATACGTGGGAAATGATGAGTGGGGGCCTCCTCTCATTCGTCTAGACTGTTTAGTCTATGCCCTTTGGGCAATATGCGATGCATTTGCTCCTACACCTTAGGTTCTAGCGTGGGTGTCTCGAGTTCCTTCCTGTTTATGCGTGTCTTGGCCTAGTTCCTCTTTTCTCTCGCCCTTGTGCGATCGAAACTCTTTTCTCTCGCCCCCGTGCGATCGAGACTCCTTTCTCTCGCATCCTGGCGATTGAGATCCCCTCTCTTGCCCCCGTGCAATCGAGACCCCCTTTTCCCTCACCTCCGTGCGATCGAGACCATTTTTTGTAGTTGGATGAACTACGCCTGCTCTGATCTCTCATATCTGTTGAGAGTATGTAGGCATAGGATTGCGATAATCCTAGCGAGCACTTTTCCTTTTTCCCCCTTTAGGTAACCCGTACCTTTAAACCAATGACATACTGCGTCTGTTCTATCGCAAACAGGTAACGCCTAAGTCTCCAATGGTCGAGCAGTAATACACCTAACTGCTAGAATGCATGCGCTAGTATCGTCTACCTTTCCTCTCATCCACGTACGACCGAGAACACCCTGTTTACCCGTAGTTATCCTGAACTACGTTTTGCTCTAATTTCTCGTACCAAATGAGAATACGTAGGCACAAGATGCGACGTCTTGGCAAGCAATTCCCCCCGTAGTTTCCCGAACTACGTTGACTCTGACTTTCCCATTTCACGAGGGAATACGTAGGCATAGGGTGACGATGTCCTATCGAGTCAGTTCTTTCCGTTTAGCATTAGCAGCCGTAGATAGTTTGTTTTTCACCCATAGACTAGACAACAAGCGCGGATCCCGTCGAGTACGACGAACGTAAGGGGTGCTAATACCTTCCCCTTGTGTAATCGACTCCCGAACCTGAGATTTGGTTGCGATGACCTGTCTTATTTCCTTATCGTAGGTTTTCTCTGATCGTTTCCTTTCCCTCTCTTTGGGATAAATAACGAATGGTGGCGACTCTTCTGTCCTCCTCCAGCCCCTCTTTGCAGCGATGCGATAATGTACAGGCATTTTTCAAATCCCTAAACACCGGAGAGATAAGGAGGTAATCCCTAGTTAACCCCTTTGAGCCTAGTAGCAGGAGTTTCTTTCTGAAAACGAAAAACCCTCAATCTTAACCTATGGTAGGTGTCAGTTAATTTGACCGAGCATCCAAATTGCAGAAGGGAATGTTCCCGTTCGAGGATCAACCACACCTGTATAGGTCGTACCTAAAGGACCACAGTGGTTATCCAAGGAGTGAGACAGTCACAGTTCTTCCAACGAGTCAGACAAGCTGGTGTCAAACGATTTGTTCCCGAAAAAAAATCAAAAAATAATAATAAAAAGCCCACTAAGTCGATAACTTGAAAACAAGTGGCTTAGGCAAAATTAGGACATCCCGCTGGACTTCGAGAGAAGTTATACTCTAAAGAGTCAGTCCAGGAAAAAATAGGTAAAATCGAAAAAGTGACGAAAAAAAAGTCGTGTGACTCCGGGCACCAAAGAGAAAAAGCGAGTGTTTGTCACACCGAAAACTTGTGGTTTCCTAAACCATCACTCCTGTCATTCAACCTTTGAGAGGTGAGTGCTTGTGTCGAGTTAGCTGAATATAGGATTGAAGAACATCAAGAAGGATGGGTGGGTTAAAACAAACATAGAGCCTTATATCCTTTCCTTCTATAACCGTGAACCTGACCAAGTTACCACCTTCAAAAGTCCTAATTGAAGCAGATTTGTTTCGAAAGCATACTTCGGTAAAGATTGCGTCGAAACTGACTCCTAAAAATATTCTTCTTACCTTGTGGGTATTGATATTGACATTCTGATAAGTGATTCATTCACTATGTTACAACTTTTTTCCAGTGAACAGACTTGGATTTCAAAACTGTCATATGCATTGCATTAATATTATCATTTGCAAAGCGATTTTTTTTACTTGCGAGTAAGCACTTGACATCAGGAGAGCTCCTACAATGTGAAGTTTGATCGAGGTAAGATGCAAAGCGCCTGAGAGCTCCGTCGAGCAGGGGCATGCCAAAGGATCACATAAGAGGAGTAAGTCATTCCAAGATTCAGTTAATCTGGGGCAACCAGGTCGAGATTCATCAAATCTCTCGAAGGCCAGTCAAAGGTGCCATTTCCTAAGGTCTGTTAATCTGGGGCAATCAGGTCGAGATTCAATAAATCTCTCGAAGTCAGAGGCACTTCTCCAAATTAGCCAATCAAGGGCAGAGTCATTTCAAGGTCGGGGCAAGGCCACCCCAAGAGCACAACAACTATCCTTATCTAAAACGGAAATTAACCTGAAGTACCTCTTCGAGGTTCAAAGTGCTAAAGCAGTCTAAATCAAACTGTCAGAGTACAGAAATTTCAAGTTTCCTTTCGAGGAAGGTTTTACAGAAATCCCATAGGTTGGGGCAAAATTGGAAACAAAAGAGACTCATTCCTCTCCATATCTTCAGAGCTTATCAGAGTTATTCAAGCAGGTTCAGTCAACCTTCAAGTTAAATACGAATGTCAGGAAGTCATAGAAATTATCCCCTGACCCATATCAAACCTGTATCCAGATAGAGCATTTCTCAACCTCATTTGCACCTGACCTTTCACAGAAAACCTAAAGCCCAATCACACTTGGCACATCCAGTGGAGTTGCTACGTCTCTATCCCTACAAAGTGAAGATGTCAGACCAGAAGTATCTCGCCAACGATAATATACAGTCGAGATCAGTCCCTCCCCATCAGGTTGAAACTTCATAGAGTCAAGGATATCCTCAGCAGGTCGAGATTGATATCTCCAGCAGAGTAGGATCGTCTCTAGCAAGTAGAATGGGATTATCCCCAGTAGCGGAACCAATTCATAGTTTCGTCTTCCCCACAGAGTCTAGAAGTTTGACTCCTTTTCCCTCAGAGTTTAGATCATTGACTCATTCCAAGGCGGAGGTTGTTATTGTTGGGTTTATTCCTTATTTCCCCAAGCAGAGGTTAACGTTGATTCCCTCATCGCCTCATCCCCAGCCAAGTCAGTGGAGTAGTTTTCTTCCCCGAGATTGTTTATCTCCATCCTCAGCAGAAAGAGCTTGGGACGGTTCCCTAGTAGATCTTATTCATAATCCCTAATAGATAGCAGATTAAATCTTTAGCAGAGCGGAATCTCCGACAGAATAGAGCTATTCCTCAGCAATTCGCTTCGTTTCCCCAGCAGAGTTGTCTGTTCCCCAGAATGTTATATTCTGGCAGACCATCCAGGGCTGATTTCCCTGGTAGAGTGGAGTTATTGTCTCCAACCAAGTTGTTTGTTCCCCAGAAGAGTTGTGTTCTGATAGGCCATCCGGGATGTTTTCCTCAGCAGAGTTTGATTTTGATCCCCAGCGGAGTGGATTTGTGCTTAGCAGAACAGTTTTACCCAGAAGTCTTCTCGGAGGCCATCCAAGGCTTGTATTCCCTAGCATGAGCCTGTTTTCACTAAGCGTGTCTAGTCTTTCCCCAGCGGAGTTTGGTTGCCTCTCTTTAGCATTTACTTTTCTAAAGTGGTTCCTTTGCATTTGCATCGTGCATAACATCCTCCCAAATGCGTAGCATTTCCATTTCGTATGGAGCATTACGCCATATTCAAACATGTGCATTTGAAACATAAGTCAGGTTGTTACCTCTTTGTTTTCAGGTGTATCTCCAGCAACTATCAGTATATTTCTCCGACCTGTGTGGTATCCAGACCTCCATCAAGATCTTTGACGGATTTTCTCATCTTATCATTCTTTCCAACAGACTCTATTTATTCAAGTTCATATTTCTCCAATGGATTTCTTCATCCAGATGGTGAATCGACGGATGTTCTTCTCAACTTAGGGTTGAGTCGGCCTTTAGGTTCGATGCTCGCTTTTATTTAGCGAATAACTGACGATGAAGTCAGATGATTTTGAGAGCTGACGGCGAAGTCAAATGATTTTTGAGACTGACAGCAAAGTCAGATTATTTTGAGAACTGACGGTGAAGTCAGATGATTTTGAGAGCTGACGGCGAAGTCAGATGATTTTTGAGAACTGGTGGTGAATTCAGATTATTTTGAGAGCTGATGACGAAGTCAGATGATTTTAGGAACTGACGGCGAAGTCAGATGATTTTGAGAACTGACGGCGAAGTCAGATTATTTTGAGAGCTGATGGTGAAGTCAGATGATTTTGGGAACTGACGACGAAGTCAGATGATTTTGAGAACTGACGGCGAAGTCAAATTATTTTGAGAACTGACGGCGAAGTCAGATGATTTTGAGAACTGACGGTGAAGTCAGATTATTTTGAGAACTGACGGCGAAGTCAGATGATTTTGAGAACTGACGGTGAAGTCAGATTATTTTGAGAACTGACGGCGAAGTCAAATGATTTTGAGAACTGATGGCGAAGTCAGATTATTTTGAGAGCTGATGGGGAAGTCAGATGATTTTGAGAACTGACGACGAAGTCAGATTATTTTAAGAGTTGACGGCAAAGTCAGATGATTTTGAAAATTGACGGCGAAGTCAGATTATTTTGAGGGATGACGGTAAAGTCAAATGTTTTTACAGATTTGATGTTTAGTTCTGACGGTGAAGTCATATGTTTTTACAGATTTGATGTTGGGTTATAACGACGAAGTCAGATGTTTTTACAGATTTGATGTTGAGTTCTAACGGCGAAGTCAGATGTTTTTACCGACTTAATGTCGAGGCCTGACGGCGAGGTCAGATGCTTTTACCGACTTGATGTCGAGGCCTGATAGCGAGGTCAGATGTTTTACTTGATATTGATGACTGACGGCGAGGTCAGATGCTTTCACTTGATATCAATGACTGACAGCGAGGTCAGATGTTTTTCTCAACTTTGGTTTGGGCAGGCCTTCGGGCGCGGTGCTCGCTTTTATTTAATAGATGCCTGACGGTGAGGTCAGAGGTTTCTTCCATCTGCGGGTCGATGCTTTCCAATTGATAACAAGTTAGTTTTCCTCGGGATTTTTGTCCCCGTAAACAAGTTTATTCAGTTTCAGTTTCATTCTACGGTTGTCAAATTTCTGGGTTCTTTGGTATTCAACCGTCTTTTACCTCAAATGTTTGAAATTCGTTCACCTTTCATCCTTCAGGTCCAAGTCGCTTGAATAGGGGCAGCTGTTGCACCCCAAAATTTGACCAACCTCTTTTCTTAATCTTTGGCTTATGTTTCATTGCATTTTTGCATTTTTGCATTTGCATAGCATAGTTCTTACAGGGGATGAAGTGATTGTTTGTTTATCATCCAAGGGGAGAGCCTTATTGACCACAAGCTCAAGCAGAGGCATTGGTAGAGGTTGTTGTGTGTATGTCATCATCATGAAGTTATCAGAGCTCCTAGAGAGGAGGTGTGTGCCACAACATTATCAAGGAATCATCAAAAGGTTGTCAAGGGGTCCATGAAGATTTATCATTGGTGTGATCATGAGGGAGAGGCTTTTTGAGTACCTCATAGGTCATGGTGGAGTGGGAATGGTCACCTGGTTCATCTGCACAATGCTTAGGCAAAAAGGGTGAAATTAGGGTTTCAATTTTAATCAGGATAAATTTATTTTTTGGAGCAAGAATTGTTTCCATGGTCTTGCATATGTCCTAAGGTGTTTGGGGATGGGATATTGATCATCAATTTTAATCAGAATAGCTTCAATTGATCAGTCAATTGAAAATCAGGAGATTTGGGGGGAAAGTCAACTATGCAGTGAAAAAGTCAACTCTTGACTTTTTGGGGTCAAGATCATGTTCCTCAAGTCCAATATGGCCAATGGATGGAATTTGATCAAGAAAAGTCAAGGGAATCATGAAAAATCAAGAATTGTTGAAAGTTGTCGTTTTGGGGAACTAGGGTTTTAGAAACTTTCCATTTATGAAAAGTTTCATGGTTGAAGCAGCCATCTTCAAGGCCATTTTTCTTCACGATCAAGGTTTCAAATGGACTTGGCTCAAACATCAAAGTGGTTCCTTGTATTTTAAGCTTTATTTTGAGTACCAATTCATAATCATATGATACTTGGAGCTCAAGTTATGATCAATCAAAGTTGGAGATTTTTAATGACTTCAAAGTTGGCAAGTTGGACAGATTTTTGCACTCACTTTGCAAGCCAATTTTCATCACTTTCTTGATATCAAATGAAGCTTTATCCCAAATGAAAGTTGTAGAGCATGTTACAAGCTTTCCAAAAAGTCTAAGAAGTCCTCCATATGATTTGTGAAGCTCGAGTTATGGATGCGCAAAGTTGAAGAAAAATAAGCCAAATCCATAACTTAGAATTTTTTTTCTAAGTTATTCATGAACAGCTTGCATGGTATGATTTTCAACATCATTTTTCATGGTCTTCCAATCGTTAAATCAAGATGATTTTAACACGAAAATTGTTCCTTGCCATGCCCTCTTTACTTAGAGCTCAAATTCAAGCCAAGATGATTCTTATACACCAAGATATCTTTGCTCAAAGTTGGTAGTTTCAACATTTTCACAAGGCATGAAGTATGAACATTTTAGCATGTTTATGCATTTCAGTTAGGCATCCCCTTCACTCCTCAAACCATGTGCATGAAGCTGCATTGGGAGCCCACCAAACATTGCCTAAAAGAGCCAAACCAAGGCATGTACCTCTTTGCCCCATTTTTAAATCTTTTGCCAAAACAAGGAAAAGACAAGCAGCTGCTCTTGTTCTATTTCCTGCAGCCCAGCTATTTTGCTCTCTTCACTCACAAGAAACCTACAAGAAGTCAAGGATGCAGGTCTGCTCATGTACCATCTTCATGATCAACCATTGATTCAAAAATCACCATGAAAATGCAAATCTGTCCATTCAATTTTTACCATGGTGAAACTCCTCCAAGCCTGATTTCACTCCATATTTAAGCTAAATATCAGTCAACACAAACCCTAGCCACCATTCAGCATAAAGAAATCAGAAACAAGCTTTCTTCCAACTCTCTCATTTTGTGAGCCATTTTTTTTTCAAACCTTTCAAAACACCAAAAACTGCCTGGTGCAAACTGCATACAAGAAGCCCTTTTAACCATAGAACCACTTCAAAAATCATCCACACAATCTCAAAATCATATGTAGAAGGTGTCCAAGCTCTTAAACCAGCCAAAAACCTCATTTCCTCAAAAGTCAACCCTCAACCAAGGAAACTTTGACTTTTCACACAAAATCAGACAAATCCTTGCTCAGGCCTACTTCACCCATCTCAACACTTCTAACACCTTTGGTTTGAGGTGTATCAATTGTCCCAAACATTCAAAAACCTCCGCATCACTTGTTTTTGGATCTGTCACAAAATTCTTTCCATTTTTCTTCAAGTGTAAGAAAGCTGCTAAGTTCTGTTTGATATTGGCTGGAGATCTTCAAGGTATTCTCTTACTGCTAGCTTGCTTTTAGGAGATCTACAAGAGGTATGTAGCCCTAAATATCCTCATTATGCATCATGTTTAAAATACAACTTTGCTGTCAAAACTGTGTGGAAGTTTGAGTTTGTCAACTCATGTCTATTGTTGATTCTACTTGATTCTCATACTAAAATCTGTTTGTGTTTGTTGAAATGGAAATTGTCATGTTGATGAAGGTAGTTAGACTATTTATTGAATGGATGTTAACATGGTCATGTTAGAATTCACAATTTTGTTGTTTAAACTATAGCTGAGTTGAGGTTGTTCAACCTATACTTGCTTATTTTGAATTAATGTTGGTATTGTGATAACAAACTGGGTTGATGTTTATGTTTTCAAACAGAACTTCTTTGATTATGTTTTTATGTTGGAAATTTTTAGTCATGTTGTGTGAATTTGCTGTTGGAGTTATGTATGTATGCTCAGTCTTAATAAAGGCATTGGCTGTTCAAACATGATGCATTAATCTGCTGTCCAGTTTCTGTTTGAAGTTTGTCAACTCATTGGTTCACCACTGCTCTAAAACTGTTTTTCATACTAAAACCTGTTGGTGAAATAACAGCTGCCCTGTCATGTATGTATTGATCAGTTTGTTTGACTTAGCATTATAATGTGTTGCTGCTCCTACCAAAACTTTCTTGCTCAATTGGGTTTTCATCCTGTTTTCCATGATCTGCTGTTGAGGGCTATGTCTTTGTAAAGGCATATTTCATTTGGAATTCATCAAATGAATGAAACACTAAGGATGTTGTTTAGTCTAGGTTTTTGAACTTTGAGATTTATGTCCTGCTATTGAAATGATTCATGATGGTTGGCATGTTGTGCTAGAGGTTTTGGTGCTAGAATGGTTGATTCTTTTTTATATGTATAAGTGTTGTTGAATTACAACTGAGAAAAATATGTGTTTGTGGATCTGTCAATCCATATTGACATACCATTGAGTCTGTTGACTCTTTTGCTTAAGGTACTATGGGCCTGTTTTGATTTCACCTACCTGTTAGACTGTTTTTAGAACTGACTTCAGGCTTGGAGGTAGTGTTCTGATCTTAGAATTGCTAAGAGTATGTTTGTGAATCTCCATTTAGTATATTTGGATTAGTCTAGCATTTGGTGAGATGCATAGCTTTGACCTATAGTGGAAGTTTTCTTGAGAGTTTTTTTTTTACTGTTGTGTGCCTCAACTTTGGTTGAGTCTATGAGGGAAGTTGGCTTTGGTTATGTGAACTGAGTTCATGTTGTGCTGTTGTTTTTCTTTAAGGGGTTTGTTTTTGTTTAAAACTGTTGCTGGCAAGCAATGCTCTCATAGCTGCCCCTGTTCAGTTTTATTCTTGAACTGAGTTTGTTAACTCAAATTAATCTGCTATCAAGATGGGATCCCTATGTTTAAGTGTTATGCTTGGTACTTGAGTTTGTTTGGTTAGAAGTAGGCAGCTAGGTTTGTGATCATGAGGTTTTTGGTCTGCTAAACCTTTGAGAGCAGTTTTGCTACTGTGACTGTTTGGTGAACTAGATTTGGATAGCAAGTAAGGACTGTCTTGATTTAGATTGATTAATTTTGCTTATAGGTCATTTAAGTTGAAAGCATGTGTCAACATGTCTTTTTCATTCTGTATTAAACTCCTTGATGGCAGTTGGTCATAAACTCTTAGGAGTAGATTTAGTTTGCATCTAGAACTTTGTGGATCCACCTATTTAGACATATATAGGTCTTGTATGTGTCTATGTCTTGTTTTTATTTTATCTTGTGCCATAAGCAAGTCTGCCATGAACTGTTTGACATCGTAGGTCACAATGTTTGGTTTACTCATGTTAATAACATCATGACATCTTACCGCAAGCCAACTGCCATGACTTGGCAGCCCCTGGATGTTAGTGCTTTTGCTAATAGTTTATTTTAGAGATTCATAGATGTTGATGTCATTAAGTCTTGGTATGTTGAGTTTGCATTTGGTCTAAGTTTGTGTTAACCATCTTGCTTGATTATTTTCAACTCATGTTTGTTCTTGCCACTCATGTGCCAATATCTTGTTCCATCATCTTTTGATCAATCTTTCTGTTAGAACTCATTCTATATTGAATTTAAAATATGAGCAAACCCCCACTTGTGTGTAATTGTATCTGTTTTGGTCTTTTGTTTCCAAATTGAATTTCCAAACTCATACTTGCATGTTCATTCGTGTTTCAAAATGTGTGCATTATTTGAAGATTTGGTTGGCACCATCATCATCCTTGTGAAAAAAAAAAGCAGTTTAGACTCAAACTTTGTGAAAATTGATTGAGATTTGCTTCAGTTGTGTCTAAACCGTTTTTGAATTTCACTTGAATCTTGCCTTGAGAAGTTGCCCAGCCTGCGCATTTGACAAGGTACATATGCACATGAGGTGGCTTGATACAACGGATGTATCGCCACCCCAGTGGTTAATTGTCTTGCCTTAAGAACTTGCCATGCCTTTGAAACCTGTGTTTGACCCTCAGTGAGGGCGTTTTTGCATTATTTTTCATTATTTTAATGTTTTCATATTTTTCTTTCCTTTTCCATCAATGTGTGCACGCGCGTGAGTTAGCTGGACCGACTTTGCTTTGTGCCTACAACACCAAGGTCATGAGTTCTACTCTTGGTGTAGGCAATTTCTTTTTTTTTTTTTAGCAACTTGCTTTATTTTATTTTATTTTTATTTTTATTGTTTTCTTATTTTGTTTTTATTTATTTAGAAATAGTTCTAAACATCATAAAATCCCAAAAAAATAATATTATTCTCATATTTCTAATGTGTTAAATTATTTTTCATCATTTTTATTTTATTTTCCATTTATTTTTATTATTTTAATTAAATTTACAAATTAATGTATTTTGTGGCTTGTCACTTGTTCATTGCATGTTTTACTCCCCCCCTATTCCTTGTGTGTTGCATCCTTTCTTTGCATCATTTGTTTGCATTGCATGTTCACTTATTCCGGTCAATTTCTTTTCTTTCTCATTTCATTTGTGAGTGAATTATTTAGTGTTTACTTGGCCTTGTGCCATGATCCCCTTGGGATTCCTAGTCCCTCCGTTCAGGATGGGAGTAGGATAGACATTAGGTGTTCAATCCTTTGCATGATAACATTAGGATAGTTTCATTCCCTTTCATCCCAACTTTAAGAGCATTGTGTATGACAACATTAGGGTCCAGTTTCCCCTTTAGTATGTGTCTTTCTCCTCTCATCTCCTAAACGCTTCAAAACACTTAATAAAGATCAATTTGTGTCGTACGCTACGAGCCGTAAGTACTTGAGAAATGATGATTGGGGGGCCTCCTCTCAACTGTCTAGAGTGTTTAGCGTATGCCCTTTGGGTGATATACGACGCATTCGCTCTCGAGTCATAGTCTTTAGTGCGACATGAGTTTCAAACCATAACTCAATTCACTTCTTGTCTTAAAAAACACAAAACAAAAACATCACACCTTTTTTTATCCTTCAGGATTAATAAAAATCAGTTTTAGAAAGAGTGTTGTTAAGCTTTGGTTCTACCGCAAGCAGGCATTGTCCCTAACTGCTAGAACTAAGGTTTAACCCTACTCAGTCTAAAACACTTAAACCAACCTGTGGTCGTGTCAACCCGAACTACGTTTGCTCTGATTTCTCATACCAGACGAGGATACGTAGGCACAAGACGGTGATGTCTTGGCGGGCAACCTTCCCCCACCTTCACCCGTAGTTTCCCGAACTATGTTGACTATGACTTTCCCATTGCACGAGGGAATACGTAGGCGTAGAACGGCGATGCTCTATCGAGTAATTTTTCTTTTCTTTTGCCCCCGTGAGCCTTTAGTATAGATAGTTTATACACCCTTTTAGATAGACAACAAGCGTGGATCCCGTCGAGTACGACGGACGTGAGGGGTGCTAATAACTTCCCCTTGCGTAACCGACTCCTGAACCCGAGATTTGGTTGCGATGACTTGTCTTTTCCCTTTTCGTTAGGTTTTCTCTGATCGTTTCCTTTCTCTCTCTTTGGGATAAGTAACGGACGGTGGCGACTCTTTTGTCCTTGTCGGCCCCTCTTCGCAGCGATGCCACACTAACGTATATCCTACTCCAAGCTTAATCAGAAATTAAGTCGGTCTATGAGGCCTTAAGGGAGCATGCAAAGACAAGACAAAAAACAAGGAAAGCAAGGAAAAAACAGCAGCTACAACGGTGCTTCCTGCATAAAACAGCAGTGAAATCCAGCACACAAGCAAGATAGTTTATAACAACACATATTTTCAGACAGAAACATGTGTAAAAAGAAGCAGGTAACATGGATGCACAATTAACAGCATGTCAAAGTTCAAAACAGCAGGTGTGAAAGCGCGTGCAGCTTGTATACATGAACACTTAAAGCAACACCTTAAGCAAGCAACGATCATCAATAAGCATGCATATCAAGCCAAACCAAACATCAAGAGTGCAAACATCCAAGACTAAGCACAAACAAATTCCACGAGATTGTACAATTAAACATTCAATAGGATCGTCATGGATTCAACACCAATTAACGAATTCGAACGATTATGCGATTACAGAATCGGAAACAAACATAAGCATGTGATACACATCCAGCAAGATAAGCATTAATAATCAACAATCAACAATGTGCAAACAATTATGCAACATGATCAACACACCAAGAATGCAACACGATGATCATAAACGTTCGTCAACAGAAATTCGAAAGTCGTGTGTCGAAGAAACACAAGCATGCTATCAAGAATGATGGAAAAGGTAAAAAATAATCCACATAAATGCATCACATCACTACATGAAGTTTAAGGATGAAAAGGAACCCAAACAAGCAAGAAAGTGCAAGAAAAATGCAATTTGTCCCAGTGGTAATCGATTACCATGATCAGGTAATCGATTACCCCTTTGAAAAATGACCAGAAACGTGAAAAATAGGCAGGCCAATCGATTACCTGATAGTGGTAATCGATTACCACTGAAACAGAGGCAAAAAATCAACTTCCAAAAGCACTTTTCAACAGCAAACAACTTATTTGATCATCCAAATGAGCAAGCAATCAACTGTGCATGAAAATTAGGTCATATCACAACAATCAAACACCAATTACATCAAATAAACAACAAGATCAAAGATCAAATCAACACAAATGGATCAAAATGCAACAACAACCAAAGATCTACATTGTAACATGCAAGATTAAGCAATATCAAAGCTAGATCTAGAAATTACTAACAAACAAAGCCGTGAATTGCTTTGGTAAGTGTTGTTAAGCTGCAATTAATAGATCCAAGCAAGAAATCCAAGGACCTATGAAACTTTAACAAGAAAACTTGAAGATCCAAGCAAGAATCCACAAATAAGAAAAAAAACTCTTCCAAAAGTGATTCCAACAACTTAATTCAAGATCCAAATGAACTGCAAAACCAGAATTGATCAAATGATGAAGATGCAATGAAGGTTTAGCTCAAGGATTCACAAATTGCAATGCACAATTTATGAAGCTTTTGGTTATAGAGCTTTGGTGGAAGGTTCTGGAATGAGAGAAAAGTTGAGAGAATTGAAGTGAGATGTGTAGAAAAATTAGAAAAATGAGTGAGAATTATGAGAGGTTTGGAGTGAAATGGATTAAATAGTCCCTAGGTTAGGAATCAAAATATGGTTTGAAGTGTGGGTTAGTGTTTGGAATGGAAATTATGAGTGAAATTAGGAATGGAGTGTTTGAATTTGGGAGGGAAATGATGAAAATGAATCAATTCTAGATCCTTCCATGTGAGATCAAGGGTTGAAAATGATTGGAAATTTGCAGTGCTGAAATTTGAACCACTTTTACAAAATATGCCTGAGGTCTTCTTGCTTTTACATTAAAAAATAAAGATGGCAATGTGTTTTGAGTTTTTTTGCATATCATAATCAGCATAAAACATCAATCATGTAGGTTTTACGTCTCACCCATATGTGGTAACGATTACCACATTAAAAAATGGCCAATTTTGGTGCCATGTGGAGGGAAATTTGCATAATCACTCGTTGCCATTTGTTCTGAACCTTGTTAAGCCTCTGAAACTTGTCCTTTGACATTGTACTTGTAAAATGCATGAAATAACATGTGAATTTCCTCCTGTGCTCAAAATTACATGCTGAAGAATATAATCAGATGCTCGATTGTTGAGCAAAACAAGTGCTGAAGCCTATGATGCTTGTTGTTCTAAAAACTTGCAATAAAAGCAAACCTTGAGCCACAAAAATACGGTGATCCCATGTCACAAGAACCAATGCCATGATATGCAAAAATGCAAAATGCAGAGAAATATAAGCCAGTTACGGTTAAAATGAAAGGGCAAATTTTGGGGTGCTACAGCTGCCCCTATTCAATCAACTTGAACCTAAAAGGATGATAGCAACGACTTTCAGACATTCAAGGTACAGTGAGATTGAATTCTAAAAGAACCTAAAAATTTGCAGTATGTAGGGATGTATGTAATTGAAGCACAGGCACACATCTTCAAAGGGATTCGATGACAAGAAAACATGCCCAAAGAAAGAACATTGAACCCTAAAACCACATTGTCAAAGAGATTTGACGGAAAGAACACCTAAGACCACATCGTCAAAAGGATTTGATGGAAAGAAAGCCATATCCAAAGAAACACATTGTCAAAGGGATTTGACGGAAAGATAGCCTATCCAAAGAATCACATCGTCAAAGGGGTTTGACGGGAAGAAAACATATCTAAAGAATCACATAGTCAAAGGGATTTTACAAAAAGAGAGCATGTCCAAAGAATCACATCGTCAAAGGGGTTTGACGGGAAGAAATCTTGTCCAAAGAAACACATCATTAAAGGAATTTGACGGAAATAAAACAAATCCGAAGAAACACATCGTCAAAGGGATTTGACGGAAAGAAAGCATGTCCGAAGAATCACATCGTCAAAGGGGTTTGACGGGAAGAAAGTCTGTCCGAAGAAACACATTGTCGAAGGGATTTGACGGAAAGAAAAATATCCGAAGAAACACATCATCAAAGGGATTTAATGGAAAGAAAGCTTGTCCAAAGAATCACATCGTCGAATGGGTTTGACGAGAAGAAAGCCTGTCCGAAGAATCACATCGTCAAAGGGATTTGATGGAAAGAAAAACTTGTCTGAAGAAGCACATCGTCAAAGGGACTTAACAGAAAGAAAACATATCCAAAGATCATATCATCAAAGTGATTTGACGGGAAGAAAACATATCCAAAGGATCACATCGTCAAAGGGATTTAACGGGAAGAAAACATATCTAAAGAATCACATCGCCAAAGGGATTTTAGGAAAAGAAAACATATTCAAAGAACCACATCGTCAAAGGGATTTGATGGAAAGAAAAAACATGCCCGAAGAATCACGTCGTCAAAGGGATTTGAGGGAAAGAAAGTCGATCGAGAGAATTTCTGCTGAGAATATATCATTGTCTTGATTAAAAGATGATTCGGGCTCCCATACAAGGTATCAAAATTGGCTTATGCTTCACATGCATATGTTTGATTTTTTTATGGCGTAATGCTCCATATAAAATGAAAATGCTACGCATTTGAGGATGTAATGCAATGATGCTTATGATATGAAAAAGGATTGCTCTGCTGGGGAAAGAAGGATATACCAAGTATGATTGGATTTCGCTGGTAAGGACGGGTGAAACCTGATGGTGATTGATTTTTGGAAGGGGATATTTTCTGGGTACCAGTGGGGATTGGATTTTGGAATGAGGTACCAATATAGATTAGGCTTTTGGCGGTTGCCAATAGGGATTGGGCTTTGGATGAGGTTCCAATATGGATTGGGCTTTGGGTTATCTGTTCGGTTTCACAAGGCTTCATGTTATGCTATGATATATGATATGCAATGATTATGCTATGGTATGACGGCTCAACCAGTGGTTTCGATGTTGGTCAGGTATGGCTGGCGTTGAAAGGCTTCTTGTATGGATACAAGATTTCTGGTTGAAAGGTTAGGGAATGGTTAACATGACTTCTTAACATTCGTCTTGAACTTAAAGGTTGACAAAACCTGCTTGAAGAGCTCGGAAAATATGGAGAAGTAACTCTGATTAGCCGTATTTTATAGAGGATAACTCTTCGCACTCTTGCAGTGTCCTGTTCCAGCCTTGAAGTGACTTTGCCCTGATTGGCTGATTTATGAAAGAGTGCCTCTGACTAACTGACCTTCGAGAGATTTATCGGATCCTGACCTGATTTCCCCATATTAATCGATCCTTAGAGATTTCTCAATGTAACTGCCCTAGATTGGCATCTTCTGATAGAGTTTCTTGGCCAAACGCTCCTCCCCATATCTGTCCAGAAATTTCCTCCTGGCAAGATAAGACTTCTTGACTGACATTCATTTTGTTAACCTCATTAATGACAAATACGTGTATGCAAGTACATAATGTTTATTTTGAGAATGATAATTCTAATGCAACGCACATGCTACTCTTGAAGTTTTCGTTGAAAAGATATCGCCAAACTTTGTGAATAAGTCACTAGTTAAAATGCAACACTGATTTTTGAATGAAAGACATCATGCACTTGTAATACCAACAAAGTCTTTTAGCATAACTCATGGGAGTCAGGAACTCTATCTTGTTGAATTATGCTTTCAAAATAAACCCTGCTTCGATTAGGACTTTTGAAGGTTGTAACATGGCCTGGTTCACGGTTTTAAAAAAAAAGGACTTTTGGCTCAAAATTTATTTGTAACCACCCATTCTCCTTGATATTCTTCAGCCATATATTCAGCTAACTTGGCACAAGTGCTCACCTTTCAAAAAGGTTATTGAATGGTATAAGTGACGGTTAATGAACCCACAAGATTTTTGGAGCGACAATCACCCTTTTTGTCTTTGGTGTCTGCAGTTGCACGACTTTGTTCTTTATAAAGGATTTTTCTTTTGTCCTCCTTTTCATTTTCCGTTCTTTTCTCTAATCTTTCCTAGACTAATTCTTTTGAATTTTTGTTTTTGAAGTCCAGCGGGATGCCATAATTTTTGCCTGAGTCACTTGTTTTCAAGATTCGATTTAGCGGGCTACTTTTTTTTTTCTTGGAACAAATCATGTGACACTGGTTGTCTTGATTTCTGTGAAAATGTTGACTGCCTCATGTAACACCCTTTTCTACCCCACGAATATTATGGAAAAATAATAGAATTTATCAGAGTAAAATTTTAAACACCATAAAAATCACCTCAAAGGGCGCACATTTCTCAATAAATTCAAATCAAGGTCAATGCTCCGTAAGCAACGGGTTTTCTCAAAATTACTCAAAAATGCCCAAATGGCAGCGGAACTCAAAAAAGCAAAAATCCAAAGTTTTCCTTTTACCTTAAGGAAATCAACATAACAAAAACTCAATAAAATATTTTGACTCAAGGACCCTAAACCGATGTTACATTATCAGAGAAAGACCCTCTAAGTCAACCACAATGGCCAACGACCCAAAAACTTAAAAAGTCCTCGATGGCATCCACGACTAAACCTGGTCATCTGCATGTTACCCATGTGGAGGCAACATCTAAACAGGCAGGGTGAGTAAAACGATTCATAATAATCAATATAAGAATTAATATATAAAATGGCGTCATTTTCATATTCAACATCATAATCATCAAGGAACATCTAAGTCCACAACATTATAAATTACACCAATTGTCACATAAGTGAAATGCAACAAGATTCATGCATGTGGTATCAATCATCACAGCTCGATGGACACTGGGCCATCAACCCTCCATAGATCCCCATCAATATGATCAATTCTATACAAGAACCTGAGCACATCAAAATACCTCACATCCGCACAATGGGATTGAAGCCAAAGAAATCAAGGTCCTGAACCGAAGTCCGGATGCATATAAATGCACAATGCACACGTCAATATCATCCTTATAATAAACTCATTATATGCATCATCATTCATCAAAGTCATCATAATAATCATGTCATCATATAATCATCAAAAACTCACGGAATCAACATCATAAATCATCACAATTACTCGTGAGAATTCATTATACAATCATGTATTAATCACATAGGAATCACATATATACTCATAGTAATTCATCATACATTCATTTAATCACATAGAAATCACAGTTACCCTCATGGTAATTCATCAGGAAAATCGCAGCATTAAAACATCAAGACATCACTGAACCAGAACATGATTGATTAATAAAACACAATCAGATATAAAAAATATTGTGAAACCAATTCCCTTATCTATACTATGTTGTAGTTTTGTTCATTAGCTTTCCAACGCTTCGAACATAGGCCGAAACAGACTTACGGATCAAAAGTTACGTCCAAAACGATTTCGACCGAAAACATGAACAGTCGCGACGGACAACATGCAATTTTCTGCGTTTTTCACCGTTTGAGGCCTTACGGACCTCCGATTTCGATTCCGTAAAAACCCAAACTCCAACTCATTCAACACTGTAATTATCTCAAGTAAATTTACAATTTTAACACAATTAAACTATCTATTCATTGTTTTAAGATTATGCCTAAAACCTTTAAAATTAAGGGATATAGGTTCAATCCCGTATCATATTTACGCCTCTAATTCCCATAATTTCTTACAAGTACCCTACAGTCATTAGAGTTATCACAAATCACTTATCCTATAGGGTTAAACAATCTCAATAACAGATTTTGGCCACGAAGGCCTAATTTCCTTTACTCTCAAATCAACCTCAAACCTATCAGACCATCCGATCATATCCCTATACGGTTAAAACCTTAATAATAGATTTTGGCCATGAAGGCCTAATTTCCTTTATCTAAAATCAGCCTCAAACCCTTTAAACCCTTAAATCAGCTTGACATGCACTGAATCACATATTGAAAACAATGAAGGCAATACTCCTCATACCTTAATTGCCGACTCTAAGCTTTTCTCCTTAATTCTTGGAAACCTTGCGAAGCTTTTGCCTCAATCCTCTTCCTCAGAGATTTGACCTCTATTTCTTCTCTTTTCACGGTCTAACAAGAATGAATCCTAATTCCCTTAAAATTCCTTTTTGTTAAACCTAACTTTGGGCCTTAAAATTGGGCTTTCCAACTTCACCCTCACTAACTCCTCATCAAATGTCCATTTTGCCCTTAATTCACTTATATTTATTTAATTTAATAATAATACAAATATATTCATGTTATATACTATTATTCAAATAAATAACCCAAAACTCCATAATTCTCAATATTTCATACCAACCACCGAAAATCACCAAAAATACGAATATTCATATTTAAATAAATTAAATAAATGTTCCAATAAATTTGGGGTGTTACACACCAACTCGTGAAGAGAACTCAAAGTAGGTTTTGGAAACTTGTAAGCCACATTCTTCTTCCTATTAGTGTCCATCTATGCGGAATTCAAACAACCAGAATCAAGGATAAGATGCAAACCCTGGAAATAAACACACATGAAGGTTAGGATACAATAATGATGTTATGCAAATACAGACATGGAATTAAGGTTTTCATATACTCTGAATAGTTGTTGTGTCGTTGACTGAATAAGATTAAAATTTTGCTATAGCGAGAAATCCAAAATACTAGAACACACGAATAATCAGAATATCAGCCTGACGAGAAATCTAGAATACCAGAACACCGAAAAATAAGAATATCAGGTTCATAAGTCCATAACAATAAGAAAACCAGAAAAATAGGTAAGTTGAAGGTCAAGGTTTCCTGCAAAGCTCGTCCCCTCTCACATGTGGGTT
This sequence comes from Lathyrus sativus, assembly GCA_963859935.3. Classification (NCBI taxonomy): domain Eukaryota; kingdom Viridiplantae; phylum Streptophyta; class Magnoliopsida; order Fabales; family Fabaceae; genus Lathyrus; species Lathyrus sativus. Next base: position 184,664,312 of record OZ012741.1, on the reverse strand, counting down.
CTAGTATTGAAAGAGGTATCCTAGCAGGTCCTCAGTCTCACGAGCTCTCAGGTCGAGAAATGATTATACATTCACCATTTCTAGTTTGGCATCATCATCAATCAATAAGGCCTCAACTGACTTCCCATGCGGTCTTTAGAGTCATAAGCTCTCTAAGTCAACACCCTATCATCCACCTAAGACGCGCATGATAAAATATCTCTAGAGAAAACTTCGTCTGCATGTGAGTCTCGTGTCAACCAAATGTACCAAACGCTACGCAAGCCACACGACTATCCACTCTGATCTTAGGTATGTACTCAAGCCTAGGTAGTGGGCTTAATTCTCATGAAACTATCCCAGCCAACAGCACAACAACACATGATATGACAACAATAATAAAATAAATGCAAGAAAATGCAATAAATGTAGTAAACAAATTAAATAAAAGCACAAACATCCAATGAAAAAGAAACAGACAAGCACTAGGATTGACTCACATAAGGAACCAGGTTCTCCTCCCCAGCAGAGTCGCCAGATGTCGCAACTGTGAAAACAACCGGTGAAAAAAAATAGAGTCGCCACCGGACGTTATTTATCCCGACGGGGGAAAGGGAACGATCGAAGAAACCTCAAAAGGGAGAAGACATGGTCTCGCAACCAAATCTTGGGTTCGGGAGTCGATTACGCGAAAGGAATGTATTAACACCCCCTCGCGTCCGTTGTATTCAACGGGATCCACTCTTGTTGTTCCAATTGAATGGTGTGTTTATCTAAAGCTCTAATTTCTAACGAAAAAGGGAAAACAAAAGGGGACTCGATAGGACTTCACCGTCATATGCCTATGTATTCCCTAATGTAATGGGAAAGTCAGATTTAATGTAGTTCAGAGGACTACGAGAGAAATGGGGGGTTGTGCTCGCTAAGACTTCGTCGTCTTGTGACTACGTATCCTCATTCGAACAAGAATGAGGAAGTCAGAGCGCTCATAATTCGACCTACCATAGGTTGGTTGGTGTCTTTTATGAGCGATGCTAAGTTCGTGTTCCAGCAATTAGGGTCGATGCCTGTTTGCGGTAGAACGGAAGTAACATGCCCTTTCTGAAAAGGTTTGACGAAATATCCAGAAGGACAAAAAAGTTTGCATTTGTTCAAGGATTTTAGAGAAATGGATTGACTTTGTTTGTGACGTGTATTGCACAAAAGTCTATGACATAAGAGCGAACGCTTCGTAAGATCGACCCAAGATGGGACGTATACAAAATGCTCTAGACAAGGTAAGGAGAGACTTCTGCTTATCATTTCCCATATACTCAAGGCTCGTGGCATACAATGCATTTGATCCTTATTACGTGTCTTGAATTGATTTGAAAGATAGAGAAGAGACGAGATTCAAAGGGTAAAAGAAAATTCTAAGGGGGACTCAATCCTATATGTTATCATAACTAATGATCCTCAGATCAGGATTGAAGGGAGACTATCCTAAAAGTTGTCATGCTTGGATGAGAATCCTAAAGTCTATCTTGATTCAACTTATCGAGGAAGTTGAATTGAGAGAATCCTAAGGGAACGTGGGTTAACAGATCCAACAGGCAATACACCAAGATCATGGCAAAAATGACCAACAAGGAGGCATCCAAGTTTAACCACAATTAACATTAAGAGTAATATCATAGTCAAAATTTGTATCGAGATTCAATTAAGATCAAAATAAAAAATGACGTCTAACATTAAAAATAATCAACATTAAAATTTAATTAAGGTCCATCTAGACGAAGAATGAAAAAAAAATTGAGATCAAAATTGGATCAAAATAAATATTAATATTAATATTAAAGGAACAAAAAAGATTTAATCAAATAAAAATAAAACAAGTAGAATTGGGGGCGCAAAGAAGGGCATATGGTGTGAATCAAAATTCTCAGGCCCAACAACAACATGGCCCATCGTTGAAAGAAAAGCCCATCGTTGAATCAAAATGCAACTGGTGCGCACGATTCAACCAAAAAAGTCAACCTGGACTATGATCCTAAGTCCAAGGCATAATGACGCACGGTAGGGAATCAAAGGAAACACACGTAGGATTAAAAGATGGTACCAATTATAGAAAAGGGGAACCACACAAATCATTTTTTTAGACTTCACTCTTTCTCCTCTTGTTTCTCTTTTGCTAATCTCTGTCTGCAAAACTAAACCTTCATTTTCATCATATCTTGCAATTAATACACTACAATAATGAGAATGGAGCGACGAAAGTACCTGCGATTGAAGCCGAGAAGCGGTTCGTAGCAAGGTCGGATGTGGAGGAACTGGTGATGTGTAAATTGGCTTCGTCGGCGAGGTTCGCAAGTTGCTGCAGGCCCAGGCGCGGTAATACGGTGGTTTCAACGAAGTTTTCTTATTTTTTTTCTTTCAGTTCTTCTAATGTACCCTCCCCTTGTGAATTGGTTGCTGCCTCTTTATATAGGCATGAGAAATTCAATTGTGTTGATTCAACTTTGGACAGAAATTATGTACGGCTGTTAATTGTGATTTCCTACTGATATTTTGTTGATTTCGAATTGATTTCGTAAACCTTTAATTTCCATTCTTCATGATTCTTTCCTCTTTCGTATTCAAATGAATTTGGAAGTGCGGTATTGATGGGTGATTCTGTAGTGAATACGTAAATAATTTTGTGCCATTTCCGTCTCGTGGTTGTTAATAGCGGTAATTTGAATTTGCTGTAAACAAATCTCACAATCTTGATTGTGTAGCTCTTTGTTCAGGATTGGTCTTAAATTTGTAACTACTTACTTTTTGTGGCCCTTTGATGCAGAGATCTTGTTTCCATTTTCGAAAGGATCGTCATATCCTTACTTGTTTTGGAAGCCACAGATGCAAGAGGTAATGGCGTCTTGGCAAGTATCCAGATATTCTGCAGATCAAAAGCCTCCAGATTGGATAGAATCGCATAGGGAAGTTTTTCAAGTTCTTCACACGTTCTAATTCCTTTCTGAAAGCCGCAATATGTGGAGATTCTAATGCATCATCAGCGTCACCTGAATTCATTGATTTTGCAGGTTCAAAGATCCGTGCGAACTGAAGAAAAACTTCTCCAATATGCTGTCAAGCCGAGTATCATGAGGTGCGGTGAAAACTGTATGCATTTTTCTCTTTTCTTTACAAAACTTCATATGGTTTTCATTTTCTTGGTTTGACCTGTACTTGGCATGGAAGTAACACGCACCTGAGTAGGTACACATGGAAAGCGGATCCGACAATGAACTTCTAAGGAGATGTCCCAGTAGATGCTTCATCTAGGTAATTTCTTCAACGCAACAATATTAGTCTTTTCGGAACGAAACCACTTGTTTTGGCCATTATATTTTTTACCGAAAATTTTTGCATCTTTAGATTTAACTCGAGCAGCAGACTCCAATAATGTTTCACACTGCAATTCTCTTCTTGGTAATGACAGAAAGATTGAGAACTTCAGTTTTCTCTTTTTTCGCAGGTTTGCGTGGAGCAACGATAGAAGAATATTGCAGCATCGAGCATCTGCGGTAGGACTGACAAAAGCAGAAGTTTGAATAAAAGTGTCTATAGGTGTTTTGGTTTAATCTTTTTTACTTCAATTATAGGTTTATAATTCTTTAAAGTTTGATTACCATTGGAATGCACGGTTTCAGCATGAATCTCCATTGCGTATGACGATAACTCTAGGATGAATGCTTATAGTTATATCCTCCCAAAGGTTAGAAATACTTCTCCAAGTTTTTGTTAAAGTTATTGCGAGGAATTATAACTCACTTTCCTTGTGCTGGTTACCCTAAGATGGATGGAAGTCCCATAGCAGTTCCGTCCCTTAAAGCGGTAGAGTTCATTATCTGTCATGCTTGAGATTATTCAAAATGTTCATAATTGACCTGTCTTGAATTTTCACATTTGCAGGAGATATAACATGGATGAAAACATCCACCACTTGGTACCAAAAGATGTTGGCAACTAGCAGTGTTGATTTAGTGAAGCCTTTTTTGAATGAAGTATGTAAGTGTTGCCGTGAGAATCGTGATACCAAGCTATTGATTAACTTGAATCTTAAATTCTTAAATTCACAACCGGACTTTAATTTATCCAAAGGAAAGGTCTAAAGAAAGAAAAACCCTTTTGCGCGATGTAACAACCACGCTAAGAGATTCGGGGATCGGGGGTTGGTTATGCATAGGGTAGGTATTTCACATCCTAAACATCTGTAGTACTCTACAGGAACCTTTTGTTTGTTTGCATGCTAAGTTTGCTAGATGTTTGCTAAGGTATGAGATTGGGTAAAAGGTGAAGGTTAAAACCTAAAGATAATTTCTAAGTCTGCTCGCAAAGACATCACTTCCTCTGCCTACGTATGCTAACTAGGTAGAATCAGAGCAATCGTAGTTCCACTCACAAGGGTTGAAGAACACCTGATTATGATCAAGGTTCAGAGGGGAACAAACATATCTATGTTTGTGTAGAGTTTCACAAAACTCTCTAGATCTATGTTATAACACTCAAGAGGGTAGTAAGTAATCATTGCTATGATTCTTACATAGAGTTTACAAACTCTATCCTAGGGTTCTAGTTGACGAACACTCCTAATGTAGGTGAGTCTTTTTAGACTTAAGGCAAAGTCTAAGGCTTATACTAATGTTCAAGATGACTTCACAAAGTCAAGGAAGGGTAATGAGCTATCCAATGAAATAAGGGTCAAGAGAGAAACTTTTCCTTTGGAAGGAGAGAGAGAGAGAGAGAGAGACAACTTGGATGAGAACTAAAAAGTTCCATCACTTGGGGAATAAGTACTTAACAAAGTAAATAAGTAAAATGAAATAAGACAAGTAAGTATGCAAATTACAATAAGCATATACTTCAAATGATATCAATGGTTACAACCAATAAATCATCTTAACAAAGATTGAGGACCTATCTTGACAAAGATTGGAACATGATGAAAATAATTACCACATAAACAAATCACAATTTGAAGATAGGCAAGTCACAAATTCAAAACATAGCAAATGTAACAACAATACATAGATGATAATCAAACAACGTTAAATCAGTTTAAACCTCATAATTTAGGAGGGAAATTGAGGTAAATTCATGGTAACAAGGTTCTATTATGCTAACAAACACAAAAGAAACAATCATCCACAAATCTCACAAGATAAATAAGCATGGTATAGAAGAACGTCAACAAAGACGCGAGGTAACAATCGACAAAAGAACCAACTTTCAAATTGGCAAAAAGCAATGTGATTATGAGCAACTTGAAATTTTTTCTTATTAAATAAAACTAGACATTATTTTGAACATTTTGCAAAAAGAGTGGATTGAAAATGATAAAAAAATAAGTAAGTTATGATTTTTTTGAAGTTTGTTGAATAAAAAGAAATAAAATGGTAAAGTGTCCTCCATGGGACTTGAACTCAAGACACAAGGGCATATGGTCATAAGGGGCGCATGGTTCTACCACTGGGGTGGCTATACATCCGTGTATTTAGCCACCCCAATAAATATATGAGGTATGTTTCGTGGATTTCTGGGCAAGATAAAACAATGAAATGCCGAAATACGGTTTGATGCGTAACTTACTCAAAACTCAACCTTTTTTGATGAAATTTTAGTCAAAACCACTTGAAATTTTATGAGGATCATGATATCATCATTCATTTTTCCAAACAATGTACACAACATGAAAATCGAAGGAACATGCATTCTAAGACAATGAGATGCAATTTGAAGCACATGGTACACCACAGATGCAATTGAGGTTAAGGCAAGGCATGAGCAAGTTACAAATGTGATGTTAAATGAATTACAACTAGCAAACCAATTGAAGGATCTCCAGACATGGAATTGGTATAAGAGTTGCTACTAAAAGCATGAGTTGCTCATGAACAAAACAGAATGTCCACAACATCAATCAACACAACTCCAATAAATCAAAAATGCACCAAAACACCTATAAATCTCTAAAACAAACTGTTAGCACAAGAATTGAAGTCTTTTTAAGTGGAGGCTGTCAAGCTACTATGTTGAGTGTAATTGTGTTGGAATGCAAATGCAAACAATCATACCTTGTGGTTTTCTTAAACAAATAGAAGCATGAAGATAAGGCTCAGGTTGCAAGAAAATTATCAAGACAGATGCAATGCAATGAGGTCAATGGCATCAGGTGGATTTGAAACAGCAGGCACAATGCAGGACAGTTTTCTTAAAAAAATGAGCTTGATGGTGCAGGCTAGTGCAGGATTGTTTTGAAAACCAATTTGATGAGCAAGTTTCAAAAGTAAAAGGATTCATGTCATACAATCAATGCACCATGTTTCAATCATGCTGATTACTACTCTCATGCTCAGAATGTAAACAGTCTCTAGTATGCTCTTATGGTTAACAGTGCAAGCAGAAATGGTATTCAATGGAGATTGGTGATAAAAGGAGTTAGCAAACTCCAACACAGAAATAACAGCAAGTTTGTTTTGTGTGGCTTAATTCACTGATGAATTCCAACCCTCAACCAATTTTGATATTACAAGAAACAAAGAACAGTTTAGTTTCCTACCCTATTGGCAGTCATTAACTTAATGCAAACAACACAAATTGGACAAGTCAAAATAATGTCAAAATTAATTTCAAACAAACTGCCCAACTTTGCATGACAATGCTCTTCTGACAGTATACATTTCTCCCAAATCAAAGTGATTATCATACCAGCATCAAACATTATGACTGTTATCAAACAATGACCTAAATTCAAAGTCAAGAACAATCAGCCCCAAACTCTTTCAAGTATCAGTTATTAATGCAAACAGATTTTGGTAGTTGTTAACATTCATGGAAAATGTTAGTTCATGTTTTAAGCAAGTATGGTACAGACTGAGCATTTCAGCCTCAAATCTAACCAAAGGACAACAGACAAGGAAATTGGCATTTTAATACACAAGAAACATCCAACAGTCAGAGTTTGTGCTAAATTTGATGATGGATAAGGTGTTCTGGTTTCAGTGGAAAGCTGTGGTGGAAAGTGCTATGCAAGTTGCAATTTTGGTCATGAGTGATATGCAGGCTGTGAGGTAATTCAGTTTCCATGCACATGTTGATCAAATTAATCACTCATACACATTGAATATATGTTAATGAATGAACTTAAACCACAGTTATGGATCAAGACAGTCTAAAATAAAAAAATGATGTGCAAGTTGCAAAATGTGAACAAAATGCATCTTTGAAGCTAGTGATCAGTTCAGGCATGTTATAATCAAAAAAATGGTTCAAGCACAATCCAAATATCATACATATCATGTTCATGCATTCAAATCAACTGCTTATGAGGTGCCAATCCAACTGTCATGTGAGAATGAGGTGAAAATTAAGTTATGGCAAGTGAAATAGTGAGATATGAAAACAGACCAAATTTGAGTGAAGAAACCACACACACATGCTCAGAACATCATATAAAATGTGTCTAAACCAAACAGAAGTTTACAATCCAAGTGAATTTCAAAAACCTAAGACAACTGCCATGTTGGTGAATTGACATGCATTTTCAAAGTCATAGTTCAAATTGCTCATGCTTAAATCAAATTGAATGTCCTCACACCCTCTAAATACAACATATATAAAGTTTCAAAATAGCTGAGGTCCAAAATCTAACCTAAATACAAAGTGACTCATAATTTGCAATTTCTGACATAAGTTGTAAAAAGAGAAATTTCAAAACAGTTGGACAATTAAGGATATGCTAGCATAGTTCAAATGCAAGAAGAAAGGCTCTCATGGACAAACAAACTCAAACACACATCACAAATATAGGGCCAAATGAGTTACCACTCAGAGATTGATCATTGTGTAAGTGAACATGGTTTTGGTGTGTGTTCTTGGCAGTTTTGGTTCAAAATGAAGTTAAGTGGTGATGTTGTGGCACATTTGGTGAGAAAAAAAAACTGTTTTAGCAAGAATGTGGCAGCAGGGGGTATTTTTCAAATTGATGAATTTCAAACCAAAATAAACATCCACACACATTCTTAATATGATAATAGACATGTCTATGCTTACACACCAATTCAAATCAACATCACACAAAAGGAAGCACATTGAGGCTCAAAAAAATGCACAAACATCAACATGTTAGGGCAGCTGGCCAGTTCATGACAGATGGGAGTTTTTGGCATCACACACACACATTTCAAATGAGTAAGGCAATAATTTTATGAACACAGATCAAGTGAGCATGGATTGAAACAGAATCTAGCATGCTTGTCATCATGATATTTTACAAAGTGCAGCAATTTGAATCATGATATGTCAAATAGAATCTTAGACAGACTTTGTGCATAACAATAACATTCACATTCTTGAAATGAATAGGCAAATGAGTTTACAACTTCAAGTTAGACAAAAACTCATTAAGTCAAAGAATGACATGTTGAACCAATATTAGACAGCAAAAGCACACATATCTCATGACAAGCCCTAAAGTTCACACTTCATGTTTCTCATATTTCCACCAAAACAAACATTATAAGTTTGATCAAGTAAGCATTTAAACAAATGACTTAGAACAAATGAGATGCAAAGTAGTAATCACAACAGCCCAACACACAAATCTTAGTAGTGACAAGCAAGATGATATCAAAATAACATAGGAGCAAAATCAAATAGCCATATTGATTCAAACATGATCAAAGGCAAGGAGGGATCTATAAGCAACTTACAAATCATCTACCTATCCTAAAAGTGAGCCAAATGTAGAGTTCTAGGGCAAACAAACCAATTTCTCAAAGTTGGATCCTAAATCTACCAAATGACCAAAATATCACTAACAAGTATGAATATGGTATCAAGACACAAACTCACAATCTAACCTCCACATATCATTTACAAATGACAAAATATTGGACAAAACAAGCATTATGATCATGAAACTAACATTCTTGACAAAGAAGCATAATAGGGCATTATGGTACATTTTCACACAAATCCTCACAAAAAGGAAAAATATGATAATGTATGATTTCTAGACAGTTATAACATCACATACCTCTTGTTGGTCAGCCTTGAACAAGCTAAAAAGCTTAGAAACCCAGAGGTGCTCCTTCTTTTGCAATGATATGAAACTTGTTTCCTCTTGAAGCAACAAAACCAAACTTTAAGACAGTTGGAGCTAATGGATTTCCAACTGGTTTTTAATGCCTTAGACAGTTATAATATGACATTTGTGAGGTGTGTGGATGGTTAGATCAACAAGAAAAAGCCTAGACCAAGATTTGGCAAGTTTTGAGGGTGGTGGTCAAACTTTCTTGGTGTGAAAGTTGACTTTTAGCAAATGGTATTTTTTGGAGGTTTAAAGGTGTAGACACCTTCTATATGATATTTAAGGATTGTATGGATGCTTTTTAGAGGTTTGGAAGGGATGGAACTGGTCTTGAGCAGAGTTTTGCTCAAGACAGTTTTTTTTGTGTGGAAATGGAGGTTTTTGAAGATTTTGGAATTCTTGATGAATGAGAGGAGAGTGAGAGATGTGGTTCTCTGAGATTGCTCTGGTCTGTTTGAGCTCATAGAGGAGGCCTCTATTTATAGCCAAGCAAGAGTGAGGGCAGCCTTGGTCATTTACCACTTTTGGAGGGAGATTTGTGAAGAAAATCTTGCCAAATCTAGTGGCAGCCTCATTACATCCATTCCATGGCTCAATGCAGGCAAAACCAGCTGATATGAGGGGGTGAGGTGACCTGAGATGATGCTAGAGAAGAGGGGACTGCAGCTGCCACATGTCTTGGAAAAGTTTCTCTTTCTTCCTATTATTTGAATAAAATAATGTCTACTTGCCATCAACTTGCAATGTTCATCAAACCAACTTCCCTTCTGGTTTTCTCTTCATCCATACCTCTTATTATCAGTTTGTAACATAATCCAAGGGTGGAGAATGACTCAAGTTGTGAAAATTCAGTTTTGAGAAATTTTGAGAAAGTGGTTCCAAGTGTGACAGGCCCAACTTCTATGGTGCATAACTTCTTGCTCAAACATGCTATTGAGGAGTTCTACCACAATTTGGAAAGTCCTTAAGTAGATCTAATGAGCTTTTTTGATCATGGACCACTTTGAGGCTTTTGTAGGATTTGTCAAGAGCTTTCTAATGAGCTTTGAACCACTTCAATTGGATGTGTGGTTGAGGAGTTATGGTTTTGCCCCTTTCAAAACCCTAATTCCCGATTTTTGCAATTACTTCTCAACCCTTGATCCAATGGTCATGAAATTTTATGGGGAGGTGTAATATGACATAAGGAATATTTTTTATTCACATCTTGAAGTCAAATTCCTTATTGTTGAAAAGTTGACTTTTCGGTCAACCGTTCGATCGATCAGTGTCTACCGAGTCGCCCGTTGGTGATCCGGACATCCTGAGGACTTGAAACACTTTGGATGGACTTTAATAAGCCATAGGAGCTTAATGGACCTTGATCCAACCATTGAAATACTCTTTGAATCGAAATTCAAACTACAATTGACTTTTTCTAATCGAAAAACCCTAATCGGGTATCTCAAATTGCACTGTTCTCAATCCCCGGGTGACCACCTCAAATTGCACTCATTCTTGGTCCAATGTATTATCCTTGATCTTGTTTGAAGATGGATCAATCCAAAACATTGATTGATCAAACCCTCGAAGTTTCGATTTTGATGGTACGAAACCCTAATTCATCTGCATCTTATCAAAGATAAACTGAAAGTGGGTTAAGGTTAGCTAATCAAGCAAATGTGATCCTACAATGATGATGAGGATCTAAGGGGTCAAAATTTGGGGTGCAACAGATGCCCCTATTTAAATATCTTCAGTAGATGGCAATGAGAGATGACAATCCTCATAGAATCTTAGTGAAAGGTATTTAAATATAACAAACCAGAAATTTTGTCCCTTAGATCCGATGGTATGCAAAAGGACAAATGCGAATATGCCATGAATCTAAATGATGCTTGAATGCAAGAAAAATGCAGACATAAATATAAAAGAACGACAATACAACGAGTAACCACTCACGAGGACCTAACACACTGGGGAAAGATTCAAGACTAAGTAAGCAAGATAGTTCAAACATGACTAAAGATGTTGTTCAAGGAAATATTTCACACAGGGGATACAAATTCCGCCAGGGAAGACACATCTTCATTGGGAAAGGAGATATGAACTTCACTAGGGATAACCAGATGAGGAAGCCCATCGGGGAAGATGACAATTCTTCACCGGGGAAACGAAAGAAAAGAAAAGCCAACCGCATTGGGGAAGAAACCCACTAGGGAAAACTTCGTTGGGGAAATAAATCCACTGGGGAAACAAAGCTTCACCGGGGAAATGACGGAACGAAGACACGAATCCCACTGGGGATAACCAGATGAGTAAACTTCCTATAACGAAGAGTTCAAACGGGATCTTCAGGAAAAGGTTAGAAACAAGACCGGACACGCCAGGAAAATTAGTATCCACTAATTCTCCGAGACTCGACTGGAAAATCAAAAGTTTCAACTGGGGAGACTGGTGACGACCAGAACAACAAATAACTTCAAACAGTGCTAGTTTTCACTAGACTTACTGGGGGATATGGTGACGACCAAGTTAACAACGGTTTTCGAGAAGTATTAAATATCATTAGACTTCCTGGGGATATGGTGACAACCAAATCGAAGTTCCAATTACAACTGGGGATTCCAAACAACATTAATAAAACACAGGACTTCGGCTGGGAAAGTTGGTAACAATTAACTTTCGGTACTAATAAAACAATGCCAGTAACCACTGGATTTAGAGGGGACTGGTGATAACCAAATCAGGATATACCAATAACAATTGATTATGGATAATTCTAGTAACCACTAGACTTACTGGAAAATTTGGTGACGACCGAATGATGACGAGAAAACGCATCGATTATATCGCTAGATTTCATTGACTTTTATCGCGCATCCACCGTTTTAACGCTCGATTCCTCGAGTTTTTCTTACCATTTTGCAGGTACATCGTTATGTGAGGCCAAATCATGAGTTAAGAAGAAAAGAACGAAAGAAACCACAAGAAATGAAGCAAGACAGAAGCCTGCATAAAGTCTGCATAATTTGTTACGGCCACGGTCGTTACAAGGGTGTCACGACCGTGACACCTTACTTTGGGCCATCACGACCGTGAGGAAGTGGCCACGACCGTGACACTTGAAATCATCAAATAACGAGCGTGAAGACCTTGTCACGCCCGTGACAAGGATATAACTTGATTTTGACTCAGACTACGTCAAGCCACCACTGAAGACCACTCCTCCTAGTAATTCTCCTCAAGGCAGCACGTGAGGACGACTTCTCCCATTTTCTGCTGCCACTTCCCAACATTTTCTCAACCACTCCAGCAAAGCCCAAGAAGCAAAAGACCAAGGCACCAGCCCATTGGAAGCTCTATAAATAGGACCAGCTCAGGAGAACTCAGAACAGACTTCATTATCCAAATTTCCTGCGGAAGCTCTGCCGAATTACCTTACCACCAGAATTATTTTTCCAGCATTATTTCGTTTCCTGTCTTATTTTATTTGTATCCAAACCAACCGTGTAACAATTTCCAACATTAGGGAATTGTTATACTTTTATTTGTTTCCAGCCTTCAGCATTCGTTTTAATTTTTATTTCCGCCTACTCCAAGCCTTCCGGTCTGTGGAAGAAGGAGTCTACTCAGATATTTTTAATCAGGTTTTTCAATTATTGCAATTTAATTTATTTATAATGTCTTTTTATTTTTCTGCCATTAGTAAGTCAATAATTAACTCTGAGTCTGATTTAACCTCGATGAGTAGCTAAATACCTTAGGGCGGTATGTAGTTATAACCAACTTAACCAGTAAAATATAACCATGGGCTAAAATAATTAATCGCTTAACATTCTGGCTGATGCTTTTTAATTGAATTCGACCTTTTCGTTACGAGAGTAAGAAAAGGGTATTAGGTTGGGTCAAGACCACGAGAGTGTGAGATTTTAACCAGATAGCTAAAGTTAGGCATTTAAATTAAATACAGCGAGAGCGCTTTAAGATAAATTAGAATTATTTAGTTTCCAAAAATTATCTCTAAACACTTATGGGCTAGCGAGAGCAGGCATATGGCTTTAGGGATAAGATCTGATTCAAGACCACGAGAGTGTGAGTTGAGGGTATTCAAACTAGTAATCTCTACCGAATAGATTAAGTGAACATCTTTATAAGCCCAGGTTAGATCGACCCACCTAAGTTAGTGTAATTACATACCGACCGTTTTAGTATTATTTTATTAAAAACTTAAATTTAATTTCGCCTTCAATAGTCTTAGAAAACCAACAACAATCGTGACAACTATTCGCCTTAGCTAAACTAGAAGTTCATCTAGCACTAAGTAACGATAGAATCCCTGTGGATCGATAATCTTAAATATTACTTCGATAGGCTGTGCACTTGCAGTAAGATACCGCTGGACGCATAAGTAGACACGTCTTTAGCCCATCAAGTTTTTGGCGCCGTTGCCGGGGATTCCTTAATTTAGTTACTAGTGCACTTAGGTAGCATTGTCTAGACTAAGGTATCAACTATTTAATTTAATCTAATCTCCGAGTGTATGCCACGTACTCGCTCCAAAAGCGAAGACTTGCAACCTCTAATCCCTGAATCGGAACGCTTCTTACACGTAAGAAGACGTATACTCGATTTCGAAAATAATTCCAACATTCCAGATCTTCAATTAGATCCGCCTGAACCAGTCGTAAAATCAGAAACCGCAGGAATGGCTGAAGAACAAACTCATTCACTCAAGTATTACGCTAATCCTTCGCAAGGTGAACCACATTCAAGCATTGCAGCACCGGCTATCAACCGAAATGATTTCGAACTAAAACCATCATTGATATCAGCCGTGCAACAAAATCAATTCGCCGGAAATCCTACCGAGGATCCGAATCTTCATCTTTCGATCTTTGTGCAATATGCAGATACCGTAAAAGCCAATGGAGTTACCCAAGAAGCTATTAGACTACGTTTATTTCCTTTTTCGCTTCGAGACAGAGCAAGAGCATGGCTTCAATCTCTGCCTTCGAACTCCGTAACTACATGGGAACAACTTAAGAAAGTTTTCTTGAATAGGTATTTTCCACCTAGCAAGACAACTATGCTGAGAGCTCAGATCAACGGATTTAAGCAAAGAGAAAGTGAATCATTATTCGAAGCTTGGGAACGCTATAAGGATCTACTTAGACTTTGTCCACATCATGGATTAGTAGAATGGATGGTCATCCATACCTTCTATAATGGACTCTTGTACAATACAAGAATGACAATTGACGCTGCCGCGGGTGGTGCATTGATGGACAAAGAATATAATGATGCCTATGCACTTATCGAAAGTATGGCTCAGAATCATTACCTTTGGGGAAGCGAGAGAGTCGCAACTGAGAAACCAACAAAGGGAGGTATGTACGAAGTAAGTAGTATGGACCAAGTCAATGCGAAGTTTGACCAACTAAGCCAAAAGATCGACAACTTGGCCATAACACCTGCAGCCACCGTGGCTGCAGTAACACCTAACTGTGAGTTATGTGGAGTCCCAGGACACGAAGTCTCTGATTGTCAACTATTGGCAGGAACTCCCACTGATCAAGTGAATTATGCTCAAGGAAACCCTTACTCAAACACATACAACCCAGGTTGGAAGAATCATCCGAATTTCTCCTATAAGAATAACAATGCTTATTACGCACCAGGTCAAGCACCAGCTACATCACCAGGATATCAAAAGACTGCTCCTAATATCCCTAGAAAATCGAACCTTGAATTGATGATGGAGAGCTTTATAGCTAGCCAATCTCAGACAAACAAGGACTTCTTAAACCAAAACATCCACACTAGTGAGCAGATTAAACAATTAGTGAGCAAAGTAGATGCATTAGCTACACATAACAAAATGCTTGAAACTCAGATTTCACAAGTAGCTCAACAACAGGCACCTACTGCTGCACCAGCTGGAGTATTCCCTGGACAACCTCAACCTAATCCGAAAGGACATGCCAACGCTGTAATATTAAGAAGTGGCAAGGAACTTGACGGACCTACCGATCCAAGACTTGACAATCCAGCCATGTACCAAAAACCGGATACACCGACTGAAGTGGTGAATGATCCAGAAGAAAAGGAAGATGAAAATCAAGAGGTAGTGGAGAAAGAACAACCTTATGTGCCTCCACCACCCTATAAACCACCAATTCCGTACCCTCAAAGACTAATAAGTTCCAAGACGACGGGTCAATTTAAGAAATTCGTCGAACTTTTGAAACAGTTGAATATTACCATTCCGTTTACAGAAGCAATTACCCAAATACCCTCGTATGCCAAGTTTTTAAAAGAAATCTTATCCAATAAGAAAAAGATAGAGGATAACGGAACAGTTACACTTACTGCCGAGTGTAGCGCCATAATTCAAAATAATATGCCTCCTAAGCTAAAAGATCCAGGAAGTTTCTCTATACCCTGTGTAATAGGAAAATTCGTCATTGACAAAGCTCTATGCGATTTAGGAGCCAGTATCAGTGTTATGCCCTTAACGATTTGCAAAAGGCTAGACATGGGAGACCTAAGACCAACTAAAATGTCTGTTCAACTAGCCGATCGCTCTGTTAAATATCCTGTAGGCATACTAGAAAACGTCCCAGTACGTATAGGACAATTCTACATTCCTACTGATTTTATAATCATGGACATCTCTGAAGACTCCACTACGCCTATCATACTAGGAAGACCATTCTTAGCTACCGCCGGAGCTATAATAGACGTAAAAAGAGGAAAGCTAACCTTTGAAGTAGGTGAAGAGAAAGTCGAATTTGTTTTAACACAATTCTTACAATCACCAGCTATAGAGGATACATGCTATCTAATGGACGTAATTGACGAATGTGTAAGAGAAATGGAACTGGAGGAGACCACTTATTCTGAAATAATGAAAATTCAAATCCCTCCAATTCTCGAAGATGATAATTGGCAAAAACCGTATCAGGATGATAGTCTAAGCGAAAGTTTAGCACTTACACCGGATCCCATGCCAAGTAAAGATAAACCTACATTAGGATTAAAAACCTTACCTAACAACCTAAGGTACGAATTCTTAGACGTTGAATGTAAAAGACCAGTTATAGTAAATTCCAGTTTAGGAACCACAGAGACAAAGAAACTTTTAGATGTCTTGAAGAAATATCCAACTGCATTAGGATATAACATATCTGATCTCAAAGGAATATGTCCTTCAGTTTGCATGCATCGCATTCTGCTCGAAGAAGATTGCAGAACCTCCAGAGAATCTCAGAGAAGAATTAACACAACCCTTAGCACTGTAGTAAAGGAAGAAGTCAATAAATTATTAGATGCCGAGAAAATATATCCAATCTCTGATAGTGAATGGGTTAGTCCAATACATGTAGTGCCAAAGAAAGGAGGTATCACTGTTGTGAAAAATGCTCAAGGCGAATCGATATCGCAAAGAGTAGTGACGGGATATAGAGTGTGCATAGATTATCGTAAACTAAACAAAGCCACTCGAAAAGATCATTTCCCACTACCTTTCATAGATCAAATGTTAGAACGATTAGCCAAGCATTCTTACTTCTGTTATCTTGACGGTTACTCAGGATTTTTCCAAATCCCTATCCATCCTGATGATCAAGAGAAGACTACATTCACATGTCCTTATGGAACGTTCGCTTATAGGCGAATGCCCTTTGGATTGTGCAACGCTCCTGCAACCTTTCAAAGATGTATGATGTCAATCTTCGCAGATTTTATAGACAACATCATGGAAGTGTTCATGGACGACTTCTCTGTATGCGGGCAAAGCTTTGAAGGATGTTTATCGAACTTGGAAATGGTGTTAGAAAGATGTGTAAAAGTGAATCTCGTGCTTAACTGGGAGAAATGTCATTTTATGGTCAACGAAGGAATAGTATTAGGTCATGTAATATCAGATAAGGGAATTGAAGTTGATAAGGCTAAGATTGAAGTAATAAAGGACCTTCAACCCCCTAAAACCGTTCGAGAAATACGAAGCTTTTTAGGACACGCCGGTTTTTACCGACGATTCATCAAAGATTTCTCGAAAATTACTAAACCTCTTACTGGTTTATTAATGAAAGACGCTGAGTTCATATTCAATGAAGATTGTCTTAAAGCATTCGAAACTCTAAAAACAGCCCTCATCACCGCACCAATCATGCAACCCCCTGACTGGAGATTACCTTTTGAAATCATGTGCGATGCGAGTGACTCCATGCGATTTACTATGCCAGTAGAACCTTGGATTCTGCCCAGATGAACTACGCCACTACAGAAAAAGAATTGCTAGCAGTTGTCTTTGCGCTTGACAAATTCCGCTCTTACCTAGTCGGAGCGAAAATAATCATTTACACAGACCATGCTGCTATCCGATACCTATTAACTAAAAAAGATGCTAAACCAAGACTCTTAAGATGGATTTTACTCCTACAAGAGTTTGATCTAGAAATAAAAGACAAAAAAGGTACTGAAAACGTCGTAGAGGACCATTTATCTAGAATAGAAGGTATTAAACCCGAACAAGTGCCGATTAACGATGATTTTCCGTATGAACAGCTGATAGCACAAATAGGAAGCGACCTAGCGCAGTTAGATATAAATGAACCAGAACCCGTGGAAACAATACAGACAACTGTAGGACTGCCATGGTACGCTGACATTGTCAACTACCTAGCCGCAGGAGCTCTTCCACCCGATCTAACCTATCAGCAGAAAAAGAAGTTCTTTCATAACCTGAAACAGTACTATTGGGATGAACCATTACTATTCAAAAGAGGACCAGATGGAATCTTTCGCCGATGTATTCCCGAAGAAGAAATAGAAGATGTCATTGCCCAATGTCATTCATCTCCTTATGGTGGACATGCGAGCACTTCCAAGACTTGTGCAAAAATCTTGCAAGCCGGCTTATACTGGCCTAATCTATGGAAGGATGTCCACATCGCTGTTATAAGTTGCGATCGGTGTCAACGCACCGGCAATATTTCAAGAAGAGATGAAATGCCCCAAAAGGGAATTTTGGAAGTAGAATCTTCGACGTCTGGGGAATAGATTTCATGGGACCATTCCCATCATCTTTCGGTAATAATTACATACTCGTAGCTGTTGACTATGTCTCGAAATGGATCGAAGCCATAGCTTCTCCTACAAACGATGCACGAGTAGTAATAAAGCTTTTCAAAAACATAATCTTTCCCAGATTTGGTGTACCTCGACTCGTCATAAGTGACGGTGGCTCGCACTTCATTTCAAAAATCTTTGACAAATTACTATCTAAGTATGGAGTGAGACACCGTGTGGCTACACCATATCACCCACAAACAAGTGGACAGGTCGAAGTCTCAAACCGAGAGATTAAACAAATCTTAGAAAAGACTGTCGCCATATCTCGGAAAGATTGGTCATCTAAACTTAATGAAGCTCTATGGGCTTATAGGACCGCTTACAAGACTCCCATAGGTACTACACCTTTCAAACTAGTTTATGGAAAATCTTGTCACCTCCCAGTAGAACTAGAACACAAGGCTTATTGGGCGATCAGAACTCTCAATATGAACTATAATGCTGCAGGAGAAAAGCGAATCCTAGACATTAACGAATTAGAAGAACTAAGGCTAGATGCATATGAAAATGCTAAGCTATATAAGGAAAGGACCAAGCGATGGCATGATAAACGCCTATCTAAGAAAGAATTCAGT
Organism: Lathyrus sativus; assembly: GCA_963859935.3. NCBI lineage: Eukaryota > Viridiplantae > Streptophyta > Magnoliopsida > Fabales > Fabaceae > Lathyrus > Lathyrus sativus. The sequence continues at coordinate 184,645,529 of OZ012741.1, read as the reverse complement.
GTGGGAGACGTTGTACTCCTCTTTAATTCAAGACTTAGGCTCTTTCCTGGAAAATTAAAGTCTAGATGGTCAGGACCCTTTGATATAACTAAAGTATTCCCAAGTGGAGCAATAGAAATCAAGGGTAGGAACAATGAACCATTCATTGTAAACGGACAGCGCCTAAAACATTATCATAAAGTTGAAAATAGAGACTATACGAATGATCTAAAACTTTTGAAATTGTTCGCTAATTCCCCTGATTAGTCTAAACATCAGCGTTACGTCAGGCTTTTGACAATAAAAACAGCGCTTAGTGGGAGGCAACCCATTCACTTATTTACCTATTTTAAACTATTCTTTTCTTTTTGAGCATTTTTTTTATCGTTATTACTATTTGTTTAAATTGCTTTGTTAGCTTTATTTTACATTACTATTATAGCCATTACATTTTAGCATTTCATTTTCTTATTTTTTATCCTAAATCACTTTTTACAGATTTTCTAAAGTCTTTTCCACTGATTTGTTTCCACCGTATTTTCACTGACCATGGATAACCAACCAATTAACTATATGGAAACCAAATTTAGAGGTAGGAACCAAAGAATAAAGTTCGAAGAGTTATCACAGAGGCAAATGGATTTGACCCTGTACCCAAATGATAGGACTATGGAAACCTTAGGTATACATGATAGTGTCATGTACCTGTTCAACCGACTCGGATGGGAGAATGCAATGATCCAACACAAGTTTGCGACTTACCGAGAGCTCACCCTTGAGTTCCTTAGTTCCCTACTTTACCTACCTGAGCGCGGTTTTGGTTCTAGGAAAGGATTCATTAGTTTCCGCCTATTTGGAATAGAATACGACTTTAACCATAAAGAACTAGCTGACCTGTTAGGATTCCCTAGTGGACCTTTTGCCTATACTACCACACAGGTAGAATTGATGGATGTAGAGCTAGATTTCTTTTGGGGAACTCTGACCGGAAACTACCACCCTGAACCAAATGACATGAACAATGATGAGATCCATAACCCTGCTCTCCGTTACTTCCACAAATTCCTCGCCCATACCTTCTTTGGAAAAGAAGAAAACATTACCGGAGTCTCTAAGGATGAATTATTTATTATGTCATGTTTTAATACTGGACAATGTGTTAATGGTGTACCTTTCATGATGCAAACCTTCACCCGCATCCAAGAAGAACCTGAATTACCTATAGTGGTAGGAGGTCTTGTAACCATGATTGCTGATGCCTTAGGACTTAGGTACCAACTGGACAGGTGCACCCGTCTGGGATCCATACGCCTGATGAATCTTAAATTCTGCTTCAACAGACATATCATAAGGAATTTAGGACGCCCACCTTTTGAGTACCTGATCCGGAACAAAGTAGTCACCCTGTTTACATTGCCCAATCATGCTAAAGTAAGTGTTCATAATAAGGATAATTGGCTTTATGAGTTAAACCCACCTGATTATCCAGCCACTCCTGAAACACCTCAGTCTCACAGGATAACAGATGATATAATGACCGCTGTTGAAACTGACCCCGAGACACCTCCTGGATACCATGACATTGACCCAACTGACAAAGTTCATGAAACCCCTGGAGCGAATCACGGAGAGTACGCTAACAACTTGCAGAACATCATGCATACTCTCAATGCCTATCAAACTGACATTAATCTATTCAGAGAAGACATTAAGAGTATGCGATTGGACATCGTGGGATTGACTGACATGGCCTGCGAACAATTCTATCATCTGGACTCCGCCATCGAAGACCTGAAGAAACGCCTTTGAACCGGCTATCAGTGATTTAGTTTATTAATTCTTTTCTCATTATTTTTTATCATTATTTTCATTTCCAGTTAAATTTATCTTTCGCAACGATTTCATAACATAATTTGAGTTTATGTAATTTCAGTTTTTTTTTATGCCATGCACTTTTTATTCCAATTAATTCTTCATTTTTAGCAGCTTATATAATTTTTCTATTTCTTTTCTATACACTGTGTGACCATATACTGTATGACCACACTATTTTATCTTAGGCTCGTATACTACTGTGTTGCAATTGCTATATAATATGGTGTGTGTTAATATAAGTGCTACTAAATAAAATAAATTATTATTAATTTATAAATAACGTGAGACAATGTGCTTTTCTGGGAATTATTCAGCACAACACAGCCTCACGGTCGTCACGCCCCACTTACGATCGTGACGTGCTCATTTAGCGTGTCACGACCGTCACGCCTATGTCACGACCGTGACGACCTCTATTACAGAGATCGTGAGAAACAGAACTGTTTCTCATCGTGTCCACTCTTCTTCTCCATCCATAACCTACCCAAAACATTACCCACTTATTCCAAAACCGCCATAACCTCTCCACTACCCCATTAATCCACCATTACCATTAACCAATTCATTTCAACTGTCCCGTATTTAACCCGAACATCAATCTCCCTCATTCTACCACTCTTCTCCCAAAACCTCACAAAATCCTTCCACCCTCACTCTTCACTCTTGCATGTTATGGATTCCATCATTTTCAGAGAAGGAGAAGCCGGAGTAACCCAGCGAGCCCGTTTCGTCCGCTTCCAGAACCGCGGTCTACAACCCACCCGGTACATTGCCACTGACTGTCTGCAAGAACTCGGTATGCTGTCCAGCGTTCAAAGCCTACTGCAGAAGGTCGGCCTGTGGGACCTCTGTCGTCAGCCACAGCCTACTTTCGAACTTCTGACGCTGGAGTTCCTCAGCTCTTACAGCTACATCACCCCTCACGGTTCTCAGAGTCAGCTTACCGGCATCGTAACATTCAGACTGCTTGGCCGGGAGTTCAACCTCACACAAACCAGGATTGCCGAGCTGTTAGGTTTCGAGCACGGCACCGAAGCCCACCGTCGCGTGCCCGACAACTTCAGTGAACAAGCATTCACACTGTGGCACGACCTTACCAACACCCGGGCGACCACCTTCCAGAGCCTCAACGCCACACACATCCACAACCCGGCTATCCGCTACTTTCACCGGGTCATCTGCAACACAATCTTTGCTAGAGAGAGCAACCACAAGCTCAACTCAAAGGAGCTTCTGTTTTTATACTGTGCCCTTCATGACGAGCCAATCAACGCTGCCCCCTTTATGCTCCACCACATCCAGGCCATCGCGCACCGAGGCTCATCCCCGTTCTTCATTGGCGGCATTGTCACCACCCTCGCCATTCAGCTGGGGCTTGGTGACGCGCTCGCTGATCTGCCGCACCTCGCCGCCGATTTCCTGACCATGAGCTACTGCCGGTCCGCCCACCTGATCGCGCAGCGAGAGGATGGCAGGTACAGCCCTGTCATCAATGACACCGTTTTCCACCACATCACTCTGCCGTCCCGTACACGCATCGACCCAGCAAACCGAGCCAACTGGCTCTTTGCCTTACCAGCTGCTGCGGATCACGCCCCGGTACATGATGATCAGCCAGACGCCCCAGTGGACGAGACGCAGGACGCCATGGATGCAGCTGAGCATGTCCAGGACATCCCCGAGACTTCCACCCGACAGCAGGCGGCTCCCGCCGTCACACTTGAGGACGTCCTACTTGCGATTCATCAGCAGAACCTGATGAACGCAGCACTAGAGCGTCAGCAGAAGGCACAGTATGACGCTCTGCTCGGCACCATTGCTGCCAACCATGAGGCCACTAATGAGCGGTTTGGAGAACTTTTCGGCGAACTTGAGGCGCTCCGCATCAGCATTACTGCTACCTCCGGCGACGGCTCTGATCCCGACGCGACTCCCTCCAGACGCCGCTCTCGCACCAGAGGCCGAGCCCGCGGTCCTCAGCAGCAGTAGTTTACTTTTATGTTGTTTTTTTCAGTTTTAGTCTTGTACTGTATTTGTACCGCAATTATATCACAACATTGAGGTCAATGTCTGATATAGTGTGGGAGAGGTACTTTTCATTTCAGTGTACTTTCAATTCTGTTGTATCCCTTTTAGAAAATCAATGAAATGAGCAAATCTGTGCGTTATTTTCTTTAATATCGAGCTTTCCCCGATTATTAAGCCATACTAGAAAAATCCTTAAATTACTCGCATTACCCGACTTACCACCGAATGGTTCGTAATTACGAAGCCGGGAACGATTAAACAAGACCAATACAATCTTGACAGCTTCGACCCCCTGCTTAAGAAATTCCATCCCGATCACCATTGTGAGTGCACCTTTAGTTTCAGTTCAAAAGAAACCCCCAGTAGTTTATACTAGCAGTCAGCACCGTCTGAACACAAACCACGTGGGGAGCCGATGAATATAAGCGTTTGATGCCTAATCAATAATGATCCTTCGTATCTCAATGCAAAATGAAAAGAGATTGCACCAAAGTACACGGTAGCAGATAAGAAACGAGAAATATGAGAAGGACTCCGTTTCGGGTTGGTTCAGAGGTACTGGTTCTGAACTCGGTAGGGCGTGCTACGGCTCGATCCCCCACAACCTCCACATCGGATAAAACATGAAGGGTTACCACACTCGTGTACCAGACCCCGTGCTAAAAAAGGATCAAAATCGCTAACCGGCTACTCCACTACGTGCGTGCGAAGGCAAAGGGCTTAATGTGACTGCGCTAGAACGAAACCGGGCGAAATAAGATCGAAAAACTCTAGGTGAAATCGTAATGTGATTGCCGATTGTTTCGCTTGACGGGAAGTCGACGACATAGCTTGTTGCTTATGTCATTAGTGTATCGGTAGTGTTCTATCAAAGTACCGGACTATCCGACAAAACGATCCACCGGAGGGTTTGTTATGAGTATGCGCGAATAAAATCTTGTCCGCCGATTTTCAACCGACTATTTGCTTGAGGACAAGCAAAGGTTTAAGTTTGGGGAAGTTTGATGACGAGAAAACGCATCGATTATATCGCTAGATTTCATTGACTTTTATCGCGCATCCACCGTTTTAACGCTCGATTCCTCGAGTTTTTCTTACCATTTTGCAGGTACATCGTTATGTGAGGCCAAATCATGAGTTAAGAAGAAAAGAACGAAAGAAACCACAAGAAATGAAGCAAGACAGAAGCCTGCATAAAGTCTGCATAATTTGTTACGGCCACGGTCGTTACAAGGGTGTCACGACCGTGACACCTTACTTTGGGCCATCACGACCGTGAGGAAGTGGCCACGACCGTGACACTTGAAATCATCAAATAACGAGCGTGAAGACCTTGTCACGCCCGTGACAAGGATATAACTTGATTTTGACTCAGACTACGTCAAGCCACCACTGAAGACCACTCCTCCTAGTAATTCTCCTCAAGGCAGCACGTGAGGACGACTTCTCCCATTTTCTGCTGCCACTTCCCAACATTTTCTCAACCACTCCAGCAAAGCCCAAGAAGCAAAAGACCAAGGCACCAGCCCATTGGAAGCTCTATAAATAGGACCAGCTCAGGAGAACTCAGAACAGACTTCATTATCCAAATTTCCTGCGGAAGCTCTGCCGAATTACCTTACCACCAGAATTATTTTTCCAACATTATTTCGTTTCCTGTCTTATTTTATTTGTATCCAAACCAACCGTGTAACAATTTCCAACATTAGGGAATTGTTATACTTTTATTTGTTTCCAGCCTTCAGCATTCGTTTTAATTTTTATTTCCGCCTACTCCAAGCCTTCCGGTCTGTGGAAGAAGGAGTCTACTCAGATATTTGTTAATCAGGTTTTTCAATTATTGCAATTTAATTTATTTATAATGTCTTTTTATTTTTCTGCCATTAGTAAGTCAATAATTAACTCTGAGTCTGATTTAACCTCGATGAGTAGCTAAATACCTTAGGGCGGTATGTAGTTATAACCAACTTAACCGGTAAAATATAACCATGGGCTAAAATAATTAATCGCTTAACATTCTGGCTGATGCTTTTTAATTGAATTCGACCTTTTTGTTACGAGAGTAAGAAAAGGGTATTAGGTTGGGTCAAGACCACGAGAGTGTGAGATTTTAACCAGATAGCTAAAGTTAGGCATTTAAATTAAATACAGCGAGAGCGCTTTAAGATAAATTAGAATTATTTAGTTTCCAAAAATTATCTCTAAACACTTATGGGCTAGCGAGAGCAGGCATAGGGCTTTAGGGATAAGATCTGATTCAAGACCACGAGAGTGTGAGTTGAGGGTATTCAAACTAGTAATCTCTACCGAATAGATTAAGTGAACATCTTTATAAGCCCAGGTTAGATCGACCCACCTAAGTTAGTGTAATTACATACCGACCGTTTTAGTATTATTTTATTAAAAACTTAAATTTAATTTCGCCTTCAATAGTCTTAGAAAACCAACAACAATCGTGACAACTATTCGCCTTAGCTAAACTAGAAGTTCATCTAGCACTAAGTAACGATAGAATCCCTGTGGATCGATAATCTTAAATATTACTTCGATAGGCTGTGCACTTGCAGTAAGATACCGCTGGACGCATAAGTAGACACGTCTTTAGCCCATCACCGAATCCAAGGAGACCGATGACCATTGGATTTCCAAAGAGTTTGGTAACGACCAGACCAATACGGTGATAACAAGCTGCTTTAAGCGATGCCAATAATCATTGGACTTGGGCTAATTGGTGACGACCAAACCAGGTATACCAATAATAATTGGTTCTGGATAATGCTAGTAACTACTAGATTTTTCAAACGAGGTTAGTGACCACTAGACTTTATAGAGATTGGTAATAACTGAATCGAAGGTACCAATAATAATTGGGTCTGAAGGTAATACTAGTAACGACTAGGTTCAGAAAGACTGGTAATAACCGAATCAAACGAGTACCAATAACAATTGGATTTGAAGGTGATGCCAATAATCGTTGGACTTTTTAGGGAATTTTGGTGACGACCAACTCCAATGTCAATGACCGTTGGTTTTTAGAAGGCAATACTAGTAACCACTAGATTTTTAGCCAGATTGGTGAAAACCGAATCAAAGGGACTCCAATAACAATTGGTTCGCTTTGTAATAGAATCAGTAACAACTAGGTTTGGAAAATGGTTGGTGACAACCGAATCACGGTACCGAATGTAATTAGTTATGAACGTGTGCTAGTGAACACTAGTCTTTCAAAGTTTGTTGGTGACGACCAAATTGAAGATGAAAATTGGTAACAAACCCCTGTTTGTGTAAATTGGATATTGCTAGTCACCACTAGCTTCCCAGAGAAAATAAGGAAACCCCAGGATGTCAACTTTGAAGCGAATTTTGTAACAACAAGTAAAAGATAAAGGTAACGACCAAAGGATCTCAAAGGCAACAACCTAAACAGTCAAAAACCAAAACCAGAAATGCAAACAAATGCGTATGCTGGCATGATGTTGTATGTAAGATGCAGACCGACCCGTAGGAACAAAGGAAAGCAAAAACATAGAGAGAACTCGTCACGCTGAGTTTCAAAATGCCTCAAGTTAGGCGACACTTCCTTCTTTGGTGTAAATAACGATCTTTTCTCAATAATATCCTCGTAATTCTGCAGAGAAGAAGTCTTAGCTTAAGAGATAGAATTGTTGTCGGACACATCTAGCTTGGTCAAAGGTAACAGCAACTTCCACAACTTTGAGAACTGTGTAATATAATCATATTACCTCTAGAATTTTTCAATCATTTTGTCAAATCATGCTTCCTTTTTAAAACAGGACTTAAGTTTTTCAAAACACTTTGCTTTCATGAAAATTCTTATTAACAAATAAGTGAAATTGCATAACAAAAACAGCGGATCATAACAATGACTTGGCCAAAAATCTGATTTTATTGATAGAAAAGAACTTTACAAAAGGCAAAGCCTTGGGAACTTTATAAGTTTGAAAAAATGGCAAACAGAAAAGGTTACAGAATCCCATAATAACCTGGTCCTTCTGACTTCCAGTTCACTTGCTTCGCTGCTTCTGACGAGAATGACAGGCGTTGATCTTCTTTTTTTTTGATATCTTGCACAAGACTCCGCTCCGGCGTCTGCCAGCTTTCACGCATTGGGCTTTCATCTTGATGAAGCACTGAAATCTCCTTTCTAGGTATTTCGTTTCAGGCGTAGTATTTTCTCACTGCGTCTGAGTTGATGGGATACTTGAGTTGTTCGCCATCCATAGTTTCGAGAATCAGAGATCCTCCGGAGAAGACAGTCTTTACAACGAAAGGGCCGTCATAGTTGGGCATCCACTTGCCACGCATATCCTTTTGAGTTGGCAGGATCTTTCTAAGCACAAGTTCTCCTTCCCTATACTCTTTGGGACGAACCTTTTTGTTGAACGCTCTGATCATCCTTTGTTGATAGATTTGACTGTGACACATGGCCGTCATTCTTTTTTCGTCAATGAGGTTCAAAGAGTCGAATCTTTCTTTTATCCATCGTCTTCATCAAGCTTTGCTTCCGTCAAGATCTTCAAGGAAGGTATTTTGACTTCAATGGGTAGCACAACGTCCATCCCATACACTAAGGAAAAGGGAGTTGCCCCTGTCGAAGTGCGCACCGATGTCCGGTATCTGTGCAAAGCAAATGGTAGCATCTCGTGCCAATCTTTGTAAGTTACGACCATCTTTTGTATTATCTTTTTGATGTTTTTGTTTGCAGCTTCAACTGCACCATTCATCTTAGGACTGTAAGGAGACGAATTGTGATGTTTGATCTTGAAATCGTCACAAAGTTCCTTCATCATTTTGTTGTTCAGATTCGACTCATTGTCAGTGATGATTTGATTAGGGATACCATATCGACAGATGATCTCCTTTTTGATGAAGCGCGCAACCACTTGCTTTGTCACGTTTGCATACGACGCTGCTTCCACCCATTTGGTGAAGTAATCGATTGCGACAAGGATGAAGCGATGGCCGTTGGAAGCCTTTGGCTCTATTGCCCCGATCATATCTATGCCCCATATTGCAAAAGGCCAAGGTGATGTCATCACATTGAGAGGATGTGGAGGGACATGCACTTTATCATCATAGACTTGACATTTATGACACTTTCGAGCGAAAAGTATGCAGTCCGTCTCCAAGGTTAACCAGAAGTAGCCTGCTCTTAAGATTTTCTTAGCCATGGCGTGGCCATTCGCATGGGTGCCGAAAGTTCCTTTGTGTACTTCGTTCATTATGAGATTCACCTCGTTTTCATCGACGCATCGGAAAAGACCATGTCATGATTTCTTTTGTACAAGGTACCATTGTTGATGAAGAATTTAGATGACAACCTTCGTATTGCTCTTTTGTCAATTATGGACGCGTCGGCGGGATACTCTTGATTTTGGAGGAAATTCTTGATATCATGAAACCATGGCTTCTCATCAGATTCTCCCTCTATTGCCATGACGTATGCGGGTACTGTCCTTCTTTCGATGCGGATCAGAGGTGCCTCGTTGACAAACTGGACCTTCCACATTGATGCCATCATGGCTAGCGCATCGGCAATATGATTTTCTGCTCTTGGTACATGCTTGAAGGTAATTTCATCAAAGTATTCAGCCATGTCCAAGATATGAGTCTTGTAAGGGATTAACTTTTCATCCCTGGTTTCCCATTCTCCTTTGAGTTGGTATATCACCAAAGCAGAATCACCAATTACTTCCAAGATTTTGATGCGAAGATCAATGGCAGCTTCCAACCCTAAGATGCAGGCTTCATACTCTACTATGTTGTTTGTACATGAGAAACAAAGTCGGGCTGTGACGGCAGTGTACCCTCCAGTAGGATTTTTCAGAACAACTCTGACACCATGTCCATTTTTGTTTGACGCTCCGTCGAACATCATTTCCCAGCGGGATCCAGGCTCGGGACCTTCTTCTAGACCAGACTCTGGTTTTGTGTGCTGAATATACATCACATCTTCATCAGGAAAATCAAACTTGAGTTGTTGATAATCCTCCATAGGATGCTCTGCGAGGTGTTCTGATAAGACACTTCCTTTGATAGATTTCTGCGCAACATATTGGATATCATACTCTGATAAGAGCATATGCCACCTGACTAATCTTCCCGTTTGAGCTGACTTTTCAAAGATGTACTTGATGGGGTCCATCTTAGAAATCAGCATTGTAGTGTGACAAATCATGTACTGCCTCAAACATTTGGCGGCCCATGCTAACGCACAACAGACTTTTTCTAGGGGAGAGTAACGACTCTCGCAATCAGTGAACTTCTTGCTTAGATAATATATTGCGTGTTCTTTCTTTCCTAACTCATCAGTCTGACCTAAGACACAGCCCATTGAATCCTCTAGCACCGTCATATACATGAACAAAGGCCTTCCGGGTACCGGAGGAATCAACACTGGAGGCTCTTGCAAGTACTGCTTGATTTTCTCAAATGCAGCTTGGCAGTTTTCATTCCATACCACTGTTTGATCTTTTCGTAACAACTTGAAGATCGGTGTGCAAGTAGGGGTCAGGTTGGAAATGAATCTAGAGATGTAATTTAGACGTCCGAGGAAGCCTCTGACTTGTTTCTCTGTTTTGGGAGCAGGCATCTCCTGGATTGCTTTAACCTTGTCGGGGTCTACTTCAATTCCTCGCTGACTAACAATGAAACTAAGTAACTTGCTTGAGCGAACCCCGAAGGTGCATTTTGCTGGATTTAATCTCAGATGATACTTTCGGAGTCTCTCGAATAGCTTCAACAAATGATCAACGTGGTCTTCTTCACTTTGGGATTTTGCGATCATATCGTCCACGTACACTTCGATTTCTTTGTGCATCATATCATGAAAGAGTGTGACCATAGCTCTCTGATACGTTGCCCCTGCGTTCTTCAAACCAAAAGGCATGACCTTATAACAATAGGTGCCCCATGGTGTGATGAAGGTTGCTTTCTCCATGTCATCCGGATCCATTTTTATCTGGTTATAACCAGAAAATACGTCCATAAATGATAATACTGCGAAGCTCGCAGTATTATCCACCAAAGTATCAATGTGTGGTAGAGGGAAGTCATCCTTCAGACTCTCTTTGTTTAAATCCCTGTAGTCGACGCACATCCTGACCTTGCCATCCTTCTTCGGGACTGGTACAATGTTTGCCACCCATTCTGGATACTTGGATACTGCTAAAAAGCCGGCATCAATTTGCTTTTTGACCTCATCTCGGATTTTAAGCGCCATGTCTGGTCTCGACCTGCGAAGCTTTTGTTTGACCGGAGGACATTCTGGCTTCAGGGGGAGCTTGTGCATGACAATGTCAGTATCCAACCCTGGCATATCTTGGTAGGACCAAGCAAATATGTCGACAAAATCTCTGAGGATTGCTATCAGCTTGTCTTTGATTTCTGGCCCTAATGATGCCCCAATCTTGACTTCTTTTCGGTCTTCTTCTGACCCTAAGTTGATGACTTCAGTCTGCTCTTTGTGGGGTTGGAGATAAACATCTTCGTATTCAGTCATTCTCTTTAACTCTTCTGGGACTTCTAACTCTTCGTCATTCTCTTCTTCAGCTTGAAAGACAAATGAACCGCTAGTAGAAGGAGCCGAAGGATCATAGGATTCTGTGGTTGATGGAGGTATTCTGCATGTTTTATTTTGGAACAATTAGGCACACACACACACACAGACATGCAGATGAAGGGTTGTTTTTATTTTTTCAAAAAAGATTGCTATTTTTCTTTTAACAAAAACAGTGAAAATGATGCGCAAAACAAATAGAAAGAGTTTTAACAAAAACACTTTTTTTCATTAATGATTTTCAAATTTTGCAAAGTGGCCCAATACAAAATAATTCGCAGGCCTTGGGGAAGACCAGGAACTTTTAAAGAAAAACACAAAGCTAACAAGCAGAGTGAATTACTCTAAAGGTAAAAAGATGGGAACTTCCACAGCCTCCCAATTGCGCAACGCTGCTCCTCCCCTACTTATTAGATGATCTAGGTTACCATCTTCATCTTCAGCAATAATGGCATTGACTTGCATGCCGCCACTGGTGAGTATCTCTTTTAAAGACTTCTTCTTCATGGTGCTTTCTTCTGGCTCGCCTTCTGGAGTTGGTTTGTAACCCAACCCTTGTCGATCATTTTTGGCTCGAGCATTGACCTCGATGACCTCTCCCCATCCTAATGGGACTCCTGTTTTCAGTGCTGCCTTAATACTTTGAGCAGAGGTAAATGATGGCCCACGGGTTATGTCCGATTCATCAACTAGAACAACATGAGCTATTTCTAGTGCTTGGAAGGCCGTCTCGAGGGAATCCTCATCGGCCTCAATATACCAGAATGATGACCAACTGGTCATTCACAATAAACTTCATTTTTTGGTGGAGAGTGGAAGTGACAGCGCCAGCTGTGTGAATCCATGGTCTTCCCAGTAGACAACTGTAGACCGGATTTATGTCCATCACCTGGAAGGTAACTTCGAAGATTTATGGTCCAATTAGGATAGGAAGATCAACTTCTCCTATCACGGTTCTCCTGGATCCGTCAAATGCCTTGACTATGAGAGAAGTTGGTCTCATGGTAGCACCTTGATATGCCAGCTTGGCCAAAGTCCTTTTAGGCATTACGTTGAGTGCTGATCCCGTGTCGACAAGAACTCGTGACATTGTATCCTCTTCACATTTGACTGACACATGTAAAACACGGTTGTGCTTACGCTTCTCAGTTGTCAGATCATTATCGTCAAAGCTCAATGTGTTGCAGGCAGTGATATTTGCTACAACGGAGTCAAACTGCCCCACTGTAATATCTTTAATGACGTGGGTCTGTGTCAGGATTTTGAGCAACGCCTGGCGGTATGCTGGAGAGCTTAAAAGCAAAGCCATGACCGAGATCTTGGAGGGTGTTTGGTTTAGTTGGTCCACCACCTTATAATTACTTCGTCGAATGATTCTCAAGAATTCTTCTTCATCGTTCTTAAGACTTTCTTTTCCTCTAACTAAAGGTTCTTTGGCGGTGACTGCCTCTGGAACAGGCTTTTGAGGAACATGAGTTTTCTGAACAGAAACTGCTGGTGGAGGAGCCTCATTATATGTTCGAGATTGGTAGATGCGACCACTCCGGGTCATTTTTCTTCCACCGGCAATGTTAGCCACACCTGCTGGTTTCTTTTCTTTGAAAATCCCTTCGCACCATGAATAATCTTGTTTTGGTGTCATGGCTCTTGGGTGAGGCTTAGATCCTCCCCTCGGTTCAAACCTAGTCTGTCCCCTCCCGAATTTTGGGGGTGCATCATCGCGAAATACTGGCCGGACGTTCTTGTAGTTTTTGTTACTGTTATCATCTCTGAATACGGCTCTTTTGTTGGGCTCTCCTGGTATGTTAAACACAGGTTCGATGACCGCCACATCTTCTTCCTTTTTCCGATGAGTGATTTCTATCATTCCCTGTTCAATCATGGCCCGAATGTCTTTTTTCACTGCGTCACAACCCTCAAGATTCAGCATACATTCTTTGCAATCTTCGTGAGATGTCTTGAGCGACCATTCCTGGGCAAGGCGTCTGTGTAGGTCTGCTAATGGCACTTTGATTTCACTAACAGTGGTAACGTTCTTGTCTTCAGACCCCTCTCCTTCTTTAGTAATGGCATTGACTCCGCCATGATTTGGCAGAGGGTTACTCTTAACGTTGGGGTGATTATCTTCGAAGGATAGAATTCTTTTTTCAATCAGTTCACGAACTAGATGCTGGAGGGCGAAGCAACCTTCGAGATCGTGGCCTGGAGCATTCTCGTGAAATGGGCAACGAGCATTTGCGTTGTAATAGAACGGGAGTGGATTAGGTGGAGCACCTAATTTTCTTGTTTTGACCAGCCCTCTTTCTATTAGCATGGGAAATAGGTCGGTGTAACTCATTGGAATAGGCTGTATCTTTGGCCTATTTGCTTGATAATTTGCCCTTGGGGCCCTGTTCTGAGGTTGTTGACCCTGCGGCTGCTGGTATTGTTGCTGATTATTGGCGCGATAATGTTGCTGATTGCCAGGCTGATACTGGTGCTGATTGTTGGATGCCCCAGTGTTGCGGTGGAAATAGGATCACAAACTATTAATTAGTTTGAATCGCAATTCAATTCACAACCGCTCTTTGATTTATCCGAAGGAAAAGGTCAAAAAGGGAAAACCTATTTTTGCATTGTAAACACAACGCGGGGAAAGATCTAGGGTTCGGGGGTTGGTTAAATTTAGGGAAGGTATTAGCACCCTAAACTTCTGTAGTACTCTACAGGAACCTTTTGTTCAATGCTTACTATTGCTTTATTTATTTGCTTAAGGTATATGTACAAAGGGATTAAAAGTGAGAAAGGAGACCTAAGGGGTTAATTCTAAGTTTACTCGGCAAGACATCGCATCTTGTGCCTACGTATCCTTACGGGAGTGGAATCAGAGTAATCGTAGTTCCCCTCAAAAGGGAGGTTAGAAACGTCTTGACTGTGGCCAAGGTTTCAATGGGGAATAAACGTATCTTAGGGACACGCTTACGCGGAGTGTAGAAACTCCAATATCTACGTTGTAAATTGTTAAGTGAATTAGGGTTATGTTAGGGATTCCGCGGCGGGAAACCCTAAAATGAGCGCGGCGGCTCTTTGACCTAATGCTAGGGGTAAAATTGTAATTTTGCCTGCGGCGAGGCATTTGTGAAAATTTAGGGTTGAAAAGGTGTAAGGGTTGAAGTTGAGGACTATTGACACGGCGGTCAAATGCTAGACCTAGTTCCTTCGGAGCGTGTAATGTGACAGAAATATTGCAATACATCAGCAGAAATTTAAACCATACATTAGCGGAAATTTAAATGCGAAAAGTAAACGCGATTATTAGGTTCGCGAGATTACAATTGAGATACAGATACAAATATGAATGAAACTTAAATGAAAACTCAAAACACTAAATGTGAACTGCAAAAAAATGAACACTCGTTAGTAGGCATGGTCAACCAGTTATCAGATGAACTACGAGGCAATGAAGAAAATGAGATACAAACTCGAGATTGTTTTATTTGATATTTAATGATTTAACTTACAAAAGAATTTTTTTTAAAAAAAGATTTTATTTTTTCATTATTTTTAAAAAAAAAGGAGTTTTTCATTATTTTATATTTACAAAAGTTTTAAGTTTATAAAAAAGATTTCAATTTATTCTTAATATTTATTTTTTTAAAAAAAAAGTTTTTCTATTATAATTACAAAACTAAAATGTTATATTATTTTTTTATAAAGATTTTTTTCATATTATAAAAATTAAAATGTAAAAATAGCTTTTAACATTTTTAAAAACATAAAACAAATTAAATAAAAAAAATGAAAAAAAGAAAAAATAAAAGGAGGAGGGGTTGGGCCGGTCACCACATCCGGACCCAACCCGGTTGGATTAAAACATGGGAAAACAATTAGGGTTCTCAGAACCCTAATGCTCTTGAGGCGCCGTTTCACTTCTTCTTCTTCCCTCATCTCTCTTGCGATCGCCATGCATCTTCTCCTCTGTTCTCCTTCGCGATCCTGAAAAACACATAAAAATTGTAACGATAAGCAATCCTGGCTCACTTTTATGGTGAAATGGCCGGTGATGAGGTTTTCCTCTGAGGCTTGGAATCGATTGCCCGCCGTTCAAACGGCGAAGGTGGTCTTTTCCTCCGGTGTTTCGCTCGTGGCTTCGTTCGTTACGGTGATGAATGGCGACGATGATGAGACTTCGTCTCTGAGTCTCGCGATTGCTCGTCCGTTAGGGTTTCTGCGCTTTGGGTTTTTCGTCCTCTCCGCCTAGGGTTTTTTCACCTCTCCGCCTAGGGTTTTTCACCTCTCCGCCTAGGGTTTTTCACCTCTCTCTCGCATCAGGTTGTATTCCCCTATTTATAATTTCTTTTATCTCTCTTTTTGGGCCTTAAACTTCCGTTATTCTGAGATTTGATTTTGTGGTGATGTTATTTGATTTTGATTTTCCAGATTGAGTTCTAATGCGATGCTTTCTGATACGATTGGGATCTCAATTCATTTTTCTGGTATGAATCTGATACTAATTCGTTGATTGATCCAAAATGCGTTCCAATGAGATACGATTTGGTTCTTGCTGATACATGATTGAATCCTATTTCTCCTTTTAGGGTTTGATTGGTCTCTGATTTCCAGCTGATTCTCCTGACCCTGTTCGATTTAATAACCTGAACTGATTTGTTTTGATTTGCTTTAGGATTGACATCAAATCTAAATCTCTATTATTTTATGATTTGCCTTCAGATTGGATTGATTGGCATTAATTCACGGGGTTTCTTGATGGATTCATTTTGACTTGTTTTGATTTTTCCCAGATTGTGTCTCAATGGGATACGATTTGATTCCTGACTCGAAACTTTCCATTTGTGAATTGGATTGCTTTTGGGGAATTTAGATACTGATCTGATTCCTGATGTGATTTCATTTTGATCCAATCTTGATCGTTAGCGCTTACTTTTCTTTTTCTTCTTTCAGGGTGGACATTTTGCCTTGATCTTTGCCGCCGAGACGGGTACGTGGTAGTGATGACGCTTAGTCTGAACCACTTGGAGCAGGATACTACATCCTGGCTTCTGATCATATTGCTGCTTCTGATTGACTTGGTGATGATGATTGGCTATCATGTTGAGCTGAGCCATGTATTTGCTCGTTTGTTCGTTTCCTGAACTTGTTTTGGTGACTTATTTGTTGGGGCGATGATGCTCATGACTGAGCCCCATTCTGCGCTATGCTTTGTGCTGCAACTTGGTGTCCCTTTCTTGGTGACTTGCCATCTGTATCGTGTGAAGCTGGCCCTCCTAACTGGCAACCTTTTGGTATGTTTTATGCAGCTGGATGCGGTTTTGTGTGGATACTTTATTCTTCTTGCTAAACTTGCTTTCTTCGTATGCTGTTACCTTTCTTTTCTTTGGATCCTGTTGGGCATGATTTTACAGGATGCTTTCTGTGGCTTCTTGCGCATAATTCTGCCTTTTTTAGTTTGCATATGGTATTTGGTTTGCAATGTGATGCAGCCTTGGCTTCAATCCTCTTGTCCTGTTTTGGTATGCTTTTGAGCCGAAGGCTCTGATGGTGTATGATGCTGTTTGGTTTCGTTTGTTCTGTTTTGAGCTTGATATTCATTCTGTTTGGCAACAGATTTGTTTCTTTGGTGGCTATTCATACCTGTATTGGCGCGAGCCCTTTCCTGGTTTTGTTTATGCTGATGATGCTTGTAGCTTTTCAGGTGTTGGAAGTTTTGAAACCAAGGTGACTCAGACCTGCCGGCATCCGGGTCTGAGTCAAAACTTGCCTATGTTGCCTTATTCTCGTATCAGTTTGGAAATCCAATCGCGGCAAAACGAATCAGTCCCACTTCATTTATTTTTTCTATCTCTCGGATGTCCCGTATCGATAAGAACAGGCATTAACTGATCTGACGCCCACGGCGCGGATCGGTAACGAGGGTAGGACGCAGCTTCGGTTGTGCCACTCCCGGCACTCGATGATGACATTGTTCTGAGAGTGTCGAAAAAACTTCTAACATTTTTCTGTACTGTTTGTTTTCTTTTGATGTGCAGGTTAGCTGAGGATTCATGGAGAAGTTCAAATGCAACATGAAGACCTTTAGATGCTCTTAGGATTTAGGATAAATGCTTTAATGTAATCCCTTAGGATTGAGAACTTTAATGTACTTCCTTGTAACAACACTTTATAAAATATGAAGCAACATCCACTTCTTGTATGATGACATTATTTATGAAATAAAATTCTCAAAATTTTGAATTTATTTATATTTTATTCTTAGTTAAAAAATATAAACAATTGTGAATGAATCCACAAGTATTTAAATTCATTAACATAGGCATAAAACATAAATATTCCCAAGTGGTATTCTTATTGGTGCACTCGTCTCATTTGTAATCTTAATCTCATCATCCGATTAAAATGTTAACCAACCATTTCATAATCAAACACATATGGGCACCGTAATCACAACATTTTCAGCATCAACAGTAACACTACTCGTAATTAAATTCTACTGACCAAATGCCAAAATCTCGACATGATCAGCCCTGGTGATAGGTAAATGCCTCAAAACCATAACGTGTCAAATGCCTCAGAATTTTAATAACAGACCGTCTTCAAGGCATTGGTAGAATTTGTGTAAGATGACCAAAATACCCCTGGGACCAAATCTGCAAAACAAACACCTTCATAACTTGTGAGTGGTTAGCAAATGTACATATGAGATGATATGCGAAATGACTGACTAAATATAAGGGTAAAATTTGGGGTATTACAGTTGCCCCTATTTAAATAGCTACACCGGACGATTTGAGTGACAGAGACTCGAGGAATCGTGGTGGAGAGATTTAAATATAGATAACCGAAAATTTTGCTCTTATATGCGATGGTATGCAATGCTATGGACAAAGCGAGGACCGCTTAATGCAGATGACATGGTTATGATGTGATGATGACAAGCGCTACGAGGCAGACGCTAACGAGAAGAACACATTGGGGAAAATGTCGTGCTGAGACACAGTACAAACACTGGGGAATCCTAAAATGATAGTCAACTGGTGCGAACACGACCAATTGTCATTTTGGGACGAGATTCTCAAATGGAGATGACATCTGTGAGACGGCCTCCACTGGGGAATCTAAAGGATAAAACTGGATCACGTACGACTGCAAGATCGATTACAGAACGCTGGAGCATTGAGCAAAGAATAACATCCAAGCTTCTGTAAACTATCCCTCGTGACAGGATCAAACGGACTTTTCGGAACTCCGTAACAAATATACAGGGTAAAGACCGGCTGTATGCCAAAATAAATGGACTTTGATGGGAAATGCCCTGATAAGCTTCTCGCGGGAGAATTGTTACTCATCGTTGGGAGGGACTTATATGCCTAAATGGATAAGCACTCAAATAAAGAGGCTGCTGCTTATCTGATAAAGAAATCTTCTCGCATTTAAGGTCGGCGCCTGGAATACGATTCTGATTTTTCTCTTACTGAAGGATAAATAAACTTCTCTATGCTCCAAGATCGTGCTCTCCTGAACATGAAAAGGGTAAACTGGACTTCATCATACCTCAGAATCGTGCTCTCCTGAATATGACTCGGCTTTCTTGTGTAAATGAAATTCTTCATACTTCAGAATCGTGCTCTCCTGAATATGAAAAGGGTAAGCTGAACTTCATCATACCTCAGAATCGTGCTCTCCTGAATATGATTCGGCTCTTTCGGATAAATGAAATTCAGAATCGTGCTCTCCTGAATATGATTTGGTTGTAAATGAATTTTTTCATACTTCAGAATCGTGCTCTCCTGAATATGAAAATGGATAATCGAACTTCCTCATAACTCAGAATCGTGCTCTCCTGAATATGATTCGGCTCTTGAAATTTCCTCATTTTTCAGAATCGTGCCCTCCTGAAAAACGGCCGATTGAACTTCCTCATAACTCAGAATCGTGCTCTCCTGAATATGATTCCGCTCCTTCTTTTACTAAAGGATAAATGAACTTCTTCATAACTTCAGAATCGTGCTCTCCTGAATATGGTTCCGCTCAAACCTCCCCGTATCTCAAGATCGTGCTCTCCTGAATACGATTTGGTTCATACCTCCTATACTTCGAGACGACAGGTAAATGGAAGCCCAACTGCTCCATGGAGATGGCCATTTGCTGCGAGTCATAACGAAGATAGGATCGACTTCTTAGGTGAGAATTGTTGTACATTGATGCTGTAAAATGTAAAGTGTAAAGGGTTGTTGTGACATGTAGGATTGTAAAGTGTTGTACCGATATATTTTCCAGGCGTGAACTGGCGTGTATGATTGTAGTTGAAGATAGTGCAAAATAAATGCACGTCCGGTTGGGCTCGACGACCGACAAGACTGAGATTCAATCTAGGATCGAGCTAGAAAGAAGCTGGTAATCAAGATTCTATCGAGGGAATGATCTCGAAGGGTAGATATCTAATACTGGCGAGGAAAGATAGCTGAAGTAACCGGCATCCACGAGGATCGAACTCTGTGGGGAAACTGGGAACAAGTAATTATTTTATGCTTATGGCTGACAATCTATTTGGAGAGAATGGACAAACCCCAGTTACTCGGCGGTAACGACCAATGATGGAGACGCAAAGAACCTGTGAATGCTAACGCATATGTTGATGCATATGTTAAGGTGAATATATGTTAATGTTTATGTATGCAAGATGTTATGAAATGAGTATGTAATGAGTATGTAATGAATATGTAATGAATATGTAATGAATATGTAATGAAATGGGCATGTGATACTTATGCCCCTGCGTATGCTGACGAAACAGACTAGAGGTGGGACGAGAGATGAAATAAACATCTCGACGGAGATACCCTGCATTCTCTGCAACCAATACGTCAATCATGGGTGAGAAGGATCAACGGTAGAACCAAATCTGGTTTCGGAACTCTGACTTCTCTGGGGAGAAGGTAATCTGCTTGGGTGTACAGTATCACGTCTTCACATGGGGAGAAGAAAACCTGAGGGACACTTTTGAGTTACCCAAGAAAAAGTTGTCAGCTTATAGTCTCTCTGGGGACTGTGTTAGAGCAACGGTTTGAAAGTGTTTCTGCAATAATGATATTTCCGGGGAATGAAGAGATCCTTTCGGAATTTCCACTAGTCAAAGTAATTTATTACATTTCAAATTTGTTGTTTTTGAAAAACAGTTTTGAAAAATCTACAATGCACCTTTCATTTTCAAATTTTAAGAATAAACGCATTTTGCATAACAATAGAAAACAAAGAGCAATGCACCAAGGAATGTAAGTAACGAGATGGTTTCTTTTATTTAAAGGGCGGTAGCTTGCTGAAGGCATAGCTCCACAGATGATTATGTTTTGAAATTGGCAACATGGGAAAAAGTTACATCGAATCCAATGACACCTACTGACACTAATAACTAAGACTAATCCAGAATCCTGCTTTGGGCAAGGATGAAAGAACTGAAACATGGCTCTTATGCGGAAAGTGTGTTCGAGATAATCAGTGTCTTCTGATGCAATGAAACGCCTTTGTCCCTAACTTTTGCCTGGACCGCCCTCTCGAGTTTTCAATCCACCGGGACGCTCTTTTTTGCCTAAGCCGCCCTTTCGGGTTTTCGACTTAGCGAGATTTTTATTATTATTTCTTTTTTTTTTCCAACCCTTACTTTTGCCTAAGTCGCCTTTTACAGGTTTTCGACTTAGCGGGTTTTTAGGCATAATATTTTCGGACTGCATCAGAATTCACGGGGTGTGCAAGCTCTTCACCATCCATTGTCGTAAGTATCAGGGACCCTCCGGAGAAAACGGTCTTTACAACAAATGGGCCTTCATAATTGGGCATCCACTTTCCCCGCATATCTTTGTGCACTGGCAAGATCTTTTTGAGTACGAGCTCTCCTTGACGGAACTCGCGGATACGAATCTTCTTATCAAACGCTCTTTTCATCCATTTCTGATATAATTGCCCATGGCACATGGCTGTCAAACGCTTCTCGTCAATGAGATTCAACTGATCCAGTCTGTCTTGAACCCACTCAGCTTCCTCAAGTTCAGCCTCCATTAACACTCTTAACGAAGGTATCTCTACTTCGATGGGGAGCACGGCGTCCATTCCATATACCAGTGAGAAAGGTGTTGCCCCTGTCGAAGTTCTCACCGAGGTTCTGTATCCATGCAAAGCAAATGGTAACATCTCATGCCAATCTTTGTAAGTCACAACCATCTTTTGCAGGATCTTCTTGATATTCTTATTCGCAGCTTCAACGGCTCCATTCATCTTAGGACGGTACGGAGAAGAATTGTGGTGAGTGATCTTGAAACTATCACACAGCTCTTTCATAGTCTTATTATTCAGATTGGTGCCATTGTCAGTTATTATCCGGCTTGGGACTCCATAACGGCAGATGATCTCTTTCCTGATGAATCGGGCAACCACTTGCTTGGTCACGTTGGTGTAGGAGGCAACCTCTACCCACTTGGTGAAATAATCAATGGCAACAAGGATAAAGCGATGACCATTAGAAGCTTTCGGCTCGATTGCCCCAATCATGTCAATGCCCCACATAGAGAACGGCCATGGTGAAGACAAAACATTCAACGGTGACAGAGGTACGTGCATTTTATCAGCATAAATTTGGCACTTATGGCATTTTCTAGCGTATTGGATGCAGTCGGCTTCCATGGTTAACCAATAATACCCAGCCCTTAACATCTTCTTGGACATAGCATAACCATTGGCATGAGTTCCGAAGGTTCCCTCATGAATTTCCTGTAGTAACATGTCCGCTTCCCGTTTATCAACACATCTGAGCAGGACCATGTCGTGATTTCTCTTGTACAACACACCATTACTGACAAAGAATTTGGACGCCAGTCTTCTCAATGTCTTTTTGTCCAGACCAGTAGCACCATCGGGATACTCCTGTTTGACGAGATAGTTCTTGATATCATGAAACCAAGGCGTTTCATCCACCTCAACTTCTTCGACCATCTGACAATAAGCGGGCTTAACCTTGCGCTCAATATGGATAAGAGGTGCTTCATTAACGAATTTAACTTTCCACATGGATGCTAACATGGCTAAAGCATCAGCTACGTGATTCTCGGATCTAGGAACATGCTCGAACTCTATCTCGTCGAAATACTTGATCAGCTCAATAATATAGTCCTTATAAGGGATCAACTTCTCATTCTTCGTCTCCCATTTGCCTTGTACCTGGTAAATAACCAAGGCTGAGTCACCACTTACTTTAAGAAGTTTGATTCGGAGGTGAATCGCTGCTTCGAGGCCAAGAATACATGCTTCATATTCTGCGACGTTGTTAGTACACTCAAAGTCCAACCTCGCTGTAAATGGAATGAATCCACCCTTTGGGCTCATCAAAACGGCGCCTATACCATGCCCATTGAAATTCGAGGAACCATCAAACATCATCCTCCACCAAAGACCTGGTTCTGGACCTTCGCTCGGATCTGGCTCTTCAGAATCTCTTTTAATCGACAAAATATCTTCATCAGGAAAATCGAGCTTAAGAGGTTCATAATCTTCAACTGGCTGGTCTGCAAGATAATCAGATAAAACACTACCCTTAATCGCCTTCTGGGGTACATACTGGATGTCATATTCGGATAACAACATGTGCCAACGGGCTAGCCTCCCGGTTTGAGCAAGTTTTTCAAAAATATACTTGATCGGATCCATTTTAGAAATCAACAATGTGGTATGACAGACCATGTATTGCCGAAGGCGCTTAGAGGCCCATGCCAATGCACAACAAGTTTTCTCCAATGGTGAGTATCTGTTTTCGCAATCGGTAAACTTCTTGCTCAGGTAATAAATCGCATGCTCCTTTTTCCCAGTTTCATCATGTTGTCCAAGCACACAACCCATAGACTTCTCAAGAACAGTAAGGTACATAAACAATGGTCTTCCAGGTACGGGAGGGATCAGAATAGGGGGATCTTGCAAATAACCCTTAATCTTCTCAAACGCTTTCTGACAATCAGGGTTCCACTCAACTGTCTGCCCCTTGCAAAGCAACTTGAATATCGGCTCACAAGTAGCGGTCATATTAAAGATAAACCTGGAAATGTAATTCAGACGTCCCAGAAAACCTCTAACTTGCGTCTCGGTTCGCGGAGCCGGCATATCTTGAATGGCTCGGACTTTGTCAGGATCCACCTCAATCCCTCGTTGGCTAACAATGAAACCAAGCAATTTTCCAGATCTGACACCGAAGGTACATTTAGCAGGGTTCAATTTCAACTGATATTTCCTGAGTCGTTCAAACAATTTCACCAAATGGTCTAGATGCTCCTCTTCACTCTGAGATTTGGCTATCATATCGTCCACATATACCTCAATCTCTTTGTGCATCATATCATGAAAAAGAGTGGTCATAGCGCGTTGGTAAGTTGCCCCTGCATTCTTTAAACCGAAGGGCATGACTTTGTAGCAGAAGGTTCCCCAAGGAGTAATGAAAGTAGTCTTCTCTCGATCATCTGGATCCATCTTGATCTGATTATAGCCAGAGAAACCATCCATAAATGAGAACAACGCAAAACTGGCTGTATTGTCTACCAGTGTATCAATATGTGGCAGGGGGAAATCATCTTTCGGACTTGTTTTATTCAGATCCCTGTAATCCACACACATCCTGACTTTACCATCTTTTTTGGGCACTGGCACAATGTTGGCAACCCAATCTGGATATTTTGCGACTGCCAAGAAGCCTGCGTCCAACTGCTTTTTAACCTCATCTCGGATCTTCAAAGCCATGTCGGGTCTCGTTCTTCGGAGTTTCTGCTTGATAGGTGGACAATCTGGTTTAAGTGGCAACTTGTGAACAACAATATCTGTGTTCAGGCCCGGCATATCTTGATACGACCACGCGAACACATCAATATACTCTTTTAACAACTCAATCAACCTCGGCCTAACCTCTGTCCCAAGCATTGCACCAATCTTGACCTCTTTCTTGTTCTCATCGGTACCAAGATTAATTAAGTCCACCTGCTCTTTATGCGGTTGAAGCTCTGCGTACTCGTACTCAATCAATCTTGTCAGTTCTGCGGGTACTTCAAAATCTTCTTCACCCTCGTCCTCAGCTTGATTGATGGGTGCATCCCAGTCAGGAGTGTCAGTAAAGTCACTGGATCCAACAAGGTTTACGATGTCTCTGCATGATGGAAGGCTTACTTAATTAAGATGCTCAAAGATATGCAAGACAAGAAATGGAATGCTGTTTTTTTTTTGTTTTTTCGGAAAAAAGGTTGCCAATTTCATTTTTTAAAAGTGAAAACGAAAAACGCAAATGAAACAAAGTGGAATTGAACAAAATGCTTTTATTAATATCTTTTTAGGAATGAAAGGTGGCCCAATGAAAGCGACCCTATAGCTTTGGGCAGAGCTACGGATTTTTATTTGAAAATGTAAATGAAACTTAAAAAAACAATTACTTTGACAAGGGAAAAATAACAGGGATCTCTACGGCCTCCCAGTTGTTCAAAACTGCATCACCCTTAAACACCAGGTTGCTCAACTCTTCATTTTCTTCACAGTCGCTGATGGCATTGATTTGGAAACCTCTGCTGACAAATACCTCTTGGATAACCTTCGGACGCCCTTCGACAGTTATGGCAGCTCCATTCTGAGTTGGTTTGTAACCCAACCCAGAGCGATCAGTCTTGGTCTTGACATCAATTACCTCTCCCCAACCTTCAGGAATGCCCCTGTCAATTGTTGATTTGGTACTCTTCAGAGATGCAAAAGATGGATTGCCCCGACCCACTGTCTCTTCGACTTCTAGCAGAACGGCATTGGCGATCTCAAGTGCTTGAAAGGAGATTTCTAAAGCATTCTCATCAGCCTCGATGTAACGGAAAGAAGACAGGTTACTGACCATCAGATCCTCCTCACCGTGTATAATAACCAATTTTCCATCGATCACGAATTTCATCTTCTGATGTAACGTTGAGGTCACTGCCCCAGCGGCGTGAATCCACGGCCTTCCAAGTAAACAACTGTAATTGGGATTAATGTCCATGACTTGAAACGTGATATTAAAAACTTGTGGACCAATCAGGATAGGAAGCTCAATCTCCCCCATTACCGATCGACGAGAGCCATCGAAAGCCTTGACAACCAAAGGAGTAGGTTTCAACACAGTCTCTTTACAAGCCAACTTATCAAGAACCCTCTTGGGTAGAACATTCAGAGAAGACCCGGTGTCTACTAACACTCTCGCTAAATTGTCCTCCTGACATTTCACCGATATATGTAAAGCACGATTATGGTTCGGACCCTCCTTCGGTAACTCTTCATTGCTGAAACTGAGGGTGTTACAGGCAGTCAAATTGGCAATCACACTATCAAACCGACTGGTGCTGATATCTTGATCCACATGTGCTTGAGTCAAAACCTTCTGCAAGGCCATCCTATGGGCGGGTGAACTCATCAACAGTGATAGAATTGAAATCTTGGAGGGAGTCTGATGAAGTTGATCGATAACTTTATAGTCACTTTTCTTGATGATCCTCAAAAATTCGGCATCTTCATCATTCGTGACGGCTCCTTTACCTTTGTCTTTGACAGGCACTGGGGTACTAGTTATTTCCTTAGGTGGGACCTCGTTGGAATGGGGAGTATACACACGGCCACTGCGAGTCATCCTGCTTACCTCGGCGATATTGGTCACGGTACCCTTAGCCTCTTCATTTGGAATAACCTTCCCAGACTCCTTGTCAATCATCGTCACGTCATATTTCCAAGGCACAACTTTAGGATCACTGAAAGGAAACGGACCTGGTTTTCGAATAATTATTGACCTATGCTGATTCACCTCAGGGATAGACGACTTCGGTATATCGAACATGAGATTGGCGGAACCTGCCCCTGATAGATTAAACACTGGTACCTTACCCTTTGATTCAGGCTGATGGAAGACAGGCTCAACCACAGCGACCTCATCTTTCTTGTATTGGCTTGTCACTTGTAAAACACCCTCATTAATTAACCTCTGAACATCATTCTGAACCAACACACAACCCTTAACACTGGCTTCACAACTTACGCATGCAACGTGGGAAGTATCTACCAAACCAGCTTCAAACAGTTTCGAATGGAACATCTTGAGAGGAGTCTTAATCTGTCCAACGTCAAGGGCATAACCTTCCCCCGAATCAACACTAACGGCATTGACACTCTCATGGTTAGGAAAAGGGTTCTTCTTAACATTCGGTTGAGGATCTTCAAATGACAAAATCTTCTTTTCCAATAAATCTCTGACAATATTTTTGAGAGCATAACAATTCTCCAGATCATGACCAGGCGCACCCTCATGAAATAAACAATGAGCGGCGGCGTTGTAATTGGCGGGTAGAGGATTAGGAGGTGGACCCAAAGCCCGAGTAGTGATGAGACCCTGCTTGACCAAAGAAGGATACAACTCGGTAAAAGTCATCGGAATCGGCGGACAAGGCTTATACGTTCTTCTATTCGGAACATTCTGGCGAGGAGCCGGACTCTTGGGCTGTTGAGGAGCAGGAGCGTTGGGTGCCTGTAGATAGTTGACAGGAGGCGGATAAACAGGAGGTTGTTGCATAGGTTGATACATAGGAACCTGTTGATTGAAAGAAGGTGTAATAGCTGCCACATAGGGTTGTTGAGCATATTGGACTGGGTACCCTTGAGGTTGAGCATAACTTTGCGGGTGTCGATAAAAGCGTTCTCTTGGTCTACCAGAGGATATAGCATTAGTCTCACCTTCCTTCTTTTTCTGGGAGTTATACGGAGGTTTCTTCGGCTGATCCTTAGAAGCACCATGATTATTTGTCATTTTACCACTCTTCATACCCAATTCAATCTTGACACCCACAGCAACGATGTCGGAGAAATTTGAAGTCACACTACCCACCATTCTCTCGTAAAATTCTGGACGGACCGTGTCGACAAACCAATCAGCTAACTCTTTCTCGGTCAAAGGAGGTTCTACCTGCGAAGCAGTCTCTCTCCACCTTTGGGCATACTCTTTGAATGACTCAGAATTTTTTTGTGACATACTCAGCAACTGTCTTCTGTCAGGAGCCAGATCCATATTGTACTTGTAGTGTTTGATGAAAGCGTCAGATAAATCTTGAAAGCTCTTGATGCGAGACTGGTCCAAAGTTAAATACCACTTGGATGAAGCACCCTTCAAACTATCTTGGAAGCAATGGATCATCAGTTTATCATTCTCAACATGGGCAGCCATTTTACGATAATACATGATCAGATGACTCTTAGGACAGGTGGCACCTTCATAACGATCGAAGTTCGGAGTTTTGAACTTCGGGGGAATAACCAAACCTGAGACCAAACAGACATCCCTTGCAGCAGTCCCAAAAATTTGATCGCCCTCTACTTTCTTCAATCTCTGGACAATGGTGTTTACTTCCTCACGAAGCTTATCATGTTTCTCATAACCCTCAACATTCTCATCAAGATTATCAAAAACTGTCTCATTGAAGTACGGTTGCGCACGAGTGTGTACAACAGGTGGTGCAAAAATAGGAGCCCCCCTAGAAACTTCGGAGAATAAAGGCACGGCTTGCTGAACAGGCTGATTAATCGGAACATTGGCTTGAGGAGGCACAAAACCTGGAGCAAGACCATAAGGTGGGTCCCTTGCTACGGTCACACTTGGTGGAGGGTCCACAGTAACGCCGGCAATCTCAGAAACAACAGTGGGCTGGGTATCCATCTTAGCATTCATGACATGTAACAATTCCATCATACGCCCCATACCCCCTCGAAGGTCTTCAAGTTCATTACTAAGGCGATCAATCTCTTTTGCCTGATCCTCCATTCTCTTCCGAGTTTGAGCTCTGGTGTTGTACTGGTGCCGAGAACTCAGGGTGACGAAACTGGAAGGCGAGAAAACCGCGTATGAGAAATCGGGAGACACATGCAATGCAAAAGTATGATGCTAAAATGTGAATGCAAATGAAGATTTCATGGAATTCAAACATTTACGAATGTCGTGGGGTACCAAGGAAATCTTTTTCTTGTTTCTTTCATTTTATTTTTTTATTTATGGTATCCCGCGATATCCATAAATGGTATTTGAACTCCAGGAAATACGATGCAATGAGATGCTTTATGGATGCAATGCACAAAGTCCTAGGTTAAAGGAACGTGAGCGGAGTCAAGGTCTACCCATCCCAAAAGGAGTGTACTATAGGTTAGTTGTACCTGCCGAACAAGGTTCTACAAAGTGCCCAAAGTCATCAGCCCATCTTTCGGATATTATCAACCTTCCGACTGACTCAGGGGTTAATAATATTCTCAAGAGAACCTCTTTTGAGTGTAGTATCGCGTAGCAGCCATTGTAGGATTACTCCCACATAGCTCCCGCACTACGTCCTAAATAAGGCCAAGGTGGTGTTAAGGTACTACGGTCCCCAATATCACAGACTCCAATCGACCATGGAAAAAGTTTTTACGATTACTCGTTCAACCGAACCATTTTCGAAAAGGTCTCAACTGAGCGGTGATTCTCGAATCAACTTGGTCGGGATTCACTCCCTATAAGCCTCATCGAATATATCCCCATCCTATAATAATGTCACTAGTCCGGGCGTAGGACTTATCTCACAACACAAGGAACCATCCCAAAATCAGAGTACAATATATACATGTAAATGAATAGTAAAGCAAATAGTAATAAACATGAACAAATTAGGGGTAACCCTCAAAAGCATTTTAGAATTCCCCAGTGAAGTCGCCATTTTCTGTTGCGGTGGAAATAGGATCACAAACTATTAATTAGTTTGAATCGCAATTCAATTCACAACCGCTCTTTGATTTATCCGAAGGAAAAGGTCAAAAAGGGAAAACCTATTTTTGCATTGTAAACACAACGCGGGGAAAGATCTAGGGTTCGGGGGTTGGTTAAATTTAGGGAAGGTATTAGCACCCTAAACTTCTGTAGTACTCTACAGGAACCTTTTGTTCAATGCTTACTATTGCTTTATTTATTTGCTTAAGGTATATGTACAAAGGGATTAAAAGTGAGAAAGGAGACCTAAGGGGTTAATTCTAAGTTTACTCGGCAAGACATCGCATCTTGTGCCTACGTATCCTTACGGGAGTGGAATCAGAGTAATCGTAGTTCCCCTCAAAAGGGAGGTTAGAAACGTCTTGACTGTGGCCAAGGTTTCAATGGGGAATAAACGTATCTTAGGGACACGCTTACGCGGAGTGTAGAAACTCCAATATCTACGTTGTAAATTGTTAAGTGAATTAGGGTTATGTTAGGGATTCCGCGGCGGGAAACCCTAAAATGAGCGCGGCGGCTCTTTGACCTAATGCTAGGGGTAAAATTGTAATTTTGCCTGCGGCGAGGCATTTGTGAAAATTTAGGGTTGAAAAGGTGTAAGGGTTGAAGTTGAGGACTATTGACACGGCGGTCAAATGCTAGACCTAGTTCCTTCGGAGCGTGTAATGTGACAGAAATATTGCAATACATCAGCAGAAATTTAAACCATACATTAGCGGAAATTTAAATGCGAAAAGTAAACGCGATTATTAGGTTCGCGAGATTACAATTGAGATACAGATACAAATATGAATGAAACTTAAATGAAAACTCAAAACACTAAATGTGAACTGCAAAAAAATGAACACTCGTTAGTAGGCATGGTCAACCAGTTATCAGATGAACTACGAGGCAATGAAGAAAATGAGATACAAACTCGAGATTGTTTTATTTGATATTTAATGATTTAACTTACAAAAGAATTTTTTTTAAAAAAAGATTTTATTTTTTCATTATTTTTAAAAAAAAAGGAGTTTTTCATTATTTTATATTTACAAAAGTTTTAAGTTTATAAAAAAGATTTCAATTTATTCTTAATATTTATTTTTTTTAAAAAAAAGTTTTTCTATTATAATTACAAAACTAAAATGTTATATTATTTTTTTATAAAGATTTTTTTCATATTATAAAAATTAAAATGTAAAAATAGCTTTTAACATTTTTAAAAACATAAAACAAATTAAATAAAAAAAATGAAAAAAAGAAAAAATAAAAGGAGGAGGGGTTGGGCCGGTCACCACATCCGGACCCAACCCGGTTGGATTAAAACTTGGGAAAAAAATTAGGGTTCTCAGAACCCTAATGCTCTTGAGGCGCCGTTTCACTTCTTCTTCTTCCCTCATCTCTCTTGCGATCGCCATGCATCTTCTCCTCTGTTCTCCTTCGCGATCCTGAAAAACACATAAAAATTGTAACGATAAGCAATCCTGGCTCACTTTTATGGTGAAATGGCCGGT
The DNA here is from genome assembly GCA_963859935.3 of Lathyrus sativus. Classification (NCBI taxonomy): domain Eukaryota; kingdom Viridiplantae; phylum Streptophyta; class Magnoliopsida; order Fabales; family Fabaceae; genus Lathyrus; species Lathyrus sativus. The sequence goes on along the minus strand of OZ012741.1, from coordinate 184,614,766 downwards.
GATGAGGTTTTCCTCTGAGGCTTGGAATCGATTGCCCGCCGTTCAAACGGCGAAGGTGGTCTTTTCCTCCGGTGTTTCGCTCGTGGCTTCGTTCGTTACGGTGATGAATGGCGACGATGATGAGACTTCGTCTCTGAGTCTCGCGATTGCTCGTCCGTTAGGGTTTCTGCGCTTTGGGTTTTTCGTCCTCTCCGCCTAGGGTTTTTTCACCTCTCCGCCTAGGGTTTTTCACCTCTCCGCCTAGGGTTTTTCACCTCTCTCTCGCATCAGGTTGTATTCCCCTATTTATAATTTCTTTTATCTCTCTTTTTGGGCCTTAAACTTGCGTTATTCTGAGATTTGATTTTGTGGTGATGTTATTTGATTTTGATTTTCCAGATTGAGTTCCAATGCGATGCTTTCTGATACGATTGGGATCTCAATTCATTTTTCTGGTATGAATCTGATACTAATTCGTTGATTGATCCAAAATGCGTTCCAATGAGATACGATTTGGTTCTTGCTGATACATGATTGAATCCTATTTCTCCTTTTAGGGTTTGATTGGTCTCTGATTTCCAGCTGATTCTCCTGACCCTGTTCGATTTAATAACCTGAACTGATTTGTTTTGATCTGCTTTAGGATTGACATCAAATCTAAATCTCTATTATTTTATGATTTGCCTTCAGATTGGATTGATTGGCATTAATTCACGGGGTTTCTTGATGGATTCATTTTGACTTGTTTTGATTTTTCCCAGATTGTGTCTCAATGGGATATGATTTGATTCCTGACTCGAAACTTTCCATTTGTGAATTGGATTGCTTTTGGGGAATTTAGATACTGATCTGATTCCTGATGTGATTTCATTTTGATCCAATCCTGATCGTTAGCGCTTACTTTTCTTTTTCTTCTTTCAGGGTGGACATTTTGCCTTGATCTTTGCCGCCGAGACGGGTACGTGGTAGTGATGACGCTTAGTCTGAACCACTTGGAGCAGGATACTACATCCTGGCTTCTGATCATATTGCTGCTTCTGATTGACTTGGTGATGATGATTGGCTATCATGTTGAGCTGAGCCATGTATTTGCTCGTTTGTTCGTTTCCTGAACTTGTTTTGGTGACTTATTTGTTGGGGCGATGATGCTCATGACTGAGCCCCATTCTGCGCTATGCTTTGTGCTGCAACTTGGTGTCCCTTTCTTGGTGACTTGCCATCTGTATCGTGTGAAGCTGGCCCTCCTAACTGGCAACCTTTTGGTATGTTTTATGCAGCTGGATGCGGTTTTGTGTGGATACTTTATTCTTCTTGCTAAACTTGCTTTCTTCGTATGCTGTTACCTTTCTTTTCTTTGGATCCTGTTGGGCATGATTTTACAGGATGCTTTCTGTGGCTTCTTGCGCATAATTCTGCCTTTTTTAGTTTGCATATGGTATTTGGTTTGCAATGTGATGCAGCCTTGGCTTCAATCCTCTTGTCCTGTTTTGGTATGCTTTTGAGCCGAAGGCTCTGATGGTGTATGATGCTGTTTGGTTTCGTTTGTTCTGTTTTGAGCTTGATATTCATTCTGTTTGGCAACAAATTTGTTTCTTTGGTGGCTATTCATACCTGTATTGGCGCGAGCCCTTTCCTGGTTTTGTTTATGCTGATGATGCTTGTAGCTTTTCAGGTGTTGGAAGTTTTGAAACCAAGGTGACTCAGACCTGCCGGCATCCGGGTCTGAGTCAAAACTTGCCTATGTTGCCTTATTCTCGTATCAGTTTGGAAATCCAATCGCGGCAAAACGAATCAGTCCCACTTCATTTATTTTTTCTATCTCTCGGATGTCCCGTATCGATAAGAACAGGCATTAACTGATCTGACGCCCACGGCGCGGATCGGTAACGGGGGTAGGACGCAGCTTCGGTTGTGCCACTCCCGGCACTCGATGATGACATTGTTCTGAGAGTGTCGAAAAAACTTCTAACATTTTTCTGTACTGTTTGTTTTCTTTTGATGTGCAGGTTAGCTGAGGATTCATGGAGAAGTTCAAATGCAACATGAAGACCTTTAGATGCTCTTAGGATTTAGGATAAATGCTTTAATGTAATCCCTTAGGATTGAGAACTTTAATGTACTTCCTTGTAACAGCACTTTATAAAATATGAAGCAACATCCACTTCTTGTATGATGACATTATTTATGAAATAAAATTCTCAAAATTTTGAATTTATTTATATTTTATTCTTAGTTAAAAAATATAAACAATTGTGAATGAATCCACAAGTATTTAAATTCATTAACATAGGCATAAAACATAAATATTCCCAAGTGGTATTCTTATTGGTGCACTCGTCTCATTTGTAATCTTAATCTCATCATCCGATTAAAATGTTAACCAACCATTTCATAATCAAACACATATGGGCACCGTTGTAACACCCCCTTTCTATACCCCAAATAAATTAGATAAATCAATTAGGCACATAGAAAATTTATTTCATCAGAGTTTGATTAAAACATGGTATAAAAGAGGCGCATCACATTATCATGAAATTAAACACATACGATACCTGCTCAAAATAGATATGCAACAATGGGTAACCCAGATCTCAATATTTAGAATAAAGCGGAAACATCCAAATATTGAATCGATCTCATTCATAAAAGTATATACAACCATCAGTTAATTCGTGTTTTACAACGTATCCACAACAGATACATACACATATGTATCACAAAAGAATCAAAACAAATGTAACTCCAAAAGAGTCAAAGGCTTCCTAACTACCCAGAGCCATTGACCAAAAAAAAATGAAGACATCGCTTCACAAAAAGAACCTCCAGCTTCCTACTCTGCAATGCCTCATAGAGCATTAGAAAACAGCAGAAGGGTGAGAAACAACATCATAACAGTTAATGCATAAAATTGTATATATACATAACTCCATAATTATACAAGTTATACTCAAATTATGTTCTCACCACATTAAGCATATACAAATAATCATGTCTCTACACATACACATGAACATTCACTATATTTTCTCCAAACAGTCACATAAAACATACACAGTTATATTCACACAACCAATGCATCATACACAGATGACTCATGCAACTCATAGAGACCGACACACGACTCTATGCAGATGCAAATGCGGTACCGACTCATTCAACAAATTCCCCAAGGAATCGAGTATTCAGCAGATCCTCCACGGGATCAAGTACTCAACAGATTCTCCACGGAATCAAATATTCATCAGATTCTCCACGGAATCGAATATTCAGCAGATCCTCCACGGGATCAAGTACTCAGCAGATTCTCCACGGAATCAAATACTCTAACCAATCCTCCACGGGATTACATGTTATGACTGATTCTCCGAGGAATCACACAATGCAACCGATTCTCCAAGGAATCACTCAATGCAACCGATTCTCCACGGAATCGAATATAACCATCGTATCATACGAGGTTCTACAAATCCTCCACGGGATCAATCACAAAAATGCATACTATGTTCACAAACGTACTCATTGCATTTATCACATACATCACATATATTCATTATGCATTCACATTATACACCATTTCACACAAGGTTTACATGCCTATTAATCCATCAATGCATTTCTATCTAATTCGAGCAAACGCACAACATTATCAAACGATTAAGATTCACAATCGGCTCCACAATCTAGGATTCACGCCTTTCGGCCACCCACAGCACAACATGTTGAAACAGTTCACACATCGATCATTCATATACGCATTAATCATAATTGAATCAACCAAACATCATGCCATGAACAAAAAGCAAAACAAATAACACTGCCAGGTTCGCCAACCTTCTCCTGGCGAAGCCACGCAGCGAATGCTCGCTGGCCTTCGCCTGGCGAACTCCCCAGCGAAGTCCACTGGGAGTAATTCTAGAATTACTCGCTGAGGCTCGCTACCCACTCGCCTGGCGAACCTTCGCCAACTCACCTCGCCTGGCGAACTTGCCAGCGAATACAGGGTATTAGCTTCTGACTTGCTTCGCTACAGCTCGCTGGGCTTCGCCTGGCGAAGCTTCGCTGCCTTTCGCCTGGAGAACTTGCGAAGACAGAACTTCCATGGCTGTCTCAAAGCCCAACTCCACACAACCAACCGATTAAATCCAAATCGGTCACAGTAGCACAACCCAACCATCACCCGACTAAACTACATCGTCTAATCCGATTTCTAACCGATTAAAACCTCATTCTACTCACAAAACCAACTTCTAACCTAAGTGGAAAAGGAGTAGAAACTCTACAAAATCCGCACACATACACATACAATCATACACATTAAAGAGATGATGGAGTTTCACACCCTTACCGATCGATTGCAAGCTTTGGTAATGACTCCTTGATGATTCTAGGTTTTCCTCTCCACTTTCTCTTCTCTTTCTCTTCTCCTCTTTTCTTTCTCTTGTTTTTCTTCTTATGTTACTATCTTCTTCCTTTTTCCTCTCTTATTCTATTTCTATCTCTATTTCTTTCCTCTCAAATTCTTTCCAACACTTATCAATCAATTCTTACACTAAAGTGCTAAATGTCTAAAATGCCCTTTTTACTCTAATTCCCCGAAAACCCTCTGAATCGGTAAAAATAGATAAAATAAGCAAAACACCACATAGCAATATATAATTTCCCAATTTAAAATAAACATCAATTAAATAAATTAAAAGACTCAACAATTAATGGGAATTCAGAATCGGGGCGTTACAACTCTCCCCCACTTTAGAAATTTTCGTCCTCGAAAATATCACCTGATTCAAACAACTCTGGATGCGATTCTCGCATCTTGCTCTCCAATTCCCAAGTCATGTTGCCTTCCGCGGCACCTCCCCAGGACACTTTCACAAGCGCAATATCCTTGCCTCTTAGTTTCTTAACTTCACGGTCCAAAATACTAACCGGTAAAACTTCAACTGTAAGGTTATCTCTTACTTCAACTTCATCCATTGGGATCACATGTGACGGATCCGGAACATACTTCCGAAGTTGCGAGACATGGAATACATCATGTAAATTCGAAAGGTTCGGAGGCAACGCCACACGATACGCCACAGCACCAACCCGTGCGACAATCTGATACGGACCAATAAAACGAGAAGTCAACTTTCTCGACTTCAAGGCACGACCCACACCCGTAACTGGTGTAACTCTCAAAAACACATGGTCTCCCTCTTGAAACTCGAGATCCTTTCTCCTTTTATCATGATAACTTTTCTGTCTATTCTGAGAAGCTTTCATCTTTTCCCGAATAAATTTCACCTTTTCCGTCGTTTGCTGTACCATTTCAGGACCAACTACCGACCTTTCACCCGTCTCATGCCAACACAGAGGTGTTCGACATCTCCGTCCATATAAAGCCTCAAATGGCGCCATACCGATACTCGAATGGAAACTGTTATTATAGGTGAACTCAATCAACGCTAAATAATCGTCCCACGCACCACCTTGTTCAAGCACACAAGCACGCAACAGATCTTCTAACGATTGAATCGTCCTCTCGGTTTGACCATCCGTTTGCGGATGATATGCCGAACTCAATCTCAACTTAGAACCCAAGGCACCTTGCAAACTCTCCCAAAATCTTGAAGTAAATCTAGGATCTCTATCCGTCACAATACTCTTAGGAACTCCATGAAGCTTCACAATAGTGCCAACATAAATCTCGGCTAACCTTTCCAAAGAATAAGTAATATCAATCGGAATAAAGTGAGCCGATTTAGTAAGCCTATCAACAATCACCCAAATAGCATTATGTCCTCTTTGCGTATTCGGCAATCCCGTAACAAAATCCATCGATATACTATCCCATTTCCATTCCGGAATATCCAACGGTTGCATCAATCCACTAGGCTTCTGATGCTCCACCTTAGACTTCTGACAAGTCAAACACGAGTACACAAAACGAGCAACATCGCTTTTCAATCCAGACCACCAAAAGATCTTCTTCAAATCCTGATACATCTTATTCGCTCCCGGATGAATACTTAAGTTACTCCGATGTCCCTCTTCTAATATCATCTTTTTCAAATTCGCGTCATCGGGAATACAAATACGACCTCGAAACCTCAAAACTCCTAATTCATCAACGTTGAAATCTTCATTTCCATTCGTCATCAAATCCACAAATTTCAAATCCAACTTTTGCTTTTCACACACTGTAGTAAGGAAATCATTCGTGACATGCAACATACCAAGTTTCACACTACTCGGTGTTAACTCACAAACCAAACTCAAATCTCTAAAGTTCTCCAAGAGTTCCCACTCTCTAACCATCAAAGTAGACACGTGCAACGACTTCCGACTTAAGGCATCTGCTACCACATTCGCCTTACCCGGATGATAATTTAAACCAAAATCATAGTCCTTCAAAAGTTCTAGCCATCTCCTTTGCCTCATATTCAATTCCTTTTGATCAAACAAATACTTCAAACTCTTGTGATCGCTAAAAACTTCAAATCTTGCACCATAAAGATAGTGCCTCCAAATTTTCAAAACGAACACCACGGCCGCTAACTCCAAATCATGAGTAGGATAATTCTTTTCATGCACTCTCAACTGCCTAGAAGCATACGCCACGACCTTCCCATCTTGCATCAATACACCACCCAATCCTGACAAAGAAGCATCGCAATAAACCACAAAAGGTTCCGTAGGATTCGGCAAAATCAAAACTGGCGCTGTTGTTAACCTTCTCTTTAATTCCATGAAACTCTCTTCACAATTAACATCCCAAATAAAAACCTTTCCTTTACAAGTCAACTGCGTTAACGGAAGTGCTAACCTTGAAAATCCTTCGATAAACCTCCGGTAGTAACCGGCCAAGCCCAAAAAGCTTCGAATTTCCGTAACCGATCTTGGAGTCTCCCATTGCATTACCGCATCGATCTTGGATGGATCCACACTAATACCATTGCCGGAAATAATATGTCCAAGAAAACTCACCTTCGACAACCAAAACTCACACTTAGACAACTTTGCGTACAACTTCTTCTCTTTCAAAATCCGCAACACAATCCTTAAATGTTCTTCGTGCTCCACACGAGACTTAGAATAAATCAAAATGTCATCGATAAACACCACCACAAAACGATCCAACTGCTCGTGGAAGATACGGTTCATATATTCCATGAAAACACCCGGCGCATTAGAAACTCCGAATGGCATCACCGTATACTCGTAGTGACCATATCGTGTTCTAAAAGCCGTCTTCGAAATATCTTCTTCCTTAACCCGAATCTGGTGATAACCGGATCTTAAATCAATCTTACTAAAAACATGGGCTCCAACCAATTGATCCATCAAATCATCAATTCTTGGAAGCGGATACTTGTTCTTAATTGTCACCTTATTCAACTGCCGATAATCAATACACAATCGCATACTACCATCCTTCTTCTTTACCAACAATACCGGCGCACCCCAAGGAGAAACACTCGGTCTTACAAATCTCTTATCCAACAAATCATTCAACTGCTTCTTCAATTCCACCAACTCCGATGCCGACATCCGATACGGGGCCATCGAAATCGGTCTAGTACCCGGAACTAGATCAATAGAAAATTCAACCTCTCTCTTTGGCGGCACATCCGCAACATCTTCCGGAAACACTTCAGGAAATTCACAAACCACAGGAAACACGTCGAGCTCAACTTTGCTCTCCACCGACAACGATGCAAACAAACCAAACAACTGAGCTTCGTCCGCTAAAAGTTTCTTCAACTCTTTAGTGGAAAGAAAACTCTCGTTTTCACCATCTTCCAAAGAAGGAAACCTTACTAACTTGTGATAGCAATCCAAATGAACTCTATTAAATTGCAACCAATTCATACCCAAGATTACGTCCAAACCTTCCAACGGCAAACACACTAAATCCATAACGAAGTCCTTACCATACATGGTCAAAGGACAACTTGCACACACCAAAGAAGTAGTTACCGACCCCGAAGCGGGAGTCCCAATAACCATACCACTACTCAAAGAAACCATACACAAATCCAACCGCTTAGCACACGCAAGAGAAATGAACGAGTGAGTCGCTCCAATATCAATAATAGCAACTAAAGGCATATCATTAATAAAGCATGTACCTTTAATCAAACGATCTGCCGCATTAGTGGCGTCTGAACCTGCTAATGCGAATACTTTTCCGCCCGCCGGAGCTTGCTTCGGTTTGGTACAATTCGGGCTAATGTGACCCACCTCGCCACAATTAAAACACTTCACAGCATTCTTTCTACACTCTGCTGCATCATGACCAAAGAGTCCACAATTGGAACACTTCGCCTTGAACTTTCCACAATCATAAGACTTGTGGCCCATCACGCCACACTTAAAACATTTGATCGCACCGGAACCTCCTCCGGGTCTCCTATCAAAGTTTCCCCTATGTTTGCCCTTATCAGCAGGCGTCACATAGGGTCCGCTTCGTACTTGCTGCTTCCCTCTCCTCTCGCTCAAACCCTTATAATGAGTAGAACGAGCTCTACTATCTTCTTCATAAATTCTACAACACTCGGTCAAATCCGAAAATCTTTGTATCCTTTGATAACCCACCGCTTGCTTTATCTCCGGACGCAAGCCATTCTCATACTTGATACATTTGGAAAATTCCGCCGTAACCGCATCATAGTGAGGGTGAAACTTCACTAACTCAGTAAACTTAGCGGTGTAGTCCACCACCGACATATTACCTTGTTTCAACTCCAGAAATTCCATTTCTCTCTTCCCTTTAACACTTTCGGGATAATACTTCCTTAGAAACTCAGCACGAAATAAATCCCACGTAATCTCCTCGTCGTCGACCTCAAGAACTTGCCTCATGCTGACCCACCAGTCATCGGCCTCTTCTCTCAGCATGTGAGTCCCTAGTCTCACCTTATTCCCTTCAGCACAATCCATCACCCTAAAAATTCTCTCAATTTCCTTTAACCATATCTGAGCACCATCCGGATCAAATCTCCCTTTAAACACCGGTGGTTGGTTCTTCCTGAACTCATCATTCGCATTCACGTTAGGTGCACCCTGCACAGCTCTGGCCATAGCCTCTAACGCCGCTGCCATAGCATTGTCGTTACGACCTGCCATATTCTGAGGATTCCCAAAAATAACAACAAGGTTAAACAACCGTTCAACCAACACAACAACAAGACAGACACGACTGACTCAACACTGGCTCTGATACCACTTAATGTAACACCCCCTTTCTATACCCCAAATAAATTAGATAAATCAATTAGGCACATAGAAAATTTATTTCATCAGAGTTTGATTAAAACATGGTATAAAAGAGGCGCATCACATTATCATGAAATTAAACACATACGATACCTGCTCAAAATAGATATGCAACAATGGGTAACCCACATCTCAATATTTAGAATAAAGCGGAAACATCCAAATATTGAATCGATCTCATTCATAAAAGTATATACAACCATCAGTTAATTCGTGTTTTACAACGTATCCACAACAGATACATACACATATGTATCACAAAAGAATCAAAACAAATGTAACTCCAAAAGAGTCAAAGGCTTCCTAACTACCCAGATGTTACATATCAGAGCCATTGACCAAAAAAAATGAAGACATCGCTTCACAAAAAGAACCTCCAGCTTCCTACTCTGCAATGCCTCATAGAGCATTAGAAAACAACAGAAGGGTGAGAAACAACATCATAACAGTTAATGCATAAAATTGTATATATACATAACTCCATAATTATACAAGTTATACTCAAATTATGTTCTCACCACATTAAGCATATACAAATAATCATGTCTCTACACATACACATGAACATTCACTATATTTTCTCCAAACAGTCACATAAAACATACACAGTTATATTCACACAACCAATGCATCATACACAGATGACTCATGCAACTCATAGAGACCGACACACGACTCTATGCAGATGCAAATGCGGTACCGACTCATTCAACAAATTCCCTAAGGAATCGAGTATTCAGCAGATCCTCCACGGGATCAAGTACTCAACAGATTCTCCACGGAATCAAATATTCATCAGATTCTCCACGGAATCGAATATTCAGCAGATCCTCCACGGGATCAAGTACTCAGCAGATTCTCCACGGAATCAAATACTCTAACCAATCCTCCACGGGATTACATGTTATGACTGATTCTCCGAGGAATCACACAATGCAACCGATTCTCCAAGGAATCACTCAATGCAACCGATTCTCCACGGAATCAAATATAACCATCGTATCATACGAGGTTCTACAAATCCTCCACGGGATCAATCACAAAAATGCATACTATGTTCACAAACGTACTCATTGCATTTATCACATACATCACATATATTCATTATGCATTCACATTATACACCATTTCACACAAGGTTTACATGCCTATTAATCCATCAATGCATTTCTATCTAATTCGAGCAAACGCACAACATTATCAAACGATTAAGATTCACAATCGGCTCCACAATCTAGGATTCACGCCTTTCGGCCACCCACAGCACAACATGTTGAAACAGTTCACACATCGATCATTCATATACGCATTAATCATAATTGAATCAACCAAACATCATGCCATGAACAAAAAGCAAAACAAATAACACTGCCAGGTTCGCCAACCTTCGCCTGGCGAAGCCACGCAGCGAATGCTCGCTGGCCTTCGCCTGGCGAACTCCCCAGCGAAGTCCACTGGGAGTAATTCTGGAATTACTCGCTGAGGCTCGCTACCCACTCGCCTGGCGAACCTTCGCCAACTCACCTCGCCTGGCGAACTTGCCAGCGAATACAGGGTATTAGCTTCTGACTTGCTTCGCTACAGCTTGCTGGGCTTCGCCTGGCGAAGCTTCGCTGCCTTTCGCCTGGCGAACTTGCGAAGACAGAACTTCCATGGCTGTCTCAAAGCCCAACTCCACACAACCAACCGATTAAATCCAAACCGGTCACAGTAGCACAACCCAACCATCACCCGACTAAACTACATCGTCTAATCCGATTTCTAACCGATTAAAACCTCATTCTACTCACAAAACCAACTTCTAACCTAAGTGGAAAAGGAGTAGAAACTCTCCAAAATCCGCACACATACACATACAATCATACACATTAAAGAGATGATGGAGTTTCACACCCTTACCGATCGATTGCAAGCTTTGGTAATGACTCCTTGATGATTCTAGGTTTTCCTCTCCACTTTCTCTTCTCTTTCTCTTCTCCTCTTTTCTTTCTCTTGTTTTTCTTCTTATGTTACTATCTTCTTCCTTTTTCCTCTCTTATTCTATTTCTATCTCTATTTCTTTCCTCTCAAATTCTTTCCAACACTTATCAATCAATTCTTACACTAAAGTGCTAAATGTCTAAAATGCCCTTTTTACTCTAATTCCCCGAAAACCCTCTGAATCGGTAAAAATAGATAAAATAAGCAAAACACCACATAGCAATATATAATTTCTCAATTTAAAATAAACATCAATTAAATAAATTAAAAGACTCAACAATTAATGGGAATTCAGAATCGGGGCGTTACAACCGTAATCACAACATTTTCAGCATCAACAGTAACACTACTCGTAATTAAATTCTACTGACCAAATGCCAAAATCTCGACATGATCATCCCTGGTGATAGGTAAATGCCTCAAAACCATAACGTGTCAAATGCCTTAGAATTTTAATAACAGACCGTCTTCAAGGCATTGGTAGAATTTGTGTAAGATGACCAAAATACCCCTGGGACCAAATCTGCAAAACAAACACCTTCATAACTTGTGAGTGGTTAGCAAATGTACATATGAGATGATATGCGAAATGACTGACTAAATATAAGGGTAAAATTTGGGGTATTACACCCAGGTTGGGGACCATGCTGTGATGAAGGTTGAAAAATCGGGGTCACTGCTGCCACATATGATGGTTGGTACTGTTGGTGGTGGCTTCGTGAGCTTTGTGCTTTCTTTCCATATGTGATTGCACTCACTTCTCCCTCTTTCTTTTTGTGGAAATTGCTGACTGGCTTCTTTGTTGTGCTGGCGCTTGAAAATATTTGGAGTGGTCACTTTTCCACTCTTTAAACCTGCTTCCACCTTAACTCCCACTGCCACAATATCAGAGAAATTTGTTGTAACACTGCTGATCAAACGTTCATAGAATTCTGGCCGAACTGTATCCACAAACCAGTCTGCCAACTCCTTTTCAGTAAGGGGAGGCTCTACTTGTGCTGCAGTTCCGTGCCATCTTTGTGCATACTCCTTAAAGGTTTCAGTACTTTTCTGCGTCATGCTGAGAAGATGACAGCGGTCGGGAGCTAGGTCCATGTTGTACTTGTACTGTTGAATAAAAGCATCTGAAAGGTCTTGGAAACTGTGGATTTTCGCTTGATCTAAACCGAGATACCACTTAGCCGAAGCCCCTTTAAGACTATCTTGGAAACAGTGTACTAACAGTTTGTCATTTTCAATATGCGGAGCCATCCGCCTACAGTACATGATTAGGTGCACTTTAGGACAAGTGGTCCCCTCATATTTGTCGAAGATTGGCATTTTAAATTTCTGGGGAAACACCAATCCAGATACCAGACATAGATCCTTGACATCAGATCCAAAGATATGATTTCCTTCAATGGCCCTCATCCTTTTGGCCATGATGTCCATCTCCACTCTTAATTTTTCGTGTTTTTTGTCCTCAGCTTCAGATCCATCGGGTATATCAAAGATTGGTTGTTGATTGGCGAAAACTGGTCGTACTGTGGTAGGCCCACCTGCTTGAGTAAAAATAGGGTTTCTGATTATTGACTCGAACAGGGGATTGAGACTCGAAGACTGCATATTGTTGAATGGCGGCACAAAATCCCGGGACATGCCGTAGGGAAACTCTGCTGAAGTAACAGGAGATACTGTGACATTGGCCGCTGCTGTGGCAACTTCGGAGATCACTATAAGTCGCGTGTCCATTTTTGCTTTGATTATGTTGCGGACTTCCATGATCTGGATGACATCCCCTTTGATCCCTTTGATGTCATTATCCATTTGATCAAACCTCTGGTCGTTATCTGCCATCTTTTTTTGAGCTTGGGACCGTGTGTTGTATCTGTGGGTACTCAGCGTGACTCCTTATCTCCTTCTGAACAAGAACAAAGGATGAGCTGCAGAACCTAAATGCAGGACAGATGCAGGATGACATGTGAATGCAAATGCAAATGCGGATGCATAAACCATTCAAGGAAACTCAATTTTTTTCGTTTACAAACAAAAAGTTAGAACAACATGTAACGACATGCTTAAAAATCATTTTTCATTTGATAGCTGGAAATCTATTACAATAGAGTGGCCCTTGCTAAAAAGCAAGACCTTTCTTACAAGGAAAATGAAAGTAAATGCAGCAAACAGGATTTCAATCCTTTTTAGGGAAAGCAGGGAAATGGTGAAACAAAGATCAATCTAACAAGACGATCCTTCTCCTTCTTGGACTCTGACATGAACTTGGTCCTGGCGGATAATCTCCCACAGGTCTTCGTTCTCTTTTTGTGCCTTGATCAAAGCATATCTTAGCTCTTCCCTAGTTGTGGGGACCTCAGGCTCCATGGTTAGCTCATAGTCATGAGTGTAGGACATGTTTAAGGCAATTTCTTTTGACCATAGCAGGTACCCCCTGGTGGTTAAATAGCTTGCATTCTCCATTGGAGTTAGGCCCAAGAGGTGTGGGTCTCTTTGAGCGTATTGAGCGTTAGCCTCTAGTTCTTGGTTGCGACCTGTCTCATAGAAGCAAGGCCTCAACAGTTCTGGTTCGGGCTCTGGTCCGGTAGGATACCCATGTTGACGCCGAGCGAGAACAGGGTTATAGGTGATCACCCCTTCTATCCCAATGAGAGGCACATTGGGGAAATCTCCGTAGCTAGGAATCATGACTTGGTCACCGATGCTGGTGTCATACCATGTGATGTCGTGGTGTCTGAGAGTAACGAGTTTAGAAACCCATGCGCTTTTGGTCGGAAGCCTCCAAAGGATATGAGTCCTTGGCAGATGAGAAGTAAACCATCGGTCGAGTAGTGCAAGACAGCATGAGAATTGCCCACAATCATACAAGATGAAACGATGGATAACCACATAAGTGTCAGCCAATATCATGTTGACCGGATTTTTGATGATGAAGAGGCGGATCGCCTCTTCGCTGATGAAGTCGTAACTGCTTGGAAAAAGATACAGTCCATATATCAGTAATGCCAGAATCGCCTCAAAAATGCCCAGGTTTCTGCTTTCATAATGATACTCATCCATCTCCATTAGAGGCCTGGCATCCATTCCGTACCACCCTCCTTTCGCTCTCATCGGTGGTAAGTCTTCCAGCTTGATATGTAGGGCTTTAGCTAAGTCCCTCTTCTTTGGTTTTCCATAAGGGAGCGTAAAAGTCCATGGAATCTTTAAGTAAGCAGTATACTCCTCGAGGGTCAGGAGTAACTGAAAGTTTGGAAACACAAAGCAGTGGTAAGTTGTATCATAGAATTGAACCAAGGCTTGCAACATGGGCTCTTTGATCGGAGCACTTATCAATGGCAATAGGTCCCCATATTTGACTATGAAAGCAGCGGGATTTCGGACAAGTCTTGTTAACATCCTTAGACGGCCCAACCTCAGATCTGGAACCCGAAGCATGTCTCTTCTTACCATGTTGTTGTCTGCAAAAAAGAAAGAATGAATTTCCTTGAATGGTCAGAGAAAGTGCAAATGCAAATGCAAATGGTATCATGGAACTCAGATATTTACGAACATCGAAAGTCGCCATTTCATTGATTAACAAAACGGATTACAAAACATTGTTTCCCCTTACAAGAGTTTTAAACAACAGCTAAATGAATCCTATCAAGGCTTCCCTAGCAGCCTTAAATTGAGCTTCTCGATCTTTCTTTCCATCTGAGTCTTCTCAAAGATGAGTTTGTCCACAATTATCTTCCATGGATTAGACTGAGGCTCATAAGGTTCTTCTAGTGCTTTCCTCTTCTTACAAGAGAGGATTTCTTCATCTTTCAACTGGAGTTGTTTTTGGAGCTCCGCATTTTCTTCGACGACTATTTGATACTTGTGCTTCCAAGCTTCTTCAGTTTGTTGTGCTTTGACTAAAGCAATCTTCAACTTTTATTCTTCAGACATGAAGACTAAAGGGTGTTCTTCCTTCAGAGCCATAGGCTCTTGCTTAGGATAAGGCATCCTTAGTGCGATGGCTCTCTTTCGAACCCATTGAAGGTAAGGTTCCAAAGAGAAACAGTTGAGTCTTCCAAGATCCTTTTTCCCTTTCTTGTATAGATGCTTCCAAGCCTCTAGAATCTTCCCTTTTAGTCCTTGACTATCTTCCCCCTCTTTGAAGAAAATACTTTCCACTTGAACACTATTGGATTTGTCTTTTAACGGGTATCCCAATTGTTGGCGAGCGAGTATTGGATTGTATCTTATTCCTCCATTAATACTGAGAAGAGGTACATTGCCGAAATCCCCACAATTGTCAATAATTATTGTCCCATCATAGTCACAACTATACCAATCAATATCGGAGTGGGTAAGAGCCATGATTTTTTGCGACCACCATCCTTTCTTTGGATCCCAAAAAGCGTTGGCTTTGGGCAAGTGCGAAGTGAACCATTTGTATAACAAAGGAGCACAACAAGTGATCATTCCTCCATTATGAAAGTTCCTCAGATGAACAGAATGATATGTGTCTGCTAACAAGGTAGGCACAGGATTCTTCTTCAAGAAAATTTTGATGGCATTGAGGTCCACAAAATTCTCAAAGCTCGGGAACAAGAAGATACCATAGATGAGTAAGGCAAGGATAGCCTCGAATGCATCCATGCTTAAATGATCTGCATAATACTGAGCTTTCTCAACCAAGAATTCTGCTTTTAACCCAAAGACTCCTCCTTTTGTAATCAGATTCTTTTTAATATCAACCACTCCCAAACGTGTAGCTTTGGCGATATCTTGCTCTTTAGGGTCCTTCTCCACAATTGGAAAAGGAGAATCTTCAAGAATGGGCAATCCAATCAACTGAGAATACTCTTCTAGTGTGGGCACTAGCTGATAATCAGGGAATGTGAAACAGTGGTAGAGCGAATCATAAAACTGGAGAAGAGTAGAAAGGAGTCCACTATCCATCTTTATCTTCAAGAGTAGCAACAACTTCCCATATCGGCTTTGAAATCCCTCTGGATCTGTCACTAAGGTGCTCAACCTTTTCAAGTCATCTAGGTTAAAACCCTTGTAAGTGTACTTCAAAGTTTTCTTTCTTTCACTGTTCATGACGACCTCTGATGTTTACAAATAACAAAGTCTGAGTTCCATGAAACCATATGATGATATGATGATATGAATGCAACATGCACAAACACAAGCAAATGCATATGCACACAACACAAACTTAGGGTTAAGGACAAGCATGAGTCCAAGGGTCTACCCATCCCCAAAGATTTGTACTATGGATTGATTGTACCTGCCGAACGGGTTCTACAAGTTCCCAGAGTCATCAACCCATCTTTCGGATATTATAAACTTCCCAAATTACTTGGTAATCGATAATATTCTCAAGAGAATCTCGTCTGAGTGTAGTATCGCGATCAACTATTTCGGAAATACTTCCTTATAGTCATCGCACTACGTCCTAATAAGGCCAAAGTGGGGGTAAAGTGTATTTTAAAAGTCCACAGTGTCATGGGCTCCTTCGTCAAAAGTAGCATTGTTTTCACGAATACTCGATCAACAATACTAAACTTTCAAGAGGGCCTACACTGAGCGGTGGTTTCTCAAGTTAGCTTGGTCGGGAATCAACTCCCTATAAGCCTTCTTGAATATACCACCATTCTATCATAAGTGCACTCGAGTCCAGGTATAGGACCGTCTCACCACTCAAAGCACCCAATACCCAACATACAAACAAATATATTGACAAATATACAAGTTAAGCAAATATTTACAAATATAGCATGCAATTAAACAAAATAGGCTAAACCCTCAAGTTTAGTAATTGGGTCCCCAGTGAAGTCGCAATTTCTGTTGCGGTGAGAATCGTGATACCAAGTTATTGATTAACTTGAATATTAAATTCTTAAATTCACAACCGGACTTTAATTTATCCAAAGGAAAGGTCTAAAGAAAGAAAAACCTTTTTGCGCGATGTAACAACAACGCTAAGAGATTCGGGGATCGGGGGTTGGTTATGCATAGGGTAGGTATTTCACATCCTAAACATCTGTAGTACTCTACAGGAATCTTTTGTTTGTTTGCATGCTAAGTTTGCTAGATGTTTGCTAAGGTTTGGGATTGGGTAAAAGGTGAAGGTTAAAACCTAAAGATAGTTTCTAAGTCTGCCCGCAAAGACATCACGTCCTCTGCCTACGTATCCTAACTAGGATAGAATCAGAGCAATCGTAGTTCACCTCACAAGGGTTGAAGAACACCTGATTATGATCAAGGTTCAGAGGGGAACAAACATATCTATGTTTGTGTAGAGTTTCACAAAACTCTCTAGATCTATGTTATAACACTCAAGAGGGGAGTAAGTAATCATTGCTATGATTCTTACATAGAGTTTACAAACTCAATCCTAGGGTTCTAGTTGAAGAACACTCCTAATGTAGGTGGGTCTTTTTAGACTTAAGACAAAGTCTAAGGCTTATACTAATGTTCAAGATGACTTCACAAAGTCAAGGAAGGGTAATGAGCTATCCAATGACACAAGGGTCAAGGGAGAAACTTTTCCTTTGGAAGGAGAGAGAGAGAGACAACTTGGATGAGAACTAAAAAGTTCCATCACTTGGGGAATAAGTACTTAACAAAGTAAATAAGCAAGATGAAATAAGACAAGTAAGTATGCAAATTACAATAAGCATATACTTCAAATGATATCAATGGTTACAACCAATAAATCATCTTAACAAATATTGAGGACCTATCTTGACAAAGATTGGAACATGATGAAAATAATTACCACATAAACAAATCACAATTTGAAGATAGGCAAGTCACAAATTCAAAACATAGCAAATGTAACAACAATACATAGATGATAATCAAACAACGTTAAATCAGTTTAAACCTCATAATTTAGGAGGGAAATTGAGGTAAATTCCTGGTAACAAGGTCCTATTATGCAAACAAACACAAAAGAAACAATCATCCATAAATCTCACAAGATAAATAAGCATGGTATAGAAGAACGTCAACAAAGACGCGAGGTAACGATCGACAAAAGAACCAAATTTCAAATTGGCAAAAAGCAATGTGATTATGAGAAACTTAAAATTTTTCTTATTAAATAAAACAAGACGTTATTTTGAACATTTTGCAAAAAGAGTGGATTGAAAATGATAAAAAAATAAGCAAGTTATGATTTTTTTGAAGTTTGTTGAATAAAAAGAAATAAAATGGTAAAAATTGTCCTCCATGGGACTTGAACTCAGGACACAAGGGCATATGGTCATAAGGGGCGCATGGTTCTACCACTGGGGTGGCTATACATCCGTGTATTTAGCCACCCCAATAAATATATGAGGTATGTTTCGTGGATTTCTGGACAAGATAAAACAATGAAATGCCGAAATACGGTTTGATGCGTAACTTACTCAAAACTCAACCTTTTTTGATGAAATTTTAGTCAAAACCACTTGAAATTTTATGAGGATCATGATAGCATCATTCATTTTTCCAAACAATGTACACACCATGAAAATCGAAGGAACATGCATTCTAAGAAAATGAGATGCAATTTGAAGCACATGGTACACCACAGATGCAATTGAGGTTAAGGCAAGGCATGAGCAAGTTACAAATGTGATGTTAAATGAATTACAACTAGCAAACCAATTGAAGGATCTCCAGACATGGAACTGGTATAAGAGTTGCTACTAAAAGCATGAGTTGCTCATGAACAAAACAGAATGTCCACAACATCAATCAACACAACTCCAATAAATCAAAAATGCACCAAAACACCTATAAATCTCTAAAACAAACTGTTAGCACAAGAATTGAAGTCTTTTTAAGTGGAGGCTGTCAAGATACTATGTTGAGTGTAATTGTGTTGGAATGCAAATGCAAACAATCATACCCTGTGGTTTTCTTAAACAAATAAAAGGATGAAGATAAGGCTCAGGTTGCAAGAAAATTATCAAGACAGATGCAATGCAATGAGGTCAATGGCATCAGGTGGATTTGAAACAGCAGGCACAATGCAGGACAGTTTTCTTAAAAAAATGAGCTTGATGGTGCAGGCTAGTGCAGGATTGTTTTGAAAACCAATTTGATGATGCAAGTTTCAAAAGTAAAAGGATTCATGTCATACAATCAATGCACCATGTTTCAATCATGTTGATTACTACTCTCATGCTCAGAATGTAAACAGTCTCTAGTATGCTCTTATGGTTAACAGTGCAAGCAGAAATGGTATTCAATGGAGATTGGTGATAAAAGGAGTTAGCAAACTCCAACACAGAAATAACAGCAAGTTTGTTTTGTGTGGCTTAATTCACTGATGAATTCCAACCCTCAACCAATTTTGATATTACAAGAAACCAAGAACAGTTCAGTTTCCTACCCTATTGGCAGTCATTAACTTAATGCAAACAACACAAATTTGACAAGTCAAAATAATGTCAAAATCAATTTCAAACAAACTGCCCAGCTTTGCATGACAATGCTCTTCTGACAGTATACATTTCTCCCAAATAAAAGTGATTATCATACCAACATCAAACATTATGACTGTTATCAAACAATGACCAAAATTCAAAGTCAAGAACAATCAGCCCCAAACTCTTTCAAGTATCAGTTATTAATGCAAACAGATTTTGGTAGTTGTTAACATTCATGGAAAATGTTAGTTCATGTTTTAAGCAAGTATGGTACAGACTGATCATTTCAGCCTCAAATATAACCAAAGGACAGCAGACAAGGAAATTGGCATTTTAATACACAAGAAACATCCAACAGTCAGAGTTTGTGCTAAATTTGATGATGGATAAGGTGTTCTGGTTTCAGTGGAAAGCTGTGGTGGAAAGTGCTATGCAAGTTGCAATTTTGGTCATGAGTGATATGCAGGTTGTGAGGTAATTCAGTTTCCATGCACATGTTGATCAAATTAATCACTCATACACATTGAATATATGTTAATGAATGAACTTAAACCACAGTTATGGATCAAGACAGACTAAAATAAAAAAATGATGTGCAAGTTGCAAAATGTGAACAAAATGCATCTTTGAAGCTAATGATCAGTTCAAGCATGTTATAATCAAAAAAATGGTTCAAGCACAATCCAAATATCATACATATCATGTTCATGCATTCAAATCAACTGCTTATGAGGTGCCAATCCAACTGTCATGTGAGAATGAGGTGAAAATTAAGTTATGGCAAGTGAAATAGTGAGATATGAAAACAGACCAAATTTGAGTGAAGAAACCACACACACATGCTCAGAACATCATATAAAATGTGTCTAAACCAAACAGAAGTTTACAATCCAAGTGAATTTCAAAAACCTAAGACAGCTGCCATGTTGGTGAATTGACATTCATTTTCAAAGTCATAGTTCAAATTGCTCATGCTTAAATCAATTTGAATGTCCACACACCCTCTAAATACAACATATATGAAGTTTCAAAATAGCTGAGATCCAAAATCTAACCTAAATACAAAGTGACTCATGATTTGCAATTTGTGACATAAGTTGTAAAAAGAGAAATTTCAAAACAGTTGGACAGTTAAGGGTATGCTAGCATAGTTCAAATGCAAGAAGAAAGGCTCTCATGGACAAACAAACTCAAACACACATCACAAATATAGGGCCAAATGAGTTACCACTCAGAGATTGATCATTGTGTAAGTGAACATGGTTTTGGTGTGTGTTCTTGGCAGTTTTGGTTCAAAATGAAGTTAAGTGGTGAAATGCAAATATAGGCAAGCTCAGACCAAACCAAACATGTGTACATCTTAGAACCAAGCATGTGGATGAGTTATAACTCATAGAGTAGGCCTGTGCAAACAGAATAACAATTTTGTAATGTTGTGGCACATTTGGTGAGAAAAAAATTGTTTTAGCAAGAATGTGGCAGCAGGGGGTATTTTTCAAATTGATGAGTTTCAAACCAAAATAAACATCCACACACATTCTGAATATGATAATAGACATGTCTATGCTTACACACCAATTCAAATCAACATCACACAAAAGGAAGCACATTGAGGCTAAAAAAAATGCACAAACATCAACATGTTAGGGCAGCTGGCCAGTTCATGACAGATGAGGGTTTTTGGCATCACACACACATTTCAAATGAGTAAGGCAATAATTTTATGAACACAGATCAAGTGAGCATGGATTGAAACAGAATCTAGCATGCTTGTCATCATGATATTTTACAAAGTGCAGCAATTTGAAGCATGATATGTCAAATAGAATCTTAGATTGACTTTGTGCATAATAATAACATTCACATTCTTGAAATGAATAGGCAAATGAGTTTACAACCTCAAGTTAGGCAAAAACTCCTTAAGTCAAAGAATGACATGTTGAACCAATATTAGACAGCAAAAGCACACATATCTCATGACAAGCCCTAAGGTTCACACTTCATGTTTCTCATATTTCCACCAAAACAAACATTATAAGTTTGATCAAGTAAGCATTTAAACAAATGACTTAGAATAAATGAGATGCAGAGTAGTAATCACAACAACCCAACACACAAATCTTAGTAGTGACAAGCAAGATGATATCAAAATAACATAGGAGCAAAATCAAATAGCCATATTGATTCAAACATGATCAAAGGCAAGGAGGGATCTATAAGCAACTTACAAATCATCTACCTGTCCTAAAAGTGAGCCAAGTGTAGAGTTCTAGGACAAACAAACCAATTTCTCAAAGTTGGATCCTAAATCTACCAAATGACCAAAATATCACTAACAAGTATGAATATGGTATCAAGACACAAACTCACAATCTAACCTCC
The DNA here is from genome assembly GCA_963859935.3 of Lathyrus sativus. Classification (NCBI taxonomy): domain Eukaryota; kingdom Viridiplantae; phylum Streptophyta; class Magnoliopsida; order Fabales; family Fabaceae; genus Lathyrus; species Lathyrus sativus. Next base: position 184,592,768 of record OZ012741.1, on the reverse strand, counting down.
ACATATCATTTACAAATGACAAAATATTGGACAAAACAAGCATTATGATCATGAAACTAACATTCTTGACAAAGAAGCATAATAGGGCATTATGGTACATTTTCACACAAATCCTCACAAAAAGGAAAAATATGATAATATATGATTTCTAGACAGTTAGAACATCACATACCTCTTGTTGATCAGCCTTGAACAAGCTAAAAAGCTTAGAAACCCAGAGGTGCTCCTTCTTTTGCAATGATATGAAACTTGCTTCCTCTTGAAGCAACAAAACTAAACTTTAAGACAGTTGGAGCTAATGGATTTCCAGCTGGTTTTTAATGCCTTAGACAGTTATAATATGACATTTGTGAGGTGTGTGGATGGTTAGATCAACAAGAAAAAGCCTAGACCAAGATTTGGCAAGTTTTGAGGGTGGTGGTCAAACTTTCTTAGTGTGAAAGTTGACTTTTAGCAAAATGGTATTTTTTGGAGGTTTAAAGGTGTAGACACCTTCTATATGATATTTAAGGATTGTATGGATGCTTTTTAGAGGTTTGGAAGGGATGGAACTGGTCTTGAGCAGAGTTTTGCTCAAGACAATTTTTTTTTTGGTGGAAATGAAGGTTTTTGAAGATTTTGGAATTCTTGATGAATGAGAGGAGAGTGAGAGTTGTGGTTCTCTGAGATTGCTCTGGTCTGTTTGAGCTCATAGAGGAGGCCTCTATTTATAGCCAAGCAAGAGTGAGGGCAGCCTTGGTCATTTACCACTTTTGGAGGGAGATTTGTGAAGAAAATCTTGCCAAATCTAGTGGCAGCCTCATTACATCCATTCCATGGCTCAATGCAGGCAAAACCAGCTGATATGAGGGGGTGAGGTGACCTGAGATGGTTCTAGAGAAGTAGGGGACAGCAGCTGCCACATGTCTTGGAAAAGTTTCTCTTTCTTCCTATTATTTGAATAAAATAATGTCTACTTGCCATCAACTTGCAATGTTCATCAAACCAACTTCCCTTCTAGTTTTCTCTTCATCCATACCTCATATTATCAGTTTGTAACATAATCCAAGGGTGGAGAATGACTCAAGTTGTGAAAATTCAGTTTTGAGAAATTTTGAGAAAGTGGTTCCAAGTGTGACAGGCCCAACTTCTATGGTGCATAACTTCCTGCTCAAACATGCTATTGAGGAGTTACACCACAATTTGGAAAGCCCTTAAGTAGCTCTACAACTTTCATGTTTTGGGAATTTACAAATTCTTGATTGAACTAGGTTGAAAACCCCTTCAAAGTTTCTGAAAAACCACTTACAAGTGCTAAATAACTTAGAAATTTTCTAAGTTATTTCCCCTTCAAAAATGAATTTTGCTATAACTCCAATTCTATGCATTTTTTGATCATGGACCACTTTGATGCCTTTGTAGGATTTGTCAAGAGCTTTCTAATGAGCTTTGAACCACTTCAATTGGATGTGTGGTTGAGGAGTTATGGTCTTGCCCCTTTCGAAACCCTAATTCCCGATTTTTGCAATTACTTCTCAACCCTTGATCCAATGGTCATGAAATTTTATGGGGAGGTGTAATATGACATAAGGAACATTTTTGATTCACATCTTGAAGTCAAATTCCTTATTGTTGAAAAGTTGACTTTTCGGTCAACCGTTCGATCGATTGGTGTCTACCGAGTCGCCCGTTGGTGATCTGGACATCCTGAGGACTTAAAACTCTTTGGATAGACTTTACTAAGCCATAGGAGCTTAATGGACCTTGATCCCACCATTGAAAAACTCTTTGAATCGAAAGTCAAACTACAATTGACTTTTTCTAATTGAAAACCCTAATCGGGTATCTCAAATTGCACTGTTCTCAATCCCTGGGTGACCACCTCAAATTTCACTCATTCTTGGTCCAATGTATTATCCTTGATCTTGTTTGAAGTTGGATCAATCCAAAGCATTGATTGATCAAACCCTCGAAGTTTCGATTTTGACGGTACGGAACCCTAATTCATCTGCATCTTATCAAAGATAAACTGAAAGTGGGTTAAGGTTAGCTAATCAAGCAAATGTAATCCTACAATGATGATGAGGATCTAAGGGGTCAAAATTTGGGGCGCAACAGTAAGGAAAGGCCTTGTGGGTGAGATCACATGGTCTATTGCATGAACCATGATTATTCCCGCCGATTTGGAATTTGACACTAACATATACATTTATATTGGCAGCAATTATTGTAATATCCTCGGCGGCAAAACTTTAGATCAATCATAAGTCGCGCATCTATAATTGAAGTTGATCTCCTCCTCGTAGTAAACGTAATCAAGTTCAGTTGCTTTCGTCAAATTACCGCTTGGGTCTGCCAAATAAATGTTTCAGCCGCGAGCATCTCGGTATAGAGCCAAACATGTTTCGAAACAAGGTGTGCCAGAGTTCCATAATCTGTTCTGGTTTTGGCTTTGTAATAGTCCGTATTGACATGCTCGGTGACTTAAGCATGATTCAAGATCTTGTCTGCTATGTTCTTTATTTTGGAGTGAAAAAAATGTTTATTTAAATGATTACCTATTGTATACTTTCTGTCTTAAACACATGCCTTGGTGATAGAAATTTCATTGGCAAGTATTGTATGTTGAGTTACGAGAAAGAGAAACAATATGCATTAAACCAAAAAATCTTTGACAAGCCCATATTCAGCATATGGCCAAAGCTGATCTTCTCTATTCTTAACCCATGTGCTTCTGCGATTTCTAAACGGAGAATTTGAGAGTATAACATATTTAGCCTTATGTTTAAAGTAGCATGGTGAATAAGGTCTGATGAGGGATTATAAGTTACAACCTCCGAACAATAACCAAATGACTAAATTTATGAACACGAGATGGTGGTACTTGAACTCTTGAGTGAATTTTGAACTCGTGACTAGTAAACTGAACTTTAGGTAAGCCATATGCCTGAACCTTCCATCTTGGTCATTTGAACTTGATTCAAACCTTAGTTATTTGTAATGAACTTGAAACGATGAAGGAATAAGGATGAACTTGAATCAAATGGATTGGTGGGATCGAAACCAAAATGCATGCCTTAAACCTCAGTAAACGGTGGATTGCACCTTCGTTTCTAAGAAATCCATGAACTACCCAACCGTGGCATGTTGGAATGAGATCTGCATATATGATCTTTTTTAGGGTTTTCACCTTTCTATCTCTCATCCTTCATTTCAACTTTTGTTTTTATTCCCTTTGGAGTTTCAAGTTGAAATTGATATAGGATTGGCTTGTTAGCTTCCTTGTGCATTTGAGGTTGATTTTCAAAATCTTTCTTATAAGCATCTAGGTGATTCATCTTTGAAATTTGAAAGTTTCCCCATGAAATATTAAACCTTCTTACTTACAGTGTTGTGACATTGTTTGATTGCCTATGCTTGATTGTTATCAAATGTGTGATGTTTGCTCATGTAGTTACATATAACATCCTTTAACCTTAAAAGACCATATCTTTGCCAAGATACACCTTCATCTTTGTTAAGATACATCCCCATCTTTGTTAAGATATGCTATTTGTTTTCACCCTTTCATTTTGAGTCTTGTAAGAACTTACCTTTAGGTATTGAAATATCTCTAAGAATACTTTGGTTGTAACCATTTATCTTTTTTAAAATCATTGCTTGATATTGTAAGATGCTTGCATGTTCTTATTTGTAACCATACCTCTTGTATTCATCATGTTTGAATGTTTATGCTTTGTTAAGAATATTTCCCCGAGTGATGGAACTCTTTAGTTCTCATCCAATTGCCTCATTCTTTTCCCATTCCAAAGGAAAGTCTCTCTATTGATCCTCGAGGTCATAGATAGATCATAACACTCCTTTTGACTTTGTCAAGTCATCTTGAACTTAGTTAAGATAGAACCTATACCCATTTAGTCTTTGCTTTAAGTCTAAAAGACCTACCCCTTGTTAGGAGTATCTTTCACTAGAGCTTTAAGATAGAGTTTTCTAACTCTATGTAAAAATCATTGTCATGATTACTTACTCCCCCTCTTGACTTTTGTAAAAGTCAATTACTTTGAGTGCACAACTTAGAATAGAGAGTTTTTTTTAACTATAAAAAAATTGTTATGTTTGTTCCCCTTTGAACCTTGATCATAACCAAGTGTTCTTTTATCCCTAGTGAGGTGAACTATGGTTGCTCTGATTCTATCCTAGTTAGGATACGTAGGAAGAGGATGCGATATATTTGCGAGCAAACTTAGAAACTATCCTTAGGTCTTTACTTTACCTTATACCCAATACCAAACCATAGAAAATTTAGCAAGTTTAGCATACAAACATACAAAAGGTTCCTGTAGAGTACTACAAATGTTTAGGATATGAAATACCTACCCTAGGCATAACCAACCCCCGATCCCCGAATCTTTTAGGGTTGTTGTTACATCGCGCAAAGGGTTTTTCTTTCTTTAACCTTTCCTTTGGATAAATTAAAGTCCGGTTGTAATTTTTAAGAATTAAGATTCAAGTTAATCAATAACTTGGTATCACGATTCTCACCGCAACACCAAACATCTTCACCGAATGCATCTTGCAACCTGGGTCTCTTCAAATCTGGCCGAATCTTGAGCTTTTAAGCGCTCATAATGTCCTATGTAGTTTCTTCTCACTTGTGCATCTTCGGGATGATTCTACCAGCACCTCTTTTTTCCTTGACTTTGAGTTGTGCCTTCAGCTTTTCAATCTGACTGTGAAGCTGGTCTTCCCCATTTTTGTTAGCAGTTACTGTAGCATTACATGCTCATTGAATTTGGATATCTCCATATAAGCTTTGTCTAAATCCTTCTCTCTATGCTTCAAAATGCTATCAGTACTCTTCAGGTCTTGGTCAATCTGCTCTCGTACCCTGATCTCCTCAGATAGCTCCTTCTCCAGCTTGGTTAAAGATTCTGACTTCATCTTAGCCAAGTAGACAACTTCACCTCTATCACGCTTTAACTGACTAATCTCCTTTTTCAACTCTTCATTCTCTTTGCGCAGGTCTTCCTTCTCTGCCCAAGTATTGTTGTATCTCAGGATATCAATCATCGTGGGCTACTCAATAACCAAAGGATACAAGGGTTCCTGAGTAGAGAAAGGAAATAGAATCTCCTCAACCCTCTTCTGAATCCAATTCACGTAAGGATCATAGGCTCTACAATCGCTCTTCCCTAATGACAGCTTCCCCCTCTTGTGGATTTTACTCCACGCATATAAAAATCTCGCCAGACTACTAGGGCCAGCTATGCTAGTGAATTATAAAGATTCATGCACTTCTTCGTCCTTTGGGGGTCCCCTCAAAGCTTACCCAAATTTTTTGAAGGCGAGAGAAGGGTTATAGTTAATTCCCTTTTCCTTCCCATCAAAGGCACATTGAAGAAGTTACCACAACTGAAGATAATCTCTTTACCAAGAAGATCTCATTTAAAACAGACGATATCTTTGGCTGTCAAACCCATGAGTCTCTTAGACCATTCTGACGAATTCCTTGAATCCACAAAAGCTTCAGAATGAGGGAGGTGATCCATAAACCACTTCTAGAGAAGTGGTACGCAACAAGAAACAATATTTCCTCTCCTCTTCTTGTTCTTGTGGTGTGCTGAATGATATAGGTATCCTAGAAGAATGGGTACATGATTCCTAAAAACGAAGATACGAAAGGCGTCCATATCAACGAAGTCCGGTATGTTGGGAAATAGCACGATGCCATAGATACACAAAGCCAAAATAGCACTAAAAACCACCCAAAAACCCTCTTTGGCATACATATGGGCTTTATCTACCAAGAAAGAAAAGGTAAAGCCAGAAACTCCATTTCTGATGATGACATGATCAACCTAGTCAGATGCACTCAAATAAAGAGCGGTGGAAAACTTCTCGAGATCGGGTTCTTCCTTTGAATGAAAGAATGACACTTCATCTTGGACTGGAACTCCCAACATAAAGGCAAACTCCTCCAAAGTAGGAACCAACACATAATCTGGGAAAGTGAAGTAACATAGCGGAGGATCATAAAACTGCAAAAAGTGAGAACGGCTCCTTGCTCATAACTTGTGACCTTACGGACAAGACTCAAAATCCTCCCATAATCCCTTTTGAATACCTCAAGAACTCCAGGATCAACAATAGAAATCAGACCAGATAAAGGCCTCAACTCAGGTGATGGAAACTTGTACAAAGTGATCTTCCTTTTCTCAGCCTCCATCTCTACAGAAAACCAGGACCGGAATCAAAGGAGAACAAGAACTTGTAAAACACATAAGCAAGCAATATTAAAATGCAGGATGATTATGCAGATGCAAATATGGGATCAAGGTATCCAATGCTCAAGATTATTGTTGTGTCATTGACTGAATATAACCAGAATTCCACTCTGATATGAAAACCTAAAAACCCAGAACACTGAGGTGATAGAAAACCGGAACACCCAAGATCAAAGGTCCGCTCCGACAAGAAAACTAGAAAACTGGGTTGTTTAAAGGTCAAAGTTTCCTGCAAAACCCATCTCTCTCACATGTGGGTTCTAGTCTTGGATGGTACAACATCCTATGTAGGTCATCAGTATCACAGACTCTCAGGTCGAGAAACGATTGTCGCTACTGTGAAAATCGGCGCCGGCTATGGCAGAAGAGTCGCCACCGTGCGTTATTTATCCCAAAGGAGGGAAAGGAAACGCTTAGAGAAAACCTAACGAAAAGAGGGAAAAGGAATGGTCATCGCAACCATTGCCTGGGTTCGGGAGTCGGTTACGCAAGGGGAAGGTATTAGCACCCCTCACGTCCGTCGTACTCGACGGGATCCACGCTTGTTGTTTATCTAAAAGGGTTTGATGAATACTATCTAGCTAAAGGCTTAAGGACAAAACAAAAGAAAAGTGACTCGGCAAAATATCGCACTTTATGCCTACGTATTCCCGTCTGGAACGAGAAATCAGAGTCAACGTAGTTCGCCTAACTACGACCTAAGAAAAGGGGAAAGTTTGCTCGCCAAGATATCGCATCTTGTGCCTACGTACTTTCATCTGGTATGAAAGATCAGAGCAGCCGTAGTTCGGCCTACTACGGGGAGACTAGTTTAATCCTAACGTTATCATGCCAAGTTCGTCCTAAGGTTGAAGTTTGCAAAAGGGAAGACTACCCTAATGTTGTCATACATGGTTGCAAAGCCTAATGTCTACCACATTCTACCTTGAACAAGGAAGAATGGAGATCCTAAGGGAAAGGCAAAGGAAGCAACGGAAAACAGATGAAATAAACAACATACAGGAAATGCAGATTCATAATAGTAAACATGGAATGCAAGTGAGGGAGGCAGGTCATCTCAACCTCAAGCCCATAATGAATGAAAGGTGTCCTATTCTAAACATGCAATCTTGGCCACAAGTGATTATAAAGTGATACGAGGCAATAAAACCTACGAATGACGTACGCATACCACAATTTGGAATCTTAACGCGCTATCATGGAAATATGGAACCTAATGGGCAATTATGTATGATAAAACCAGCCAATCAATGATCTACACATCCTATATAATGTCTATAATAAGCAATAGGAACCCTAGCGTTCATCACACAAACAAAATTGAGGCCGTTGGAGCCAAAATAAAACCGAAGTCCGTTCGAAAGTCCAAATTACAAGTCCGAATACAAAAATACAAGAAAAATAGCAAAGGATGCTAAAAAAATTCAAATAAAAATCTTCAATGCCTTACATCAAGCCACAAACTAGGGGTGAGAGATACAACAAAAATATCCAAATAGAAATGGTCATATAAGATGAAAACATTGCAAGATATCTCATGTATACCAAAGGAAAAGTTAAAATGGAGCATGTTAAAGAAAGCATCCAAAACCAATTAAAATGGTACGATAAATTTCCCACAAAAATATGTCACAATACCTCAACATATGTATGAGATCCCTGCAAAAGGATTGGCATTTAAATTGTGTTTTGATAGGTCAAATAAAATTCACAACATGATAACACCAGCATTGCTATTTTTTTGACAACTAAAATGTAAAAATATCTAATAAAATTACGAAAAATGGGAAAAATATAATTCCAGCTCTATGAAATTATAGACGTCTTGAAGATTACACAGAAAAAAATGGGGATCAAAAAGATAAATTTTCCTATTTTTTATGATATTTAGAAGTCAGCATATAAAACAGAAAAATAAAAGAACATGGAATAGCACATGAACACATGAGAAAACAAGAGAAATAGTGAGAATAAATAAAAGTGGCAGGGGGAGGGATCGAACCCACGTTCTCCCAGCCCCCTGCGTGACCAAAACGACTGTGTTTAGGTCGTGACACGTGGCATAGCGCGTGATGCTTGGATGTGGGGACTAAGTCTTCATTTTTTGGATGATCCAAGGGTGGCTGTGTCATCTTCTTCCTTTGAATGAAAAAAATGAGGGAAAATGCAGCAAGCTTTGAACATGGCGGCTGGAGGTGAGTGTTCTTGGCCGGAAAACTTTGAATGCTTCTATTTCCTTCGTTTCTTGTCCAAATCCAATGATTTTTAGATGAATCTTGTGGGATTTTTCGAGAGGAATCCAAATATACCATTATTTTCCCTTGAAATGGCCTCTAACTCAAATACCGTATATGAATCTCAAACTTTCAAGAACACCAAATTGTCATAAAAACCATCTTTTTTGTACTAGAATCCATGTAGGAGACGAGAGCAATGTAATGCAACGACAATAATGCGAGAAAGACTCTTAAATCATGAGTTATGTTGAATTCTTTATACCTTTGAAAAATGAATTATGGAGCTTTAATGGAGCACGAATTTCCTTGGAAAATTATGTAGAAACCTTCAATAATTCTTGATAGAGGTATTAGGATCAAAGAAATGGCTTGAAACGAAGTGGAAAACGGAATTCGATTTTGACATGAACACCACTTTTTCCAATTACTATAAGCTTGTTCTTGCTCCAATTCTCTCCAAAAAAAATGAGGAATCAAGTATATGAATATTATGGAATTGATTGGCAATGAGAAAAGAACAAAAAATGGAGAGAAAAAAAAGGATTGAAAAAAATGGAAATTCAAATATGTGAAAGTGTGGAAAAATGGAAAAAAATGATGGAAGAAAAATGATCATGGAAGAGAATTTTTGCCTTGATCTTTGGTTTTTATATTCCTTGCATCATAAGGAAGGTTTAAGGCCTATAATAGTCCTTTGTTTCTAAGCCCAAGCCCAAGATCCATTATGCTACTTAGTTGTGAAGAAAACTTGGAATAGGTCATGATAAAAGCTCCAAATGAAAAAAGTAATATTGCCATTATTCTTAAAACATGATTTCCACTCAAAATAAGCACAAATATGGATTGGTTTGGTTAAATTTTGACAAAATACCCAACTACGCCATTTCACATGTTTTCACCAAAGTGACTTTCATCAACCTTCAACCATGAGCTAACCCATTAAAACCTTGAGGTTTAGTTGACCCAATGACGCCATTTGGAGCAACTTTCACGTTGGAAAAAAGTCCATTTGAGTTATGCAAAGTATTGAACTTGACCTATAATTTTATGACCTGTAATCATAGTTTTCCAACTCATTGATAATCTTCAGTTGGCCTCTATGTCAGGGGATGAACCCCACACAAGCATCTGGACTTCTCAAGGGCATGAACCACTTCCTAGTGACTTTAGTGACTCCTCAAGCTCGAATAAAACCTCTAGATAGGCCTCTCTTGATGTATATCACCCTTGATCCCCTGCATAAATGCTAATGCAAAGCTATGATAATGCTATGACGATGTTATGATGATGTTATGCTAATGCAAAAACAAGAAGGAAAAGGTTGGGCAAATTTTGGGGGGCAACAACGATGATACTTCACCATTTTTGGTTTGGCATCATGGTCAATCAAGGAGGTCTCAACTGACTTCCCAATGAACAGTCTCCAAAGTCGTTAGCTTTCTAATTCAACACCCCCTCAACTGCCTTAAATACGCATGATAGGGTATCTCCAAAGAAAACCTTGTCTGGACATGAATTTCGTGCGAACTCTTGTGTGACTAAATGCCACAGAAGTCCACACTACTCTCCACATTAATCTTATGGGTATACTCAAGCCTGGGTATTGGGCTTATCTCTCATGGAACAATCCACCCAACAACACAACAACAACAACATAATATAATATGCAACAGTAAAATGGAAATGCAAAAATATACAACAAATAATGTACATAAAAGCAAATAACTGCATAAAAGTAAACACCCAAAGACAGAAACAGACAAGTTCTAGGATTGACTCGCATAGGGAACCAGAGTCCCCAGCTGTCGCAACTGTGAAAATCACCAGGCGGAAAAATAGAAGAGTCACCACCGAACATTATTTATCCCAACGAGAGGGAAAGGAAAAGATCGGGAAAAAAACTGAAGAACGGGAAAAGACAAGGTCATCACAACCAAATCTTGGGTTCGGGAGTGGGTTACGCAAGGGGAAGGTATGAGCACCCCTCACGCCCGTTGTACTCAACAGGATCCATGTTTGTTATCTAATCAAAGAGTGAGTTATCTAGATGCTACTGCTATACAGAAGTAGGAAACAAAGAAAAGAAAGAGACTCAATAGGAAATCACCATCCTATGCCTACGTATTCCCTCACACAATGGGAAAGTCAGAGTCAATGTAGTTTGGGAAACTAAGGGTGATCGGGGAATGTTGCTTGCCAAAACATCGTCGTCTTGTGCCAACATACCCTCATCTGGTATGAGAAATCAAAACAAATGTAGTTCGGGTAACTACGAAACCACAAGTTAGTGTCATGCCCCAAATTTTGACCCCTAGATTCCATTATCATTCTAGGAGCATTAATTATTGTTTCCTAATCCTAACCTTGTTCAAGTTTATTGTTGTTGAGGTTCATCTGAATTAGGGTTTTGCACCTGTAGAATCAAGAGGATTATTGCTTGATCAGTCAAGGTTTTGGATTGATCATCATCAAATTAAGTCCCCATACATTCAAGAAGATTATATTCAACAAGAATCGAGTGTTAATTCATATCACTACAAGACAATTGAAGCCCAATTTCATTTGACCCAAAATTAGGTTTTTGTTAGGGAAAGTCAACTGTGTCTTTGACTTTTAGTCCAAGCATTATCCCAAACCTTGGGACATGATTCAACATGATCATATACATCATTAAATCCAACCTATGATGTTTGATAAGTCTTAAGATACAAATTTATTGAAGATCACACAGTTGAATTCATCTAATTCAAAATTCATCTAACAAAGTCAACTATTTGACTTTTAGGGTTTTTGGTTGAAATTGAAGCTTCCAAGCCAAATTTCATCAAAATATGTTTAATCAATGAGTTTGATCATGAACGAATCAAAATTTGATAGGTTTCTTGCAAAAGAAAAAAACTTGGATAAACTTGAAATTTTTCTAAGTGTGGAAAAACCCTAATTTTGGTGCCAACTTTGGAAGGTCATAACTTCCAATCCACACATCCATTTCGTGAGTTGCAAATATCAATTTTTAGATCTCCTCATGTTCTACAAAAGTGTCCTAGTGACCTATGAGATTTTGAGTTATGAAGCTTTAAAATTTGGAAGAATTTCAAAACACTTAGAAAATTTTCAAGACAGCTCTGTTACTCCAATTTTCAACCAACTTCAAGGTCAATTTACATCAAGATCCCTTTGGATTCAAGACTTTCACCAAACATGAAAGTTGTAGGGCATGTTTATGGATTTCCAAAAAGTACAAGAACTCCTTCATAGCATTTGTGAGCTAGGATTTTCGAAGAGAAGAAGTTGGAGTCCAAAACTTAATTTCTAGGTCATGACCTCATGGATTAACTCTAGCAAAACCATTCAAATCTCCAAAGATCAGCATCTTGCAAACCAAACACCACTTGAACCAAAAACCTCCACTTCGTACAAATCACTCCATCTGCATTTCCATACCTCAAACCACAAAACCAATTTCCCTAACACATCACAAAACACATTATAAGGGTGTTCAAACACTCACATCCATCAAAAGACTAAAATACCAGAAAGTCAACCTCCAAACCACAAAATTGTTGACTTTCTGTGTTTTCTATACCAAAGTTAAATTCTGACCTTTTCCAAATCATTTGATCCTTCAAACTTAATCCTAAAACATGTCTTAAACTTTCCTCAGCACCAAAACCTGACTGTAACCCCATTTGGTTAAAGTTCAAAATCTCAATTTTCCATTTTTTGCAAGAAGGAGGTACTTTTTGTTCCAGTGGTTTTCTCTTGAGTTCAAGCATTCAAAAAGTGTCTTGGAGGTATATTGGAGGTGTACAAAGCATCAAAGCATTTATGTACTACCTATTGTGGAATTTTCAAGTTTGCTCCAAGAGGTAAGTTTCCTCAAACTTGGAACTTTGCAAATCATGCTTTCTTTTGATGTACATTGATCATGAAGTTGTTTGACATGTCATATGTGATATGTTTGAACTGTTAGTTGATGATATCCATAATGGTATGAGACTGTGATATATAAATTTCAAGTTTGTGCTATTTTTAGGTTTCACTATTGTTTTTTAAAATATAGACATTATTATTAAAAACCATTGGTACCATTGTGATCCTTGTGAAATTTCAAGCAAGTTTGGTCTTTGAATCATCCAATTTCATGGAATATTGAGGAAGATATGTTTGGTTTTGCAAACTGGTTTTGGGAAGTTAACGTTTGGCCATGGCGCCTTGGGTAAGGTTTCAGGTTATTTGAAGGCATATGTTTTAATTGAGGGAGTTGATACAATGGATGTATCACCACCCCAATGGTTTAACATGCGCGCTTTAGTACATTCTTGCCTTGCCTGTCCCGAGTTCGATCCCGCTGATCAACCTTTTTTACTATTTTCCCCATTATTTAAAGCTGATTACATATATTATCTCGATTCTATCATTGTTTCAAAATGCACGTATAGTTCAGCTAGATAATGTTTTGAGCCAATAACCTTGAGTGTCTGGGTTCAAACCCCATTGAGTGCATCCCCTTATTTTTAATGCCTTATTTTTATATTTTTCTTCACAAATTGAATTGGTCATAACTTCTTTGATTTTTATCATGTTGATCCCATTATTTTTGCTAAATTCTCACAAGAATGTTTATTTTTTGTATATGTCAAGAAAGATAAAAAAGAATTATTTATTTGGTACTTGTGAATGTTCAAAGTTTGTGACTTTTTAGGGTTTCTTAGGCTTTCTCTTGATATTTCTGTTTGATTCCTTTGATTCTCTTTGCTTGTATGCACCCAATGAACTTTGTATGAACCTCACTTGATGTGAGAATTTGTATACCCTTGTTGTTACATGATGGTTATCACTTTTTCAAGTTCATTTTCACATATGAATGTATGTTTGAATATCATAAAATGATTAGAGTGTGTATATGCTTAATGTCTTTCATACCTTACCTTGAGTTTTACTATATACTTGTTGTTTTACTTTGAAACATGTTTGGTATGCATGAATCTTCTTTGAGATTCTTCTCATTATTACTTACAAATCCATGATTGAATTCCTTTTACATGTTTCGTTGTTACCCACTTGTTTAACAAAGATTCACCATAATTCACATGTTCTTATAACACATGTCACACCCTTGTTCAAAGATGTTTTTGTTGTTACCTCTACTTTGATTTGTATAGGTGCTTTAAATATTTTCATGATTTATGCATGTTGACCTATAAACTTTACTATGATAAGTGATGTTTTGACTTATACATGATTCTCTATGGTTTGTCCATGCTTAAATATAGTTATGATTTATGCATGTTAATCTTGAACTTTGAACTTTGTTATAAGTAATGTTTTGACTTATACATGATTCTCTTGAACTTTGAACTTTGTTATAAGTAATGTTTTGACTTATACATGATTCTCTTGACTTGTATCCATGCTTAAATATTGTTATGATTTATGCATGTTGATCTTTAAACTTTGTCATGATAAGTAATGTTTTGACTTATGCATGATTCACTTGTCACTTATGATGTTTGGTCTTGTAAGAACCTTATCTCATACCCTTTTAGATGTTGTAACATTTATGTTTACCTTTGGTTGAAACCATTTGGTTTGATTCTAAAAATTCTGTAGATAAATACTTGGTTATAACCTTGTTATTATCTTTGCTTGATGTTGTTACATGCTTGCTTCACTTTCTTGATTGTTACCATGATATTATATCTTCATCATGTTTGAATGAATGTATATGTATACTTAAACTATGTTAATGTTCCCCCAAGTGATATAGCTTTTTAGCTCTCATCCTAAAGACTTGTCTTATATCCCTAAGTCCAAAGGAAAGTCTCTCTATTGACTCAATGTCATAGATAGCTCATTTGTTTTAATCTCCCTTTGACCTTGTTAGAGTCATTAGGACTTTCAACTTAGTCTTAAGTTAGAACCTTATCCCTTTGACTTTGTCAAGTCAAGATCTTTAGCACACCTTGTTAGGAATCCTACAACTTAGAACTTAGGTCTAGAGTTTGTTAACTCTAGGTGTGTGCCATTATTATGGGTACTCACTTTTCCCCTTTTAACTTTTGTTAAAGTCAAACCCCCAGTTAGTATTTCAACTTAGACTTAGAGAGTTTGTTAACTCTATATAAGTATCATTGTTATGGATGCTTATTCCCCTTGAACTTTGACCATAGTCAAGTGTTCTTTACCCTAGTTAGGAGAACTACAGTTGCTCTGATTCCATCCTTGTTAGGATACGTAGACACGAGATGCAACGTCTTGGCGAGCATACTTAGTGTATATACCCCTAGGTCTTTACCTTAGCACATAACCATTATCAAACATACATTGACAATAACACAACTACCAAACAAAAGGCTCCTGTAGAATACTACAGATACTTAAGATGCTAATACCTTCTCTTAGTATAACCAGCCCCCGAACCCCCTGATCTCTTAGCTTCATTGTTACGTAGCACACTTAGGGTTTTCTTTGATCTTTACCCTTTCCTTTGGATAAATCAAAGTTTATTGGTGAATATTTAAATATTTGCTATTCAAGTCATTTAATAGCTTAATATCTGATTCTCATCGCAACAGAAATGACGACTTCACTGGGGACGCTGGCAAAGCCAAGGGTTAAGCCCGCCTTATTTGCAATTGTGGTTTGTTCATGTTTGTTTCCTTTATACATGTATATTTGTGAATATTTGTATATTATACATGTTGTATTGGATATGTGCATTGGGTTTCTACCTTGAGAGGTGAGATAAGTGCTAGCCCGGACTTGAGTGTACACTTATGATAGGATTGTGATATGATCAATAGTTGATGGTTGGGAGTAATCCTAACATGTTTGACATATGATGTAACCATACTCAGTTGAGGCCCCTTTGGGATTACTGATGGCGTATGAGTAGTCGTACGTTCATTACTTTTCCCGACCTGGGAGCCCGTGAAACTGAGGACCTTTTAGTTACCCACTTACCCCACTTGGCCTTTTTAGGATGTAGTGTGATGACTGTGAGGGAGTACTCCTGTACAGTTGATACACGATACTACACTCAGAAGATTTTATCTTGAGAATATTTTTGACTCACATGAGTAGTCATGTAGGTTGATAATATCCGAAAGATTTATCAATGACTCTGGGAAATTTGTAGAACTTGTTCTACAGGTACAAGTAAACCATTGTACATGTCCGTTGGGAAGGGTAGACCATGGATCCGTGCTTGTAACTCAAACCTAGGACCCTTGTTTATTTGCATATGCATTATATATGTGACTATGTGAATACTTGTGTATGTGTTGCTTGTGCATCATCTCATCATCTCATCACAAGCATTCTGCAGTTGGTTTTGAGAAACTCAGTTGTTTTCTTTATAGCAAAGACCTTAGGTCATGGATTTTGGAAAAAGATACACTCGAAAGTACAATTTCAAGAAACCAGATTTAACATAGTTAAGGAAATTGGTGGCCTTAGTGTCTTATCCTGGAGACTTCAGAAGAGATATGGGAGATTATTGGGACTTGTCAAGATCAAGATGCAAGAAGGAGTTCTCAACACTTTTGTGCAATTCTACGACCCCCTATATCATTGTTTCACCTTTCCTGATTATCAACTCATCCCAACCTTGGAAGAGTACTCATATCACATTGGTCTTCCAGTATTGGATAAAAGTCGTTCAGTGGTTTGGAGAAGTTCCCCTCACCAAAGGACATTGCAAATGCCATCCACCTAGAAGCTTCTGAAGTCAAAGTCAATCTTGTCTCCAAGTATGGACTCAGAGGTCTACCTACTAAATTTCTAATAGGGAAAGTTCCTCTATTTGCCAAAGAAAATAGCCTAGATGTTTTTGAAGCAGTCCTCGCATTGCTCATCTATGGTTTGGTCCTCTTCCCCGTAGAAGAAAATTTCATTGACACCAATGCTATCCAGATCTTCATCATTGGTAATCCCGTACCTACTCTACTTGGAGATACGTACCATTCTATTCACCATAGAACTCTCAAAGGAGATGGGACTATCCTATGTTATGCTCATCTATTGTATAGATGGTTTGTTGCACATTTGCCGAGAACAAAACTTTTCAAAGAAAATCCAAATGGACTAAGGTGGTCTCAAAGGCTCATGGCTCTAACTCAGACTGATGTACATTGGTATGACCCTGCTTATGACAAAGGAGCGATCATCGACAATTATGCTTCATTTCCCAACGTACCTCTTCTCAGTGTACGAGGAAGAATCAATAACAACCATATCCTTGCAAGACGTCAGTTTGGGTTTCCCATGAAGGAAAAGCCTAACAATGTCATGTTGTCAGGTTTCTTCTACCTTAATGCATAAGCTAGTATGAGATTTAGGGATAGCATTGTTGATGCTTGGAAGACCATTCACAAGAAGACCAAGGATGATCTAGGGAAGAAGAACTGTATAGCATTTGAGCCTTTCACGCAATGGGTCCGTGCTAGAGCCCGTGATCTCAAGATGCCTTATCTCTCAGAGAGACCATTGCAGATTGTTGTCACTTCTTCCTCCATCACTCCTATTGAGCAAATGGAGGAATACCAAGAAACTTTGACTAGATTAAAGCTTGAGCGAGATACTTGGGAGGGCAAGTTCCACGTCATTCATTCCGAGCAGATGGAGATGAAAGATACAACTGAAAGAGAAGGATGATTTGATTGAGTTGCTTGAAAGGATGGTTATTGATAGATATGTGGCACAAGAGAATTTATTTTTCTCTAGTGTTGAGCCTGTGCTTAGTACCCATGAGTACTTTGACATCTCGCCTACGTATGGTGCTTGGAAGGGAATCGTCAACAAGATAGTATTGGAGAATGCATAATTGAAAAGACAGAAGAGGATGTGCAGATAAGACCTTTCTAGCTAGACTCCATGGAGACTCTAGGGCCTAGTCTTTTACCTCTTGTACTTTTAGTCTCTTGTGTTGTACTTTAAAGTTGTAACTTTTTCCAATATTAATGAAGTAAGATTTTGTGCCAAAAAGTGTTCCTTTTGCAAATCAATCTTCTGAGTTTCTTAAAACCAACTGCATTGCATCTCATTATTTTGTTAACATTCAAGGAGCCCTATCTTTTTTGCTGACATTGTAATGGACGCAAGAAAGAAAACAACTCCAAAATGCACATTCAGAAGCCCGAAGTTGGACAATCTGAGAATACTAGGAGGCCTAGTGGAAGATCCTTTGTCATTTTGCAACAAGTATGGAAGCCTTCTGCCTCTATTGGAGATCCAAGTAGATGAGGAGATGTTAATGGCGCTCGTTCAGTTCTACGACACCATTTACCATTGCTTCATGTTTCCAGACTATCAACTGCTACCAATGTTGGAAGAGTATTCTGCTTTGATGGGATTGTGTGTCACTCCTCAACCATTCTCTGGGAGAAAAAGAAGAGTAAATATGAGAGTCTTGACTGAAGCCTTACACCTAGAACCATCTGACTTTCAGACCCATCTAGATGTCAAAGAGGGACTCTCTAGTTTGCAAGCAAGACCTTTGATGGAAAAAACTGAAGCTTACACTGATAAGAAAGACACATAAATCTTTGAGGCTATCTTGGCCTTATTGATTCATGGACTTCTTCTGTTCCCAAGTGCTGACGAGTTCATAGACTTGAACGCTGTCAACATGTTTCTGATCAGGAACCCTGTTTCCACCTTGCTAGTTGATGCATACTTCTCTGTTCATCTAAAGAACACCCATGGAGAAGGCCAGATTACTTGTTGTACCACTCTCCTTTGTAAGTGGTTTATTTCGTACTTGCCAAGGACGGTCTTTCTGTGGAATCTGAAGGACAGTGTTGCATGGACAGAAAAGCTTTTATCACTCAAACACTATGACATCCGTTGGTATGATCCCATGTATGAGGGGGTTATTATGACTCAAAGCTGTGGGGATTTCCCTAATGTGCCTCTCTTGGCACAGAGATGTATTAGTTACAACCTCATCCTAGCTCGCCGTCAGCTAGGATATTCTACAGAGGAAGAACCTGATCCGATCCTTTTGGAGAGATGCTTTCTTGAAGAAGGGAGAAACCCAGATCTTAAGGCACAAATTGAGTATGCTTAGTGTCACCTCAATACCCAAGGGACGACTACTATGGGGCATCCAAACCGTACAATCTCAGAGGTGTATCTTCTTTGGTCTAAAGAGATAACTTTAAAGATGTTCTACACTCGTTTCAAGTCTACTCCGACAACTCCGAAAGAACTCTTCTCTATGGAAGAATTGAAGGATGCTTTAGTCAAAGTTGAAAAGGAGAAGAAGATGTGGGAGGATAAATACTTAATGATTGTTCAAGAGAATGAATAACTCTGGAAGCTGCTCCTTCAGAACCAGAAAGAAGAAATTGCAAGGAAGATGAAGCTTCAAAAAGGGGAAGGATCTTCTTGTCAGAAAGATTAGGCCTCTCAGTTTCAATCTTTAATCTTGTAATCTATGTCCACACTTGAGCTTTGGATGTGTACTTCTTTTTCTTGTAAAACTTTCATTTGTTAATGAAAAGTTGCTTTACTTTGCTCTTTCCTTCATTATTGATGTTTGTAAACATAATTTTGGGTTTCCTTTGAATGTTAGCTTTACTTTTGTATTAGCATTTCATAAGCCCTGCATATGCATTCTCCTGTTTTATGGCTTATTCTATGCTATTTGCCTCCATTCGATCACACTGAGTCATCCACATCCTTACAATACAAGAGCTCAAGCCCAAAGGAGAATGGCTGAGCAAGATCAAGAGTTTGACATAGTCAACAATAAGTTGGATGACATACGAGGCATTATAGGCCAAATGATGGAGATGTTGCAAGTGATCTGTGCAACAATAAGGAAAGGCCTTGTGGGTGAGATCACATGGTCTATTGCATGAACCATGATTATTCCCGCCGATTCGGAATTTGACACTAACATATACATTTATATTGGCAGCAATTATTGTAATATCCTCGGCGGCAAAACTTTAGCTCAATCATAAGTCGCGCATCCATAATTGAAGTTGATCTCCTCCTCGTAGTAAACGTAATCAAGTTCAGTTGCTTTCGTCAAATTACTGCTTGGGTCTGCCAAATAAATGTTTCAGCCGCGAGCATCTCGGTATAGAGCCAAACATGTTTCGAAACAAGGCGTGCCAGAGTTCCATAATCTATTCTGGTTTTGGCTTTGTAATAGTCCGTATTTACATGCTCGGTGACTTAAGCATGATTCAAGATCTTGTCTGCTATGTTCTTTATTTTGGAGTGAAAAAAATGTTTATTCAAATGATTACCTATTGTATACTTTCTGTCTTAAACACATGCCTTGGTGATAGAAATTTCATTGGCAAGTATTGTATGTTGAGTTACGAGAAAGAGAAACAATATGCATTAAACCAAAAAATCTTTGACAAGCCCATATTCAGCATATGGCCAAAGCTGATCTTCTCTATTCTTAACCCATGTGCTTCCGCGATTTCTAAACGGAGAATTTGAGAGTATAACATGTTTAGCCTTATGTTTAAAGTAGCATGGTGAATAAGGTCTGATGAGGGATTATAAGTTACAACCTCCGAACAATAACCAAATGACTAAATTTATGAACACGAGATGGTGGTACTTGAACTCTTGAGTGAATTTTGAACTCGTGACTAGTAAACTGAACTTTAGGTAAGCCATATGCCTGAACCTTCCATCTTGGTCATTTGAACTTGATTCAAACCTTAGTTATTTGTAATGAACTTGAAACGATGAAGGAATAAGGATGAACATGAATCAAATGGATTGGTGGGATCGAAACCAAAATGCATGCCTTAAACCTCAGTAAATGGTGGATTGCACCTTCGTTTCTAAGAAATCCATGAACTACCCAACCGTGGCATGTTGGAATGAGATCTGCATATATGATCTTTTTTAGGGTTTTCACCCTCCTATCTCTCATCCTTCATTTCAACTTTTGTTTTTATTCCCTTTGGAGTTTCAACTTGAAATTGATATAGGATTGGCTTGTTAGCTTCCTTGTGCATTTGAGGTTGATTTTCAAAATCTTTCTTATAAGCATCTAGGTGATTCATCTTTGAAATTTGAAAGTTTCCCCATGAAATATTAAACCTTCTTACTTACAGTGTTGTGACATTGTTTGATTGCATATGCTTGATTGTTATCAAATGTGTGATGTTTGCTCATGTAGTTACATATAACATCCTTTAACCTTAAAAGACCATATCTTTGTCAAGATACACCTTCATCTTTATTAAGATACATCCCCATCTTTGTTAAGATATGCTATTTGTTTTCACCCTTTCATTTTGAGTCTTGTAAGAACTTACCTTTAGGTATTGAAATATCTCTAAGAATACTTTGGTTGTAACCATTTATCTTTTTTAAAATCATTGCTTGATATTGTAATATGCTTGCATGTTCTTATTTGTAACCATACCTCTTGTATTCATCATGTTTGAATGTTTATGCTTTGTTAAGAATATTTCCCCGAGTGATGGAACTCTTTAGTTCTCATCCAATTGCCTCATTCTTTTCCCATTCCAAAGGAAAGTCTCTCTATTGATCCTCGAGGTCATAGATAGATTATAACACTCCTTTTGACTTTGTCAAGTCATCTTGAACTTAGTTAAGATAGAACCTATACCCATTTAGTCTTTGCTTTAAGTCTAAAAGACCTACCCCTTGTTAGGAGTATCTTTCACTAGAGCTTTAAGATAGAGTTTGCTAACTCTATGTAAAAATCATTGTCATGATTACTTACTCCCCCTCTTGACTTTTGTAAAAGTAAATTACTTTGAGTGCACAACTTAGAATAGAGAGTTTTTTTTAACTCTATAAAAAAATTGTTATGTTTGTTCCCCTTTGAACCTTGATCATAACCAAGTGTTCTTTTATCCCTAGTGAGGTGAACTATGGTTGCTCTGATTCTATCCTAGTTAGGATACGTAGGAAGAGGATGCGATATCTTTGCGAGCAAACTTAGAAACTATCCTTAGGTCTTTACTTTACCTTATACCCAATCCCAAACCATAGAAAATTTAGCAAGTTTAGCATACAAACATACAAAAGGTTCATGTAGAGTACTACAAATGTTTAGGATATGAAATACCTACCCTAGGCATAACCAACCCCCGATCCCCGATTCTTTTAGGGTTGTTGTTACATCGCGCAAAGGGTTTTTCTTTCTTTAACCTTTCCTTTGGATAAATTAAAGTCCGGTTGTAATTTTTAAGAATTAAGATTCAAGTTAATCAATAACTTGGTATCACGATTCTCACCGCAACACCAAACATCTTCACCGAATGCATCTTCCAACCTGGGTCTCTTCAAATCTGGCCGAATCTTGAGCTTTTAAGCGCTCATAATGTCTCATGTAGTTTCTTCTCACTTGTGCATCTTCGGGATGATTCTACCAACACCTCTTTTTTCCTTGACTTTGAGTTGTGCCTTCAGCTTATCAATCTGACTGTGAAGCTGGTCTTCCCCATTTTTGTTAGCAGTTACTGTAGCATTACATGCTCATTGAATTTGGATATCTCCATATAAGCTCTGTCTAAATCCTTCTCTCTATGCTTCAAAATGCTATCAGTACTCTTCAGGTCTTGGTCAATCTGCTCTCGTACCCTAATCTCCTCAGATAGCTCCTTCTCCAGCTTGGTTAAAGATTCTGACTTCATCTTAGCCAAGTAGACAACTTCACCTCTATCACGCTTCAACTGACTGATCTCCTTTTTCAACTCTTCATTCTCTTTGCGCGGGTCTTCCTTCTCTTCCCAAGTATTGTTGTATCTCAGGATATCAATCATCGTGGGCTACTCAATGACCAAAGGATACAAGGGTTCCTGAGTAGAGAAAGGAAATAGAATCTCCTCAACCCTCTTCTGAATCCAATTCACGTAAGGATCATAGGCTCTACAGTCGCTCTTCCCTAATGACAACTTCCCCCTCTTGTGGATTTTACTCCACGCATATAAAAATATCGCCAGACTACTAGGGTCAGCTATGCTAGTGAATTATAAAGATTCCTGCACTTCTTCGTCCTTTGGGGGTCCCCTCAAAGCTTACCCAAATTTTTTGACGGCGAGAGAAGGGTTATAGTTAATTCCCTTTTCCTTCCCATCAAAGGCACATTAAAGAAGTTACCACAACTGAAGATAATCTCTTTACCAAGAAGATTTCATTTAAAACATACGATATCTTTGGCTGTCAAACCCATGAGTCTCTTAGACCATTCTGACGAATTCCTTGAATCCACAAAAGCTTCAGAATGAGGGAGGTGATCCATAAACCACTTCTAGAGAAGTGGTACGCAACAAGAAACAATATTTCCTCTCCTCTTCTTGTTCTTGTGGTGTGCTGAATGATATAGGTCTCCTAGAAGAATGGGTACAGGATTCCTAAAAACGAAGATACGAAAGGCGTCCATATCAATGAAGTCCGGTATGTTGGGAAATAGCACGATGCCATAGATACACAAAGCCAAAATAGCACGAAAAACCACCCAAAAACCCTCTTTGGCATACATATGGGCTTTATCTACCAAGAAAGAAAAGGTAAAGATAGAAACTCCATTTCTGATGATGACATGATCAACCTACTCAGATGTACTCAAATAAAGAGCGGTGGCAAACTTCTCGAGATCGGGTTCTTCCTCTGAATGAAAGAGTGGCACTTCATCTTGGACTGGAACTCCCAACATAAAGGCAAACTCCTCCAAAGTAGGAACCAACACATAATCTGGGAAAGTGAAGTAACATAGCGGAGGATCATAAAACTGCAAAAAGTGAGAACGGCTCCTTGCTCATAACTTGTGACCTTACGGACAAGACTCAAAATCCTCCCATAATCCCTTTTGAATACCTCAAGAACTCCAGGATCAGCAATAGAAATCAGACCAGATAAAGGCCTCAACTCAGGTGATGGAAACTTGTACAAAGTGATCTTCCTTTTCTTAGCCTCCATCTCTACAGAAAACCAGGACCGGAATCAAAGGAGAACAAGAACTTGTAAAACACATAAACAAGCAATATTAAAATTCAGGATGATTATGCAGATGCAAATATGGGATCAAGGTATCCAATGCTCAAGATTATTGTTGTGTCATTGACTGAATATTACCAGAATTCCACTCTGATATGAAAACCTAAAAATCCAGAACACTGAGGTGATAGAAAACCGGAACACCCAAGATCAAAGGTCCGCTCCGACAAGAAAACTAGAAAACTGGGTTGTTTAAAGGTCAAAGTTTCCTGCAAAACCCATCTCTCTCACATGTGGGTTCTAGTCTTGGATGGTACAACATCCTATGTAGGTCATCAGTATCACAGACTCTCAGGTCGAGAAACGATTGTCGCTACTGCAAAAATCGACGCCGGCTATGACAGAAGAGTCGCCACCGTGCGTTATTTATCCCAAAGGAGGGAAAGGAAACGCTCAGAGAAAACCTAACGAAAAGAGGGAAAAGGAATGGTCATCGCAACCATTGTCTGGGTTCGGGAGTCGGTTACGCAAGGGGAAGGTATTAGCACCCCTCACGTCCGTCGTACTAGACGGGATCCACGCTTGTTGTTTATCTAAAAGGGTTTGATTAATACTATCTAGCTAAAGGCTTAAGGACAAAACAAAAGAAAAGTGACTCGGCAAAGTATCGCACTTTATGCCTACGTATTCCCGTCTGGAACGAGAAATCAGAGTCAACGTAGTTCGCCTAACTACGACCTAAGAAAAGGGGAAAGTTTGCTCGCCAAGATATCGCATCTTGTGCCTACGTACTTTCATCTGGTATGAAAGATCAGAGCAGCCGTAGTTCGGCCTACTACGGGGAGACTAGTTTAATCCTAACGTTATCATGCCAAGTTCGTCCTAAGGTTGAAGTTTGCAAAGGGGAAGACTACCCTAATGTTGTCATACATGGTTGTAAAGCCTAATGTCTACCACATTCTACCTTGAACAAGGAAGAATGGAGATCCTAAGGGAAAGGCAAAGGAAGCAACGGAAAAGAGATGAAATAAACAACATACAGGAAATGCAGTTTCATAACAGTAAACATGGAATGCAAGTGAGGGAGGAAGGTCATCTCAACCTCAAGCCCATAATGAATGGAAGGTGGCCTATGCTAAACATGCAATCTTGGCCACAAGTGATTATAAAGTGATACGAGGCAATAAAACCTATGAATGACGTACGCATACCACAATTTGGAATCTTAACGCGCTATCATGGAAATATGGAACCTAATGGGAAATTATG
Organism: Lathyrus sativus; assembly: GCA_963859935.3. Taxonomy (NCBI): domain Eukaryota; kingdom Viridiplantae; phylum Streptophyta; class Magnoliopsida; order Fabales; family Fabaceae; genus Lathyrus; species Lathyrus sativus. The sequence goes on along the minus strand of OZ012741.1, from coordinate 184,568,047 downwards.
TATGATAAAACCAGCCAATAAATGATCTACACATCCTATATAATGTCTATAATAAGCAATAGGAACCCTAGCGTTCATCACACAAACAAAATTGAGGCCGTTGGAGCCAAAATAAAACCGAAGTCCGTTCGAAAGTCCAAATTACAAGTCCGAATACAAAAATACAAGAAAAATAGCAAAAGGTGCTAAAAAATTCAAATAAAAATCTTCAATGCCCTATATCAAGCCACAAACCTGGGGTGAGAGATACAACAAAAATATCCAAATAGAAATGGTCATATAAGATGAAAACATTGCAAGATATCTCATGTATACCAAAGGAAAAGTTAAAATGGAGCATGTTAAAGAAAGCATCCAAAACTAATTAAAATGGTACGATAAATTTCCCACAAAAATATGTCACAATACCTCAACATGTGTATGAGATCCCTGCAAAAGGATTGGCATTTAAATTGTGTTTTGATAGGTCAAATAAAATTCACAACATGATAACACCAGCATTGCTATTTTTTTGACAACTAAAATGTAAAAAAAATCTAATAAAATGACGAAAAATGTGAAAAATATAATTCCAGCTCTATAAAATTCTAGATGTCTTGAAGATTACGCAGAAAAAAATGGGGATCAAAAATATTAATTTTCCTATTTTTTATGATATTTAGAAGTCAGCATATAAAACAGAAAAAATAAAAGAACATGGAATAACACATGAACACATGAGAAAACAAGAGAAATAGTGAGAATAAATAAAAGTGGCAGGGGGAGGGATCGAACCCACGTTCTCCCAGCCCCCTGCGTGACCAAAACGACCGTGTTTAGGTCGTGACACGTGGCATAGCGCATGATGCTTGGATGTGGGGACTAAGTCTTCATTTTTTGGATGATCCAAGGGTGGCTGTGTCATCTTCTTCCTTTGAATGAAAAAAATGAGGGAAAATGCAGCAAGCTTTGAACATGGCGGCCGGAGGTGAGTGTTCTTGGCCGGAAAACTTTGAATGCTTCTATTTCCTTCGTTTCTTGTCCAAATCCAATGATTTTTAGATGAATCTTGTGGGATTTTTCGAGAGGAATCCAAATATACCATTATTTTCCCTTGAAATGGCCTCTAACTCAAATACCGTATATGAATCTCAAACTTTCAAGAACACCAAATTGTCATAAAAACCATCTTTTTTGTACTAGAATCCATGTAGGAGACGAGAGCAATGTAATGCAACGACAATAATGCAAGAAAGACTCTTAAATCATGAGTTATGTTGAATTCTTTATACCTTTGAAAAATGAATTATGGAGCTTTAATGGAGCACGAATTTCCTTGGAAAATTATGTAGAAACCTTCAATAATTCTTGATAGAGGTATTAGGATCAAAGAAATGGCTTGAAACAAAGTGGAAAACGGAATTCGATTTTGACATGAACACCACTTTTTCCAATTACTATAAGCTTGTTCTTCCTCCAATTCTCTCCAAAAAAATGAGGAATCAAGTATATGAATATTATGGAATTGATTGGCAATGAGAAAAGATCAAAAAATGGAGAGAAAAAAAAGGATTGAAAAAAAATGGAAATTCAAATATGTGAAAGTGTGGAAAAATGGAAAAAATGATGGAAGAAAAATGATCATGGAAGAGAATTTTTGCCTTGATCTTTGGTTTTTATATTCCTTGCATCATAAGGAAGGTTTAAGGCCTATAATAGTCCTTTGTTTCTAAGCCCAAGCCCAAGATCCATTATGCTACTTAGTTGTGAAGAAAACTTGGAATAGGTCATGATAAAAGCTCCAAATGAAAAAAGTAATATTGCCATTATTCTTAAAACATGATTTCCACTCAAAATAAGCACAAATATGGATTGGTTTGGTTAAATTTTGACAAAATACCCAACTACGCCATTTCACATGTTTTCACCAAAGTGACTTTCATCAACCTTCAACCATGAGCTAACCCATTAAAACCTTGAGGTTTAGTTGACCCAATGACGCCATTTAGAGCAACTTTCACGTTGGAAAAAAGTCCATTTGAGTTATGCAAAGTATTGAACTTGACCTGTAATTTTATGACCTGTAATCATAGTTTTCCAACTCATTGATAATCTTCAGTTGGCCTCTAAGTCAGGGGATGAACCCCACACAAGCATATGAACTTCTCAAGGGCATGAACCACTTCCTGGTGACTTTAGTGACTCCTCAAGCTCGAATAAAACCTCTAGATAGGCCTCTCTTGATGTATATCACGCTTGATCCCCTGCATAAATGCTAATGCAAAGCTATGATAATGCTATGATGATGTTATGATGATGTTATGCTAATGCAAAAACAAGAAGGAAAAGGTTGGTTAAATTTTGGGGTGCAACAGCTGCCCCTATTCAAGCGTCTTGGACCTGAATGAGTGAAAAGCGAACGGCTTTCAATCAATCAAGGTAAAAGACGGTTGAATACCAAAAGAACCCGGAAATTTGCCAACCGCAGAAATAAATTGCAAACTCTGATTGGGATAGAATCTCCGAAGAAAATGAACATGATGAACATCTTGAACATCCCACCAAGGGAAAGAGAAACTTAATCAAGTAGCTCTGCTTCAGGAAACACGTAATTGTCCATGGTCTGAACACCACATGGGCCAAAGAACAATCTTTCGAATTGTCGGAATCTGAATACTCAACGCACGATAGGGCCTCATCAAAATCTGTCGGAATCTGGATACTCAACGCACTGACCGGAGCCTGGATGCTCGACGTAACTGGTGATTTTACTGGGGATTTACCGGAGCCTGGATACTCGAAGGACGAAGCAATACATCACAAACCGAACATTTACCGGAATCTGGACATTCAACGGAGAGAGAATACTATCACAACACTTACTAGGATCTGTGTACCCAACTGCCTTTATCGGAGTCCGAACACTCAACGGACAAAGCAAAACGTTACAGATTAGAAATTTCACCGGAATCTGGATATTCAACGGAGGAGCCGGGGCTTGAACGCTCAACGTAACACATCGGAGTCTGAACACTCAACCCAAAAAAACTGGAGTCTGACAACTCAACGAAAACACACCGGAGCCTAAACACTCAATGCAACAAACCGGAGTCTGAACACTCAACGAAGCACACAAATCGAAGCCTGGATGCTCGACGAAAACACACCGGAGTCTGAACACTCAACGAAGCAGCAACCGGAGTCTGGATACTCGACGGACGAATACGCACTGGATCCTGGATACTCAACGAAGCGACAAACCGGAGCCTGGATACTCGACGAAGCAACGAATCGGAGTCTGAACACTCAACAAAAACACACCGGAGTCTGAACACTCAATGAAGTAGCAAACCAGAGTCTGAATACTCGACGGACAAACACGCCGGAGCCTGGATACTCAACGAAGATACAAATCGGAGCCTGGATACTCAACGAAGCAACAAATCGGAGCCTGGATACTCAACGAAAACACACCGGAGTCTGAACACTCAATGAAGCAGCAACCGGAGCCTGGATACTCGACGGACGAATACGCACCGGAGCCTGGATACTCAACGAAGCGAACAGATCGGAGCTTGAACACTCTACGAAGCAAACAGATCGGAGCCTGAACACTCGACGAAGCAAACAAATCGGAGCCTAGATACTCGACGAAGATACAAATTGGAAAGAGAATACTACAAATACTTATCAAGATCACCTTACAAAATCTTTACCGGAGTCCGCATACTCGACGAGAGAAAGAATCAATACACACTGGAGATTACCGGAGCCTGGATACTCGACAGAATAGCCACGAACACTAATAGGGGTCTGGACCCTTGCTTGATTTTACCGGAGTCTGAACACTCAACGTACTGACCGGAGCCTGAATACTCAACGTAAAAACTGATGTCTGAATACCACAACTCCATGCTGGGGAGAAAAACTCTGAACAACTTTGGAAGATACGACCCCAACTCTGCTGAGGGGTATACTAACAAACCTGGAGTTACAAATTTTACTGGAGATGAACAAGTCTCTGCTGGTGATGAGCAACTCTTGCTGAGGGACGGAGTAAAGGTCATGCATGACCTCCCTGGAACACACGTTACACTATTGGGGTCACGAACGACCTGTCGGAGGATATTCTACACATGCCTGGTGGAGAGAAATCTGATCTCGACTCGCTGGGGAACAAACCCATACTTGTACTCTATGGGGATTAGAGGTACGCCTGACCCACTGCTGGGGGTAAAGATGCAACTTCCATCTGCTAGGGAAAGATCTTTGATTGTTGGAAAAATGAGCTTCATCCGAATCTCTCTGAGAAATCGCCCCAAGCGTAATGCCCCTGCCCCAGTCTGATTCTTGGGAAGGTCTACGCTGAGAAGAAAATAGCTTGCCATGAGACGGCCCCGAGATGGCTTGCCCCAGAATCTGGACCGTGAGAGGATCCTTGGTTGAATAATTCAGATAAGCTCTAGAGGTATGGAGAAGAACCATTCTTTTCCTTATAGGGCGGCATGCCCCAGCCTTGTAATGGCTTTGCCTCTGATTGACTAGTTTGCAGAGCGGTACCCCCGATTGCGAGAGATTTACCAAATCTTGACCTGATTGCTCCAGATTAACTGATTCTTGGATGGCTGACCTTACTGGGGGTTATTTGATAATAGCTGGCCACAACTCAATGGAGTATTCAGGCGTTCTACATTCTATCCTGATCAAACTTTCCACTGTGGAAACTTTCCTGCGGTCGAGCGCTTACTCGCAAGTAAAACAAGTTGTTCTGCATAAAAGATATATTAAATGCAATGCATATGACAGTCTTTTCTTCAAAACCCAATCCTGTTCACCGAAAAAATTTATGACATATAATGAACGAATCAATTATCAAAGTGTCAAAATTAATACAACGCTGTAAGAGGAATCCTTTTTGGAGTCAGTTTCGATGCGATCTTTACCGAAGTATGCTCTCGAACTAAACCTGTTTCAATTAGGACATTTGAAGGTTGTAACGTGGTCGGGTTCACGGTTAACAAGGAAGGATATAAGGCTCAAAATTCATTTTAACCCACCCATTCTCCTTGATGTTCTCCAATCCTATGTTCAGCTAATTCGACCTTAGTGTTCACCTTTCAAAGGTGAAATGATAGGAGTGATGGTTCAGGAAATCACATGCTTTCTAAAGTGACAGTCATTCCCTTTCCGTCTTCGTAGTGCCTGGAGTCACACGATTTCGTTCTTGTTTGAGGATTTTTTTCTCTTGTAATCCTTTTCGTTTTTTCGCTCCCTAATTTTTGCCTGGACTAACTCTTTTGAGTTTCTGATTTTGAAGTCCAGCGGGATACCCTAATTTTTGCCTAAGTCGCTTATTCGTAAGATTTGACTTAGCGGGCTTCTTTCTTTTGACTTTTTTTTCTTTTTGAACAAATCATGCGACACCGACTTGTCTGACTTGTTAAAATAGATTATGACTGTTTCACTCCTTATCGGCAAGGTTTAACCATTGTGGTCCTTTAGGCACGACCTATACAAGTGTGATTTATCCCTGAACGGACACTCCTTTTGCAATTTGAACGCTTGGTCAAATTAACTGATACCTACCCTGCCCCAGGTTAAGATTGAGGTTTTTTCATTTTCAGAAAGAAACTCCTACTACAAGGCTCAAAGGGGTTGACAAAGGATTATCTTCCTTATATCTCCGGTGTTTATGGATTTGGAACAATGCCTGTATATCGTCAACAGGTTTTTCTATCCAAGAGCATACAATCGGCAGCTCATGCATTCTTCGATTTCGTCATCCTCCCCGGATTCCACTTAAACAAGCGTTTGAAATAAAAGAAAGCAATAAAGTGAACACGAATGGATTAATTCAAAACATGCATATTTATTCCATTATCAATATCAATTGAGAAACGACAAGTTTTTACAAGCGAAAATTGCACGTAGACAGGAAAGAAACTACAAATGCAAAGAAATGACATGATAAAATGAAAATTGCCAGCTTCTAGGAACTGGGCTTTATCCATGAATCCAAGTCACGATCGCTGTCTCCGCCTTCAACATCGGACACAGCATTGATTCGTTCAAACACGACTCCTCCTGGAGTGAACACAATTGGCCCTTTGAATCGTGGAGCGCTCTGTGATGACGATGCAGGACAGTACCCTAAACCGAACTTGTCTCGCTTGTTGGGGATATCCAGAACTTGGCCCCAACCTTGCGCTGCCCCAGTCTGAACCACTGCTTGGGCTTCCTTGAACGACGATATTGCTACCTCCGGCGCTTTGCTCGTAGTTGGAGACTTATCTTTAACTTGAACCTCCTCAAAGGCCTGGCACAGAGTCTCGTGGATCTCACCGTCCACTTCTATATACTTGAATGACGATAAGTGGCTTACCAGTATATCATCTTCACCGCATACGGTGACAATGCTGCCACCGACCATATATTTCAACTTTTGATGGAGTGTAGACGTCACGGCCCCTACTGCATGAATCCAGGGCCGACCCAACAGACAACTATAGGCAGGCTGTATATCCATTATGTAGAATACAGTATCGAAAACTTTAGGTCCCACTTGGATGGGTAAGGTTAGTTCTCCAAACACTGAACGACGTGTCCCATCGAAAGCGCGCACCACCAAGTCATTAGGCGTACAAATGATACCTCGGGTATCCAGCTTCATTAGGGCCTTCTTGGGTAGAACATTCAGGGAAGATCCAGTGTCAACCAACACATGGGACATGACTGTGCCCCTACATTCAACCAAAATATGAAGTGCACTGTTATAATTACGACCTTTAGGTGTCAGATCAAGATCCATAAAGCCGAGCCCGTGCCCTGCGTTCACGTGGGCCATCACCCCCTCAAGTTGATTGACCGAGATCTCTTGGGGTACATATGAGGTGTCAAGGATTTTCAGTAAGGCGTTCCTGTGGGCCTCAGAACACAATAGTAATGACAGTATAGAGATTTTAGACGGCGTCTGCTGCAAGTGCTCGACTATCTTGTAGTCGCTTTTCCAGATTAATCTCATGAATTCCTCCACGTCCTTCGTCAAAAACTCCTTTTCCTTCCCCCGAGGATTGCTTTCTTCCGTAACATTACTCTTCCCTTTTGCAGCTCTCTCAGCCTCTACTTCTGGTGACGCAAAGATCCTGCCGCTGCGGGTCATGCCACCTGTACCCACCAGATTATCCACTGAGTCTGTTGAAGAACTTTTCAACTCCACCTTCTCCCCATTACAAAAGACTTCTGCTCCGTAATTCCACGGAATCGCCTTAGTACTCTCATACGGGACGGGCCCAGCTTTAGTTATGATGACGGTCGGCCTTTTGGGAGGCACTGGTATTGTGATCGTTTTGTAAGGGATTGAAATTGTCGCTACTTCATCCCGCTCCTCTGTCACTTCCTCAACAGGTCTATCTTCCATAGTACGGTCAAACTGTAACGTTCCTTCGTCTATCAAAGCCTGAATATGTCTCTTCAGATCTTCGCACTATTCTGGATGGTCCACGCAATTAGCACAAGTTTCAGAACAACCAGGGAACACTCCCCCTCTCAGCAATTCTTTCTTCACCTGACCCAGCGGAGTCTTCAACTCTTCAACCCTTGTCACTAGTGTCGCTTCCGCGAAAATAAGGTGCCGGCAAAATATAAGAGTCGCCACCTTTCGTTATTTATCCCTCAGAGCGGGAAAGGAAACAATCGGAAAAACCTGACGAAAAGGGTAAGACGAGGTCATCGCAACCATCGTCTGGGTTCGGGAGTCGGTTACGCAAGGGGAAGGTATTAGCACCCCTCACGTCCGTCATACTCGACGGGATCCACGCTTGTTGTGTTTACTGGACGAGTTGGTTTTATCTATCTACCTATCAAGGCTGGCTTAAAAAGGAAAGAAAATGACTCGGCAAAGCGTCGCACTTTATGCCTACGTATTCTCATCAGAGAATGAGAAATCAGAGTCAACGTAGTTCGCCTAACTAAAGGTTACGGGGAAGGTGGCTCGCCAATACATCAGTATTGTGCCTACGTACTCTCAACAGATATGAGAGATCAGAGCTTACGTAGTTTGGGGTAATACGAATTACGGGGATTCAAATTCATCTGTTTTATCGAGTAGGGTTAAACAGCAGTTCCAGCAGTTAGGGACAAAGCCTGTTTGGTTGGCGCTGAAGTTTAACGACACTCTTTTCTTCAGAAAAGCTTCCTTTGAATTATGGGCCCACGGGGCAAAAAGGTTTGAAGTTTGTTTTCTGTCTTTTACGGAAGAAGTGTTTTTTATTGTGTTTGCAATTTCAATCGCACTAAAGACTATGACCTGAGAGTGAATGCGTCGCATGTCACCCAAAGGGTGCCATACTAAACATCCAGACTGTTGAAAAGAAGCTCTCCAACAATCCTTTCTCAGATAGCTTAAGGCTCGTAACGTACGAAAGAAATCATTCATGATTACTATATCTTAAGCTGTTTGGAGATGAGAAGAGAACAGGCTCAACTAAAGGGAGACTATCAAGTCCTACTGTTGTCATGCCAAGGTTTCATCCTATAGTTGAAGTTTGAAACAGGGAACTCCTAGAAGTTATCATGCATAGGTTTCAACCTAAAGTTCTAATCATCACTTCCTTATCAAAGGAAATGAGAATCCTAAGGGATCATATCAATGATAAACAGAAACAGAAAAAGCATCAGCTAAAACAGTAAACGATAAACGACTGTAAAATGCATGCAATGCAAGTGAGGGAGGAAATGTGTGTGGGGCAGCAGCCTCCACAAGCTCATCTCAACCTCAAGCCAGACATGAATAATAGTAATCATACAGCATAAACAACATGCTATCAAGCAGAATATAATAACAACTGTAATCATGCAGAAGAAATACAATGCTATCAAGCAAGATAAACCACATGGGCAAGGGAGCAGGGCTCTACCGAATACCCGCAAGCAAAGCCATACAGTAACAATACAAGCAGAGGAAGCAACTCCACCTCTAGTGCAATCATGCTCCTAGTTTAAAGTCAGTCTAGATATGGACTTATTCTAATGCATCAGACAAGTCAAACAAGTCACAGCAATACAGAAAAGAAAACAGACAAGAAAGAAAGCAGATCAACAACTCTTTCAATCCCAAGCTTCAGCTCTTCTGACAGCAATCCAGTCTTCAGACTTCAACCACCCTTCATGCCAAGTATCAACTTGCTTCCAGGGTTTCAATCCATCAAACATGAGTTTCAACTTATCTTCATTTCTCCAAGCTTCAGCTCTTCAGTCAATTCCACCTTCAGGCTTCACTCATGACTACAAGTATCAACTTGATTCCTTCAGGCTCTCAATGCATCAATGTAAGTATCAACTCATCCTTTATTCCTCAAACCTCAGCTCTACACTCAATCTCAATTGAATCTCCTTCATAGGTATCAACTTAGTCTTCAAGCTTCAGCTCTCTTTGCTTTACCAGTCTCAACTTGGTCTTCTTCTCCTACAAGCTTCAGCTTCTCAGAGTAATCTTCAATCACATGGAAGTGTCAACTTCATCCTTCAATCTTTTTCAAGCAAGGAACTCCTCACTCTTCATTCAATCTTCATTGGGTCTTCAAGTATCAACTTGCTCTTCTTGCTCTTCAAGCTTCAGCTACAATGGCAATGCTCAAGGAATCATCCTCTTCCACACTCTTCAATGAAGTCTTCATCTTCAAATTCAAGCCCAACATCTTTCAAGATACTCAAACCAAGATAATTGATTTAACAGGATGAGAATAAATGATAAACAGCTTACTGACAACCAAAGGAAGCCTGTAAGGGTTCCTCATTATGAGAGACTGGTTCCCTCAAAGTTCTACTTCCCAGATAAATCCACTCATCCCTCCAAAGGAGGGAAGTGAATATCTGATAAGGAATTTTAGTCATTGGGAGGAATGGAAGCATAAGATGCTTTCCATGTTTGTGAAAGAAATCATTCTAACTACAAGGCTCTCCCTATGTCCTATCTCCTAATCTTCATCAGACACCTTCAGGCACAGACAAATCCAAAGCTCCAAGCAACTTCAAGCAACTCCAAGCATCCTCACCTTGTCTTCAACTTGTCTTCAATCTCAACCCAAGGCAAACCAAGCACAAACCCTAATCTAAGGGAACTAGGGAAGTTAAACTAGTTGAATTAGTAAATTAGGGTCACCTAAAACCTAGCACTAAAGTTAGTCCTAACTAAAATACTAAAATCAATTGTAAAATCCTACAAAAATTACTATGGGAACCTAGGTCAATCATGACTCTACCACATTAGTTTCAAAGATCAAATCATCAATTTGGACCTAAAACTAAATCCTACATTCTAAGGTATCAACCTAAAACCCTAAAAAGGAAGCATCTAAATATCAATCTAGAAAGCACACCTATTTTCATCACAAAAATGTGAGAAAACATCTGTGGGATCATATATGTCTAACCTAATCACACACAAAAAATTAGGCTAAGAATCATCACCATGAGATCAAACAAAATTCTACAAAAATATGCATCAAACATAAACATTTTAATATCAATTAAAATGAAAAATTCCAATTAAATCAGAAATTACATGAAATGAAAAATTCTCTAAAAAATACTAGACTCAATCATGATTAATATGCAAAAAGAATGGATTTGATTGGATTAATATTCAATTAGTTATGAATTTTACAAAAATCATGAATTAAATGGAAATTAAATGAAAATCAAATGAATATAATGAAGCGCGCGGTGCAGGAAGTAAACATTTTCAGTTAAAAACATGGGTTGGGCTTGCTGGGGGTGTGGATAACACTCAGATTATTAAGCCCAAAGCACCAAATAAATGAAACGCATCGTTTCATCAGAAACTCTTCACAACTCAGCTTTAAAACACAGCCCTTGGATCTTCTCACAGTCAATGGTCAGAACATGATCTGATGGTGAGAACTTCATCTTCTCCATTTCAAAGCTCTGAGCTTCACGCCCAGCTCCGGCCACCGCCGGTGGAGCTCCGATCGTCCCCTTCAACCCTAGTTCATCCTAGAGGCCTCCAATCCAAGAGGTCAAAACATGAAATACACTCCAAATCTTGCCACGAACTCAATCATGCCCATAGTTTCCTCTGAAACCCCAAGAATCAACATCTCCCAATCTCAACCGAAAATGGTGATCTTCCTATTTTGTCTCTAATTCAACAATTAACCATCTGAAATCCATCCTAGGCCATTCTACAACTAATCTAGCACCTTAATTCAACCTAATTCTGCCTAAATCATGCTATAGGAAGAAGGTTACAAACCTGGAAATTCTTGAATAACAGATGCACGAAATCTTCTCTTCAAGCTCTCAAATCCTCTGGACACGATCACTGAACTTCCTCCTTGCTGCTGTATGCAAAAGATTCAATGGAAAGTGCTTCAATCTTGAAACACGATGAAGAGTTGCAGGTGCTAAAAATCACTTGTTCCCACACGATCTAGCCACCAATTCTTCTTGGAAATGATCTGGAATCAATCCTTGATACTCATGGAAGAAGACTCAATCAAGAAAATGGAAGGAAATGGAGGAATTTGATGAAACCGATTTCACTTGCAAGCTATGAAAAATCAATTCCAAACTATGCTCAAACCTTCAATGATCACCAACCCCTGCCATGGATGCATTCTACTCAATATATAGATGAAGTTTGGATGATCTAGAACCCTCTAGATCCTTCCAATGAGATTTTACATATCTCATGTCATGAGATTTTGAATCACTTATCATGCCATGCTCAATTCTGTTTGCAGCTTGAAATTCATATCAATCTCCTTCAATTTCTCCCCTAGTGACATTTTGGAAGGGTTTAGCCTGCTAAGTTCCTTGCCCATGCCTCAATTTTGAGTTATGCATATGTTACTTAATATGCAAGCAAGTATTTTTCAAAGCAAGTCCATGATTTAGACGTCAAATAAAAAATGTGGCTAAACCATTGTTTTCAAAATGTTTTCTAGAGTCAAAATGATATATTACAGGCCATGGTTTGGATGTGTAGGTTGAAAATATCAATTTCCAACTTTGACTTATTTAACTTATGCCTTCATTTTAGGTCATTTTTACCACTTTGAGCTACACGCCTTTTCAACATCTCATGACCTCCTTAATAGCCTTGAAACATCATTTTAAGAAAGTTTGATGTTGAAGATTTTTCCATTTGAAGCTTGGAAATAGGAGTTATGGCCTTATGCTTGAAATGACCTATAATCTCCAAATGACCAAAATGCCCTTGACTTATCAAAGCCATAACTTGAGTTCTACAAATCCTATGAAGGACTTATAGTACTCTCTAGAAAGCTAAGAAGATAATGAACAACATTCATGTTGACCAAAAGTTCATAGGAATCATCCTTCTTGGGCAAAAGTTTAATGCAAGTTGGGTAACTTTCAAGTCCCCAGATTCACATACCTCAGATGACCTGTAACTTGTCAAAGTCATAACTTGAGCTCTACAAATCCTATCAAGGACTTCTAGTACTCAAATTAAATCTAAGAACAAGCTCTACAACATTCATGTTGGGGGTAAGATGAGATGACAATCACATCTTGAGCTAAACTTCCTTGAAGATAGGGGTCAAACTAGGGGATTTTACACTGTCAAGCCTTAGAAACCCTAGCTTGAAACTTCTCAAACCCTTCAATCATGATGAGTTGACCTTGGAATCATCCTTATAGCATATCAATGCATCAATCCATGATCACATGGCTCTTGAATTAGGTCTCAACCTTATTCAAATCATTAGTTGACCTAGGGTTGACCCAGTCAAACCCTAATTACACCACTCATGGCTGGGTCTTCTTAAACTTGCACCATGACCTGTCTAGGCTTCATGATGGCTTTCAAGAAATCTCATAAGCTCTCTCAAGGCTTCAAGTCCACATTCTTGGCTTCAGAATCATCTGAGGAGCTCCCCACAACCTTCAAGTTAGGAGGCACACAACCTTGGCTTCAACCACTATCTCTGAGGATCTTTTCACTTCTCTGACAAGGATATCAACCCTTGAACACTTGAATAACCTTCTTGGCTAGCTTCATAGTCTTGCATAACCCTTAATCTCCTGCATACATGTCAATGAAATGCAAATGATAATGCTAATGTAAATGAAATGAAACACAAGCTAGGTAAAGAAATGTTGGTCAAATTTTGGGGTGCAACAGCTGCCCCTATTCAAACGGCTTGAACCTAACTGGGTGAGGAGCGAATGACTCTCAACCAATCAAGGTACGAGGCGGTTGAATACCAACAAACCCGGAAATTTGCCAACATGCACAAGTACACGGTACTCTGATGGGAACAAATCTTCGAAAACTAAAATACTAGCTGCACGACAACTAGCTGGGGAATTGGTCACACGGTAACCGATAACACATGATCGATCATGCCGTCAGGCATCAAGATTCCTCGGGACTCATCAAGTCGACAATCAGGTTAATCATGCCGTCGGGCATTCGAAGAAAACTTTCGGGCATCAGCCGGACTTCATCAGTAAGTTGGGAATAGAATTCTCGGTCAGTCATGGACCAATTGGGGATATCCAAACTTCTACCATCGGGTACTTCGCATCAGCTGAGGGAACTACTTCATTAACACGGTTGGACTTCAATCATCAAGTCTTCGAGGGAAGTTTCAACTTCGCTGCTCAGAAACCTGCTGGGGATGACACATCTCCGCTGGGGATTCTGGAGAACTTTCAAGTAACTCTGCTTCGGGGATCCAGGAATCATTCTGGGTGAATCAACTCTGCTGAGGACTTCAAAAATCATCTTGGACAAATAACTCTACGGGGATTTCAAGAATCATCCTGAACCGATAACTCTGCTGGAGATTTCAGGAATCATCCTGAGCAAACACTCTGCCGGGGACTCTAAGCGTCAATTTGAGCAACCCCCTATGGCTATTGCACTGGGGATTTTAAGAATCATCTTAAGCAAACGACTTCGCTGGAGAATTCAAGAATCATCTTGGGCAAACGACTTTGCTGGGGAGAATTCAAGAATCATCTTGATCAAATGCCTCTATGGAGGAACACCTGTAAGACAAGAACAGTAACGACCTAGCTCATGTCTAGTATGCATATGATCGACAATGGCGTAATGCTCCACATGGTGGAAATGCTATGCACTCATGCAAAATGTTATGCAATCATGCCAAATGCCACGGCCCCGTCAGCAAAATAAATGCTGACGAGAGAATCTTCCTGTCAAGGAGAAAGAACCACTCTGATAGGGGAAGGAATCATCCTGCTGAGGAGAAAAAGGTCACGCCAATCTCCATCGGACTCTGTGGGGAAGTGAACTTCAGTTGACTGCTGCAGGGGAACGAAGCTCTACGAGAACCTGGATCTGCTGAGGAGAGCGATGTCAATCGCGGAAATAAACTGCACAGCCTTCACGGCTAAACCCTCCTGGAGATAACGACTCCGGCGGGGAAATACGACATCAGCTATTCAGCAATCTACTGGGGAAAACCAATCATGGTCCCACCTGCTTCCAAGGCCTCGGCTCTCTTGGGGATCCGCAAACTCGGTTGGGGAAGAAGAAATCATCCTGCTTCGGGGGAGAGTACGACTCTGCGGGGAATTTCAATTCCGATAGAGACTTCAATCTGGAACTATCAATTACTGCACACTTCAGTGAAAGACTCAGCTGGGGAGACGATGATCCTTCAGGATACAACTGATTAGGGAGAGAATCTTCTCTTCCTGGGGAGACACATCAATGCTTGATCTCACGTTCAGACTCTGCGGGGAGAGACTACTGAACTTGCTGGAGAATGAGGAATCATCCTGCTTGGGGATGCACACGGCGCACTGCCTGGTATATGCTACACCTGCACAAACAAACAGACAAGATACCTTTCTCAAAGGGACCTATCAAGGTTAACATCTTGTGACAATGTTCGAGTAATTCATTGTTTCAACAATCAGTGGCCTAGGCCAGTAAGTTTATGTATGCGCATTTTATCAAAAACATCAGCGTTATTTTTCGCAAACAAAATAGATAAATGCTAAACAGACAAGCAGAATTGCTGAATAGTATATATTTTATTGATAACGAACCCCTGAATGGGTAAAAATGTTTTACAACAGATGCAAGCTCCTGGAATGAGGAAGCCGCGCAAAACAAAACATAAATATACATCAGTATATACAAATGTCGGCAACGAGGCGTAGACGAACCCCATGAGTTGATCCCTCTATGACCCACTCGACTTCGATACCTCTCTGATGCTTCAGCTTCAGAAGAGATTGATTCAGATAAACGGACCTCAGGTCTTCCAAACCACTAAACAATGAAAGTCCACACGCGGAACGCAGTCATTTGCTTTTTCAAATCCCTAACTTTTGCGTGAACCGCCCTTTGCGGGTTTTCAGTTCACCGGGATACCCTTTTTTGCCAAAGTCGCCCATCTGGGTTTTCCACCTTGCGGGCGTACATTTTTTCAATTTATATCCCTAACTTTTGCCCGAACCTTTTTCCTTTTTTATGGTTCACCGGGATGCCCCATTTTTGCCTGGATATTCTTTTTCTTTCCAGCGGGTCATTTTTAAGCAAAGTATTTTTTAACTGCGTCCGTGTTCACCGGGGATGCAAAATCTTCACCATCCATCGTGGATAACAACAAAGCTCCTCCCGAGAAGACCTTGCTGACAACATACGGACCTTCGTAATTAGGAGTCCACTTGCCCCGGTGATCGGAGTATGGAGGAAGAATCTTCTTCAGGACGAGATCACCCGTCTGAAAGCTTCTAGGACGCACCTTCTTATCATAAGCTTTCTTCATTCGGCTTTGGTACAGACGACCATGCGCAATTGATGCTAACCTCTTCTCGTCCATCAGGCTGAGTTGGTTCAGTCGGTTCGTAATCCATTCTGCCTCGTCGAGTTTCACATCAACCAAAACTCGCAAAGAAGGGATCTCCACTTCTAACGGTAGGACAAATTCCATACCGTACACTAAGGAGAAAGGAGTTTCCCCGGTTGACGTACGTACCGTCGTACGATAGCCGTGCAATGCAAATGGCAGCATCTCGTGCCAATCTTTGTAGGTCACAACCATCTTCTGAACAATCTTCTTGATGTTCTTATTGGCCGCTTCAACGGCGCCGTTCATCTTCGGCCGGTAAGGAGATGAGTTGTGGTGTTCAATCTTGAAACTCTGGCACAGCTCCTTCATCATCTTGTTATTCAAATTCGAACCATTATCAGTAATGATCCGCTCGGGAATTCCGTAACGACAGATGATATCCCTCTTTATGAACTTAGCCACCACCTGCTTGGTCACATTAGCATATGAGGCTGCCTCCACCCACTTGGTGAAGTAGTCGATAGCTACCAGAATGAAGCGATGACCATTAGATATAGTGGGCTCGATCTTGCCTATCATGTCGATGCCCCACATGGAGAACGGCCACGGGGAGGACATGAAATTTAACGGGCACGGCGGCACATGAACTTTCTCAGCATAAATCTGGCATTTATGACATCTCTTCGCGAATTTAAAGCAATCTGATTCCATCGTCAGCCAGTAGTATCCTGCTCTCAGGATCTTTCTCGTCATAGCATGCCCGCCGGCGTGCGTACCAAATGTGCCTTCATGGACTTCTTCCATGAGCATACTCGCCTCTTACTCATCTACACATCTGAGTAGCATGAGATCGTGGTTTCTTTTATACAACACTCCATCAGGATTGAGATAAAAATTTCCAGACAGCCTCCTCAGAGTCTTCTTATCCTAGGTTGACGTACCCGCCGGATACTCCTTAGTCATAAGGAAGTTCTGGATATCATGGAACCATGGCTTGCCGTCGGCGGCTTCCTTAATCGCAAAGACGAATGTAGGTCTATCAAGACGAGAAAGGACAATTCTTGGAGCCTCATTCCAAAAATTGACTTTATACATTGAAGCCAACGTGGCTAAGGCATCGTCCATCTGGTTTTCAACCCTGGGCACATGATGGAGTTCCACTCGATCAAAGAATGGAAGCAGCCTTCTGGCATAGTTCATGTACGACACCAAATTCGATTGGCGAGTCTCCCACTCCCCTTTGATCTGGTTGATCACAAGCGCCGAGTCACCATATACGTCTAGGTTCTTGATTCTCAAATCAATCGCTTCTTCTAGACCCATGATGCATGCTTCGTACTCCACTTCATTATTGGTGACTGGAAACGTCAGTCTCGCAGTGAACGGGATGTGGGATCCGTGGGGAGTCGTGATGATCGCCCCAATGCCACTTCCGTAAGAATTAACCGCCCCGTCAAATATCAATTTCCACTGGGATTTCCTATCTGGCCCCTCGTCGGGCAACAGTTCATCACAATCTTTCGCTTTGAGAAACATGATATCCTCATCAGGGAATTCAAATTTCATCGGCTGGTAATCTTCGATCGGCTGTTCGGCAAGGTAATCAGACAATACACTTCCCTTAATGGCCTTCTGGGAAATGTACTGAATGTCATATTCAGTCAACACCATCTGCCATCTAGCAATCCTGCCCAAAAGCGCTTGCTTCTCGAAGACGTACTTGATCGGATCCATCTTCGAAATTAGCATAGTGGTGTGGTTGAGCATGTACTGTCGTAAACGTTTGGCAGCCCAGGCTACTGCACAACATGTTTTCTCCAGCATCGAGTAGCGAGATTCACAGTCTGTGAACTTTTTACTCAAATAGTAAATGGCATGCTCCTTTCTACCCGTCTCGTCGTGCTGACCAAGAACACACCCCATACTATTCTAAAGAACTGTCAAGTACATGATTAGTGGCCGTCCAGCCACTGGGGGTATCAAGATTGGAGGTTCCTGCAGATACTGCTTTATCTTATCGAATGCCTTCTGGAAATCCTCGTTCCAGATAATCGCTTGATCTTTCTTTAAAAGCTTGAACATCGGTTCACACGTGGCCGTGAGCTGAGAGATAAACCTTGCAATGTAGTTTATTCTGCCCAGGAAACCACGAACTTCTTTTTCTGTTTTCAGCACTGGCATTTCTTGTATCGCTTTAATCTTCGCAGGATCAACCTCGATGCCTCTTTCGCTCACGATAAACCCCAGTAGTTTTTCGGACCGTACTCCGAAAGTACACTTGTTAGGATTCAGCCTCAACCTGAACTTCCTAAGCCTCTCAAAAAGCTTCAGCAAATTGACCAGATGTCCCTCCTCCGTTTGGGACTTCACAATCATGTCATCAACATAGACTTCAATCTCATGATGAATCATGTCATGAAACAAAGTAACCATTGCTCGTTGGTAAGTGGCCCCTACGCTCTTCAGACCGAAATGCATTACCTTGTAGCAAAACGTTCCCCAAGGTGTGATAAACGTAGTTTTCTCCATGTCCTCCGGCGCCATCTTGATCTGATTGTAATTGGAGAAGCCATCCATGAACGAAAATACAGAGAACTGAGCTGTATTGTCGACCAACACATCAATATGAGGGAGAGGGAAATCATCCTTAGGGCTCGCCCTATTCAAATCCCGATAATCGACGCACATTCGCACCTTACCGTCCTTCTTCGGTACAGGCACTATGTTGGCGACCCACGGAGGGTAAGTGATGACCGCTAAGAAGCCAACATCAAGCTGCTTTTGCACTTCTTCTTTGATCTTAACGGCCATATCTGGTCGCGTCCTCCTAAGCTTCTGCTTAACGGGTAGGACATAGGGTTGTACAATGATTGGAAAAAGTAAATCATTACTCTTCGCTTGTCATCTGGATGATATCCTTGACGGACCAATTGGTAAGGCCCTCGCCTGGCTTGCTTGGCTGGATCCAAGAGTCGAGGTCACAATCGCTATCTCCACTGTCTTCAGACACCGCGTTGACGCTTTCAAAAATCACCTCGCCACTGGTAAACTGGATCGACCCTTTACCTCGCGACGCACTGCTAGAAGAAGAAGCTTAAGCTCCAGGAGAATATCCCAACCCAAACTTGTCTTGCTTGTTAGGTATCTCCAAAATTCGCCCCCAGCCTGGGGTAGATCCGGCCTGGACAACGGCCCGGGCTTCCTTGAATGAAGAGATAGTCATCTCTGGCTTTTCAGTGATTGCAGGCGCTACGTCCTTCACTTTGACATCTTCGAACGCTTGGCATAGAGTCTCATGGATTTCTCCATCCATCTCGACATACTTGAAGGACGACAAATGGCTCACCATTATGTCTTCCTCGCCACAAACGGTCACGATGCTACCTCCGACAGCATATTTGAGTTTCTGGTGCAACGTGGAGGTCACGGCACCAACAGCATGGATCCACGGCCGGCCCAAGAGACAGCTGTAAGCGGGCATGATGTCCATAATATAAAAGACCGCGTCGAATGTTTCCGGTCCGACTTGAATTGGCAGGGTCACCTCCCCGAAAACATGGCGTTTGGTTCCATCGAATGCTTTCACCACCAGATCACTGGGTGTGCAAATCACTCCACGAGTATCCAACTTCATTAATGCCTTCTTTGGAAGAACATTAAGCGACGAACCCATGTCCACCAACACGTGCGACATAATCGTGCCCCTACACTCTATCGAGATGTGCAGAGCGCTATTGTGGTTCCTCCCTTTCGGCGTCAACTCTAGGTCAGTGAACCCTAGCCCATTTCCATCATTTACGTGGGCTACGACCTCTTCCAGCTGATTTACCGATACTTCCTGCGGTACATATGCGGCATTCAACACCTTCAGCAGCGCGTTGCGGTGTGCTTCCGAACACAACAACAAGTTCAGGATGGAAATCTTCGAGGGTGTCTGATGGAGATGATCCACAATCTTGTAGTCACTCTTTTTAATCAACCGCATAAACTCCTTGGCGTCTTTAACAAGTAAGTCTTTTTCTACCCCACGCGGGATCTCTTCGACGACTTTACTCTTCCCTTTATCAGCTGCGTCAGCTCTGACCGCTTTATCCGCCACGACCTCTGGTGGTGCAAACACTCTTCCGCTGCGGGTGATACCGCTGATTCCCGCAAGGTTCTCCGCAGACGACCCAAACGGTTCTAGCTCCAACTTCTGTCCGTTGCAGTAGACTTCAGCCCCATAATGCCATGGGACAGCATTAGTGCTTTCGAAGGGTATCGGCCCAGCTTTGGTGATAGTAATTGTGGGTGGTCTGGGCGCAGAAATAGTTATCGTCTGGCGAGGGATGGTGATGGTGGCGACCTCATCATCTTGCTTCAGCACTACCTCCCCTGATCCACATTCGGCCCTCCGGCTAAACTGTAAAATCCCTTCAGTCATCAGACTTTGAATTCCTTCTACCAACTGTTCACATCCATCAGAACGTGTCGCACAACCCATACATAACTCTCCGCAACCTGGAAAGAAACCTCTTTTCATCAACTTAGCTTTAACAAAGCTAAGCAGTGTCTTCAGATCTCTGACGTCAGTCAACAAATCCGAACTCCCGTCTTCGATAATGGCATTCACTCCACCTCCCCTATGATTCGGCATAGGGTTTTTCGTGACATTTGGCACATTATCCGAGAAGTTGATGATCTTAGCGTCCACCATGTCCTGCACCTTATGCTTGAAGGCTTTGCAGTTCTCTATTGTGTGGCCTGGTGCCCCTGAGTGAAACTCACAAGTTGCATTAGCGTCATAACCTGGCGGAGGTGCCCCTGTCAAGGGAGCCAAGGTTCTCTTCTGGATCAACTGTAGCTGAAGCAAAGTCTGTAATAGTTGCGCGTAAGACATGGGCGGTGCTTCGAGGTGACGGCTCGACAGAGGTGCCCGATTCTGATACTTTGTGTACCCTTGTTGATTCGGTTGCTGCTGCTGCTGCTGTGGCTGTTGAACTGTCGGGATAGTTATGTTGGACACCTGCTGGTGAGGGCCTTTACCCTTCCTTCGAGCGTTGGTCATAGCGCTCGCTTCTCCTTCCCGTCTTTTGCCACTATAAGGTTTCTTTCCGCCTCCTCCAGCTGAGGATGACTCACCTTGAATTTTCCCGAGCTTGATCCCATTTTCGATGTGCTCACCCGTGATAATGAGATCTGAAAACGTTCCAGACATACCGCTGACCAACTTCTCATAGTAAACCCCTGGTAGGGTGGCTACGAACATCTGCACAAGCTCACGTTCAACCATCGGCGGATGAACCCTGGCTCCCAACTCACGCCACCGCTGGGCGTATTCCTTAAACCCTTCATTGTTCCTTTGCGACAGATTTTGCAGTTGGACTCGGTTCGGGGCCAAGTCGCTGTTGTATTGGTAGTGGTGCACAAATGCTTCAGCAAGGTCCTTCCACGTGCGCACACTAGTAGGCTCCAGACTCATGTACCACTCGAGGGATGGCCCGAAAAGACTGTCCTGAAAGAAGTGCATCAGCAGCTTCTAGTCCTCAGAATGAGCGGACATTTTTCTGTAATATGATCTCAGGTGAACGCGAGGGCAAGTGGTGCCCTTATACTTTTCAAAGTCAGGTACCTTGAACTTGGGAGGCACCTTGAAATCAGCAATCAGCCCCAACTTGGACATATCAACGCCCAGGGTATTCTGGTTCTCGATGTTTCTCATCTTATCCTCGAGGGCTTTGAACCTTAGACGTGCTTCAGCATTCAACTCCCCTTCAGCACCTCTCTGAGAGAACACATCATCCTGACGGTCTTCTAACCATGGCTGAGGCCCAAACAGATTCCTGACACCTGCATTGCCGTTGCCCAGCCCAACATTGACGTTAGCTTCTAAACTCCCATTACCGACGCCCGTCGTATTGCCGTTGAGTCCCATGTTAGCTATCACATTGCCGTTGGCACTGCCATTTCCCCCGGTCACGGGGACACCATTCTGTGGAGTTTCAACTGGTGGAGGGGTAGGCACGGTCCCACCATGGAGTATGCCGTTGCTATCGACCCTCGAAATCAGAGGCTGAACCAAGGTTCTGAGCTGATCTTGGCCATTGGCGACCGCTTGCATGAGCTCCATGAAGCGATCCATTCTTTCGCGGAGTTCCTGAACATCAGTTTGCACTTGCTCCATGATCCTGGTTTGATTAGCTCTGGTCGGATAGCGGTGAATAGGTCTCTGATCAATCCTGGAACAACCTGAAACAACCTGGAAATACAAAAGGGGTAGGAAAAAAACGACAAAGTGCTCGTTATTCAAATGCTTCATGCAAATGCAAACGTGTGTCTGTGCGTTAGGGAGATCTCCCCCGATCCTAGTGCCTGAGTGCCAGTGCTGATACTAAGAAGTCCGAGTCCAGTCATGGAAATAAAAATCTCATATATAAAGAAAGCCCATCAAGGCGGTACACAACGTCAGGGAGTACAAGGAGAATCAACAGCGTGACCTCAGCCAACAAGTCTGGTGATGGTCAGCATACAACAACGATCAAAACAAAAGGAATACAAATAGTCAAGCACGGCCACGAGCGCGATACTCTTCTAACAACTCCTTCGTTTCTGAATGATCAGGATGAGTGAGTAACCCTTTGACGAGTAACTCCCTCTGCACAATGGTGTATTGAAGACCTTCGACCGAATCTTCCCATGCTCCTTCGCCAAAACAATCTTCTAGCTTCCGCTTCTTGGATTCAAACATCAGTTTGCACTCCTTCAGGTTAGCGAGAGCTCTGTTAAGCTGGCCTTCGGCGGCATATCTGCGCGCAGTTTCTTCATCAAACCTCTTCTCACTGGCCTTCACCTGGGCTTCCAGCTTGGAGATCTGTTGCATCAGCTTATCCTCCCGCTCTTTCCTGGTGGCTAGGGAAGCCTTCCAGTGCTGGTTGAACTTGGATATCCTCCGATACACTTTGTCCAAGTGCTGCTTCTTCGTAGCCAGTACGTCGTTGACAGCTTTGAAGTCTTGACCCATGCGCTCGCGCTCGGCTATCTGCTTAGTCAAGTCTGTCCCCAGCTGGTTCACCAGCTCTGTCTGCCTTTTGAAGGAATGAACGGCTTCGTTTCTCTCGATTCTCAGTTGAGCCAATTCTTTCTCCAGTTCTTCATTTGCCCTCTTCAATTCATCTCGCTCAGCTAACACCTGATTATGCTGCTGAATGGGCACAGTAGTAGGCTCTTCAATCATTGGAGGGCTTTCTGGCCTGGCAGGAGGAAACAACATCCCTATAGCATCTGCTCTAGCTCTGATCTAGGTCACATACGGAATGTAGGCTTGACTATTGCTCTTCCCCAGCGCGCTGAAGCTTAGATAACATATCCCCTTCTAGAAGACCAGTGAGGTACAGAGATTCCCGTACCTATTCATCCTTCGGCGGAGCTCTCAAAGCATAACCAAACTGTCGGACCAGCAGAGACGGATTATAGTTTATACAGCCCTTCCTGCCTATCAAAGGCACGTTCGGAAACCCGCTGCAGCTGAAGATAATCTCGGTACCCAACCTGTCGCTACTGCGAAAATCGGCGCCGGCTGAACAGAAGAGTCGCCACCGTGCGTTATTTATCCCACGGGAGGGAAAGGAAACGCTCAGAGTAAACCTCGCACAACACGGGAAAGGTATGGTCATCGCAACCAAAACCTGGGTTCGGGAGTCGGTTACGCAAGGGGAAGGTATTAGCACCCCTCACGTCCATCGTACTCGATGGGATCCACGCTTGTTTTCGGGTATGGATTGTTATTCTATCTAAACTATAGGTCAAGGGTGAAAAAGAAAATAAAAATGAAAATAAAAATGACTCGGCAAAGTATCGCACTTTATGCCTACGTATTCCCGTCTGGAACGAGAAATCAGAGTCAACGTAGTTCGCCTACCTACGGGAAAGGAGGGAAGGTTGCTCGCTAGGATATCGCATCCTATGCCTACGTACTTCCACACAGCATGGAAGATCAGAGCAAACGTAGTTCGGGCCACGTACGACACAAGCTTGTCTTGGTTGATTTTATTCCTTCTGAAAAAGGTTTTTCTGATTAACAGTCCAAGCGGACAAAAATGACGTTTTGATGAGTTCACATTCTTTTACGAAAGAAGTGTCTTTTATTGTGTTTGAAATCTTTATGTGTTTTTCTGTTTGTTTTGAGAAAGAAAAGACAGAACTCTACCCTACGGTTGCGAAGGGAAACAAACTAACCTAATGTTATCATGCATGGGTTAAGACCTAGTGTCTATCATGCTCCTCTCTTGCACGGAGAGAAACAGAGATCCTACGGGATAGGCAGAAACAGAAACAATATCAGATATATACAGTAAAGCAGTAAAATGCATGAGTGCAGCAATACAAGCGAGGCAAGGGAGTCCCACTCAACCTCGAACCTAGAAAACAATAGGCAAAAGTGACCAGGCTTCACTTTCAACCCAGCAGGGTAAACAGCAAACAACACAGTTCAGAAAACCAATCAATACATCAGCAAATGAAATACAACAGCAAAAGAAACAGCATCAGCAGCTCTGAATCAAGAACTGGCTTCAAGCAACCTCCAATCAGATACAGGCTTCAACAAGCATCAATCTCCATCTTTATGACCTTCAGGCAAGGGCTTTGATCCTCAGTCTTCCATCTGCAATGGCTTTTCTTCAAGCTCAAACCTCCAGGATGAGGGATCAGTTACAAGAGTGAATTGGGTGTTAAGCAATCAGCTGACTACCAAAGGTGGTGAACAGACTGCTTCTGACACAAGAGACATTTTCTCTCAAGAGTTCTATCTCATAGACACCATCACCAAGCCTTCCAAAGGAAGGGGGTGAGTGTCTTAGAGAGACTCTGAATCACAGAGAAGAATGGATGCAGACAAGGCAATCCATGTTTGAGAAACAATCATTCTAATCTAGAGCTCTGCCTAGCTCCTAAACCCTAGTATCCTCAGCATCTGCCAGCAAGAAACTCCTCCTCAACTCTGACAGTTGATCTTCAATCTTTGAATCTCCAATAGCTTCATCTCCACAAATCTTCAGCTTCCCCAGGGCCCCAGACAAACCCAATACCCAATCAAACAATCAACAATCCCCAGAGGGCACACCACACCAGACAGCAGATATACAGACAGTAATAATATCAGTAGGGGAATCCTAATTGTTCTCTAAGGGATCTAATAACTACCCATAGCCCCTATAGTCCCATAACTAATCTATTTAAATCCTAAGTCCTAAGGGAGAAAATTGAACTTCCTAAGTTGTCACCTAAAAAACCCTAGCTTTGTTCATGATATTCAAGCATTTATTAATCACCTAAAATTAGCCTCTAAAAATGGGAACTAAAACATTCCTACAAGTTTAACATCTCATCTAAACAATATGAAAAGAATGATCAAAAAATATTAAAGTATGTGAGAGAACAAAAATCATAAAAATGATGCATGAAATGTAACTATTTATTATGACATTTATTTAGAAAATATGGAAAAAATATGAAATAAAACTAAAAATGAAAATTTATTTTCCTATAATATTCTAGACATTTTAAAGAAAATATGGTAAAAAGAATGGATTAAAAAGCATTTTTTATGAATTATTTATGATTTTATGAAAATTGGTGAAGAATTAAAATGAAATAAGAAAAATAAAAATGAATTAAATGAGGGGAGGGGGTATGAAAAGAAATTCGCTCAGTTCATTATTGGATGGGCCCTCAGACTGGGGGGTGTTGGTAGCGCTTCTGGCTTAAGCCCAATACACATTCAGAATTAAAAAAAAACAAATAAACGCTGGGGGGTAGGAATAGCATCAGAAACACGTTACAATTGGTTTGGGCTTGGTTGCTGGGGGTGGGGATAACAAATGAGACTGAGGCCCGCCCGTTTCAATTAATGAAACGGTGCGTTTAGAGCCAAAGTCATTCCCTCCAATTCTGAAATTAAACGCTGGCCATTGGATTGCCCTGATAGTCAAAGGTCCAACACATAGGGAGCGGTCACGATTGCATCTTCCCCAAATAACCTGCAACTAGGGTTTGGATGCCATGAAAGCTCCCATGCACGAGCTATCTTCCATCTCTCTGTTCTCATCACACACGCAACTAATCCACATGCTGTAAACATGAAATCTGTTCCAAATCTCTCCCTCTACAAGCTTAGGGCATCAATTTGCTTTGAAATTCACCACATCAACAAATTCGATTGAATCAACCTTCGGCCTCCATTGAAATGCACTGGTATAAACCTTCACCATTCTTCCTCAGACTTAGCCTAAATTAAACTACACCTAATGGAGACTAACACATGCTATCCAGCCACAATCATAACACATTCATCCAAGAGATTCGAACACAAACAGTTCCTTACACCTGTCACTAACCATCACCAAATCTCTCCAAATTCATCTAACCTAATCTCCTAACCACCTAGATTGCATCTAAACTAACAACATCATGCCAAATTAACTAGATCAAGTAATTTGAATGAAAACTTACCTTGTAAGAAATCTTGAGAAACAGCTATGGAAGATATGGATCTGAAGCTTCTAAGTACTGGATCTTGATCAATCCTTGATGTATGTGATTCTGTATGCACAAACTTGGAGTTTCCTTGCTTGAATCATGCAATCCACTTGAACTTCAATCTTGATGCTCTTGGAAAAAAGTGCTCGAAAATGGATGATTCACACCAAAACTTTGCTCCAATTATGATCTATGATGATGATGGAGTCAGATTGAGTTGATTTTGATGAAAGTTGGTGAAGGTTTTGAGAGAATTGTAATGAAACTCCAATGAAAAAGTATGTGAAATTTGGTGGAATTCTTGGTGCAAATGAAGCCAACCCTTGATCAATGCACATTTCATGAATATATAGACCCCAAATGAACATTCTAGATCCATCTTGCACATTCCCTTGTTTTCAAATTTTGATCCATTTTGATTATGTTTCTTAAATGATAAGCAACCATGGATAACTTCATTTTTTCCTTCTAAACTCAAAAAAGTGTGTGAACCATTGTTCTTAGAATTGTTTTTCCATTCAAAATCATATATTGGAAGTCTCCATTTGGACTTGTAAATCTCCCAAACCAATTTTCAACTTGAAATTATTCACTTTATAAGCCTTTTTAGTTCATATTTTGACCAATTATGCAACTCCATGCTATGAGCTTCTCCAATAACTTGTGACCTTCTTTCTAGACTTAAAATCCCATTTGGAGCAAGTTTGATGTTGTAAGTTTTTCCATTTGAGGCCTCCTTGTATGAGTTTTGGACATAGGTTAAAATGACCTGTAATTCACAAATGCCCAAAATACCCTTTGCTTGTCAAGACCATAAGTTGAGTTCTCCACATCATATGAAGGCATACCATACCATTCCAGAAAGCTAAGACAATGAGGAACAACTCTTATGTTGACCAAGAATTCATTTGAAATCTCCTTGAGGGGCAAAACTAGCTTGGAAGTCAAGTCACTTTCACAGACAAAAATTCAGACACCCCAGATGACCTGTAACTTGTAAGGACCATAACTTGAGTTCTATAAATCTCCTTGAGGTCTTCCACCACTCAAATTAAAGGTCTTGAGATCCTCTACAAGTTTCATGTTGGCCAAGAAGCCATTTGAAGCTAGCATTTTGACTTATCTTGCTTGGAAATTTGACCTAAACTAGGGGATTTTACAGAGAAACCCTAATTTAGTAACTCCTCTTCTCCTTGATTTCCCTTGAATTCTCCTTGTCATATCTCCATATCCTTCTTTATATGTTCAATGATGATCCCCACATCTCTCCAAGAGCCTTGAATGCCCTCTTAAGTCAGTCAACTGACCTAGGGTTGACCTAGGGTTGACCCAGATGAAACCCACAACCCTCTTGTTGATCCTCAGATACCCTCAGCTAGGAGATGGACTCAAGGCTTGATCTGCTGAACTCTTTGCTTTCAAATTCTTTCTTGATGACTTGAATATGATTGAATTGGGATAATAACCTCTTGATAGGCCTCTGGAGATGAGAATAATGATTGGTCCCCTGTTGAATGACTTGCTATGCTTATGCTATGCAGATGGTTAGTCTATGTACATGATTCTACATGCAAATGCTAATGATAATGAAACATAAACCAATTGAATAAGGTTGAGCAAATTTTAGGGTGCAACAGCTGCCCCTATTCAAGCGACTTGGACCCGATTGGATGAAGAGCCCGGAGCCTTCAGACATTCGCGGTACGAGACGGTTGAATACTAGTGAAACCAGAAATTTGCCAACCGCAGAAATAAACTGCGCTCCTGCTTGAGGAATGACATTCATCAGCTGAATCTGACTGTTACAATAACCCGCTGATCTCGCACGACCATGCTGGGGATTGTCTTCATCGTTCTGAAGAGGATTTTGTCATACCAGACTGCTTGCTTGTCCACATTAGGACTCTGTCTGTCGTCGATACGAAGAAATCTCAACCAGAACCTGTCCACGTTAGGACTCCACTTACTGTCAACCCAGGAAAATCTCGGCAACTCCGCTGGGGATAATTCGCCTGCATTTCCATAAACTGAATCGTCCACGTTAGGAAAAACTCTTCCCCGTTAGGAATAACACCTGTCCGCGTTAGGGATCACATCGTCCACGTTAGGAGTAACGCTTTTATCTTTCCACGTTAGGAAACAATCTTTTTTCCGCGTAAGGAGAACTACATCAATCTGTCCACGTAAGGACTCCAATACCACTTGCCATGTCCACGTCAGGACTCCAACCTTTCCACGTAAGGAATACAACTATTTCTGAACTTGTCCACGTCAGGACTCAACTTCTCGAATCTGTCCACGTCAGGACCCCCAATTTCTCCGCGTAAGGAATAAACTTTTTCTTCCACGTTAGGAATACCTCTTCGATCTGTCCGCGTCAGGACTAAACTCTCTTTCCACGTCAGGAATAATCCATTTCTTTCCCCGTCAGGAATCAATCTTGATATGTCCGCGTGAGGACTCAATCTTTCCACGTAAGGAATAAACTCGTCTTTCCACGTAAGGAAACCATTTTTCTTCCACGTAAGGAATGCTCTTGATATGCCCCGTAAGGACTCTGATCTTTCCACGTAAGGAATACCAACTTCTTTCCAATTTGTCCGTGTCAGGACTCATTTTTCCACGTAAGGAACGCCATCTTAACCTGTCCACGTAAGGACTCCAATCTTTCCACGTAAGGACTGATCTTGATCTGGGTCTGTCCACGTCAGGACTAAACTTTCCCAAGTCAGGAATAATAATCTCTTTGATCTGTCCGCGTTAGGACACTGATCTCGTCTTGCTTTATCCACGTAAGGACTCCGGCGTCCTCGACTCACTGAGGAAATAAGACTTGTCCACGTTAGGACTCACACGTCTTCGACTTGCTGGGGACATATCCACGTTAGGACTTACACCTTCCCAACAACACGAAGAAGGATAAATTTGTCCACGTCAGGATTCTTGTACCTTGTCATTACAAAGAACTACAGACTTGTCCACGTCAGGACGCATATTTCACCATTACTAATAAGATATCTGCTGGAAACAAATGATCCACGTCCGGACACCAACCCGAAGAGTGACCAATCTTTTGTCAACGTCATGACCTCCCTTTCCCCGAATTTCGAGAGACCGAATCTATCCACGTCAGGATTATCACACCTTACCAATCCGGTACAACAAACCTGTCCACGTTAGGACGCCCACTTCTGAAGAGACCCCGTCGTTCTAGGAGTAAATGGTCCCCGTCAGGACTTAATTCTTCAATGATCCTTTCCCACAAACTGCTCAGCACTGACGTGACAGCGACTTCGAGATGAACTCTACTGGGGATGTCTGAAAACTAACTATCGGACACCTGCTTCGAAATTCTGATTCATGCGACTCGTTGATGACAAACGAACTTTGCTTGGAAATAAGGAGATTCCTATCCTGGCCACTCTGGCTGGGGAAAATCAGATACATTTGCATAAACGACTCTGCTGGAGACAAAGAGAGTTTTATCACGATAACTCTGTGGGGGAATACCGCCGAAACTGACATTATCATTGAATATCTCCTGCCGAGATCTTGACTGTTTGGTAATTTATTTGAGCAAGAGCTCTCTCCACCTGAACTGCTGGAGTACAGAAACTGCTTCAGCAAAATAAATGCTGGAAGGATAACGCCGACTCGCCGGGGATAGCCTGATGCTACAAAATTATTCCGGCAAAATAAATGCTGGTGGGGTGAAGTCGACCCCGCTGGGAAGTTGGGAACTCAAACCACACGTCTTGTTGAAGTAACCCCCTGCTGGGGAATATGACTTTGCTGGAGGATAACAGATGTGCACAATATGCTCAGACCTTCTGCTGGAACGTGAACCGATATCACCAGTATCTCTGACAAAATAAATGACAGGACCCAACATCAACTCTGCTTTGGAGAGTCCTGACCTTCGAATTTCACTGGAAGGAAAGAACACTTGCTGAAAGAACTCCGCTGGAGAGAGGATGATTCTCTAAGGGAACATTAACTGACTCCGCTGGGGGAGAATGTATGACCCTGCGGGGAAGATGAACCTGTCTGAATACAGCCTTACGATCTCGGCATCACCCAATTCTGCTGAGGACGAGTAACTTCTCTGGAGCACGTCCTTTGGATAAGCTACGGCTAGCTGGGGAATTCTATCCTTCTTCAGGAAGAACATGCATGACCTGCATGGGGATTATCGCAATCTTTTGATCACCTTCCTCGTACGGTTGTGAAACCTGCAACAACACAAACAAGACACGACAAGCCTATGCAATTGAATCAATTCAGGTTAGTGACGTTACACTCAGTCAATTCAAAGCTTTAACAATTGTTGGCAAGGGCCGATGATGTTATACTCATGTTAGTTTCATCAAACTTAGGCGTTTTATCATGCGCAAGACAGTAAAGAACAGGCATCAAGTACTGAATAACACATTTTCATTGATTGGGCCCCCTGAATGGGCGGAGTTTTTGTACACGGGATGTAACTCCTGAAAAGAGGAAGCTACGCAAAGCAAATATACAAGTATGCAAGTATTCACAAGAAGCATAAATATTGACAAATTAAATTTTGTACACATGTCGGCAACTGGATGGAGATGAACACCACGAACTGATCCTCCCATGACTCGTCCGACTCTAATGCTTTCCCGGTATCCGACTTCTGAAGAGGTTGTATCCGATAACTGACTTCTCGAACATATTTTCCCCGCATTGATACTCATTGAATTCAAATTCGGACCGCAGTCATTTGCTTTTCTCATCCCTAACTTTTGCGTGAACCGCCCTTTACGGGTTTTCAGTTCACCGGGATACCCCTTTTTGCCGAAGCCGCCCAGTGTAGGTTTTCAACTTCGCGGGTGTACATTTTTCAATTTTATCCCTAACTTTTGCCCGAACCTTTCATTCTGTTTTTGGTTCGCCAGGATGCCCCATTTTTGCCTGGACTCTCTTTTTTCTGTCCAGCGGGTCTATTTTAAGCAAAGTATTTTTTAACTGCGTCCGAATTCACAGGTGACGCAAAGTCTTCTCCGTCCATGGTGGACAACAACAACGCTCCTCCTGAAAAGACCTTACTGACAACGTATGGCCCTTCGTAATTGGGGGTCCACTTGCCCCTGTGATCTGCTTGCGGCGGGAGAATCCTTTTCAGCACAAGGTCGCCCGTCTGAAAGCTTCGCGAAAGTATCTTCTTGTCGTACGCTTTCTTCATTCGTCTTTGATACAAACGACCGTATGCCAGAGAAGCTAGCCTCTTCTCATCCATCAAACTCAGTTGGTTCAACCTGTTCGTTACCCATTCTGCCTCGTCCAGCTGAACGTCTCGCAATACCCTCAGAGAAGGGATCTCAACTTCCAATGGTAATACCGCTTCCATTCCGTATACCAACGAGAACGGAGTTGCCCCGGTTGATGTGCGTACCGTCGTACGATAACCGTGCAAAGCGAAAGGTAGCATTTCATGCCAATCCTTATACGTCACCACCATTTTCTGGACGATCTTCTTGATATTCTTATTGGCCGCTTCGACAGCGCCATTCATCTTGGGTCGGTAAGGGGAGGAGTTGTGATGTTCGATCTTGAAATTCTGACAGAGCTCCTTCATCATTTTGTTGTTCAGATTTGAACCATTATCCGTGATTATCCGCTCGGGAATCCCGTATCGGCAAATGATATCTCTTTTGATGAATCTAGCCACCACTTGCTTCGTTACATTTGCGTAAGACGCTGCTTCCACCCATTTGGTGAAATAATCGATTGCTACGAGAATGAACCGATGCCCGTTAGAAGCCGTCGGCTCAATCTTTCCAATCATATCGATTCCCCACATCGAGAATGGCCATGGAGATGACATCACGTTTAGAGGACTCGGAGGCACATGTATTTTGTCAGCATAAATTTGGCACTTGTGGCACTTTCTTGCAAATTTGAAACAATCAGTTTCCATTGTCAGCCAAAAATAACCTGCCCGTAGCAGTTTTCTCGTCATAGCATGCCCACCATCATGCGTACCGAATGCACCTTCGTGAATTTCCTCCATGAGAAGCTTTGCCTCTTTTTCGTCTACACAACGCAACAACACCAAGTCGTGGTTCCTTCTGTATAAGACGCCATCTGGATTCAAGTAGAAATTGCCCGCTAATCTCCTGAGAGTTTTCT
The DNA here is from genome assembly GCA_963859935.3 of Lathyrus sativus. Taxonomy (NCBI): domain Eukaryota; kingdom Viridiplantae; phylum Streptophyta; class Magnoliopsida; order Fabales; family Fabaceae; genus Lathyrus; species Lathyrus sativus. The sequence goes on along the minus strand of OZ012741.1, from coordinate 184,535,579 downwards.
GATCTTGACTGGATGCCCCAGCCGGATACTCTTTATTCTTCAGGAAATTAAGGATATCAAAATACCACGGTTTGTCATCAGATGCTCCATCGATAGCAAATACATAAGCTGGCCTGTCCAACCGAGAGATAGTGATCTGGGGAGCTTCGTTCCAGAAGTTGACCTTGTACATGGAGGACAAGGTGGCAAGGGCGTCAGCCATTTGATTTTCTGCCCGCGGCACGTGATGCAATTCAACTTTGTCGAAGAAAGGCAACAATCTCCTTGCATAATTCATATAATGTATCAAATTGGGCTGCCGTGTCTCCCATTCCCCTTTGATCTGATTCACTACCAGAGCTGAGTCTCCGTATACGTCTAGATGTTTGATTCGCAAATCGATGGCTTCTTCAAGCCCCATTATACAAGCTTCGTATTCAGCCTCATTGTTGGTAACGGCAAAGGTCAATCGGGCAGTAAACGGGATGTGCGACCCGTGCGGCGTAGTGATAATTGCCCCTATTCCGCTGCCGTAAGCATTCACAGCTCCATCAAATATCATCTGCCATTTGGACCCCGGCTCTGGTCCTTCGTCTGGTAACGGCTCTTCACAATCCTTCATCTGGAGATACATGATATCCTCGTCAGGAAAGTCAAATCTCATTGATTGATACTCTTCAATAGGCTGCTCCGCCAGATACTCGGACAACACACTCCCCTTTATTGCCTTTTGCGAGACGTATTGAATATCGTATTCGGTCGAGATCATCTGCCACCTGGCAATCCTACCTGACAACGCCTGCTTTTCAAATATATATTTGATTGGATCCATCTTCGAGATGAGCATGGTTGTATGATTCAGCATGTACTGCCTCAGACGCTTGGCGGCCCAGGCTAGCGCGCAACAAGTTTTCTCCAACATTGAGTATCGAGATTCACAGTCTGTAAATTTCTTACTCAAATAGTAGATTGCATGCTCTTTTCTCCCCGTCTCGTCGTGCTGACCGAGAACACAACCCATGCTTCCCTCAAGAACCGTCAAATACATTATCAAGGGTCTCCCTGCCACTGGGGGTATCAAAATAGGAGGCTCCTGCAGATACTTCTTTATTTTATCGAACGCCTTTTGACAATTATCGTTCCACGTTACAGCTTGATCTTTCTTCAAGAGTTTGAATAATGGTTCACACGTGGCCGTTAGGTGAGATATGAACCGAGCAATGTAGTTCAACCTCCCTAAAAACCCGCGCACCTCTTTCTCTGTTTTAGGCGTCGGCATTTCTTGAATCGCTTTTATTTTAGCAGGATCGACCTCTATTCCTCTTTCGCTTACGATAAACCCCAGCAGTTTACCCGATCTCACCCCGAAGGTGCATTTGTTAGGGTTCAGCCTCAGCCTGAACTTCCTAAGCCTTTTAAACAACTTCAACAGATTCACCAGATGCTCTTCCTCCGTCTGGGATTTGGCAATCATATCGTCAACATAAACTTCGATCTCTTTATGCATCATGTCATGAAAGAGAGTCGTCATCGCACGCTGATACGTTGCCCCAGCATTTTTCAAACCAAAGGGCATCACTTTGTAGCAAAATGTTCCCCAAGGCGTTATGAAAGTAGTCTTCTCCCTATCCTCTGGCGCCATTTTAATTTGATTATAGCCTGAAAAGCCATCCATGAAGGAGAATACAGAGTATTGAGCAGTATTATCAACTAACACGTCAATATGAGGAAGTGGAAAATCGTCTTTTGGGCTTGCTTTATTCAAATCTCTATAATCCACGCACATTCGAACCTTGCCGTCTTTCTTTGGCACTGGTACGATGTTAGCAACCCATGAGGGATACTTCGTCACAGCCAGGAAACCAGCGTCCCACTGTTTCTGAACCTCCTCTTTGATCTTCATTGCCATATCTGGTCGTGTTCTGCGAAGTTTTTGTTTGACGGGCGGGCAGTCTTCTTTCAGTGGCAGACGATGCACAACCATATCCGTATCGAGCCCTGGCATATCTTGATACGACCAAGCGAATACATCATTATACTCTCGGAGCATTTCAACCAGTTTTCGCTTGATATCACTCTGCAGTGCGGCTCCGATACGAATATTTTTCTCAACCCCTTCCGACCCCAAATTGATAATTTCGATAACCTCGTCGTGAGGCAGAATGGCTCTTTCCTCTTGCTTCACCAACCAAGACAGTTCTTCAGGAACGTCGCTATCTTCGACAACCTCTTCTTCGGTCTGGAACACCGGGTGCTCGAAGTCGGGACGAGTCATAGGTGGTTCAAGGATGTCATCTGAAAATGTTATCCTGCAAAAGAAAGGGTTAAGTGCTTCAAAATGCGTATAAAGCGGATAACCACGTTGCCATTTTATTGAAAAATACAAAACAAGAAAGACAGGGATTACAGTATTTGCACATGAAAAACGCCATTTATTTAATGATTAACGAAGCAATGTTTATAACAACACAGCCCTAAGCAAATCCCGATGCCCCGGGCAAGACATCAAATTATTCAACAATTAATAAAGCAAAGCATTACTGTTTAAAGGTCACAGGAACAAGCTCCTGAATGGACCAGTTGCACAGTCCTTGTCCTGGCGTGCTTGGCTGAATCCAGGCATCCATATCACAGTCGCTGTCCCCTTCATCGGATTCTGAAGCAGCATTGACAGATTCATGGCATACTCCACTGGCAGAGATGGTGATTGACTTTCTGAAATGAGGGGCCCCCACAGAAGGAGTTGATGACGACGGTCGGTACCCCAGTCCGAACCGGTCCATTTTCACAGGAATGTCCAATACTTTGCCCCAGCCTTTGGCTTCTCCTGCCTTCACTAGCGCTTGAGCCTCTTTATACGAAGAAACAGCTATCTCTGGCGCTTTGCTTGGCCCGGGACTCTTGTCCTTTATGCGCAAACCTTCGAATGCCTGGCATGGCGTCTCGTGGATCTCCCCGTCGACTTCCACATATTTAAACGAAGAAAGATGGCTGACCAGGATGTCTTCTTCTCCGCACACGGTGACTACACTGTCTCCGACCATATACTTTAACTTCTGATGCAGGGTTGACGTGACAGCCCCTGCCCCGTGAATCCAAGGTCTTCCCAGCAAGCAGCTGTACGCAGGCTGTATATCCATGATATAAAACTCCGTTGCAAACACTTCCGGCCCCACTCGCAGAGGCAATGTAATTGATCCGAAGACTGTTCTCCGCGTGCCGTCAAACGCTCTGACTACCAAATCACTTGGTGTGCACAAAATTCCTCGAACATCCAGCTTCATCATAGCCTTCTTAGGCAGCACATTCAAAGACGACCCGGTGTCAACCAATACGTGCGACATTGTCGACCCTCTGCACTCAACAGATACATGCAATGCCATATTATGATCCCTTCCTTTCGGAGTCAAGTCGAAATCAGTAAAGCCCAGACTGTGGCCCGCATTTACGTGTGCCAATACTCCTTCTAGCTGGTTCACGGAGACATCCTGTGGTACAAAAGAAGTGTCCAGGACTTTCAGCAAAGCGTTCCTGTGGGCTTCTGAACACAACAGCAATGACAGAATAGATATTTTGGATGGTGTTTGCTGCAGATGCTCCACAATTTTATAATCGCTTTTCCGAATTAAGCGCATGAATTCTTCGACATCCTTAGATGCTGCTTCTTTTTCATTTGCTTGAACCGGAACATTCTCCACCGCTTTCCCCTTTCCTTTCGCTAGCCTTTCGGCTTCCACTTCAGGAGATATAAAGATCCTGCCGCTTCTCGTCATGCCTCCTGAGCCCACAACATTATCCACAATCTCCGCTGACGGCTTGTTAACATCGATTTTAATCCCGTCACAATACACCTCTAGCCCATATGACCATGGGACCGCTTTCGTGCTCTCATACGGGATTGGCCCGGCTTTAGTTATAGTAATCGGCGGTCGCTGAGCTGGTGCTGAAATAGTGATCGTCTTCCTAGGAATTGTCACTGTGGCAACATCACTCCGATTATCCACTACTGCCCCTGCCGGCTCATCAGTTGCTGTTCTATCAAACTGCAATACACCTTCATCAATCAAGGCCTGAATGCCTTTCTTCAAATCCTCACACCCCCCAGACAGGGCCCAACAATCTAAACAGTACTCATTACAACCCGGGTAAACACCTCCTTGCAACAGTCGGCTTTTGATTTCGCTCAGCGGCGTCTTTAAATCCTCAACATTCATAATCAGATTCAGACCTTCCTCAGTCAGCACGGCATTCGCCCCATGATTAGGCATGGGTTTCTGGACTATATTCGCACCGGTCGTTCCGAAGTTGATAGACTTGTTGTCCAAGAGATCCTGCACAACGTGCTTAAAAGCATGACAACCTTCAATATCATGGCCCGGGGCCCCAGAATGAAACTCGCAGCGCCTATTTGCATCATAGCCGAACGGGGGAGTTCCCGTTATCGGTGCCAAGGTTCTTTTCTCCACCAGATTCAATCCCAACAAGGTCTGCAATAAATCAGCATAGTTAGAGGGAGGTTTCTCGAACACCCTTCTCGGCTTACCACCCTGGAATTTTCTCTGAGCTTGCTGTGCCCCCTGCTGAGGCTGCTGCTGCTGTGGCATTGGTTGCTGCTGAACCTGTTGTTGTTGCTGGATTGGTTGCTGTTGATAAGGAATAGTGACACTCAACACTTGCTGCTGCTGACGATATTGATTTCTTCCCCTGCCTCGGCCTCGGCCTCGGCCTCCAAATACAGCACTAGCTTCGCCCTGACGGCGCCCCCCGTAAGCTTTCCTATTACTGCCAGATGCAGTTGATTCATCGACTTGGAACTTTCCTTGCTTAATGTTCCGCTCAATCTTTTCACCCATCAAAATCAGATCTGAAAAACTAGCCAGAGATGTATGAAACAACATATCATGAAACAGCCCGGTGAATGTGCCAACAAACATATCGTTCATTTCTTTATCTTCCACAGGAGGACGAACCCTGGCAGCCATATCGCGCCACCTTTGCGCGTATTCTTTAAAACTCTCCCCCTTCTTCTGCGAAAGCCCGGCCAACTGGACCCGATTGGGTGCCAGGTCACTGTTATATTTGTAATGGGCTACGAACGCCTCCGCCAATTGCTTCCAAGTCTTAATATCAGTGGGCTCCAACCCCATGTACCACTCTAAGGAAGGACCCGATAGGCTATCCTGAAAGAAATGCATGAGCATTCTTTCGTCAGTGGAGTATGCAGACATTTTTCTGTAATAAGCTCGTACATGAACCTTCGGACATGTATCTCCTTTGTACTTATCGAACGCAGGCGCTTTGAACTTGATGGGCACCCTCAGCCCAGGTACCAAGCCCATTGTTGCCATGTCCAGACCCACAGCACTCTGGTTTAGGACTCCTTTCATTTGCTCTTCCAGCATTCTAATCTTTTGAGAATCATCCATCGGCCCTTCAAAGCCCCCTCCAGAGAAGGCGTCTTCCTGCTGATCCTCTTGCCACATACCGTTTCCAGCCCCATATCCATCATATGCATTATTACGTCCAGCTCTGACCTGATTCATCCCCGGAACTCGGCCTCTGTTGCCATACCCTTGAATACCTCCAGCAGGACCACCAGCCATAAAACCAGCACCGTTTCCGTTTCCAAAACCTCCGTAGCCCTGATTGACCATACCATAACCATCTTGCCCAAAGCCTTGAGCATTAAAGCCATACTTGCCAGTGTTGTCGAATCCCTGATCGTTAAATCCGAACCCAGCGTTGACAAAGCCATTGCCTCCGAGATTATCTCCCACATTGACATCACCCAGCCCAACATTATGGACAGCAGTTTCATTTCCAACTCCGACGTTACCATTCACAGCAGCGGTAGCGTTGTTGACGTTAGCAGCAGTCACATTGACGACAGGCGGAGCCACTGGCGTTGGAGTGCCATCTCCATGAGCAGTATCAACCCGGACAGACTGATGATCTTCGTTACCATGACCAGCGTTGCGAGCCAACAGAGGCTGGACCATGGCCTGCAAGTTCTCTTGCCCTTTTGCTATAGCCTCCATGGTCTGCATGAAGAGGGCGAGCTTCTCACGTACATCCTGCATCTCGTTCTGAATCTGGTCCATGACTTTCCGACAGTTGGATCGTGTAGAATAGCGGTGCGGATGTTGATCTGGAATCCTGTTAAGTACCTGATACAGAGCAGGAGATAAGACACCATTCATAGATTACTTGTTATGCAATATGAATATGAATGCGATGCAATGTGTCTGTGCATTAGGGAAGTTCATTCCCCCAGTTCTAGTGCGAAGGTGCCGGTGCGGTGACAGTATTGACAATAAGAATACCGGAGCTGAATCATATAAAGCCTCATGTATAACAGAGAGAATCAATAAGCCCAGGGTACAATATCACTGCGAGTACAAAGATGGCATGACCTCAACCAACAATTCTGGTGATGGTCAGCACTATGCAAATAAAGCATACAAATAATGGAATGATCAAACCCTCCCAAAAGTCTGGTACTCCTCTATCAGCTTCTTGGTCTCCGGATGGCTTGGTCGATCGAGCAGCCCTTCAACAAGCTGGTTTCTCTTCTTAAGGACACGGCGTACATCTTCAGCAGTTTCTTCCCATGTTGCTTCTCCGAAGCAATCTTCTAACTTTCGCTTCTGGGACACTGCTTCATCTCTGGATTTGATTGCCTTGTTCAGTGCATGCTGGACACTATACCGGTTCATCACTTCCTCCTCACACTTCTTGATGCTAGACTTCAACCTCTCTTCGAGGTCGGAAATTTGCTGCTTTAGCTTATCTTCCCTCTTCTTGTTGTTGGTGAGTGTAGCATTCCAAGTCTTATTGCAAGAAGATATCTCTCGGTGCGCTGCGTCAAGCGCTTTCTTTTTGGCTTCCAGCATGTCATGGGAGCTTCTGAACTCTTGCCCCAGACGTTCGCGCTTTTTCTTTTCCTCGGTCAACTCAGCTCCTAACCTGTTTACCAGCTCAATCTGTTGTTGGAAAGCATATACGGCCTTGTTCTTCTCACTGCGTACCTGGGCTAGCTCTTGCTCTAACCCTTCATTAATCTTCATTAAGGCTTCTTTCTCCCTCACAACTTGTTCATATGCTTCCCTAGAAACAGTAGTCGGCTCTTCTACCGGAATAGGATCAAGAACTGGTGCCTCTGGAAACGGCATCTTCAACTGACTAGCCCTCTCCTGAATCCAAACTCTATAAGGTGCATAGGCCTGACAGTCATTCTTTCCTAACAACGGCTTCCCTTTGCGGTTAATACGCGCCCAAGCATGTCGCAACTTGGCTAATAACTCCCCCTTCACGTCACCGGTGAAGTACAGAGATTCCTGTACTTCTTCCTCTTGAGGTGGATTCTTAAGCGCATATCCAAACTGGCGAATGAATAGAGAAGGGTTGTAATTGATACACCCTTTTCTTCCTATCAATGGCACATTAGGGTAACCAGCACAGCTAAAGATGAGCTCAGATCCCAACAAATCTCTATCAAACCACTCCATATCTTCCGACGATAGCCTCATCAGACGCTCTGGCCAACCAACTGGAACTGTAGTCTCTGCAGCAGATCCTCTCTTAGGAAGGTGACTCTCAAACCACATACTCAATAAGGGTACACACAGATGAACATTCTTCCCTCTTCCCTTCTCATTCTTGTAATGCAGTGAGTGATAGAGGTCTCCGAGTAAGGTAGGCACAGGATTACCAGCGGCAAACAAGTAGAAAGCATCGAAGTCCACAAAATCCGGTATATTGGGGAATAGTATTATGCCATAGATGCACAAAGCCAACACAGCATTGAAAGCAAACCAACACCCGCTCTTGGCATACTCTTGGGCTTTACCAACTAAGAACTGAAATGAGAATCCTGGAACTCCACGGGAAACAGTAGTCACAAGTTCAGAAGCATCAACATGCAAGGCTTTTGCCAATTCCTCCGGCTTGGGTTTGGCATCATAATGAATGAATGGAAACTGGTTCTGCACAGGCAGCTCAACATACTCAGCGTATTCCTCCAGAGTCGGTCCCATAATAAAGTCAGAGAACGTAAAACACCTCAAAGCAGGGTCGTAGAATTGCATCAAAGCATACAGCCCATCTAACTCTACCTCTGTAGGTTTGCACACCAATCTCAGTAATCTACCATAACTCATCCGGAAACTCCTACGAACACCCTCATCAGCAAGAGAGATCAACCCCAGTAAAGGAACAATATCAGGCGTAGGCAATTTGTAAGCAACCGTTCTCCGTAGGCTAGTCATGATCAAAACTCAGAAGTCTGGGCACTAGAACTAGGGAAATGCAAATGCACCTGCAGCACAGACACACGTTAGTGAAATGCAAATGATAATGGATATGCAAGGATGCAATGCAAGTAACATTCAACAGGGACCAAAGCTGCAGCTGAATAGCCTAAACCCAATCAAGAAAGGTCTCAGATAGACCATCCAGAAGTCATCAACCCTGGTCTCAGATAGACCTAAAATAGAACTCCAACACTGGTCTCTGACAGACCTCAAACCATAACTCACTGGTCTCTGATAGACCTCAAATCACATCCATGAGTGGTCTCTGACGGACCTCAAAACACCTCTCAAATGGTCTCTGACAGACCTCAGAATACATCTCCAAATGGTCTCTGACAGACCTCAGAATACATCTCCAAATGGTCTCTGACAGACCTCAAAACTCTCCATAAATAACCCGGATCTCTGATCAAGAAATAACCGGTAGTCTGGAGGTCTAGTTACCTGCATAACCCTGAATCCCCTCACAGGTGGGTGGCCCTATAACTGGCACAAAGTACGGCATCCTATGCGGTCGTCGGCGTCACAGACTTTCAGGGTTGATGATACGATTCCCAGAAGGAGTGGCATCATCAATTCCTGAAGAGGCCTCACTCAGCCAACTTCCAAATGATCGGTCCCCAGAGTCGACAATCCAACTAACCAGCAACCCACGCCAACCAAAGGAAGGGGCAGGAGGCCAACCAGAGGAACCTCGTCTGAGTGTAGATTTCATGGGACACCAAAGCAAGCAAAGCAAGCGGGCGCCCACTAATTTCTACTCTAATTCTAGGTGCACTCAAGCCCAGGTCCGGCTTATCTCTCAATATCAGAACACCCGTCACACCCCAGATACAGCAATAATAAACAGTATATAAAGCTGAAAAATACAGGGTTAGAAATATACAATAACTCCATACAAACTCCTCGACGGGAAAACAAGCGTTAGGATTGACTCTCTCAAGGGACGTTGGATCCCAAATGCATAAGAACCATCGCAGTCCTTAGCAACCAGGGGACGTTGGATCCCCAGCAGAGTCGCCAGCTGTCGCTACTGCGAAAATCGGCGCCGGCTGAACAGAAGAGTCGCCACCGTGCGTTATTTATCCCACGGGAGGGAAAGGAAACGCTCAGAGTAAACCTCGCACAACACGGGAAAGGTATGGTCATCGCAACCAAAACCTGGGTTCGGGAGTCGGTTACGCAAGGGGAAGGTATTAGCACCCCTCACGTCCATCGTACTCGATGGGATCCACGCTTGTTTTCGGGTATGGATTGTTATTCTATCTAAACTATAGGTCAAGGGTGAAAAAGAAAATAAAAATGAAAATAAAAATGACTCGGCAAAGTATCGCACTTTATGCCTACGTATTCCCGTCTGGAACGAGAAATCAGAGTCAACGTAGTTCGCCTACCTACGGGAAAGGAGGGAAGGTTGCTCGCTAGGATATCGCATCCTATGCCTACGTACTTCCACACAGCATGGAAGATCAGAGCAAACGTAGTTCGGGCCACGTACGACACAAGCTTGTCTTGGTTGATTTTATTCCTTCTGAAAAAGGTTTTTCTGATTAACAGTCCAAGCGGACAAAAATGACGTTTTGATGAGTTCACATTCTTTTACGAAGGAAGTGTCTTTTATTGTGTTTGAAATCTTTATGTGTTTTTCTGTTTGTTTTGAGAAAGAAAAGACAGAACTCTACCCTACGGTTGCGAAGGGAAACAAACTAACCTAATGTTATCATGCATGGGTTAAGACCTAGTGTCTATCATGCTCCTCTCTTGCACGGAGAGAAACAGAGATCCTACGGGATAGGCAGAAACAGAAACAATATCAGATATATACAGTAAAGCAGTAAAATGCATGAGTGCAGCAATACAAGCGAGGCAAGGGAGTCCCACTCAACCTCGAACCTAGAAAACAATAGGCAAAAGTGACCAGGCTTCACTTTCAACCCAGCAGGGTAAACAGCAAACAACACAGTTCAGAAAACCAATCAATACATCAGCAAATGAAATACAACAGCAAAAGAAACAGCATCAGCAGCTCTGAATCAACAACTGGCTTCAAGCAACCTCCAATCAGATACAGGCTTCAACAAGCATCAATCTCCATCTTTATGACCTTCAGGCAAGGGCTTTGATCCTCAGTCTTCCATCTGCAATGGCTTTTCTTCAAGCTCAAACCTCCAGGATGAGGGATCAGTTACAAGAGTGAATTGGGTGTTAAGCAATCAGCTGACTACCAAAGGTGGTGAACAGACTGCTTCTGACACAAGAGACATTTTCTCTCAAGAGTTCTATCTCATAGACACCATCACCAAGCCTTCCAAAGGAAGGGGGTGAGTGTCTTAGAGAGACTCTGAATCACAGAGAAGAATGGATGCAGACAAGGCAATCCATGTTTGAGAAACAATCATTCTAATCTAGAGCTCTGCCTAGCTCCTAAACCCTAGTATCCTCAGCATCTGCCAGCAAGAAACTCCTCCTCAACTCTGACAGTTGATCTTCAATCTTTGAATCTCCAATAGCTTCATCTCCACAAATCTTCAGCTTCCCCAGGGCCCCAGACAAACCCAATACCCAATCAAACAATCAACAATCCCCAGAGGGCACACCACACCAGACAGCAGATATACAGACAGTAATAATATCAGTAGGGGAATCCTAATTGTTCTCTAAGGGATCTAATAACTACCCATAGCCCCTATAGTCCCATAACTAATCTATTTAAATCCTAAGTCCTAAGGGAGAAAATTGAACTTCCTAAGTTGTCACCTAAAAAACCCTAGCTTTGTTCATGATATTCAAGCATTTATTAATCACCTAAAATTAGCCTCTAAAAATGGGAACTAAAACATTCCTACAAGTTTAACATCTCATCTAAACAATATGAAAAGAATGATCAAAAAATATTAAAGTATGTGAGAGAACAAAAATCATAAAAATGATGCATGAAATGTAACTATTTATTATGACATTTATTTAGAAAATATGGAAAAAATATGAAATAAAACTAAAAATGAAAATTTATTTTCCTATAATATTCTAGACATTTTAAAGAAAATATGGTAAAAAGAATGGATTAAAAAGCATTTTTTATGAATTATTTATGATTTTATGAAAATTGGTGAAGAATTAAAATGAAATAAGAAAAATAAAAATGAATTAAATGAGGGGAGGGGGTATGAAAAGAAATTCGCTCAGTTCATTATTGGATGGGCCCTCAGACTGGGGGGTGTTGGTAGCGCTTCTGGCTTAAGCCCAATACACATTCAGAATTAAAAAAAAACAAATAAACGCTGGGGGGTAGGAATAGCATCAGAAACACGTTACAATTGGTTTGGGCTTGGTTGCTGGGGGTGGGGATAACAAATGAGACTGAGGCCCGCCCGTTTCAATTAATGAAACGGTGCGTTTAGAGCCAAAGTCATTCCCTCCAATTCTGAAATTAAACGCTGGCCATTGGATTGCCCTGATAGTCAAAGGTCCAACACATAGGGAGCGGTCACGATTGCATCTTCCCCAAATAACCTGCAACTAGGGTTTGGATGCCATGAAAGCTCCCATGCACGAGCTATCTTCCATCTCTCTGTTCTCATCACACACGCAACTAATCCACATGCTGTAAACATGAAATCTGTTCCAAATCTCTCCCTCTACAAGCTTAGGGCATCAATTTGCTTTGAAATTCACCACATCAACAAATTCGATTGAATCAACCTTCGGCCTCCATTGAAATGCACTGGTATAAACCTTCACCATTCTTCCTCAGACTTAGCCTAAATTAAACTACACCTAATGGAGACTAACACATGCTATCCAGCCACAATCATAACACATTCATCCAAGAGATTCGAACACAAACAGTTCCTTACACCTGTCACTAACCATCACCAAATCTCTCCAAATTCATCTAACCTAATCTCCTAACCACCTAGATTGCATCTAAACTAACAACATCATGCCAAATTAACTAGATCAAGTAATTTGAATGAAAACTTACCTTGTAAGAAATCTTGAGAAACAGCTATGGAAGATATGGATCTGAAGCTTCTAAGTACTGGATCTTGATCAATCCTTGATGTATGTGATTCTGTATGCACAAACTTGGAGTTTCCTTGCTTGAATCATGCAATCCACTTGAACTTCAATCTTGATGCTCTTGGAAAAAAGTGCTCGAAAATGGATGATTCACACCAAAACTTTGCTCCAATTATGATCTATGATGATGATGGAGTCAGATTGAGTTGATTTTGATGAAAGTTGGTGAAGGTTTTGAGAGAATTGTAATGAAACTCCAATGAAAAAGTATGTGAAATTTGGTGGAATTCTTGGTGCAAATGAAGCCAACCCTTGATCAATGCACATTTCATGAATATATAGACCCCAAATGAACATTCTAGATCCATCTTGCACATTCCCTTGTTTTCAAATTTTGATCCATTTTGATTATGTTTCTTAAATGATAAGCAACCATGGATAACTTCATTTTTTCCTTCTAAACTCAAAAAAGTGTGTGAACCATTGTTCTTAGAATTGTTTTTCCATTCAAAATCATATATTGGAAGTCTCCATTTGGACTTGTAAATCTCCCAAACCAATTTTCAACTTGAAATTATTCACTTTATAAGCCTTTTTAGTTCATATTTTGACCAATTATGCAACTCCATGCTATGAGCTTCTCCAATAACTTGTGACCTTCTTTCTAGACTTAAAATCCCATTTGGAGCAAGTTTGATGTTGTAAGTTTTTCCATTTGAGGCCTCCTTGTATGAGTTTTGGACATAGGTTAAAATGACCTGTAATTCACAAATGCCCAAAATACCCTTTGCTTGTCAAGACCATAAGTTGAGTTCTCCACATCATATGAAGGCATACCATACCATTCCAGAAAGCTAAGACAATGAGGAACAACTCTTATGTTGACCAAGAATTCATTTGAAATCTCCTTGAGGGGCAAAACTAGCTTGGAAGTCAAGTCACTTTCACAGACAAAAATTCAGACACCCCAGATGACCTGTAACTTGTAAGGACCATAACTTGAGTTCTATAAATCTCCTTGAGGTCTTCCACCACTCAAATTAAAGGTCTTGAGATCCTCTACAAGTTTCATGTTGGCCAAGAAGCCATTTGAAGCTAGCATTTTGACTTATCTTGCTTGGAAATTTGACCTAAACTAGGGGATTTTACAGAGAAACCCTAATTTAGTAACTCCTCTTCTCCTTGATTTCCCTTGAATTCTCCTTGTCATATCTCCATATCCTTCTTTATATGTTCAATGATGATCCCCACATCTCTCCAAGAGCCTTGAATGCCCTCTTAAGTCAGTCAACTGACCTAGGGTTGACCTAGGGTTGACCCAGATGAAACCCACAACCCTCTTGTTGATCCTCAGATACCCTCAGCTAGGAGATGGACTCAAGGCTTGATCTGCTGAACTCTTTGCTTTCAAATTCTTTCTTGATGACTTGAATATGATTGAATTGGGATAATAACCTCTTGATAGGCCTCTGGAGATGAGAATAATGATTGGTCCCCTGTTGAATGACTTGCTATGCTTATGCTATGCAGATGGTTAGTCTATGTACATGATTCTACATGCAAATGCTAATGATAATGAAACATAAACCAATTGAATAAGGTTGAGCAAATTTTAGGGTGCAACACAACCTATCTCTGTCAAACCAGTCAATATCCTCTGCAGATAGACTCATCAAACGCTCGGGCCACTCAGCTGTGGCTGCAGATGAAACGAAGGGACCCCTCTTGGGTAGATGACTATCAAGCCATTTGTAAAGCAGGGGCATACAGCACGAGACATTCTTGCCCCTTCTGTTCTCGTTTTTGTAGTGGATGGAATGGTAGACATCTCCTATCAAGGTAGGTACTGGATTCCCTGAAGCAAAGATGCGGAACGCGTCGAAGTCTACAAAATCCGGCATATTGGGGAACAGAATGATGCCATATTTGCACAGAGCGAGAATGACGTTGAACACGACCCAACATCCGTCTTTGACGCACTGCTGAGCCTTTCCCACTAATAACTGCAAGGAGAAACCGGGAACCTTGTTCCAACTAGACAAGACCAACTCGGAGGCATCCAGATGAAGTGAGGGAGCTAGACTAGCCAGGTCAGGCTCAGCATCCATATGGACAAAGGGCATCTGACTCTTGATAGGCACACCTAACAAATCAACATACTCCTCTAGTGTGGGTGCGAGAACAAAATCCTGGAAAGTAAAGCATCTCAAAGGAGGATCGTAGAACTGCAGCAGGGCGTGCAACCCATTCAACTCAAACACAGAGGGTTTACGAACCAAACTGAGCAGTTTACCGTAAGACTTTCTGAATTCATCTCTCACAGAATCATCTGCTAAAGCAATCAAACCAGTCAGCTGAACAACATCAGGAGTGGGGAGCTTGTAAGCCATTGTCTTCCTTAGAGAACCCATAGTAGCACAATAGAAGGCAAGAAATCCTGAATCGGGGGAAACGGTACCTGCAACACAGACACACGTTAATGAAATGCAAATGAGTATGCAAAGCAATGCAAAATGCAATCATGCAGCAGGAGATCAAGATGACTGTGTTGTTGAAGATATGAAGGTGCAGATTCTGTATCAACAAAATCATAATCCTGCTCTATCAAGAACAACCCCTATCTCTGATAAGAAGAAAACCCTGGTATCGGACCACAAATCTGCTCTGTCAAGAACAAACACACATCTGATAACAAGGACCTCTGATACGAGACCACAAATCTTCTCTGTCAAGAACAAACATATATCTGATAATGAGATCCTCTGATCTCAATCATAAACCTGCTCTGTCAAGAACAAATACACATCTGATAATAAGGACCTCTGGTACGGGACCATAAATCTGCTCTATCAAGAACACATATACATCTGATGATGAGAACCTCTGATACCAACAAAACTGATTCACTATCAAGAAAACCAGGTAGTCTGAAGGTTAAGGTTTCCTGCAACAAACCCAACCCTGCTCACAGGTATGGACCTAGACTGACACAAGTTCGGCATCCTATGCGGTCATCAGCGTCACAGACATTCAAGAGGGGTGATACGATACCCAGAAGGTGTGGCATCACCAACTCATGAAGCGGCCTCACTCGGCTGAATCCCAAATGATCGGTCCCCAGAGTCGACAATCCTCCAAACCAACAACCCCCTCAACCCAAAGGGTTGAAAAAGAAGTCAACCGGGAGAACCTCATCTGAGCATGGATTTCATGAGACACTAGTGCCTGCCAAGCAAGCACGCGCCCACTAATTTCCACAACTAATGCTATGTTCACTCAAGCCTGGGTCTGGCTTCTCACTCATCAGAATTCCCCTCCCATAACAGCACAGATAATCATATCATACTGAAAATAAAATGCGGGAAGTAAAATGCGATAAATAAATACAACCCAACAAGTAATCATACAAGCGCTAGGATTGACTCTCACGGGGGACGTGGGATCCCCAAACTGACTCGCATACGGGACGTTGGATCCCTAGGAAACTATCAAGTCCCTAGCAGAGTCGCCAGCTGTCGCTTCCGCGAAAATAAGGTGCCGGCAAAACAGAAGAGTCGCCACCTTTCGTTATTTATCCCTCAGAGCGGGAAAGGAAACGATCGGAAAAACCTGACGAAAAGGGTAAGACGAGGTCATCGCAACCGTCGTCTGGGTTCGGGAGTCGGTTACGCAAGGGGAAGGTATTAGCACCCCTCACGTCCGTCGTACTCGACGGGAGCCACGCTTGTTGTGTTTACTGGACGAGTTGGTTTTATCTATCTACCTATCAAGGCTGGCTTAAAAAGGAAAGAAAATGAATCGGCAAAGCGTCGCGCTTTATGCCTACGTATTCTCATCAGAGAATGAGAAATCAGAGTCAACGTAGTTCGCCTAACTACAGGTTACGGGGAAGGTGGCTCGCCAATACATCAGTATTGTGCCTACGTACTCTCAACAGATATGAGAGATCAAAGCTTACGTAGTTCGGGGTAATACGGATTACGGGGATTCAGATTCATCTGTTTTATCGAGTAGGGTTAAACAGCAGTTCCAGCAGTTAGGGACAAAGCCTGTTTGCGTTGGCGCTGAAGTTTAACGGCACTCTTTTCTTCAGAAAAGCTTCCTTTGAATTATGGGCCCACGGGGCAAAAAGGTTTGAAGTTTGTTTTCTGTCTTTTACGGAAGAAGTGTTTTTTATTGTGTTTGCAATTTCAATCGCACTAAAGACTATGACCTGAGAGTGAATGCGTCGCATGTCACCCAAAGGGTGCCATACTAAACATCCAGACTGTTGAAAAGAAGCTCTCCAACAATCCTTTCTCAGATTGCTTAAGGCTCGTAACGTACGAAAGAAATCATTCATGATTATTGTATCTTAAGCTGTTTGGAGATGAGAAGAGAACAAGCTCAACTAAAGGGAGACTATCAAGTCCTACTGTTGTCATGCCAAGGATTCATCATATAGTTGAAGTTTGAAACAGGGAACTCCTAGAAGTTATCATGCATAGGTTTCAACCTAAATTTCTAATCATCACTTCCTTATCAAAGGAAATGAGAATCCTAAGGGATCATATCAATGATAAAAAGAAACAGATAAAGCATCAGCTAAAACAGTAAACGGTAAACGACTGTAAAATGCATGCAATGCAAGTGAGGGAGGAAATGTGTGTGGGGCAGCAGCCTCCACAAGCTCACCTCAACCTCAAGCCAGACATGAATAATAGTAATCATACAGCATAAACAACATGCTATCAAGCAGAATATAATAACAACTGTAATCATACAGAAGAAATACAATGCTATCAAGCAAGATAAACCACATGGGCAAGGGAGCAGGGTTCTACCGAATACCCGCAAGCAAAGCCATACAGTAACAATACAAGTAGAGGGAGCAACTCCACCTCTAGTGCAATCATGCTCTTAGTTTAAAGTCAGTCTAGATATGGACTTATTCTAACGCATCAGACAAGTCAAATAAGTCACAGCAATACAGAAAAGAAAACAGACAAGAAAGAAAGCAAATCAACAACTCTTTCAATCCCAAGCTTCATCTCTTCTGACAGCAATTCAGTCTTCAGACCTCAACCACCCTTCATGCCAAGTATCAACTTGCTTCCAGGGTTTCAATCCATAAAGCATGAGTTTCAACTTATCTTTATTTCTCCAAGCTTCAGCTCTTCAGTCAATTCCACCTTCAGGCTTCACTCATGACTACAAGTATCAACTTGATTCCTTCAGGCTCTCAATGCATCAATGTAAGTATCAACTCATCCTTTATTCCTCAAACCTCAGCTCTACACTCAATCTCAATTGAATCTCCTTCACAGGTATCAACTTAGTCTTCAAGCTTCAGCTCTCTTTGCTTTACCAGTCTCAACTTGGTCTTCTCCTACAAGCTTCAGCTTCTCAGAGTAATCTTCAATCACATGGAAGTGTCAACTTCATCCTTCAATCTTTTTCAAGCAAGGAACTCCTCACTCTTCATTCAATCTTCATTGGGTCTTCAAGTATCAACTTGCTCTTCTTGCTCTTCAAGCTTCAGCTACAATGGCAATGCTCAAGGAATCATCCTCTTCCACACTCTTCAATGAAGTCTTCATCTTCAAATTCAAGCCCAATATCTTTCATGATACTCAAACCAAGATAATTGATTTAACAGGATGAGAATAAATGATAAACAGCTTACTGACAACCAAAGGAAGCCTGTAAGGGTTCCTCATTATGAGAGACTGGTTCCCTCAAAGTTCTACTTCCCAGATAAAGCCACTCATCCCTCCAAAGGAGGGATGTGAATATCTGAGAAGGACTTTTAGTCATTGGGAGGAATGGAAGCATAAGATGCTTTCCATGTTTGTGAAAGAAATCATTCTAACTACAAGGCTCTCCCTATGTCCTATCTCCTAATCTTCATCAGACACCTTCAGGCAAAGACAAATCCAAAGCTCCAAGCAACTTCAAGCAACTCCAAGCATCCTCACCTTGTCTTCAACTTGTCTTCAATCTCAACCCAAGGCAAACCAAGCACAAACCCTAATCTAAGGGAACTAGGGAAGTTAAACTAGTTGAATTAGTAAATTAGGGTCACCTAAAACCTAGCACTAAAGTTAGTCCTAACTAAAATACTAAAATCAATTGTAAAATCCTACAAAAATTACTATGGGAACCTAGGTCAATCATGACTCTACCACATTAGTTTCAAAGATCAAATCATCAATTTGGACCTAAAACTAAATCCTACATTCTAAGGTATCAACCTAAAACCCTAAAAAGGAAGCATCTAAATATCAATCTAGAAAGCACACCTATTTTCATCACAAAAATGTGAGAAAACATCTATGGGATCATACATGTCTAACCTAATCACACACAAAAAATTAGGCCAAGAATCATCACCATGAGATCAAACAAAATTCTACAAAAATATGCATCAAACATAAACATTTTAATATCAATTAAAATGAAAAATTCCAATTAAATCAGAAATTACATGAAATGAAAATATTTTTTCTCTAAACAATACTAGACTCAATCATGATTAATATTCAAAAAGAATGGATTTGATTGGATTAATATTCAATTAGTTATGAATTTTACAAAAATCATGAATTAAATGGAAATTAAATGAAAATCAAATGAATATAATGAAGCACGCGGTGCAGGAAGTAAACATTTTCAGTTAAAAACATGGGTTGGGCTTGCTGGGGGGTGTGGATAACACTCAGATTATTAATCCCAAAGCACCAAATAAATGAAACGCATCGTTTCATCAGAAACTCTTCACAACTCAGCTTTAAAACACAACCCTTGGATCTTCTCACAGTCAATGGTCAGAACATGATCTGATGGTGAGAACTTCATCTTCTCCATTTCAAAGCTCTGAGCTTCGCGCCCAGCTCCGGCCACCGCCGGTGGAGCTCCGATCGTCCCCTTCAACCCTAGTTCATCCTAGAGGCCTCCAATCCAAGAGGTCAAAACATGAAATACACTCCAAATCTTGCCACGAACTCAATCATGCCCATAGTTTCCTCTGAAATCCCAAGAATCAACATCTCCCAATCTCAACCAAAAATGGTGATCTTCCTATTTTGTCTCTAATTCAACAATTAACCATCTGAAATCCATCCTAGGCCATTCTACAACTAATCTAGCACCTTAATTCAACCTAATTCTGCCTAAATCATGCTATACGAAGAAGGTTACAAACCTGGAAATTCTTGAATAACAGATGCACGAAATCTTCTCTTCAAGCAAATCCTCTGGACACGATCACTGAACTTCCTCCTTGCTTCTGTATGCAAAAGATTCAATGGAAAGTGATTCAATCTTGAAACACGATGAAGAGTTGCAAGTGATGAAAATCACTTGTTCCCACACGATCTAGCCACCAATTCTTCTTGGAAATGATTTGGAATCAATCCTTGATACTCATGGAAGAAGACTCAATCAAGAAAATGGAAGGAAATGGAGGAATTTGATGAAACCGATTTCACTTGCAAGCTATGAAAAATCAATTCCAAACTATGCTCAAACCTTCAATGATCACCAACCCCTGCCATGGATGCATTCTACTCAATATATAGATGAAGTTTGGATGATCTAGAACCCTCTAGATCCTTCCAATGAGATTTTACATATCTCATGTCATGAGATTTTGAATCACTTATCATGCCATGCTCAATTCTGTTTGCAGCTTGAAATTCATATCAATCTCCTTCAATTTCTCCCCTAGTGACATTTTGGAAGGGTTTAGCCTGCTAAGTTCCTTGCCCATGCCTCAATTTTGAGTTATGCATATGTTACTTAATATGCAA
Source organism: Lathyrus sativus (assembly GCA_963859935.3). NCBI lineage: Eukaryota > Viridiplantae > Streptophyta > Magnoliopsida > Fabales > Fabaceae > Lathyrus > Lathyrus sativus. The sequence continues at coordinate 184,515,475 of OZ012741.1, read as the reverse complement.
GCAAGTATTTTTCAAAGCAAGTCCATGATTTAGACCTCAAATAAAAAATGTGGCTAAACCATTGTTTTCAAAATGTTTTCTAGAGTCAAAATGATATATTACATGCCATGGTTTGGATGTGTAGGTTGAAAATATCAATTTCCAACTTTGACTTATTTAACTTATGCCTTCATTTTAGGTCATTTTTACCACTTTGAGCTACACGCCTTTTCAACATCTCATGACCTCCTTAATAGCCTTGAAACATCATTTTAAGAAAGTTTGATGTTGAAGATTTTTCCATTTGAAGCTTGGAAATAGGAGTTATGGCCTTATGCTTGAAATGACCTATAATCTCCAAATGACCAAAATGCCCTTGACTTATCAAAGCCATAACTTGAGTTCTACAAATCCTATGAAGGACTTATAGTACTCTCTAGAAAGCTAAGAAGATAAGGAACAACATTCATGTTGACCAAAAGTTCATAGGAATCATCCTTCTTGGGCAAAAGTTTAATGCAAGTTGGGTAACTTTCAAGTCCCCAGATTCACATACCTCAGATGACCTGTAACTTGTCAAAGTCATAACTTGAGCTCTACAAATCCTATCAAGGACTTCTAGTACTCAAATTAAATCTAAGAACAAGCTCTATAACATTCATGTTGGGGGTAAGATGAGATGACAATCACATCTTGAGCTAAACTTCCTTGAAGATAGGGGTCAAACTAGGGGATTTTACACTGTCAAGCCTTAGAAACCCTAGCTTGAAACTTCTCAAACCCTTCAATCATGATGAGTTGACCTTGGAATCATCCTTATAACATATCAATGCATCAATACATGATCACATGGCTCTTGAATTAGGTCTCAACCTTATTCAAATCATCAGTTGACCTAGGGTTGACCCAGTCAAACCCTAATTACACCACTCATGGCCGGGTCTTCTTAAACTTGCACCATGACCTGTCTAGGCTTCATGATGGCTTTCAAGAAATCTCATAAGCTCTCTCAAGGCTTCAAGTCCACATTCTTGGCTTCAGAATCATCTGAGGAGCTCCCCACAACCTTCAAGTTAGGAGGCACACAACCTTGGCTTCAACCACTATCTCTGAGGATCTTTTCACTTCTCTGACAAGGATATCAACCCTTGAACACTTGAATAACCTTCTTGGCTAGCTTCATAGTCTTGCATAACCCTTAATCTCCTGCATACATGTCAATGAAATGCAAATGATAATGATAATGCTAATGTAAATGAAATGAAACACAAGCTAGGTAAAGAAATGTTGGTCAAATTTTGGGGTGCAACAACTGCCCCTATTCAAACGGCTTGAACCTAACTGGGTGAGGAGCGAATGACTCTCAACCAATCAAGGTACGAGGCGGTTGAATACCAACAAACCCGGAAATTTGCCAACATGCACAAGTACACGGTACTCTGATGGGAACAAATCTTCGAAAACTAAAATACTAGCTGCACGACAACTAGCTGGGGAATTGGTCACACGGTAACCGATAACACATGATCGATCATGCCGTCAGGCATCAAGATTCCTCGGGACTCATCAAGTCGACAATCAGGTTAATCATGCCGTCGGGCATTCGAAGAAAACTTTCGGGCATCAGCCGGACTTCATCAGTAAGTTGGGAATAGAATTCTCGGTCAGTCATGGACCAATTGGGGATATCCAAACTTCTACCATCGGGTACTTCGCATCAGCTGAGGGAACTACTTCATTAACACGGTTGGACTTCAATCATCAAGTCTTCGAGGGAAGTTTCAACTTCGCTGCTCAGAAACCTGCTGGGGATGACACATCTCCGCTGGGGATTCTGGAGAACTTTCAAGTAACTCTGCTTCGGGGATCCAGGAATCATTCTGGGTGAATCAACTCTGCTGAGGACTTCAAAAATCATCTTGGACAAATAACTCTACGGGGATTTCAAGAATCATCCTGAACCGATAACTCTGCTGGAGATTTCAGGAATCATCCTGAGCAAACACTCTGCCGGGGACTCTAAGCGTCAATTTGAGCAACCCCCTATGGCTATTGCACTGGGGATTTTAAGAATCATCTTAAGCAAACGACTTCGCTGGAGAATTCAAGAATCATCTTGGGCAAACGACTTTGCTGGGGAGAATTCAAGAATCATCTTGATCAAATGCCTCTATGGAGGAACACCTGTAAGACAAGAACAGTAACGACCTAGCTCATGTCTAGTATGCATATGATCGACAATGGCGTAATGCTCCACATGGTGGAAATGCTATGCACTCATGCAAAATGTTATGCAATCATGCCAAATGCCACGGCCCCGTCAGCAAAATAAATGCTGACGAGAGAATCTTCCTGTCAAGGAGAAAGAACCACTCTGATAGGGGAAGGAATCATCCTGCTGAGGAGAAAAAGGTCACGCCAATCTCCATCGGACTCTGTGGGGAAGTGAACTTCAGTTGACTGCTGCAGGGGAACGAAGCTCTACGAGAACCTGGATCTGCTGAGGAGAGCGATGTCAATCGCGGAAATAAACTGCACAGCCTTCACGGCTAAACCCTCCTGGAGATAACGACTCCGGCGGGGAAATACGACATCAGCTATTCAGCAATCTACTGGGGAAAACCAATCATGGTCCCACCTGCTTCCAAGGCCTCGGCTCTCTTGGGGATCCGCAAACTCGGTTGGGGAAGAAGAAATCATCCTGCTTCGGGGGAGAGTACGACTCTGCGGGGAATTTCAATTCCGATAGAGACTTCAATCTGGAACTATCAATTACTGCACACTTCAGTGAAAGACTCAGCTGGGGAGACGATGATCCTTCAGGATACAACTGATTAGGGAGAGAATCTTCTCTTCCTGGGGAGACACATCAATGCTTGATCTCACGTTCAGACTCTGCGGGGAGAGACTACTGAACTTGCTGGAGAATGAGGAATCATCCTGCTTGGGGATGCACACGGCGCACTGCCTGGTATATGCTACACCTGCACAAACAAACAGACAAGATACCTTTCTCAAAGGGACCTATCAAGGTTAACATCTTGTGACAATGTTCGAGTAATTCATTGTTTCAACAATCAGTGGCCTAGGCCAGTAAGTTTATGTATGCGCATTTTATCAAAAACATCAGCGTTATTTTTCGCAAACAAAATAGATAAATGCTAAACAGACAAGCAGAATTGCTGAATAGTATATATTTTATTGATAACGAACCCCTGAATGGGTAAAAATGTTTTACAACAGATGCAAGCTCCTGGAATGAGGAAGCCGCGCAAAACAAAACATAAATATACATCAGTATATACAAATGTCGGCAACGAGGCGTAGACGAACCCCATGAGTTGATCCCTCTATGACCCACTCGACTTCGATACCTCTCTGATGCTTCAGCTTCAGAAGAGATTGATTCAGATAAACGGACCTCAGGTCTTCCAAACCACTAAACAATGAAAGTCCACACGCGGAACGCAGTCATTTGCTTTTTCAAATCCCTAACTTTTGCGTGAACCGCCCTTTGCGGGTTTTCAGTTCACCGGGATACCCTTTTTTGCCAAAGTCGCCCATCTGGGTTTCCAACTTTGACTTATTTAACTTATGCCTTCATTTTAGGTCATTTTTACCACTTTGAGCTACAAGCCTTTTCAACATCTCATGACCTCCTTAATAGCCTTAAAACATCATTTTAAGCAAGTTTGATGTTGAAGATTTTTCCATTTGAAGCTTGGAAATAGGAGTTATGGCCTTATGCTTGAAATGACCTATAATCTCCAAATGACCAAAATGCCCTTGACTTGTCAAAGCCATAACTTGAGTTCTACAAATCCTATCAAGGACTTCTAGTACTCTCTAGAAAGCTAAGAAGATAAGGAACAACATTCATGTAAACCAAAAGTTCATAGGAATAATCCTTCTTGGGCAAACGTTTAATGCAAGTTGGGTAACTTTCAAGGCCCCAGGTTCACATACCTCAGATGACCTGAAACTTGTCAAAGTCATAACTTGAGCTCTACAAATCCTATCAAGGACTTCTAGTACTCAAATTAAAGCTAAGAACAAGCTCTACAACATTCATGTTGGGGGGTAAGATGAGATGTGTTGTACCCCAAAATTTGCCCTACCTTTTCTCCATTTGGTTTATGTTTCATTTCATTGCATTAGCATATCACATTGCATGTCATACCCCAATTTGTCCTACCTTTGAGATTTCCTTATACCAAGTGGTTATGTGGATTTGAAACTTTTCTGTGCATTCAATTCTAAGGCATGACTTAATTTCAAGTTGAAGTCATGATACAAGATTATATTGAAATTCGCTTCAGAGAGCTCATGGCATGATTAGTATGTGTTTAAAGGAGTGTTTAGTTTGTTTACAAAACCATGGTTCTTAGACGTGCTTCCAGGAGCGATTTTATCAATGAGGGTGTTTATATCTTAAAGTGTATTTGTGAGCTCACGTGGAAGTTCTGGCCGATAACAGATGATTCCCAAGAGGCCATCAATTTGTGTTCAAACAAGGGGGTTCAATTTGAATTGAAAAATAAACAAACTCAAATCTTGCATCAAAATATCTAATTATAATTGGTGGCTTTGCGAAGTTTAGGATATGATTATCTTTAAGACATACTTAAGGTGGTTTTGAAGATTTAGAGATATCTTAAAGATACAGTCATATGTTTTTCTCCTTTGTATTGATTCCAAGGACTTTAAGCCAAAATGATGTCATAATGTCACGCTGAAACATGACCAGGCCTTGGATAGTTTGCCTCAGGACTTAGTCCAAGTTCTATTATGAACTTTTGTTGAATAGTTTTTGTATAGAAAATCATTGATTACAAATAATATACAAGTTTGAGTTTACAAAGAGGAAAAAGTACATTCAAATTCAATACTTGAAGTTAGTATTACAAGTTGTGTCAAAAGAGTAAAATCTGTTAAATTTTGAATCTGTTTGGGATTTCTTTCAAAACTTTCGAAGGTCTTCATCGTTAAGTTGCCTTCATTTCTCCCTAATCCACATCGACTTATATCTGCGGTTGCTACAAGCCTTCAACAATAGCCTTCCCACAACAGCACATTACCGCAATGCAGTGGCATAAACCGAATTCAACCTGCAACAAATGCCTCCTTATTATGCAGCAAAAGAAGAATAACCCAAAGCAACACAAATCAGTTTGTTGAGGAAGAATAATGGAAGGAGGAGGAGGAGCTCCGGCAGGTGACACGGTGATGGAAGATGCAGCGCCGGCGCAACAGCAAGAGCCACAGCAGCAGGTGACGATGGGGATCGAGAATATTCCGGCAAACACAGCGGCACCAAAGTCATTATATCAGTAAGAATCAAAATCCAACCAAGACAGAATTAGTATCATGATAAACACATCATGCCAAAAGGAAATAATTAGCTAAAATGAGAATGTGTTGGAATTCATGGCATACTGTAACGGCAGAAAACCATTCACAACCTGAACTCATAAGTTGTTACTCTCTCTTGCATAAAACCAATGCAAACAACCACCTTCATGCATGTACCTGCATAAAAAGGGAAGCAAACAGAATGCTGCAGCACAACAAACCGTTATACCCTCCTCCAGATATTGGAAATGGACAGCCACCGGTTTCCAGATGCGTAGAAGATAAACAAGATAATCTTCCTCCAGATAAACAATGCAGTACTAGTTTATCCTTAAATAGAGCAGGAAATGGGAGTTATCATGCAACTCTACCTATCAAATTGAAAACAGAACCTACTGACCGGACCGAATCCAGATCTAGTAGTGACCATGGTCACACCACTCCAAGTTTTTCTTTGGACGGAATTGAGCAGAAAAGAAGATGTCACAATATAGAAAAGTTCCATAGACCTGCATTTGATTGTAATAGACATGCTTTTGTAGTCAAGCAAGAACCCGAGCTTCAGTTAAATTTGGCTTCCAACACCAAGGCTTCACGCGATGGGCTTCACGCGGAAAACTCGCCATCTCATTTTTTTTGCACTCACCAACAAGTCCTGTACAAACCACGCACCACTGCTACACCCCTCAACAGACCAAACCCTGCTAAATAAAAAAAAACAAATCTGTATCAGTCGCAATCAGTTCCACGTCAACCTGTAGAGTTTCGTAAATGACAAATAAAACCGCAGCATTCGTGTAATCGCCAATTTGCGAAACGCAGTAAAAGGGGACCCCACAACTTGAGTCATGCCCTGTAAATTCTTGCACAAAATTCCATTAACTCCACCATCATGAACAGCACACTCCTAACAGTCTCAGAACCGCATAACCGTTACCTTGTACATATGGCCGTACACTCACCTGCAAAAGAGAAAGGTCCAAATTACGAGCAAGCAGCTCTCAATGAAAGAATGCTATATTACTACCATAAACAAATCAGCAAATCATCTGGCTCTAGCAGTCAACATTCTGGTCAGAGGAATAGTTCAGAGTTTGGTTCTGGACTTCTAAGTCGATGGCTTTCTTCTCACCATCATCGTCATGGTGGGGTACATGATGAGAAACCCGTTGCTCATCACACTGTGAACCTGCTTACATCGACAATCAAAGTTGATACTGACCAATCAGATTTGAGATTTTGCTTCAGGATTATTTCACCGACAAAGAACTACACTTTGCAGGCAGAGAGTGCACCGGACCAAATGGATTGGATTGAGAAATTACAGGTGTTATTGCCTCATTGCTAAGTTCTTAGATTCCTAAAAAGTTGTTACCGGCAAGTCCAAGGGGAAGTGGTCATCATAGGTTTACAAGTGAGAGCAGCTCCTTTGGAAGTTCAGATTTTGATCACTCTGCTGTTGAAGGAAGTGCGGCTGATAGAAGTTTTGCATCTTCACATCTGGAGCGTGCCTCCAGAAATTCAAACCAGCAAGCATGAAGGGGCATTAAATCTCAAGCAATAGTTCTTGCTGCTAACAATGATGATCCTGCAAAAATTACACAAGATATCGGATGAGCGACAAGTGATGATCGACGATAGTGCCGAGTTTGTACATATGATAACAGCATCAAATTACCAAATATCACGTAAGTGCAGTAACAAGCCATGTTTTGCACAGTAAAAAAACTTAGGAAACCAGATATTTTACCTCACTACAGACAAAAGTGAAGGTTGAGTGAAAATATTTTTGAGGTCCTTTCTCTCCACACGGCCCCACCATGTTTTGAGGTTGTCCTGCCACAAAAGACAACAAATACAGCTAGCAATAAGAAATTGCAGGGTACGGTACTACGAAGCAAAGTTTTACCTCAATCCTTTAGGGATTTGGGGACATATAAAAACATGTGAGGAGACTCCAACCAAGAAAAAACCCTAGCCGCTCTCCCAATGCTTCTTCATCAACAGATTTGATGTTCACTCCACAAACCTTCCTCCATTTTTCTTCCAACAACAAATGAACTACCAAATCATCAACATCTTCAGAACAAGAACCCCATGTTCTTTAACCTCACTCAAAGTTGCTTCATCACTCGCCTTTAACAAACCCTTCTTCAGCAAACCAATCTCCACGATTTTCTCCAAATCCATCAATTATTGACCGATGACCTAACGACCAGAAACTTCAACCGTTATCCATCATCAACCTGCGAAACCCTAGCTCCACCATTAACAGCTCAGCCTTCGAACAAATAACTTCACCGAACCTTCATCCACTTCAAATTAAGCTCTTCTCTGACCTTCATTTTCAATAGTTCCCAAACCGGTTCCAATATAACCCCCACTCCAACTTCGAAATCCATTTTTTCCGCTGCCATTCTCACTGTTACGAACCACCAAACGGCCCTCCATTCAAACCCCTTTCTGAAACCCGCCGATAACCTACAAACCCCTTTCAACATCCGTAACCCTCATTTCCTCCACAGCCACCGTAGCTCCAACCCTAATCTTCAATCAACACATCAAACCAAACCTTCTGTAAAACCCAATCGCAACCCATTTCTTCTCAAACATCAACCCATTTTCACAACCCCATCCGAAAACCTTAACCATGCCTTCATTCCCCTTACCCTCAACCAACAACAAATCACAATAAACCCATTCGGAATCGAAACATAGAATGAGATGAAGAAGATGAGAGAATGAAAACGGATCCCAACCTAATTTCGATTGGACGGAATCGAACCTCAGATTGAAATGGAGCTTGAGAAATGGGAATGAGACTTGGTGCATGAATGAAATAAGGTTGAAGTATTTTCATCCACGTTTTGATCGATGTTGTTGCCGTTTCATAGCTAGTATTTTGTTTTGGTTTTGAGAAAGGAGAGGACCTCACTGTCAGTCTTTTTTGAGTAGTGTTTTGTTTTCTGACTTTGGCATATGTTAATCGGTTTGGATTAATTGGTTCTTAAGGGTGGTTGTTGACCATGGACATTGCATCGTTGAAACCTTTTGGGTGTTTTTTTTTTTTTTCGTTTTTTTTATTTATTATTTTAAAAAATAAAACATTGCCTTGAGTGTGGTTTTGGGCCGAGCTGTATGTTGCCCGTAGGCTTGTTTTCTTCACCCTTCGTGTTGCCTCGTGAGGATGATGGGTTTGTGGCCCAAGTGATTCCTCTTTTCAATTTCAACCCCTTATCAATCTCAACACCTCCCCTCCTTTATCTTGTTAAAGTTTCAACATTAGAGTCCTTTTGAAAGTCTTTTTTTCTTAAATAACTTTGCTAAATCCTATTTACTTTATGAGCATACCTCCTGTTAATTATTATGATAATATTTCCAAGAGTTTTCCTTTTTTGGCAAATAATGTTGGTTATACCTTCATTTACTCTTTCACTTTCGATTTAATCCATGTTTTGGGTCGATGACGAGACCTCCGTAATTCATTACCATTCAAATTATTGATAGGTAATGTTGGATCTGAGACCACCTCTTGTCTCTCTTCATTACTTGTCCCGACTCGATTCAAAAACTTTGTCGAACAATTTTCAAAATCAAATCATCTTCGTATTGAGTTAAAAAGAGGGGATTAAGTGTAGACTTTCTTCCTCTCCGAGTGTTGGGATGCCCACTGTAGTGAGGGTGGTCTCGATGCTCGTCTGTCAATACAAAGACGCTTCCACCCCTTTTGCTCTTAAAACCTCGGTCTCAGTGCATTTTCAAACCCCTTCAATAAGGAATTGTTTTTCTTTGTATTGAATTAAAGAGAGAGGATTGGGTGTAGACCTCTTCCTCTCCGAATGTTGGGATGCCCACTGTAGTGAGGGTGGTCTCGATATTCGTCTTTCAATACGAAGACGCGACTTCTTCCATTACCTCTCCCTTCACAACTTCCTTCCACAATTTTCACACCTAAAACCTCGGTCCTGTACCGAGTGCATTTTCAAATTTCTTTTCATATAAAAACTTGAATGGTCGTGGAGTGGTTAGGCGTAGGCCTTATCCTATCCCGAGTGCTGACGTTTACCGTAGGGTTCTCTGTCGTAAAGCACTTACCATTCAAAACCAAAAACATCTTTAATAAGAGAATGAATTTCTCTTTGCATTGAACTAAAGAGAGAGGATTGAGTGTAGTCTTCTTCCTCTCCGAGTGTCAGGATACTCACTGTAGTGTGTGTAGTCTTGATACTCGTCTTTCAATACGAAGACGCCTCGTTCGCCACACCTTTTTATAACAAAAACTTTGAGATAAAGAGTTGGGTACTACCCGTAGGGGTTACTATCCGAGGACCCGTCTCGCCCCCTAAAAAATCCAATCAATCAAATGTGACATCTTGCCTCGTCTGGCGAAAACCTAATCTTTCAAAAGGATATGTTACGTCCGTTCTACCGCAAACAGGCAACGCCTAAGTCTCCACGAGCGAGCAGCAAAACACCTAACTGCTGGAATGCGCACGAAAGCATCATCCACAAAAAAACATCAACACACTGTTAGCACGAACTACGTCTGCTCTGATTTCTCATACCAGATGAGAATACGTAGGCACAAGACGACGATGTCTTGGCGAGCACAATCCCCCTATCACCCGTAGTTTCCCGAACTACGTCGACTCTGACTTTCTCACATCTATTGAGAATACGTAGGCATAGGACTGCGAAGTCCTACCGAGTCCGTCCTTTCTCTTCTTCCCCCCGTTACCTCTTTTTCCTTTCTTGGTTTCTAACCCTATTTCTTTACCCTTTGGAACACTTCTTATAGCATAATGTTTAAGCAAATATAATCACACATCGACAAACAAAAGGTTCCCATCGAGTACGATGGATGCGAGGGGTGCTAATACCTTCCCCTCGCATAACCGGCTTCCGAACCCGTTCTTGGTCGCGAGACCATCTTATCCATTTCTTTCTTAAGGTTTTCTCGATATTTTCCTTTCCCCTCGTGGGATAAATAAAGTTCGGTGGCGACTCTTCTGTCTATCTTTTTCGCCTCCCCGTCGTTGCGCGATGCATTTTTCGAGTAGCGCCAGCTGGCGACTCTGCTGGGGATCACCTAGAAAGCCACGCCTATTTTGTTTGTCGCAATTGTGATTTATTTGTTTTGCTATTTATTTTATGGTTATGTTTCTTTCTAGCTTGTTGGTTTCATTTGGTTTGGTTTGTGAAGATAAAGCTTTCTACCCGAGCTTTCGAGTATGCACTAAGTTAGGAGGTGGTTTCTTTCTGATTTGCGAGACTTAGGACTCGTTGAGTTGGGTCGAATTCCACCGCTCAGATGAGACCCCGTTGGAATAATTATGTCTTACGTGTAGTCGTAATGGCGTTCTTATCTTCAACTTGAGAGTCCGCGATTCTGAGGACCTTTTGTAGAACCTTATTCCAAAGGTTGCTAAAACATAACTCTGTGTTCATCCTTTTGAAGGGATTACCGTCTTACGAGTAGTCGTTATGATGGGAAACTTTTGAGGGTTAGTGCATGGGACTTCGTTTGAAAAGCCTTTGGAATACCCTCTTAAACCAATAGATTGCTCACCCGAGGTGAGAGGTATCTCGTTGTGCTGTCTTGCAGGAAAAACTTTGACCTTCATCCTACCCGTCTGTCAGTATGAACAGTTACAGTGGGATCCTTGTACTAGTATCGTATGGTTTCAAGGCGAAGCACTGGTCCGTCACAGTCAACAACGCAACAACGTTTGATCCCCTGTTGCATTTGCATATTCATTTGCATTTCTTTACATGCCTTGCATATTGCATCATTCTTCATTTGCATAGGGTTGCTCTATTTTGTGGACGTAATTGCTTCATGTGGTTTTCCATCCGGTTTGTTCCAGAATTGAAGATCCATCCATTCACCAGTATTCCACCACAGGAAACCAACAGAGACGACCATGGAACAAATTCGAGAAGAACTAAGGGAAGTTCAGAGCCAGTTGGGGCAGTTTGTGGCAAAGATGCAAGCGCTGCGCTTGGATCAGGATGCACTCAGAGAGGAGAATAATCAACTGAAGACTCAGATGGGCCTGATAACAGAAGTCATGAGGAATGTGTTGAGAAAGGAAGGCGATCATGTGCCCGAAGCTGCAGCAGAGATGGCCATCCCACCTTTACATGTGGAACCTCTCCCAAGGCGTGAAGTGCCTCAAAGATATCTTACACAACCTGAGGTTCCAGTATTTCCTCGCCAACAACTACTTCCTGTTTCCCGAGACAATCCTAGGATTATGAGGTATGCTCAAAGGACGAAGCAGTCCGACAGAATGTTCAATCAGATCCCTATGACTTATGCTCAGTTGTTGCAACACTTGCTTCAGCTTCAATTGGTTAAGCTTCGCACTATGACTCCGTTGACCGGCGAGCCACCACAAGGCTATGATGAAAATGCCCATTGTGATTTCCATTCTGGGGCGCCGGGGCATAATATCGAAAACTGTAAAGCTTTTAAGCACAAAGTGCAAGACTTAATCGATGCAAGAGCATTTGAGTTCATGCCGAGCAATGGTCTTATTCCAGAAGATGTGGATGTTCCTATTCTCTCCCCTGAAGTTGCATCAGGTCAGGAGCCTGTCTTGCAATCTGTGACCCTAGAGTCTCCCTGCCCGCAGCTATTGCCCGTTCCTAGGCCAAGCCTAAGAATGAAAGTTCCTGAACGAAGGGAGTCCCCGATACCTCAGACTCAGTCTCCCGATGTCTCAACTATTCAGAGTCAACGATCCTTTGGGTCTTTGCATCAGATATCTGTTCCCCGCCAGAGTCAGCAGTCATACTGTCATCAGCCGCGTCAGCACGCCCGACGAAGACCGAGGAAGCCAGAGAGACATTTCACTCAGTTGCCGTTGTCGTACAGTCAGATATTGCCAGACTTGATCACATATGGATTGATAGTGCCAAAAAACACTGATCCAGAGATTCATCCACATACGCCAGGTTCTGATGTCGACGCCCGCTGTGAGTACCATGTTGGGGCGCAAGGGCATTCAACCGAAGACTGTAAGGTGCTAAGAAGCAAGATTCAGACTCTGCTGGACTCCAACAGGTTTTCAATCACGCCTCAAGGTATTCAGATCAACAATCCTCCTTCGTCTAGTCATGTGGGTTCGGCAGCTAATGTTATGGAGGGATTCACCGAGAGCGGGTGTTCAGAAGATTATCAGGATGACTTCGACGAGCAGTTCTGAAGATGGCTGGTTCAGCAGCAAATCAAGACTCGAAAGCCCAGTTCCCTGAAGCTGGCAATCTTTTTATCATGTCATTTCTTTGCATTTGTAGTTTCTTTTCCGTTTAAATTTGAACTTATTTGCAAATCTTGTCTGTGGAACTCTGTTGTTTTCAGTTGATAATGATAATGAATTGAATATGTTTGTTTTGATTAAATCCATTCGTGTTCACTCAATGCTTTTATTGCTGTCAAACGCTTGTTAAAGCGGAATCCGGGGGAGGATGACGAAATTTAAAGACGCAAACTTCCGAATGTATGCTTTTTGAATTAAAACCATTGCTGATGATGTACAGGCATTGTTTCAAATTCCTAAACACCGGAGATATAAGGAAGATAATCCCTTGTTAACCCCTTTGAGCCTAGTAGTATGAGTTTCTTTCTGAAAACTAAAAATCCCTCCATCTTAACCTAGGGTGGGGTAGGTGTCAGTTAATTCGACTAAAACATCTGAATCACAAACGGAGCGTCCGTTCGAGGATCAATCACACCTGTATAGGTCGTACCTAAAGAACCACAGTGGTTATCCTTCACAGATAAGGAGTGAAACAGTCACAACCCCTTCAACAAGTCAGACAAGCCGGTGTCATACAATGTGTTCAAAAAAAGGGAATCAAAAGAAAGAAGAAAAAAAAGAGGAAAAAAGCCTGCTAAGTCGATAACCTGAAAACAAATGGCTTAGGAAAAATCAGGGCGTCCCGCTGGACTTCGAAATCAGAAGATATACTCGAAAGAGTCAGTCCAGGCAAAAATAGGGAATGAAATGATGAAAAACAAGTCGTGTGACTCCAGGCACCAAAGACGAAAAGCGAGTGACTGTCACTCCAAAAACTTGTAGTTTCCTGAACCATCACTCCTGTCATTAACCTTTGAAAGGTGAACGCTTGTGTTGAATTAGCTGAACATAGGATTGGAGAATATTAAGGAGAGTGGGTGGGTTAAACAGAACTTTGAGCCTTATATCCTTTCTTTCAAACCGTGAACCTGACCAAGTTACAACCTTCAAAAGTCCTAATTGAAGCAGGTTTGTTTCGAAAGCATACTTCGGTAAAGATCGCGTCGAAACTGACTCCTAAAAGGATTTTCTTACCCTATGGGTATTGATATTGACATTCTGATAAGTGATTCATTCACTATATGCCATAAACTTTTTCCGGTGAACGGACTTGGATTTCAAAACTGTCATATGCATTGCATTAATATTATCTTTTGCAAAACAAATTGTTTAACTCACGAGAAAGCATTTGACATCAGGAAAGTTTCCACAGTGGAAAGTTTGATAGATAAGATGCATAATGTTTGAATACTCTGTTGAGCGGGGGCGAGCCATATCAAATGATCATAAAAGGGAGTCAGCCATTCTAAGATGCAGTTAATCTGGGGCAATTAGGTCAAGATTTGGTAAATCTCTCGAAGTCAGCCAGGGGCATTTTTCTACAAATCAGCCAGTCAGGGGCAAATCACTTCAAGGCTGGGGCAGGCCACCCCAAGAGCCCGAAAGTCATCTGTATCCGAGAGCCAACACTTCTTCGGGGTTCGAAGCGCTGAGGCAGTTCATATCTAACCATCAGGGTACCGAAATTTCAGGTTTCCTTTCGAGGAAGGTTTCTACAAAAATCCCGCAGGCTGGGGCAAAATCGGAAACAAGGGAGGTGCATTCCTCTCCATATCTTCAGAGCTTATCAGAGTTATAGAAGCAGATTTGGGTTTATTTCCCCAGCAGTAGGGCGAGTGCAGTACTGTTATCCCCTCAGAGTCTAGGTCACTGACTCATTCCTCAAACGGAAGTATTGTTGAAGTTTACTTCTCATTTTCCCCAAGCAGAGATTGATGTTGATTCCCTCCGTATCTAATCCCCAGCCAAGTCAGCGGAGTTAATTTCCTTCCCCACAGGGTGGAACTGACCCAGAGATTGTTTATCTCCATCCCCCAGCAGAGATAGTTTGGGATAAGTTCCCAGTAAGTCTTATTCAAAATCCCTAGCAGATAGTGGATTCAATCCCCGACAGAATGAAGCTATTCCTCAGCAGTCTGCTGTGTTTCCCCAGTAGAGTTATTCTGGCTAATCATTCATAGCCGATTTTCCCGGTAGAGTGGAGTTGTTGCCTCCAGCCAAGTTGCTTGATCCCCAAAAGAGTTGTAGGCTGATAGGCCATCCGGGACGTTCTCCGCAGCAGAGTTTGATTTGGATCCCCAGCGGAGTGGTTTTGTTCTTAACGGAGCAGTTTTACCCAGAAGTTTTCTCGGAGGCCATCCACGGCTTGCATTCCCCAGCATGAGTTTATTTGCGCTAGGCGTATCTAGCTCTGACTCAACGGAGTTGGCTCTTTCTCTTTAGCATTTATTTTGCTAAAGTGGTTCATTTGCATCTACATACATGCATAACATCTACCCAAATGCGAAGCATTTCCATTTCGTATGGAGCATTTCGTCATATCCAAACATATGCATGCGAAACATAAGCCAGGTCGTTACCCTTTTGTTTCAAGTGAACCTCGCAGATGATTAGTATCTTTGCCCGTGTGTTGGCTAGACCCCAGCTCATGGTGTTTCCCCAATGGATTTATTTTGTGATTATCACCAATGGATGGTCTTAATTTCGTTCGAATCTTGTTGCTCGCTTATATTTAGTGAAGGCTTGGCGGCGAGGTCAAGTGATTTGGTTCTCCAACGGCGATGTTGAGAAGTTTGTTTTGACGGCGAGGTCAAGTGATTTGGTTCTCCAACGGCGATGTTGAGAAGTTTGTTTTGACGGCGAGGTCAAGTGATTTGGTTCTCCAACGGCGATGTTGAGAAGTTTGTTTTGACGGCGAGGTCAAGTGATTTGGTTCTCAAACGGCGATGTTGAGAAGTTTGTTTTGACGGCGAGGTCAAGTGATTTGGTTCCCCAACGGCGATGTTGAGAAGTTTGTTTTGACGGCGAGGTCAAGTGATTTGGTTCTCCAACGGCGATGTTGAGAAGTTTGTTTTGACGGCGAGGTCAAGTGATTTGGTTCTCCAACGGCGATGTTGAGAAGTTTGTTTCTGGCGGCGATGTCGGATGATTTAGTTTTTCAGCGGCGATGTTGAAAGTTTGTTTCTGGCGGCGATGTCAGAGTAATTTGTTTATTCAGCGGCGAGGTTGGATGTTTGTTTCTGGCGGCGATGTCAGAGTAATTTGTTTATTCAGCGGCGAGGTTGGATGTTTGTTTCTGGCGGCAATGTCAGAGTAATTTGTTTATTCAGCGGCGAGGTTGGATGTTTGTTTCTGGCGGCGATGTCAGAGTAATTTGTTTATTCAGCGGCGAGGTTGGATGTTTGTTTCTGGCGGCGATGTCAGAGTAATTTGTTTATTCAGCGGCGAGGTTGGATGTTTGTTTCTGGCGGCGATGTTAGAGTAATTTGTTTATTCAGCGGCGAGGTTGGATGTTTGTTTCTGGCGGCGATGTCAGAGTAATTTGTTTATTCAGCGGCGAGGTTGGATGTTTGTTTCTGGCGGCGATGTCAGAGTGATTTGTTATTCAGCGGCGAGGTTGGATGTTTGTTTCTGGCGGCGATGTCAGAGTAATTTGTTTATTCAGCGGCGAGGTTGGATGTTTTGTTTCTGGCGGCGATGTCAGAGTGATTTGTTATTCAGCGGCGAGGTTGGATGTTTGTTCCTGGCGGCGATGTCAGAGTGATTTGTTTGTTCAGCGGCGAGGTTGGATGTTTGTTTTGACGGTGATGTCGGAGGATCGTATCTTTGGATTCAATATCTGTTTGTATTTAACAAAGGACTGACGGCGAGGTCAGAAGATTATTTTGAAGAGCTGACGGCGAAGTCAGGGGCTTTACCAAAGTCCTGTGAAAAATTGACGGCGAAGTCAGAAAATATTGAAGACCGACGATAAAGTCAGTTGATTTATAATTTTGACGCTGAGATCTGACAGCAAGGTTAGATGCTGTTAAAGGAGCTGACGGCGAGGTCAGACGTTCTACTTAATATGGGTGTCTGGCGGCGATGTCAGAAGTTCGTATCGCGGTTGTCAAATTTCCGGGTCCTTGGGTATTCAACCGTCTTTTACCTTGAATGTCTGAAAGTCGCTTACCTTTCATCCCTTCAGGTCTAAGTCGCTTGAATAGGGGCAGCTGTTGTACCCCAAAATTTGCCCTACCTTTTCTCCATTTGGTTTATGTTTCATTTCATTGCATTAGCATATCACATTGCATGTCATACCCCAATTTGTCCTACCTTTGAGATTTCCTTATACCAAGTGGTTATGTGGATTTGAAACTTTTCTGTGCATTCAATTCTAAGGCATGACTTAATTTCAAGTTGAAGTCATGATACAAGATTATATTGAAATTCGCTTCAGATAGCTCATGGCATGATTAGTATGTGTTTAAAGGAGTGTTTAGTTTGTTTACAAAACCACGGTTCTTAGACGTGCTTCCAGGAGCGATTTTATCAATGAGGGTGTTTATATCTTAAAGTGTATTTGTGAGCTCACGTGGAAGTTCTGGCCGATAACAGATGATTCCCAAGAGGCCATCAATTTGTGTTCAAACATGGGGGTTCAATTTGAATTGAAAAATAAACAAACTCAAATCTTGCATCAAAATATCTAATTATAATTGGTGGCTTTGCGAAGTTTAGGATATGATTATCTTTAAGACATACTTAAGGTGGTTTTGAAGATTTAGAGATATCTTAAAGATACAGTCATATATTTTTCTCCTTTGTATTGATTCCAAGGACTTTAAGCCAAAATGATGTCATAATGTCACGCTGAAACATGACCAGGCCTTGGATAGTTTGCCTCAGGACTTAGTCCAAGTTCTATTATGAACTTTTGTTGAATAGTTTTTGTATAGAAAATCATTGATTACAAATAATATACAAGTTTGAGTTTACAAAGAGGAAAAAGTACATTCAAATTCAATACTTGAAGTTAGTATTACAAGTTGTGTCAAAAGAGTAAAATCTGTTAAATTTTGAATCTGTTTGGGATTTCTTTCAAAACTTTCGAAGGTCTTCATCGTTAAGTTGCCTTCATTTCTCCCTAATCCGCATCGACTTATATCCGCGGTTGCTACAAGCCTTCAACAATAGCCTTCCCACAACAGCACATTACCGCAATGCAGTGGCATAAATCGAATTCAACCTGCAACAAATGCCTCCTTATTATGCAGCAAAAGAAGAATAACCCAAAGCAACACAAATCAGTTTGTTGAGGAAGAATAATGGAAGGAGGAGGAGGAGCTCCGGCAGGTGACACGGTGATGGAAGATGCAGCGCCGGTGCAACAGCAAGAGCCACAGCAGCAGGTGACGATGGGGATCGAGAATATTCCGGCAAACACAGCGGCACCAAAGTCATTATATCAGTAAGAATCAAAATCCAACCAAGACAGAATTAGTATCATGATAAACACATCATGCCAAAAGGAAATAATTAGCTAAAATGAGAATGTGTTGGAATTCATGGCATACTGTAACGGCAGAAAACCATTCACAACCTGAACTCATAAGTTGTTACTCTCTCTTGCATAAAACCAATGCAAACAACCACCTTCATGCATGTACCTGCATAAAAAGGGAAGCAAACAGAATGCTGCAGCACAACAAACCGTTATACCCTCCTCCAGATATTGGAAATGGACAGCCACCGGTTTCCAGATGCGTAGAAGATAAACAAGATAATCTTCCTCCAGATAAACAATGCAGTACTAGTTTATCCTTAAATAGAGCAGGAAATGGGAGTTATCATGCAACTCTACCTATCAAATTGAAAACAGAACCTACTGACCGGACCGAATCCAGATCTAGTAGTGACCATGGTCACACCACTCCAAGTTTTTCTTTGGACGGAATTGAGCAGAAAAGAAGATGTCACAATATAGAAAAGTTCCATAGACCTGCATTTGATTGTAATAGACATGCTTTTGTAGTCAAGCAAGAACCCGAGCTTCAGTTAAATTTGGCTTCCAACACCAAGGCTTCACGCGATGGGCTTCACGCGGAAAAATCGCCATCTCATTTTTTTTGCACTCACCAACAAGTCCTGTACAAACCACGCACCACTGCTACACCCCTCAACAGACCAAACCCTGCTAAATAAAAAAAAAACAAATCTGTATCAGTCGCAATCAGTTCCACGTCAACCTGCGGAGTTTCGTAAATGACAAATAAAACCGCAGCATTCGTGTAATCGCCAATTTGCGAAACGCAGTAAAAAGGGGACCCCACAACTTGAGTCATGCCCTGTAAATTCTTGCACAAAATTCCATTAACTCCACCATCATGAACAGCACACTCCTAACAGTCTCAGAACCGCAGAACCGTTACCTTGTACATATGGCCGTACACTCACCTGCAAAAGAGAAAGGTCCAAATTACGAGCAAGCAGCTCTCAATGAAAGAATGCTATATTACTACCATAAACAAATCAGCAAATCATCTGGCTCTAGCAGTCAACATTCTGGTTAGAGGAATAGTTCAGAGTTTGGTTCTGGACTTCTAAGTCGATGGCTTTCTTCTCACCATCATCGTCATGGTGGGGTACATGATGAGAAACCCGTTGCTCATCACACTGTGAACCTGCTTACATCGACAATCAAAGTTGATACTGACCAATCAGATTTGAGATTTTGCTTCAGGATTATTTCACCGACAAAGAACTACACTTTGCAGGCAGAGAGTGCACCGGACCAAATGGATTGGATTGAGAAATTACAGGTGTTATTGCCTCATTGCTAAGTTCTTAGATTCCTAAAAAGTTGTTACCGGCAAGTCCAAGGGGAAGTGGTCATCATAGGTTTACAAGTGAGAGCAGCTCCTTTGGAAGTTCAGATTTTGATCACTCTGCTGTTGAAGGAAGTGCGGCTGATAGAAGTTTTGCATCTTCACATCTGGAGCGTGCCTCCAGAAATTCAAACCAGCAAGCATGAAGGGGCATTAAATCTCAAGCAATAGTTCTTGCTGCTAACAATGATGATCCTGCAAAAATTACACAAGATATCGGATGAGCGACATGTGATGATCGACGATAGTGCCGAGTTTGTACATATGATAACAGCATCAAATTACCAAATATCACGTAAGTGCAGTAACAAGCCATGTTTTGCACAGTAAAAAAACTTAGGAAACCAGATATTTTACCTCACTACAGACAAAAGTGAAGGTTGAGTGAAAATATTTTTGAGGTCCTTTCTCTCCACACGGCCCCACCATGTTTTGAGGTTGTCCTGCCACAAAAGACAACAAATACAGCTAGCAATAAGAAATTGCAGGGTACGGTACTACGAAGCAAAGTTTTACCTCAATCCTTTAGGGATTTGGGGACATATAAAAACATGTGAGGAGACTCCAACCAAGAAAAAACCCTAGCCGCTCTCCCAATGCTTCTTCATCAACAGATTTGATGTTCACTCCACAAACCTTCCTCCATTTTTCTTCCAACAACAAATGAACTACCAAATCATCAACATCTTCAGAACAAGAACCCCATGTTCTTCAACCTCACTCAAAGTCGCTTCATCACTCGCCTTTAACAAACCCTTCTTCAGCAAACCAATCTCCACCATTTTCTCCAAATCCATCAATTATTGACCGATGACCTAACGACCAGAAACTTCAACCGTTATCCATCATCAACCTGCGAAACCCTAGCTCCACCATTAACAGCTCAGCCTTCGAACAAATAACTTCACCGAACCTTCATCCACTTCAAATTAAGCTCTTCTCTGACCTTCATTTTCAATAGTTCCCAAACCGGTTCCAATATAACCCCCACTCCAACTTCGAAATCCATTTTTTCCGCTGCCATTCTCACTGTTACGAACCACCAAACGGCCCTCCATTCAAACCCCTTTCTGAAACCCGCCGATAACCTACAAACCCCTTTCAACATCCGTAACCCTCATTTCCTCCACAGCCACCGTAGCTCCAACCCTAATCTTCAATCAACACATCAAACCAAACCTTCTGTAAAACCCAATCGCAACCCATTTCTTCTCAAACATCAACCCATTTTCACAACCCCATCCGAAAACCTTAACCATGCCTTCATTCCCCTTACCCTCAACCAACAACAAATCACAATAAACCCATTCGGAATCGAAACATAGAATGAGATGAAGAAGATGAGAGAATGAAAACGGATCCCAACCTAATTTCGAGTGGACGGAATCGAACCTCAGATTGAAATGGAGCTTGAGAAATGGGAATGAGACTTGGTGCATGAACGAAATAAGGTTGAAGTATTTTCATCCACGTTTTGATCGATGTTGTTGCCGTTTCATAGCTAGTATTTTGTTTTGGTTTTGAGAAAGGAGAGGACCTCACTGTCAGTCTTTTTTGAGTAGTGTTTTGTTTTCTGACTTTGGCATATGTTAATCGGTTTGGATTAATTGGTTCTTAAGGGTGGTTGTTGACCATGGACATTGCATCGTTGAAACCTTTTGGGTGTTTTTTTTTTTTCGTTTTTTTTATTTATTATTTTAAAAAATAAAACATTGCCTTGAGTGTGGTTTTGGGCCGAGCTGTATGTTGCCCGTAGGCTTGTTTTCTTCACCCTTCGTGTTGCCTCGTGAGGATGATGGGTTTGTGGCCCAAGTGATTCCTCTTTTCAATTTCAACCCCTTATCAATCTCAACACCTCCCCTCCTTTATCTTGTTAAAGTTTCAACATTAGAGTCCTTTTGAAAGTCTTTTTTTCTTAAATAACTTTGCTAAATCCTATTTACTTTATGAGCATACCTCCTGTTAATTATTATGATAATATTTCCAAGAGTTTTCCTTTTTTGGCAAATAATGTTGGTTATACCTTCATTTACTCTTTCACTTTCGATTTAATCCATGTTTTGGGTCGATGACGAGACCTCCGTAATTCATTACCATTCAAATTATTGATAGGTAATGTTGGATCTGAGACCACCTCTTGTCTCTCTTCATTACTTGTCCCGACTCGATTCAAAAACTTTGTCGAACAATTTTCAAAATCAAATCATCTTCGTATTGAGTTAAAAAGAGGGGATTAAGTGTAGACTTTCTTCCTCTCCGAGTGTTGGGATGCCCACTGTAGTGAGGGTGGTCTCGATGCTCGTCTGTCAATACAAAGACGCTTCCACCCCTTTTGCTCTTAAAACCTCGGTCTCAGTGCATTTTCAAACCCCTTCAATAAGGAATTGTTTTTCTTTGTATTGAATTAAAGAGAGAGGATTGGGTGTAGACCTCTTCCTCTCCGAATGTTGGGATGCCCACTGTAGTGAGGGTGGTCTCGATATTCGTCTTTCAATACGAAGACGCGACTTCTTCCATTACCTCTCCCTTCACAACTTCCTTCCACAATTTTCACACCTAAAACCTCGGTCCTGTACCGAGTGCATTTTCAAATTTCTTTTCATATAAAAACTTGAATGGTCGTGGAGTGGTTAGGCGTAGGCCTTATCCTATCCCGAGTGCTGACGTTTACCGTAGGGTTCTCTGTCGTAAAGCACTTACCATTCAAAACCAAAAACATCTTTAATAAGAGAATGAAGTTCTCTTTGCATTGAACTAAAGAGAGAGGATTGAGTGTAGTCTTCTTCCTCTCCGAGTGTCAGGATACTCACTGTAGTGTGTGTAGTCTTGATACTCGTCTTTCAATACGAAGACGCCTCGTTCACCACACCTTTTTATAACAAAAACTTTGAGATAAAGAGATGGGTACTACCCGTAGGGGTTACTATCCGAGGACCCGTCTCGCCCCCTAAAAAATCCAATCAATCAAATGTGACATCTTGCCTCGTCTGGCGAAAACCTAATCTTTCAAAAGGATATGTTACGTCCGTTCTACCGCAAACAGGCAACGCCTAAGTCTCCACGAGCGAGCAGCAAAACACCTAACTGCTGGAATGCGCACGAAAGCATCATCCACAAAAAAACATCAACACACTGTTAGCACGAACTACGTCTGCTCTGATTTCTCATACCAGATGAGAATACGTAGGCACAAGACGACGATGTCTTGGCGAGCACAATCCCCCTATCACCCGTAGTTTCCCGAACTACGTCGACTCTGACTTTCTCACATCTATTGAGAATACGTAGGCATAGGACTGCGAAGTCCTACCGAGTCCGTCCTTTCTCTTCTTCCCCCCGTTACCTCTTTTTCCTTTCTTGGTTTCTAACCCTATTTCTTTACCCTTTGGAACACTTCTTATAGCATAATGTTTAAGCAAATATAATCACACATTGACAAACAAAAGGTTCCCATCGAGTACGATGGATGCGAGGGGTGCTAATACCTTCCCCTCGCATAACCGGCTTCCGAACCCGTTCTTGGTCGCGAGACCATCTTATCCATTTCTTTCTTAAGGTTTTCTCGATATTTTCCTTTCCCCTCGTGGGATAAATAAAGTTCGGTGGCGACTCTTCTGTCTATCTTTTTCGCCTCCCCGTCGTTGCGCGATGCATTTTTCGAGTAGCGCCAGCTGGCGACTCTGCTGGGGATCACCTAGAAAGCCACGCCTATTTTGTTTGTCGCAATTGTGCTTTATTTGTTTTGCTATTTATTTTATGGTTATGTTTCTTTCTAGCTTGTTGGGTTCATTTGGTTTGGTTTGTGAAGATAAAGCTTTCTACCCGAGCTTTCGAGTATGCACTAAGTTAGAAGGTGGTTTCTTTCTGATTTGCGAGACTTAGGACTCGTTGAGTTGGGTCGAATTCCACCGCTCAGATGAGACCCCGTTGGAATAATTATGTCTTACGTGTAGTTGTAATGGCGTTCTTATCTTCAACTTGAGAGTCCGCGATTCTGAGGACCTTTTGTAGAACCTCATTCCAAAGGTTGCTAAAACATAACTCTGTGTTCATCCTTTTGAAGGGATTACCGTCTTACGAGTAGTCGTTATGATGGGAAACTTTTGAGGGTTAGTGCATGGGACTTCGTTTGAAAAGCCTTTGGAATACCCTCTTAAACCAATAGATTGCTCACCCGAGGTGAGAGGTATCTCGTTGTGCTGTCTTGCAAGAAAAACTTTGACCTTCATCCTACCCGTCTGTCAGTATGAACAGTTACAGTGGGATCCTTGTACTAGTATCGTATGGTTTCAAGGCGAAGCACTGGTCCGTCACAGTCAACAACGCAACAACGTTTGATCCCCTGTTGCATTTGCATATTCATTTGCATTTCTTTACATGCCTTGCATATTGCATCATTCTTCATTTGCATAGGGTTGCTCTATTTTGTGGACGTAATTGCTTCATGTGGTTTTCCATCCGGTTTGTTCCAGAATTGAAGATCCAGCCATTCACCAGTATTCCACCACAGGAAACCAACAGAGACGACCATGGAACAAATTCGAGAAGAACTAAGGGAAGTTTAGAGCCAGTTGGGGCAGTTTGTGGCAAAGATGCAAGCGCTGCACTTGGATCAGGATGCACTCAGAGAGGAGAATAATCAACTGAAGACTCAGATGGGCCTGATAACAGAAGTCATGAGGAATGTGTTGAGAAAGGAAGGCGATCATGTGCCCGAAGCTGCAGCAGAGATGGCCATCCCACCTTTACATGTGGAACCTCTCCCAAGGCGTGAAGTGCCTCAAAGATATCTTACACAACCTGAGGTTCCAGTATTTCCTCGCCAACAACTACTTCCTGTTTCCCGAGACAATCCTAGGATTATGAGGTATGCTCAAAGGACGAAGCAGTCCGACAGAATGTTCAATCAGATCCCTATGACTTATGCTCAGTTGTTGCAACACTTGCTTCAGCTTCAATTGGTTAAGCTTCGCACTATGACTCCGTTTACCGGCGAGCCACCACAAGGCTATGATGAAAATGCCCATTGTGATTTCCATTCTGGGGCGCCGGGGCATAATATCGAAAACTGTAAAGCTTTTAAGCACAAAGTGCAAGACTTAATCGATGCAAGAGCATTTGAGTTCATGCCGAGCAATGGTCTTATTCCAGAAGATGTGGATGTTCCTATTCTCTCCCCTGAAGTTGCATCAGGTCAGGAGCCTGTCTTGCAATCTGTGACCCTAGAGTCTCCCTGCCCGCAGCTATTGCCCGTTCCTAGGCCAAGCCTAAGAATGAAAGTTCCTGAACGAAGGGAGTCCCCGATACCTCAGACTCAGTCTCCCGATGTCTCAACTATTCAGAGTCAACGATCCTTTGGGTCTTTGCATCAGATATCTGTTCCCCGCCAGAGTCAGCAGTCATACTGTCATCAGCCGCGTCAGCACGCCCGACGAAGACCGAGGAAGCCAGAGAGACATTTCACTCAGTTGCCGTTGTCGTACAGTCAGATATTGCCAGACTTGATCACATATGGATTGATAGTGCCAAAAAACACTGATCCAGAGATTCATCCACATACGCCAGGTTCTGATGTCGACGCCCGCTGTGAGTACCATGTTGGGGCGCAAGGGCATTCAACCGAAGACTGTAAGGTGCTAAGAAGCAAGATTCAGACTCTGCTGGACTCCAACAGGTTTTCAATCACGCCTCAAGGTATTCAGATCAACAATCCTCCTTCGTCTAGTCATGTGGGTTCGGCAGCTAATGTTATGGAGGGATTCACCGAGAGCGGGTGTTCAGAAGATTATCAGGATGACTTCGACGAGCAGTTCTGAAGATGGCTGGTTCAGCAGCAAATCAAGACTCGAAAGCCCAGTTCCCTGAAGCTGGCAATCTTTTTATCATGTCATTTCTTTGCATTTGTAGTTTCTTTTCCGTTTAAATTTGAACTTATTTGCAAATCTTGTCTGTGGAACTCTGTTGTTTTCAGTTGATAATGATAATGAATTGAATATGTTTGTTTTGATTAAATCCATTCGTGTTCACTCAATGCTTTTATTGCTGTCAAACGCTTGTTAAAGCGGAATCCGGGGGAGGATGACGAAATTTAAAGACGCAAACTTCCGAATGTATGCTTTTTGAATTAAAACCATTGCTGATGATGTACAGGCATTGTTTCAAATTCCTAAACACCGGAGATATAAGGAAGATAATCCCTTGTTAACCCCTTTGAGCCTAGTAGTATGAGTTTCTTTCTGAAAACTAAAAATCCCTCCATCTTAACCTAGGGTGGGGTAGGTGTCAGTTAATTCGACTAAAACATCTGAATCACAAACGGAGCGTCCGTTCGAGGATCAATCACACCTGTATAGGTCGTACCTAAAGAACCACAGTGGTTATCCTTCACAGATAAGGAGTGAAACAGTCACAACCCCTTCAACAAGTCAGACAAGCCGGTGTCATACAATGTGTTCAAAAAAAGGGAATCAAAAGAAAGAAGAAAAAAAAGAGGAAAAAAGCCCGCTAAGTCGATAACCTGAAAACAAATGGCTTAGGAAAAATCAGGGCGTCCCGCTGGACTTCGAAATCAGAAGATATACTCGAAAGAGTCAGTCCAGGAAAAAATAGGGAATGAAATGATGAAAAACAAGTCGTGTGACTCCAGGCACCAAAGACGAAAAGCGAGTGACTGTCACTCCAAAAACTTGTGGTTTCCTGAACCATCACTCCTGTCATTAACCTTTGAAAGGTGAACGCTTGTGTTGAATTAGCTGAACATAGGATTGGAGAATATTAAGGAGAGTGGGTGGGTTAAACAGAACTTTGAGCCTTATATCCTTTCTTTCAAACCGTGAACCTGACCAAGTTACAACCTTCAAAAGTCCTAATTGAAGCAGGTTTGTTTCGAAAGCATACTTCGGTAAAGATCGCGTCGAAACTGACTCCTAAAAGGATTTTCTTACCCTATGGGTATTGATATTGACATTCTGATAAGTGATTCATTCACTATATGCCATAAACTTTTTCCGGTGAACGGACTTGGATTTCAAAACTGTCATATGCATTGCATTAATATTATCTTTTGCAAAACAAATTGTTTAACTCACGAGAAAGCATTTGACATCAGGAAAGTTTCCACAGTGGAAAGTTTGATAGATAAGATGCATAATGTTTGAATACTCTGTTGAGCGGGGGCGAGCCATATCAAATGATCATAAAAGGGAGTCAGCCATTCTAAGATGCAGTTAATCTGGGGCAATTAGGTCAAGATTTGGTAAATCTCTCGAAGTCAGCCAGGGGCATTTTTCTACAAATCAGCCAGTCAGGGGCAAATCACTTCAAGGCTGGGGCAGGCCACCCCAAGAGCCCGAAAGTCATCTGTATCCGAGAGCCAACACTTCTTCGGGGTTCGAAGCGCTGAGGCAGTTCATATCTAACCATCAGGGTACCGAAATTTCAGGTTTCCTTTCGAGGAAGGTTTCTACAAAAATCCCGCAGGCTGGGGCAAAATCGGAAACAAGGGAGGTGCATTCCTCTCCATATCTTCAGAGCTTATCAGAGTTATAGAAGCAGATTTGGGTTTATTTCCCCAGCAGTAGGGCGAGTGCAGTACTGTTATCCCCTCAGAGTCTAGGTCACTGACTCATTCCTCAAACGGAAGTATTGTTGAAGTTTACTTCTCATTTTCCCCAAGCAGAGATTGATGTTGATTCCCTCCGTATCTAATCCCCAGCCAAGTCAGCGGAGTTAATTTCCTTCCCCACAGGGTGGAACTGACCCAGAGATTGTTTATCTCCATCCCCCAGCAGAGATAGTTTGGGATAAGTTCCCAGTAAGTCTTATTCAAAATCCCTAGCAGATAGTGGATTCAATCCCCGACAGAATGAAGCTATTCCTCAGCAGTCTGCTGTGTTTCCCCAGTAGAGTTATTCTGGCTAATCATTCATAGCCGATTTTCCCGGTAGAGTGGAGTTGTTGCCTCCAGCCAAGTTGCTTGATCCCCAAAAGAGTTGTAGGCTGATAGGCCATCCGGGACGTTCTCCGCAGCAGAGTTTGATTTGGATCCCCAGCGGAGTGGTTTTGTTCTTAACGGAGCAGTTTTACCCAGAAGTTTTCTCGGAGGCCATCCACGGCTTGCATTCCCCAGCATGAGTTTATTTGCGCTAGGCGTATCTAGCTCTGACTCAACGGAGTTGGATCTTTCTCTTTAGCATTTATTTTGCTAAAGTGGTTCATTTGCATCTACATACATGCATAACATCTACCCAAATGCGAAGCATTTCCATTTCGTATGGAGCATTTCGTCATATCCAAACATATGCATGCGAAACATAAGCCAGGTCGTTACCCTTTTGTTTCAAGTGAACCTCGCAGATGATTAGTATCTTTGCCCGTGTGTTGGCTAGACCCCAGCTCATGGTGTTTCCCCAACGGATTTATTTTGTGATTATCACCAATGGATGGTCTTAATTTCGTTCGAATCTTGTTGCTCGCTTATATTTAGCGAAGGCTTGGCGGCGAGGTCAAGTGATTTGGTTCTCCAACGGCGATGTTGAGAAGTTTGTTTTGACGGCGAGGTCAAGTGATTTGGTTCTCCAACGGCGATGTTGAGAAGTTTGTTTTGACGGCGAGGTCAAGTGATTTGGTTCTCCAACGGCGATGTTGAGAAGTTTGTTTTGACGGCGAGGTCAAGTGATTTGGTTCTCAAACGGCGATGTTGAGAAGTTTGTTTTGACGGCGAGGTCAAGTGATTTGGTTCCCCAACGGCGATGTTGAGAAGTTTGTTTTGACGGCGAGGTCAAGTGATTTGGTTCTCCAACGGCGATGTTGAGAAGTTTGTTTTGACGGTGAGGTCAAGTGATTTGGTTCTCCAACGGCGATGTTGAGAAGTTTGTTTCTGGCGGCGATGTCGGATGATTTAGTTTTTCAGCGGCGATGTTGAAAGTTTGTTTCTGGCGGCGATGTCAGAGTAATTTGTTTATTCAGCGGAGAGGTTGGATGTTTGTTTCTGGCGGCGATGTCAGAGTAATTTGTTTATTCAGCGGCGAGGTTGGATGTTTGTTTCTGGCGGCGATGTCAGAGTAATTTGTTTATTCAGCGGCGAGGTTGGATGTTTGTTTCTGGCGGCGATGTCAGAGTAATTTGTTTATTCAGCGGCGAGGTTGGATGTTTGTTTCTGGCGGCGATGTCAGAGTAATTTGTTTATTCAGCGGCGAGGTTGGATGTTTGTTTCTGGCGGCGATGTTAGAGTAATTTGTTTATTCAGCGGCGAGGTTGGATGTTTGTTTCTGGCGGCGATGTCAGAGTAATTTGTTTATTCAGCGGCGAGGTTGGATGTTTGTTTCTGGCGGCGATGTCAGAGTGATTTGTTATTCAGCGGCGAGGTTGGATGTTTGTTTCTGGCGGCGATGTCAGAGTAATTTGTTTATTCAGCGGCGAGGTTGGATGTTTTGTTTCTGGCGGCGATGTCAGAGTGATTTGTTATTCAGCGGCGAGGTTGGATGTTTGTTCCTGGCGGCGATGTCAGAGTGATTTGTTTGTTCAGCGGCGAGGTTGGATGTTTGTTTTGACGATGATGTCGGAGGATCGTATCTTTGGATTCAATATCTGTTTGTATTTAACAAAGGACTGACGGCGAGGTCAGAAGATTATTTTGAAGAGCTGACGGCGAAGTCAGGGGCTTTACCAAAGTCCTGTGAAAAATTGACGGCGAAGTCAGAAAATATTGAAGACCGACGATAAAGTCAGTTGATTTATAATTTTGACGCTGAGATCTGACAGCAAGGTTAGATGCTGTTAAAGGAGCTGACGGCGAGGTCAGACGTTCTACTTAATATGGGTGTCTGGCGGCGATGTCAGAAGTTCGTATCGCGGTTGTCAAATTTCCGGGTCCTTGGGTATTCAACCGTCTTTTACCTTGAATGTCTGAAAGTCGCTTACCTTTCATCCCTTCAGGTCTAAGTCGCTTGAATAGGGGCAGCTGTTGTACCCCAAAATTTGCCCTACCTTTTCTCCATTTGGTTTATGTTTCATTTCATTGCATTAGCATATCACATTGCATGTCATACCCCAATTTGTCCTACCTTTGAGATTTCCTTATACCAAGTGGTTATGTGGATTTGAAACTTTTCTGTGCATTCAATTCTAAGGCATGACTTAATTTCAAGTTGAAGTCATGATACAAGATTATATTGAAATTCGCTTCAGATAGCTCATGGCATGATTAGTATGTGTTTAAAGGAGTGTTTAGTTTGTTTACAAAACCACGGTTCTTAGACGTGCTTCCAGGAGCGATTTTATCAATGAGGGTGTTTATATCTTAAAGTGTATTTGTGAGCTCACGTGGAAGTTCTGGCCGATAACAGATGATTCCCAAGAGGCCATCAATTTGTGTTCAAACATGGGGGTTCAATTTGAATTGAAAAATAAACAAACTCAAATCTTGCATCAAAATATCTAATTATAATTGGTGGCTTTGCGAAGTTTAGGATATGATTATCTTTAAGACATACTTAAGGTGGTTTTGAAGATTTAGAGATATCTTAAGGATACAGTCATATGTTTTTCTCCTTTGTATTGATTCCAAGGACTTTAAGCCAAAATGATGTCATAATGTCACGCTGAAACATGACCAGGCCTTGGATAGTTTGCCTCAGGACTTAGTCCAAGTTCTATTATGAACTTTTGTTGAATAGTTTTTGTATAGAAAATCATTGATTACAAATAATATACAAGTTTGAGTTTACAAACAGGAAAAAGTACATTCAAATTCAATACTTGAAGTTAGTATTACAAGTTGTGTCAAAAGAGTAAAATCTGTTAAATTTTGAATCTGTTTGGGATTTCTTTCAAAACTTTCGAAGGTCTTCATCGTTAAGTTGCCTTCATTTCTCCCTAATCCGCATCGACTTATATCCGCGGTTGCTACAAGCCTTCAACAATAGCCTTCCCACAACAGCACATTACCGCAATGCAGTGGCATAAACCGAATTCAACCTGCAACAAATGCCTCCTTATTATGCAGCAAAAGAAGAATAACCCAAAGCAACACAAATCAGTTTGTTGAGGAAGAATAATGGAAGGAGGAGGAGGAGCTCCGGCAGGTGACACGGTGATGGAAGATGCAGCGCCGGCGCAACAGCAAGAGCCACAGCAGCAGGTGACGATGGGGATCGAGAATATTCCGGCAAACACAGCGGCACCAAAGTCATTATATCAGTAAGAATCAAAATCCAACCAAGACAGAATTAGTATCATGATAAACACATCATGCCAAAAGGAAATAATTAGCTAAAATGAGAATGTGTTGGAATTCATGGCATACTGTAACGGCAGAAAACCATTCACAACCTGAACTCATAAGTTGTTACTCTCTCTTGCATAAAACCAATGCAAACAACCACCTTCATGCATGTACCTGCATAAAAAGGGAAGCAAACAGAATGCTGCAGCACAACAAACCGTTATACCCTCCTCCAGATATTGGAAATGGACAGCCACCGGTTTCCAGATGCGTAGAAGATAAACAAGATAATCTTCCTCCAGATAAACAATGCAGTACTAGTTTATCCTTAAATAGAGCAGGAAATGGGAGTTATCATGCAACTCTACCTATCAAATTGAAAACAGAACCTACTGACCGGACCGAATCCAGATCTAGTAGTGACCATGGTCACACCACTCCAAGTTTTTCTTTGGACGGAATTGAGCAGAAAAGAAGATGTCACAATATAGAAAAGTTCCATAGACCTGCATTTGATTGTAATAGACATGCTTTTGTAGTCAAGCAAGAACCCGAGCTTCAGTTAAATTTGGCTTCCAACACCAAGGCTTCACGCGATGGGCTTCACGCGGAAAACTCGCCATCTCATTTTTTTTGCACTCACCAACAAGTCCTGTACAAACCACGCACCACTGCTACACCCCTCAACAGACCAAACCCTGCTAAATAAAAAAAAACAAATCTGTATCAGTCGCAATCAGTTCCACGTCAACCTGCGGAGTTTCGTAAATGACAAATAAAACCGCAGCATTCGTGTAATCGCCAATTTGCGAAACGCAGTAAAAAGGGGACCCCACAACTTGAGTCATGCCCTGTAAATTCTTGCACAAAATTCCATTAACTCCACCATCATGAACAGCACACTCCTAACAGTCTCAGAACCGCAGAACCGTTACCTTGTACATATGGCCGTACACTCACCTGCAAAAGAGAAAGGTCCAAATTACGAGCAAGCAGCTCTCAATGAAAGAATGCTATATTACTACCATAAACAAATCAGCAAATCATCTGGCTCTAGCAGTCAACATTCTGGTCAGAGGAATAGTTCAGAGTTTGGTTCTGGACTTCTAAGTCGATGGCTTTCTTCTCACCATCATCGTCATGGTGGGGTACATGATGAGAAACCCGTTGCTCATCACACTGTGAACCTGCTTACATCGACAATCAAAGTTGATACTGACCAATCAGATTTGAGATTTTGCTTCAGGATTATTTCACCGACAAAGAACTACACTTTGCAGGCAGAGAGTGCACCGGACCAAATGGATTGGATTGAGAAATTACAGGTGTTATTGCCTCATTGCTAAGTTCTTAGATTCCTAAAAAGTTGTTACCGGCAAGTCCAAGGGGAAGTGGTCATCATAGGTTTACAAGTGAGAGCAGCTCCTTTGGAAGTTCAGATTTTGATCACTCTGCTGTTGAAGGAAGTGCGGCTGATAGAAGTTTTGCATCTTCACATCTGGAGCGTGCCTCCAGAAATTCAAACCAGCAAGCATGAAGGGGCATTAAATCTCAAGCAATAGTTCTTGCTGCTAACAATGATGATCCTGCAAAAATTACACAAGATATCGGATGAGCGACATGTGATGATCGACGATAGTGCCGAGTTTGTACATATGATAACAGCATCAAATTACCAAATATCACGTAAGTGCAGTAACAAGCCATATTTTGCACAGTAAAAAAACTTAGGAAACCAGATATTTTACCTCACTACAGACAAAAGTGAAGGTTGAGTGAAAATATTTTTGAGGTCCTTTCTCTCCACACGGCCCCACCATGTTTTGAGGTTGTCCTGCCACAAAAGACAACAAATACAGCTAGCAATAAGAAATTGCAGGGTACGGTACTACGAAGCAAAGTTTTACCTCAATCCTTTAGGGATTTGGGGACATATAAAAACATGTGAGGAGACTCCAACCAAGAAAAAACCCTAGCCGCTCTCCCAATGCTTCTTCATCAACAGATTTGATGTTCACTCCACAAACCTTCCTCCATTTTTCTTCCAACAACAAATGAACTACCAAATCATCAACATCTTTAGAACAAGAACCCCATGTTCTTCAACCTCACTCAAAGTCGCTTCATCACTCGCCTTTAACAAACCCTTCTTCAGCAAACCAATCTCCACCATTTTCTCCAAATCCATCAATTATTGACCGATGACCTAACGACCAGAAACTTCAACCGTTATCCATCATCAACCTGCGAAACCCTAGCTCCACCATTAACAGCTCAGCCTTCGAACAAATAACTTCACCGAACCTTCATCCACTTCAAATTAAGCTCTTCTCTGACCTTCATTTTCAATAGTTCCCAAACCGGTTCCAATATAACCCCCACTCCAACTTCGAAATCCATTTTTTCCGCTGCCATTCTCACTGTTACGAACCACCAAACGGCCCTCCATTCAAACCCCTTTCTGAAACCCGCCGATAACCTACAAACCCCTTTCAACATCCATAACCCTCATTTCCTCCACAGCCACCGTAGCTCCAACCCTAATCTTCAATCAACACATCAAACCAAACCTTCTGTAAAACCCAATCGCAACCCATTTCTTCTCAAACATCAACCCATTTTCACAACCCCATCCGAAAACCTTAACCATGCCTTCATTCCCCTTACCCTCAACCAACAACAAATCACAATAAACCCATTCGGAATCGAAACATAGAATGAGATGAAGAAGATGAGAGAATGAAAACGGATCCCAACCTAATTTCGAGTGGACGGAATCGAACCTCAGATTGAAATGGAGCTTGAGAAATGGGAATGAGACTTGGTGCATGAACGAAATAAGGTTGAAGTATTTTCATCCACGTTTTGATCGATGTTGTTGCCGTTTCATAGCTAGTATTTTGTTTTGGTTTTGAGAAAGGAGAGGACCTCACTGTCAGTCTTTTTTGAGTAGTGTTTTGTTTTCTGACTTTGGCATATGTTAATCGGTTTGGATTAATTGGTTCTTAAGGGTGGTTGTTGACCATGGACATTGCATCGTTGAAACCTTTTGGGTGTTTTTTTTTTTTCGTTTTTTTTATTTATTATTTTAAAAAATAAAACATTGCCTTGAGTGTGGTTTTGGGCCGAGCTGTATGTTGCCCGTAGGCTTGTTTTCTTCACCCTTCGTGTTGCCTCGTGAGGATGATGGGTTTGTGGCCCAAGTGATTCCTCTTTTCAATTTCAACCCCTTATCAATCTCAACACCTCCCCTCCTTTATCTTGTTAAAGTTTCAACATTAGAGTCCTTTTGAAAGTCTTTTTTTCTTAAATAACTTTGCTAAATCCTATTTACTTTATGAGCATACCTCCTGTTAATTATTATGATAATATTTCCAAGAGTTTTCCTTTTTTGGCAAATAATGTTGGTTATACCTTCATTTACTCTTTCACTTTCGATTTAATCCATGTTTTGGGTCGATGACGAGACCTCCGTAATTCATTACCATTCAAATTATTGATAGGTAATGTTGGATCTGAGACCACCTCTTGTCTCTCTTCATTACTTGTCCCGACTCGATTCAAAAACTTTGTCGAACAATTTTCAAAATCAAATCATCTTCGTATTGAGTTAAAAAGAGGGGATTAAGTGTAGACTTTCTTCCTCTCCGAGTGTTGGGATGCCCACTGTAGTGAGGGTGGTCTCGATGCTCGTCTGTCAATACAAAGACGCTTCCACCCCTTTTGCTCTTAAAACCTCGGTCTCAGTGCATTT
Source organism: Lathyrus sativus (assembly GCA_963859935.3). Taxonomy (NCBI): domain Eukaryota; kingdom Viridiplantae; phylum Streptophyta; class Magnoliopsida; order Fabales; family Fabaceae; genus Lathyrus; species Lathyrus sativus. The sequence goes on along the minus strand of OZ012741.1, from coordinate 184,481,155 downwards.
TCAAACCCCTTCAATAAGGAATTGTTTTTCTTTGTATTGAATTAAAGAGAGAGGATTGGGTGTAGACCTCTTCCTCTCCGAATGTTGGGATGCCCACTGTAGTGAGGGTGGTCTCGATATTCGTCTTTCAATACGAAGACGCGACTTCTTCCATTACCTCTCCCTTCACAACTTCCTTCCACAATTTTCACACCTAAAACCTCGGTCCTGTACCGAGTGCATTTTCAAATTTCTTTTCATATAAAAACTTGAATGGTCGTGGAGTGGTTAGGCGTAGGCCTTCTCCTATCCCGAGTGCTGACGTTTACCATAGGGTTCTCTGTTGTAAAGCACTTACCATTCAAAACCAAAAACATCTTTAATAAGAGAATGAAGTTCTCTTTGCATTGAACTAAAGAGAGAGGATTGAGTGTAGTCTTCTTCCTCTCCGAGTGTCAGGATACTCACTGTAGTGTGTGTGGTCTTGATACTCGTCTTTCAATACGAAGACGCCTCGTTCGCCACACCTTTTTATAACAAAAACTTTGAGATAAAGAGTTGGGTACTACCCGTAGGGGTTACTATCCGAGGACCCGTCTCGCCCCCTAAAAAATCCAATCAATCAAATGTGACATCTTGCCTCGTCTGGCGAAAACCTAATCTTTCAAAAGGATATGTTACGTCCATTCTACCGCAAACAGGCAACGCCTAAGTCTCCACGAGCGAGCAGCAAAACACCTAACTGCTGGAATGTGCACGAAAGCATCATCCCGTAGTTTCCCGAACTACGTCGACTCTGACTTTCTCACATCTATTGAGAATACGTAGGCATAGGACTGCGAAGTCCTACCGAGTCCGTCCTTTCTCTTCTTCCCCCCGTTACCTCTTTTTCCTTTCTTGGTTTCTAACCCTATTTCTTTACCCTTTGGAACACTTCTTATAGCATAATGTTTAAGCAAATATAATCACACATCGACAAACAAAAGGTTCCCATCGAGTACGATGGATGCGAGGGGTGCTAATACCTTCCCCTCGCATAACCGGCTTCCGAACCCGTTCTTGGTCGCGAGACCATCTTATCCATTTCTTTCTTAAGGTTTTCTCGATATTTTCCTTTCCCCTCGTGGGATAAATAAAGTTCGGTGGCGACTCTTCTGTCTATCTTTTTCGCCTCCCCGTCGTTGCGCGATGCATTTTTCGAGTAGCGACAAGATGACAATCACATCTTGAGCTAAACTGCCTTGAAGATAGGGGTCAAACTAGGGGATTTTACACTGTCAAGCCTTAGAAACCCTAGCTTGAAACATCTCAAACCCTTCAATCATGATGAGTTGACCTTGGAATCATCCTTATAGCATCTCAATGCATCAATCCATGATCACATGGCTCTTGAATTAGGTCTCAACCGTATTCAAAGCATCAGTTGACCTAGGGTTGACCCAGTCAAACCCTAATTACACCACTCATGGCTGGGTCTTCTTAAACTTGCACCATGACCTGTCTAGGCTTCATGATGGCTTTCAAGACATCTCATAAGCTCTCTCAAGGCTTCAAGTCCACATTCTTAGCTTCAGAATCATCTGAGGAGCTCCCCACAACCTTCAAGTTAGGAGGCACACAACCTTGGCTTCAACCACTATCTCTGAGGATCTTTTCACTTCTCTGACAAGGATATCAACCCTTGAACACTTGAATAACCTTCTTGGCTAGCTTCATGGTCCTGCATAACCCTTAATCTCCTGCATACATGTCAATGAAATGCAAATGATAATGCTAATGTAAATGAAATGAAACACAAGCTAGGTAAAGAAATGTTGGTCAAATTTTGGGGTGCAACAACTAGATTCAAGCTTTCCCCTTCTAGAATGGCACTAACTCCTGCCGGTCCGTGATTCGGCATGGGACTTTTCACAATGTTGGGCGCTTCATGCGAGAAGTTTATGGCTTTACTGTCAATCAAATCTTGTAGCTTGTGCTTAAAAGCCTTACAATCGTCAATGCTGTGCCCGGGTGCCCCCGAGTGGAATCCGCAACGGGCATTTGCATCATAGCCAGGGGGTGGTTGGCCTGTCAGAGGGGCCAAGGTTCTCTTCTGGATTAACTGCAGTTGTAGTAACGTCTGAAGCATATGGGAGTACGGCATTGGCGGCGTATCGAATACTCTATTTGCTCCCCTCGAATTTTGGTACTTCCTGTAGCCCTGTTGATTCTGCTGCTGTTGTGGTTGTTGTTGTTGTGATGGTATCGGAATGATAACACTTGCAGCCTGATGATGATGACACTGATCTTGATATCTACCTCTGCCTCTACCCCGAGAGCTTGATACAGAATTAGCGTCGCCTTCACGCTTCTTATTTCCGAACACTTTCTTTCCTCCACCTGACGAAGGTACTTCTACGGCCTGAATTTTCCCAATCTTGATGTCGTTTTCTATACGCTCACCAGTGATGACAAGGTCAGAGAAACTCCTGGACATACAGTTGACGAGCTTTTCATAGTACATCCCAGATAACATCGATACAAACAAGTCAATCAACTCTCTCTCTACCATTGGGGGTTGCACTCTGGCTGCAAGCTCACGCCACCTCTGGGCGTACTCTTTGAAAGATTCCCCGCTATTCTGGACGACATTCTGAAGCTGGACCCTGTTGGGAGCAAGGTCACTATTGTATTGGTAATGCTTCACGAATGCTTCAGCCAAACCCTTCCAACTGCGAACCTGAGAGGGTTCCAAACCCATATACCATTCGAGCGACGACCCTGACAGGCTATCCTGGAAAAAGTGCATGAGCATCTTCTCATCATTTGAATAGGCTGACATTTTTCTGTAGTATGAACGTATGTGCACCTTTGGGCAAGTGACACCTTTGTATTTATCGAAGGTAGGAACTTTGAACTTGTACGGTACTCGTAAATCAGGGATCAGCCCTAAATTGGCCATGTCGAGCCCCATGGAGTCCTGATTTGTTATGTTCCTCATCTGTTCCTCCAGCATTCTAAATCTACAATCAGCTTCAGCAGGCAACTCAGCGCCTACATCCCTCATAAAGAACACGTCGTCCTGATGATCTTCATTCCATCGTTGGTCCCTATTGCCATACTCAGCATAGGCACCCTCCGGACCATAGACGTTTCGATTGACGGTGTAACCATACCCAACGTTACCAAGACCATGGTTAGCAGCACCAGGTCTAAACCCAGCATTATGAGTACCATTACCACAACCCAAGTTAACAGTATTACCAAGACCTGCGTTACCAGCATTACCCAAACCTGCATTACCAGCAGCATTACCCAGACCAGCGTGGCGGACGCCAACATCACTACCATTCCCGAACCCTACAGCAGTTGGGGTGCATCCGGTAGGCACAACAGTGGCGTTAGGAATTTCTGTATCGTTGCGGGGAGTATTAGCAGCAGTACCTCCGTGAAGAACTCCATTAAGATCAACCCTAGCTACCAGGGGCTGGACCATTATTCTCAGTTGCTCCTGTCCTTGAGCCATACCCTGCATGACTTCCATGAGCTGAGTCATGCGCTCCCTCATCTCTTGCATCTCGGTCTGAACGTGATCCATGGCTTTCTTGAGATTGTTTCTAGTAGGATACCGGTGAAGTCTCTGGTCAGCAATCCTGAAACAACTCTGAAAAGACAACAGAACATAAGAACGAGGCTTAAGAAGGTACCTGCAAAAACAAAGAAAAATATGCAAAATGCTAACAATGTATATATGCATATGGAATATTTCCCTTGATTCTAGTTTCGGGTGAAACACATGACAATGGAAACCCCTCAGACAACAATAGTAAAAACTCCTCATATACAGATGGAAGACCACATAGGTAGTTACAAGCACAAGTATCTGAGCACGAATGACGGCAAGCGAGATAGCTAGAATCAAAGGGAATATGCATCTGCAATGTTAATGCAATGTCATGTAATTAATGCAGATGAGAAATGCAAAAATGCAAGGATGCTATAGGGGATCAAGGTAGCTGTGTTGTGCTGTAGCAATAATAATCAGAAGCTGATTGTGCTGTAGCTTGAGAATAACCAGAGCTTCACCTTTGCATAACATATATCACTGCATGACATAGATCACTGATACTGAAGACCTCTGATATCAAACCCAAAAGTTCACACTGTAGAGAAAACCGGGTGATCTGGAGCTATGGTTTCCTGCATGACCCAATCCCTCTCACATGTATGGACTTAATTCGCCGACGAGGTATGGAATCCTATGCGGTCATCAGCGTCATAGACTTTCAAGAGCGATGATACGATACCCAGAAGGTGTGGCATCATCATCTCTTGAAGCGGCCTCACTTAGCTGAATCCCAAATGATCGGTCCCCAGAGTCGACAATCCTCCAAACCAACAACCCCTCAAGCCCAAAGGGCTGGAAAAGAAGTCAATCGGGAGAATCTCGTCTGAGCGTGGATTTTGTGAGACACTAGTACATGCAAAGCATGCACGCGCCCACTACTTTCCACAACTAATGCTAGGCACACTCAAGCCTGGGTCTGGCTTCTCACTCATCACAATCAATCCCCTCCCACAATAGCATAATAAGGATATAATATAATGCTGAAAATAAACTGCGGGAAAATAAAATGCGGGAAAGTAAAGCTAAGGTACAACAGGTATGTACAAAACCCAAAAGATAAACAAACAAGCGCTAGGACTGACTCGCCTAGGGGATGGGAAACAGTCTCAGCGTAGGGGATGGGAAAAGTCCCCAGCTGCCATTAGTCCCCAGCAGAGTCTCCAGCTGTCGCTACTGCAAAAATCGGCGCCGGCTATGACAGAAGAGTCGCCACCGTGCGTTATTTATCCCAAAGGAGGGAAAGGAAACGCTCAGAGAAAACCTAACGAAAAGAGGGAAAAGGAATGGTCATCGCAACCATTGTCTGGGTTCGGGAGTCGGTTACGCAAGGGGAAGGTATTAGCACCCCTCACGTCCGTCGTACTCGACGGGATCCACGCTTGTTGTTTATCTAAAAGGGTTTGATTAATACTATCTAGCTAAAGGCTTAAGGACAAAACAAAAGAAAAGTGACTCGGCAAAGTATCGCACTTTATGCCTACGTATTCCCGTCTGGAACGAGAAATCAGAGTCAAGGTAGTTCGCCTAACTACGACCTAAGAAAAGGGGAAAGTTTGCTCGCCAAGATATCGCATCTTGTGCCTACGTACTTTCATATGGTATGAAAGATCAGAGCAGCCGTAGTTCGGCCTACTACGGGGAGACTAGTTTAATCCTAACGTTATCATGCCAAGTTCGTCCTAAGGTTGAAGTTTGAAAAGGGGAAGACTACCCTAATGTTGTCATACATGGTTGCAAAGCCTAATGTCTACCACATTCTACCTTGAACAAGGAAGAATGGAGATCCTAAGGGAAAGGCAAAGGAAGCAACGAAAAACAGATGAAATAAACAACATACATGAAATGCAGATTCATAACAGTAAACATGGAATGCAAGTGAGGGAGGCAGGTCATCTCAACCTCAAGCCCATAATGAATGGAAGGTGGCCTATGCTAAACATGAAATCTTGGCCACAAGTGATTATAAAGTGATACGAGGCAATAAAACCTACGAATGACGTACGCATACCACAATTTGGAATCTTAACGCGCTATCATGGAAATATGGAACCTAATGGGCAATTATGTATGATAAAACCAGCCAATCAATGATCTACACATCCTATATAATGTCTATAATAAGCAATAGGAACCCTAGCGTTCATCACACAAACAAAATTGAGGCCGTTGGAGCCAAAATAAAACCGAAGTCCGTTCGAAAGTCCAAATTACAAGTCCGAATACAAAAATACAAGAAAAATAGCAAAGGATGCTAAAAAAATTCAAATAAAAATCTTCAATGCCTTACATCAAGCCACAAACCAGGGGTGAGAGATACAACAAAAATATCCAAATAGAAATGGTCATATAAGATGAAAACATTGCAAGATATCTCATGTATACCAAAGGAAAAGTTAAAATGGAGCATGTTAAAGAAAGCATCCAAAACCAATTAAAATGGTACGATAAATTTCCCACAAAAATATGTCACAATACCTCAACATATGTATGAGATCCCTGCAAAAGGATTGGCATTTAAATTGTGTTTTGATAGGTCAAATAAAATTCACAACATGATAACACCAGCATTGCTATTTTTTTGACAACTAAAATGTAAAAAAATCTAATAAAATTACGAAAAATGGGAAAAATATAATTCCAGCTCTATGAAATTATAGACGTCTTGAAGATTATGCAGAAAAAAATGGGGATCAAAAAGATAAATTTTCCTATTTTTTATGATATTTAGAAGTCAGCATATAAAACAGAAAAATAAAAGAACATGGAATAGCACATGAACACATGAGAAAACAAGAGAAATAGTGAGAATAAATAAAAGTGGCAGGGGGAGGGATCGAACCCACGTTCTCCCAGCCCCCTGCGTGACCAAAACGACTGTGTTTAGGTCGTGACACGTGGCATAGCGCGTGATGCTTGGATGTGGGGACTAAGTCTTCATTTTTTGGATGATCCAAGGGTGGCTGTGTCATCTTCTTCCTTTGAATGAAAAAAATGAGGGAAAATGCAGCAAGCTTTGAACATGGCGGCTGGAGGTGAGTGTTCTTGGCCGGAAAACTTTGAATGCTTCTATTTCCTTCGTTTCTTGTCCAAATCCAATGATTTTTAGATGAATCTTGTGGGATTTTTCGAGAGGAATCCAAATATACCATTATTTTCCCTTGAAATGGCCTCTAACTCAAATACCGTATATGAATCTCAAACTTTCAAGAACACCAAATTGTCATAAAAACCATCTTTTTTGTACTAGAATCCATGTAGGAGACGAGAGCAATGTAATGCAACGACAATAATGCGAGAAAGACTCTTAAATCATGAGTTATGTTGAATTCTTTATACCTTTGAAAAATGAATTATGGAGCTTTAATGGAGCACGAATTTCCTTGGAAAATTATGTAGAAACCTTCAATAATTCTTGATAGAGGTATTAGGATCAAAGAAATGGCTTGAAACGAAGTGGAAAACGGAATTCGATTTTGACATGAACACCACTTTTTCCAATTACTATAAGCTTGTTCTTGCTCCAATTCTCTCCAAAAAAATGAGGAATCAAGTATATGAATATTATGGAATTGATTGGCAATGAGAAAAGATCAAAAAATGGAGAGAAAAAAAAGGATTGAAAAAAAAAGGAAATTCAAATATGTGAAAGTGTGGAAAAATGGAAAAAATGATGGAAGAAAAATGATCATGGAAGAGAATTTTTGCCTTGATCTTTGGTTTTTATATTCCTTGCATCATAAGGAAGGTTTAAGGCCTATAATAGTCCTTTGTTTCTAAGCCCAAGCCCAAGATCCATTATGCTACTTAGTTGTGAAGAAAACTTGGAATAGGTAATGATAAAAGCTCCAAATGAAAAAAGTAATATTGCCATTATTCTTAAAACATGATTTCCACTCAAAATAAGCACAAATATGGATTGGTTTGGTTAAATTTTGACAAAATACCCAACTACGCCATTTCACATGTTTTCACCAAAGTGACTTTCATCAACCTTCAACCATGAGCTAACCCATTAAAACCTTGAGGTTTAGTTGACCCAATGACGCCATTTGGAGCACCTTTCACATTGGAAAAAAGTCCATTTGAGTTATGCAAAGTATTGAACTTGACCTGTAATTTTATGACCTGTAATCATAGTTTTCCAACTCATTGATAATCTTCAGTTGGCCTCTAAGTCAGGGGATGAACCCCACACAAGCATCTGAACTTCTCAAGGGCATGAACCTTTTCCTGGTGACTTTAGTGACTCCTCAAGCTCGAATAAAACCTCTAGATAGGCCTCTCTTGATGTATATCACGCTTGATCCCCTGCATAAATGCTAATGCAAAGCTATGATAATGCTATGACGATGTTATGATGATGTTATGCTAATGCAAAAACAAGAAGGAAAAGGTTGGGCAAATTTTGGGGTGCAACAACGATGATACTTCACCATTTTTGGTTTGGCATCATGGTCAATCAAGGAGGTCTCAACTGACTTCTCAATGAACAGTCTCCAAAGTCGTTAGCTTTCTAATTCAACACCCCCTCAACTGCCTTAAATGCGCATGATAGGGTATCTCCAAAGAAAACCTTGTCTGGACATGAATTTCGTGCGAACTCTTGTGTGACTAAATGCCACACAAGTCCATACTACTCTCCACATTAATCTTATGTGTATACTCAAGCCTGGTTATTGGGCTTATCTCTCATGGAACAACCCACCCAACAACACAACAACAACAACATAATATAATATGCAACAGTAAAATGGAAATGCAAAAATATACAACAAATAATGTACATAAAAGAAAATAACTGCATAAAAGTAAACACCCAAAGACAGAAACAGACAAGTTCTAGGATTGACTCGTATAGGGAACCAGAGTCCCCAGCTGTCGCAACTGTGAAAATCACCAGGCGGAAAAATAAAAGAGTCACCACCGAACATTATTTATCCCAACGAGAGGGAAAGGAAAAGATCGAAAAAAAAAACTGAAGAACGGGAAAAGACAAGGTCATCACAACCAAATCTTGGGTTCGGGAGTGGGTTACGCAAGGGGAAGGTATGCGCACCCCTCACGCCCGTTGTACTCAACAGGATCCATGCTTGTTATCTAATCAAAGAGTGAGTTATCTAAACGCTACTACTATACAGAAGTAGGAAACAAAGAAAAGAAAGAGACTCAATAGGAAATCACCATCCTATGCCTACGTATTCCCTCACACAATGGGAAAGTAAGAGTAAATGTAGTTTGGGAAACTAAGGGTGATCGGGGAATGTTGCTTGCCAAGACATCGTCGTCTTGTGCCAACGTACCCTCATCTGGTATGAGAAATCAAAACAAATGTAGTTCGGGTAACTACGAAACCACAGGTTAGTGTCATGCCCCAAATTTTGACCCCTAGATTCCATTATCATTCTAGGAGCATTAATTATTGTTTCCTAATCCTAACCTTGTTCAAGTTTATTATTGCTGAGGTTCATCTGAATTAGGGTTTTACACCTGTAGAATCAAGAGGATTATTGCTTGATCAGTCAAGGTTTTGGATTGATCATCATCAAATTAAGTCCCCATACATTCAAGAAGATTATATTCAACAAGAATCGAGTGTTAATTCATATCACTACAAGACAATTGAAGCCCAATTTCATTTGACCCAAAATTAGGTTTTTGTTAGGGAAAGTCAACTGTGCCTTTGACTTTTAGTCCAAGCAATATCCCAAACCTTGGGACATGATTCAACATGATCATATACATCATTGAATCCAACCTATGATGTTTGAGAAGTCTTAAGATACAAATTTATTGAAGATCACACAGTTGAATTCATCTAATTCAAAATTCATCTAACAAAGTAAACTATTTGACTTTTAGGGTTTTTGGTTGAAATTGAAGCTTCCAAGCCAAATTTCATCAAAATATGTTTAATCAATGAGTTTGATCAAGAACGAATCAAAATTTGATAGGTTTCTTGCAAAAGAAGAAAACTTGGATAAACTTGAAATTTTTCTAAGTGTGGAAAAACCCTAATTTTGGTGCCAACTTTGGAAGGTCATAACTTCCAATCCACACATCCATTTCGTGAGTTGCAAATATCAATTTTTAGATCTCCTCGTGTTCTACAAAAGTGTCCTGAGAAAAAGATGCTTATATTTTGAGTTATGAAGCTTTAAAATTTGGAAGAATTTCAAAACACTTAGAAAATTTTCAAGATAGCTCTGTTACTCCAATTTTCAACCAACTTCAAGGTCAATTTACATCAAGATCCCTTTGGATTCAAGACTTTCACCAAACATGAAAGTTGTAGGGCATGTTTATGGATTTCCAAAAAGTACAAGAACTCCTTCATAGCATTTGTGAGCTAGGATTTTCGAAGAGAAGAAGTTGGAGTCCAAAACTTAATTTCTAGGTCATGACCTCATGGATTAACTCTAGCAAAATCATTCAAATCCCCAAGATTTCATGTGGCAGACCCTATTACTTGCTAATGTGGCTTAAATAAAATAAGTACACATGCTTTTGGTGCATTATCCAATAGGTTGAAGCTTGATTTCAAAGATCTTTCCATTTTTGGCATAAAGGCATGACTTCCATTTTGATAAAGGTAACTTTATGCATAAAGCCAAATTCTTGAGCCTCCAACCTATCCTCTCTGCACTCAAACACTTTCAGAGTCAAAAGCAATATCTCAACCACTCAAGATCTCATTGTACTTTGCCTTGAAACCATGGAGAACCACAAAACACCAAGTTGGAATCCGACCAAACTAGCCAAATCAAGTGAACCTTCCAATCTGTTATGCTACAAGACACTAACCTCAAATATTTCCCTAGAATTCCATAATGCTTCAAAAAGAAGAGAAAAAACCAGAAAAAAACACCCTTAAACCTCCAAAGATCAGCATCTTGCAAACCAAACACCACTTGAACCAAAAACCTCCACTTCATACAAATCACTCCATCTGCATTTCCATACCTCAAACCACTAAACCAATTTCCCTAACACATCACAAAACACATTATAAGGGTGTTCAAACACTCACATCCATCAAAAGACTAAAATACCAGAAAGTCAACCTCCAAACCACAAAATTGTTGACTTTCTGCATTTTCTATACCAAAGTTAAATTCTGACCTTTTCCAAATCATTTGATCCTTCAAAGTTAATCCTCAAACATGTCTTAAACTTTCCTCAGCACCAAAACCTGACTGTAACCCCATTTGGTTAAAGTTCAAAATCTCAAATTTCCATTTTTTGCAAGAAGGAGGTACTTTTTGTTCCAGTGGTTTTCTCTTGAGTCCAAGCATTCAAAAAGTTTCTTGGAGGTATATTGGAGGTGTACAAAGCATCAAAGCATTTATGTACTACCTATTGTGGAATTTTCAAGTTTGCTCCAAGAGGTAAGTTTCCTCAAACTTGGAACTTTGCAAATCATGCTTTCTTTTGATGTACATTGATCATGAAGTTGTTTGAAATGTCATATGTGATATGTTTGAACTGTTAGTTGATGATATCCATAATGGTATGAGACTGTGATATATAAATTTCAAGTTTGTGCTATTTTTAGGTTTCACTATTGTTTTTTTAAAATAGAGACATTATTATTAAAAACCATTGGTACCATTGTGATCCTTGTGAAATTTCAAGCAAGTTTGGTCTTTGAATCATCCATTTTCATGGAATATTGAGGAAGATATGGTTGGTTTTGCAAACTGGTTTTGGGAAGTTAACGTTTGGCCATGGCGCCTTGGTAAGGTTTCAGGTTATTTGAAGGCCTATGTTTTAATTGAGGGAGTTGATACAATGGATGTATCACCACCCCAATGGTTTAACATGCGCGCTTTAGTACATTCTTGCCTTGCCTGTCCCGAGTTCGATCCCGCTGATCAACCTTTTTTTACTATTTTCCCCATTATTTAAAGATGATTACATATATTATCTCGATTGTATCATTGTTTCACAATGCACGTATAGTTCATCTAGATAATGTTTTGAGCCAATAACCTTGAGTGTCTGGGTTCAAACCCCATTGAGTGCATCCCCTTATTTTTAATGCCTTATTTTTATGTTTTTCTTCACAAATTGAATTGGTGATAACTTCTTTGATTTTTATCATGTTGATCCCATTATTTTTGCTAAATTCTCATGAGAATGTCTATTTTTTGTATATGTCAAGAAATATAAAAAAAGAATTATTTATTTGGTACTTGTGAATGTTCAAAGTTTGGTGACTTTTTAGGGTTTCTTAGGCTTTCTCTTGATATTTCTGTTTGATTCCTTTGATTCTCTTTGCTTGTATGCACCCAATGAACTTTGTATGAACCTCACTTGATGTGAGAATTTGTATACCCTTGTTGTTACATGATGGTTATCACTTTTTCAAGTTCATTTTCACATATGAATGTATGTTTGAATATCATAAAATGATTAGAGTGTGTATATGCTTAATGTCTTTCATACCTTACCTTGAGTTTTATTATATACTTGTTGTTTTACTTTGAAACATGTTTGGTATGCATGAATCTTCTTTGAGATGCTTCTCATTATTACTTACAAATCCATGATTGAATTCCTTTTACATGTTTGGTTGTTACCCACTTGTTTAACAAAGATTCACCATAATTCACATGTTCTTATAACACATGTCACACCCTTGTTCAAAGATGTTTTTGTTGTTACCTCTACTTTGATTTGTATAGGTGCTTTAAATATTTTCATGATTTATGCATGTTGACCTATAAACTTTACCATGATAAGTGATGTTTTGACTTATACATGATTCTCTATGGTTTGTCCATGCTTAAATATAGTTATGATTTATGCATGTTAATCTTGAACTTTGAACTTTGTTATAAGTAATGTTTTGACTTATACATGATTCTCTTGAACTTTGAACTTTGTTATAAGTAATGTTTTGAATTATACATGATTCTCTTGACTTGTATCCATGCTTAAATATTGTTATGATTTATGCATGTTGATCTTTAAACTTTGTCATGATAAGTAATGTTTTGACTTATGCATGATTCACTTGTCACTTATGATGTTTGGTCTTGTAAGAACCTTATCTCATACCCTTTTAGATGTTGTAACATCTATGTTTACCTTTGGTTGAAACCATTTGGTTTGATTCTAAAAATTCTGTAGATAAATACTTGGTTACAACCTTGTTATTATCTTTGCTTGATGTCGTTACATGATTGCTTCACTTTCTTGGTTGTTACCATGATATTATATCTTCATCATGTTTGAATGAATGTATATGTATACTTAAACTATGTTAATGTTCCCCCAAGTGATATAGCTTTTTAGCTCTCATCCTAAAGACTTGTCTTATATCCCTAAGTCCAAAGGAAAGTCTCTCTATTGACTCAATGTCATAGATAGCTCATTTGTTTTAATCTCCCTTTGACCTTGTTAGAGTCATTAGGACTTTCAGCTTAGTCTTAAGTTAGAACCTTATCCCTTTGACTTTGTCAAGTCAAGATCTTTAGCACACCTTGTTAGGAATCCTACAACTTAGAACTTAGGTCTAGAGTTTGTTAACTCTAGGTGTGTGCCATTATTATGGGTACTCACTTTTCCCCTTTTAACTTTTGTTAAAGTCAAACCCCCAGTTAGTATTTCAACTTAGACTTAGAGAGTTTGTTAACTCTATATAAGTATCATTGTTATGGATGCTTATTCCCCTTGAACTTTGACCATAGTCAAGTGTTCTTTACCCTAGTTAGGAGAACTACAGTTGCTCTGATTCCATCCTTGTTAGGATACGTAGGCACGAGATGCAACGTCTTGGCGAGCATACTTAGTGTATATACCCCTAGGTCTTTACCTTAGCACATAACCATTATCAAACATACATTGACAATAACACAACTACCAAACAAAAGGCTCCTGTAGAATACTACAGATACTTAGGATTCTAATACCTTCTCTTAGTATAACCAGCCCCCGAACCCCCCGATCTCTTAGCTTCATTGTTACGTAGCACACTTAGGGTTTTCTTTGATCTTTACCCTTTCCTTTGGATAAATATAAGTTTGTTGGTGAATATTTAAATATTTGCTATTCAAGTCATTTAATAGCTTAATATCTGATTCTCATCGCAACAGAAATGACGACTTCACTGGGGACGCTGGCAAAGCCAAGGGTTAAGCCCGCCTTATTTGCAATTGTGGTTTGTTCGTGTTTGTTTCCTTTATACATGTATATTTGTGAATATTTGTATATTATACATGTTGTATTGCATATGTGCATTGGGTTTCTACCTTGAGAGGTGAGATAAGTCCTAGCCCGAACTTGAGTGTACACTTATGATAGGATTGTGGTATGATCAATAGTTGATGGTTGGGAGTAATCCTAACATGTTTGACATATGATGTAACCATACTCAGTTGAGGCCCCTTTGGGATTACTGATGGCGTATGAGTAGTCGTACGTTCATTACTTTTCCCGACCTGGGAGCCCGTGAAACTGAGGACCTTTTAGTTACCCACTTACCCCACTTGGCCTTTTTAGGATGTAGTGTGATGACTGTGAGGGAGTACTCCTGTACAGTTGATACGCGATACTACACTCAGACGATTTTATCTTGAGAATATTTTTGACTCACATGAGTAGTCATGTAGGTTGATAATATCCAAAAGATTTATCAATGACTCTGGGAAATTTGTAGAACTTGTTCTACAGGTACAAATAAACCATTGTACATGTCCGTTGGGAAGGGTAGACCATGGCTCCGTGCTTGTAACTCAAACCTAGGACCCTTGTTTATTTGCATATGCATTATATATGTGACTATGTGAATACTTGTGTATGTGTTGCTTGTGCATCATCTCATCATCTCATCACAAGCATTCTGCAGTTGGTTTTGAGAAACTCAGTTGTTTTCTTTATAGCAAAGACCTTAAGTCATGGATTTTGGAAAAAGATACACTCGGAAGTACAATTTCAAGAAACCAGATTTAACATAGTTAAGGAAATTGGTGGCCTTAGTGTCTTATCCTGGAGACTTCAGAAGAGATATGGGAGATTATTGGGACTTGTCAAGATCAAGATGCAAGAAGGAGTTCTCAACACTTTTGTGCAATTCTACGACCCTCTATATCATTGTTTCACCTTTCCTGATTATCAATTCATCCCAACCTTGGAAGAGTACTCATATCACATTGGTCTTCCAGTATTGGATAAAAGTCGTTCAGTGGTTTGGAGAAGTTCCCCTCACCAAAGGACATTGCAAATGCCATCCACCTAGAAGCTTCTGAAGTCAAAGCCAATCTTGTCTCCAAGTATGGACTCAGAGGTCTACCTGCTAAATTTCTAATAGGGAAAGTTTCTCTATTTGCCAAAGAAAATAGCCTAGACGTTTTTGAAGCAGTCCTCGCATTGCTCATCTATGGTTTGGTCCTCTTCCTAGTAGAAGAAAATTTCATTGACATCAATGCTATCCAGATCTTCATCATTGGTAATCCCGTACCTACTCTACTTGAAGATACGTACCATTCTATTAGAACTCTCAAAGGAGATGGGACTATCCTATGTTATGCTCATCTATTGTATAGATGGTTTGTTGCACATTTGCCGAGAACAAAACTTTTCAAAGAAAATCCAAATGGACTAAGGTGGTCTCAAAGGCTCATGGCTCTAACTCAGACTGATGTACATTGGTATGACCCCGCTTATGACAAAGGAGAGATCATCGACAGTTATGCTTCATTTCCCAACGTACCTCTTCTCAGTGTACGAGGAAGAATCAATAACAACCATATCCTTGCAAGACGTCAGTTTGGGTTTCCCATGAAGGAAAAGCCTAACAATGTCATGTTGTCAGGTTTCTTCTACCTCAATGCAGAAGCTAGTATGAGATTTAGGGATATCATTGCAGATGCTTGGAAGACCATTCACAAGAAGACCAATGATGATCTAGGGAAGAAGAATTGTATAGCATTTGAGCCTTTCACGCAATGGGTCCGTGCTAGAGCCCGTGATCTCAAGATACCTTATCTCTCAGAGAGACCATTGCAGATTGTTGTCACTTCTTCCTCCATCACTCCTATTGAGTAAATGGAGGAATACCAAGAAACTTTGACTAGATTAAAGCTTGAGCGAGATACTTGGGAGGGCAAGTTCCACGTCATTCATTCCGAGCAGATGGAGATGAAGATACAACTGAAAGAGAAGGATGATTTGATTGAGTTGCTTGAAAGGATGGTTATTGATAGATATGTGGCACAAGAGAATTTATTTTTCTCTAGTGTTGAGCATGTGCTTAGTACCCATGAGTACTTTGACATCTTGCCTACGTATGGTGCTTGGAAGGGAATCGTCAACAAGATAGTATTGGAGAATGCATAATTGAAAAGACAGAAGAGGATGTGCAGATAATGGAGACTCTAGGGCCTAGTCTTTTTCCTCTTGTACTTTTAGTCTCTTGTGTTGTACTTTAAAGTTGTAACTTTTTCCAATATTAATGAAGTAAGATTTTGTGCCAAAAAGTGTTCCTTTTGCAAATCAATCTTTTGAGTTTCTTAAAACCAACTGCATTGCATCTCATTATTTTGTTAACATTCAAGGAGCCCTATCTTTTTTGTTGACATTGTAATGGACGCAAGAAAGAAAACAACTCCAAAATGCACATTCAGAAGCCCGAAGTTGGACAATCTGAGAATACTAGGAGGCCTAGTGGAAGATCCTTTGTCGTTTTGCAACAAGTATGAAGGCCTTCTGCCTCTATTGGAGATCCAAGTAGATGAGGAGATGTTAATGGCGCTCGTTCAGTTCTACGACACCATTTACCATTGCTTCATGTTTCCAGACTATCAACTGCTACCAATGTTGGAAGAGTATTCTGCTTTGATGGGATAGTGTGTCACTCCTCAACCATTCTCTGGGAGAGAAAGAAGAGTAAATAGGAGAGTATTGACTGAAGCCTTACACCTAGAACCATCTGACTTTCAGACCCATCTAGATGTCAAAGAGGGATTCTCTAGTTTGCAAGCAAGACCTTTGATGGAAAAAACTGAAGCTTACGCTGATAAGAAAGACACATAAATCTTTGAGGCTATCTTGGCCTTATTGATTCATGGACTTCTTCTGTTCCCAAGTGCTGACGAGTTCATAGACTTGAACGCTGTCAACATGTTT
Source organism: Lathyrus sativus (assembly GCA_963859935.3). Classification (NCBI taxonomy): domain Eukaryota; kingdom Viridiplantae; phylum Streptophyta; class Magnoliopsida; order Fabales; family Fabaceae; genus Lathyrus; species Lathyrus sativus. The sequence goes on along the minus strand of OZ012741.1, from coordinate 184,464,441 downwards.
CTGATCAGGAACCCTGTTTCAACCTTGCTAGCTGATGCATACTTCTCTGTTCATCTAAAGAACACCCATGGAGAAGGCCAGATTACTTGTTGTACCACTCTCCTTTGTAAGTGGTTTATTTCGTACTTGCCAAGGACGGTCTTTCTGTGGAATCTGAAGGACAGTGTTGCATGGACATAAAAGCTTTTATCGCTCAAACACTATGACATCCGTTGGTATGATCCCATGTATGAGGGGGTTATTATGACTCAAAGCTGTGGGGATTTCCCTAATATGCTGATAACGCGAAATCGTATATATATATTGACGCACAATTCAACTAATGTTTGACTGGTTTCAATCTGATTTCGGGTTTTTTCCATGTTATTTGTCTGATATTTTGCAGGTATTTGAAGATCATGTCTAAGCGAAGCAATATGAAGAAAAGAAGCAATTACAGATGAAATATGGACGAAAACCAGATGAAAACAACATGAAAAACACAGAATGCGCATTTTGCTGCTGTGACGACCGTCACACCTCCATGACGACCGTCACACACCATGACGACCGTCATGCAGGCAAAAAAGCATAGCTTCAATTGAACGTGCAAATACCAGTTCCAAGTTCCAAATAATGGACCACTACTCCCTAATTTTTCTGCCTCCATGTCCACCTTCTTCAAATTACAACCGTTAGAATTTTACCTCTATAAAAGGGGAAGGAAGGGAGCTGAGAAAGGGAGCCGCATTCAGATAACGAAGTGCTGCCCAAATTTATTTCCAGAGCAAAATTTAGTTTCATTCTTTCTGTTTTTGTTTCCTTTCCTTATTCTTGTATTCCATTTCTACAATATTCGTTTGTGCGCTCAATTGGTTTGAAGACATAATTCTGCCGACATCGTTGGGATTTGGCCAAAACCCAATTGGATACGTTACAGGTTTTTTTTCCATTATTTCGTTAATTGTAACTTTAATTCTCAGTAATATGAATGTTCTAAGTTTCTGTTTTTATTTATGTTTTACCTTTCCCAAATCCATGTCTAGCTAAACCAGAGTAATCGATATGTAATAGTAATTCAGACGGGATTTGATAATAACCGGTAAAGAACTTTCCTTTTCAAAAGTTGTTTATGGCCTGAGTGTTTAAACTTATTTACTGAATAAACTTTCGTCGCGAAAGCGAGAACTTATTTAAAAGTAGTTTTGCCACGACAGTGGGAAATTAATTAAGGTACGAACCAACAAGCGACAGCTACGGCTAAGACCAGATAGTAAACACTAGGCATTTGTTTTAATAACAGCGAAAGCACTTTAAAATAGATTAGAACTTAGAGATTTCCAAAAAGTAGTTTTAACCCCGAATGGGACAGCGAAAGCGTATATTCGGCCCTTAGAATTATGACTAGCGTCAACAACCATCGTGAGACGAAAGTCTTCAGATCCCTATTTTCTGCTTAAATAAATTCTGAAAAATATTTTATATACCGGTAACTTGTCAAATCCCCGAAGAACATAATTATTGCATATCGATTCGCGTAATTATAACTCAAGTAATGTTTTTAGTTCCCTTTAGTGACAAAAATTATTCCCTTAAACATTATCTACCTAGCTAAACATAGTAACTCCCGAGAACACTAGTTTGATTACGAGTCCTTGTGGGATCGATATCTTTTATTACTATGCGATAGACTGTGCACTTGTAGTTAAGTTGTATTAGACATAGAAAGTCGCGATCATGTGCCTCTCTTGGCACAAAGAGATGTATTAGTTACAACCTCATCCTAGCTCGCCGTCAGTTAGGATATTCTACAGAGGAAGAACCTGATCCGGTCCTTTTGGAGAGATGCTTTCTTGAAGAAGGGAGAAACCCAGATCTTAAGGCACAAGTTGAGTATGCTTAGTGTCACCTCAATACCCAAGGGACGACTACTATGGGGCATCCAAACCGTACAATCTCATAGGTGTATCTTCTTTGGTCTAAAGAGATAACTTTAAAGATGTTCTACACTCGTTTCAAGTCTACTCCGACAACTCCGAAAGAACTCTTCTCTATGGAAGAATTGAAGGATGCTTTAGTCAAAGTTGAAAAGGAGAAGAAGATGTGGGAGGATAAATACTTAATGATTGTTCAAGAGAATGAATAACTCTGGAAGCTGCTCCTTCAGAACCAGAAAGAAGAAATTGCAAGGAAGATGAAGCTTCAAAAAGGGGAAAGATCTTCTTGTCAGAAAGATTAGGCCTCTCAGTTTCAATCTTTAATCTTGTAATCTATGTCCACACTTGAGCTTTGGATGTGTACTTCTTTTTCTTGTAAAACTTTCATTTGTTAATGAAAAGTTGCTTTACTTTGCTCTTTCCTTCATTATTGATGTTTGTAAACATGATTTTGGGTTTCCTTTTAATGTTAGCTTTACTTTTGTATTAGCATTTCATAAGCCCTGCATATGCATTCTCTTGTTTTATGGCTTATTCTATGCTATTTGCCTCCAGTCGATCACACTGAGTCATCCACATCCTTACAATACAAGAGCTCAAGCCCAAAGGAGAATGGCTGAGCAAGATCAAGAGTTTGACAGAGTCAACAATAAGTTGGATGACATACGAGGCATTATGGGCCAAATGATGGAGATGTTGCAAGTGATCTGTGCAAAGGAAGATGCTCAACATATCGTGGTTTCCGTGATCAATGCCACTGTAATAGAACCAACACCAATTGTAATTGTCGCCACCATCGATCCACCTTTTGGACCACCATTTAACTTTGTACCACCGTCAGTCACCGTGAAGACTACTCAGCAGATTGTTCCTTTGAATGGTGACTTTCCTCATGTTATCCCTACTTACACTCTAGTTGTCGTGCAAATACAATCACATCCGTACTTCAACCACCAACATCAGGTTTTTGACATCCCTGACCAGTCGTAAGAAGGAGATGAACTCCATGAGAAGATGAGAGAAACTTCGAAACTATGGCGAGAAAAATCAGGGCTATGGAAGGTAATAGCATATTTGGGGCTTATTGAAGAGACATGTGCTTGGTCTCTGATTAATGATTCCTCCAAAATTTAAAATCCCAATCTTTGACAAATATGAGAGGGCTACTTGTCCTAGGACCCACTTGATCATGTACTATAGGAAGATGACGGCCTATGTGGAAAATGATAAATTGATGATCCATTATTTTCAAGACAGTCTCAAAGGCGCTTCAGCTAAGTGGTACTTGAGTTTGGACCAATCAAGAATTCATAATTTTCAGGACTTGTCTGATGCTTTCATCAGGCATTACAAATACAACATGGATTTGGCACCGGACCGGATACAGTTGTTAAGCATGGCCCAGAAAAGTTATGAATCCTTCAAAGAGTATGTCTGACGTTGGAGGGAAACTGCCTCCCAAGTGGAGCCCCCTCTGACTGAAAAAGAACTAGCTGATTGGTTCGTAGACATGGTAAGGCCAGATTTCTACGAGAGGATGATTAACAATGTGAACGCTAATTTATATGACATTGTAGCTGTGGGAGTAAAAGTGGAGTTGGGATTAAAAAATGGAAAGATGACAAGTATCACTAGCAGTACAAGTGGATGTGTCACTAAAAATTCCTTCGGAAATGTTCATAAGAGAAAGGAAGGTGAGACCAATGCCATTTTTGCAGAAAGAAGGAGTCAGATCAGAAAACCTTAGCATTAGTAACAATTTCGACAATCAAACTCCGTTTTTTCAGCCAGATCAACCGCCACCCGCACATCAGCAAGGCTACCAGCAAGCGCCCACTGCCTCTGTCTATCAACAACAACAACCTAGGGCTCCGATCTCTAGACAAAATGTACAAAATAGAAGACCAGGGGGAAGAGCTCCTATTCCACCAATTCCAATGAGCTACACTGAATTGTACCCATACATGGTACAACAAGGTCTGATTACCACTAGAAAGATGGGACCTCCACCAGATCCTCTCCCACCTTTCTATAATCCCAATGCCCGATGTGTGTTTCATGAAGGGGGAGTTAGACATGATCTAGAAGGATGCTTTGCTTTGAAGCATATTGTCCAAGAACTAATGGAGAAAAAGATTATGTTTTTTGGGGACCGCCAACCCAATTTCAAAAACAACCCACTGCCTAACCATGAAAGCGTCAATGCAGTTGAAGACACGCATGAAATGGTCATTTCTGATGTTAAAATAATCAAAACTCCGCTTCAGGCTCTCCACAGAAGATTAGTCAAAGCCGGTATGATTGAGATTACCCACTCAGAATGTGAGGAATATGTTGAGAACTCTAGGTGTTGCACTCTAGTCCAAGAAGACATTCAAAGTCTAATGAATGATGGACTTTTGCAAATTTGTTACCAAATGAAGAAAGAGGAGGTATCAGTGATTGAACCTATCTTCGACATGCCAAAGGAGACTTAAAAAGTGCCCATATTTGATCTTGCAAATATCACCTCTACAGATCAACACTCAAACCAGAGTTCAATGTTGAAAAACTTGCCAAACCATCGGCTAGTCGGCCAAAGCTGGTCAATACTCAAAAACCCAAACCGTCCTTTTTCAAGAGTACCAAGGCAATACCTTCGAGATATGATGTCACATGGAGAAATCAAAGATTCGGGAAAGAAGTTCATAATGAAAGGACAAAGAGTAAACATGAAGACGTCTCTAATATTGCTAGTACGAGCAAAATAATCCAAAGCGGTCGAATCTACCAACCTAAGGTAATTGTGGTCCCTCTCAAGGAAACTATCCATGTGGAACCTGCAAAAAGTAAAGAAGTGCCAAATGAAGAAAACGAAGAGTTTTTAAGGATTATCAAAATAAGTGACTACTGTCGCTTCCGCGAAAATAAGGTGCCGGCAAAACAGAAGAGAAAAATGACTCAGCAAAGCGTCGCGCTTTATGCCTACGTATTCCCATCAGAGAATGAGAAATCAGAGTCAACGTAGTTCGACCTACGAGGGGTTACGGGGAAGGTGGCTCGCCAATACGTCAGTATTGTGCCTACGTACTCTCAACAGGTATGAGAGATCAGAGCTTACGTAGTTCGACCTACGAGGGGTTACGGGGAAGGTGGCTCACAATACGTCAGTATTGTGCCTACGTACTCTCAACAGGTATGAGAGATCAGAGCTTATGTAGTTCGGGCTAATACGGATTACGGGGATTCAGATTCATCTGTTTTATCGAGTAGGGTTGAACAGCAGTTCTAGCAGTTAGGGACAAAGCCTATTTGCGTTGGCGCTGAAGTTTAACGACACTATTTTCTTCAGAAAAGCTTCCTTTGAATTACGGGCCCACGGGGCAAAAAGGTTTGAAGTTTGTTGTCTGTCTTTTACAAAAGAAGTGTTTTTTATTGTGTTTGCAATTTCAATCTCACTAAAGACTATGACCTGAGAGTGAATGCGTCGCATGTCACCCAAAGGGTGCCATACTAAACATCCAGACTGTTGAAAAGAATCTCTCCAACAATCCTTTCTCAGATAGCTTAAGGCTCGTAACGTACGAAAGAAATCATTCATGATTACTATATCTTAAGCTGTTTTGAGACGAGAAGAGAACAGGCTCAACTAAGGGAGACTATCAAGTCCTAATGTTGTCATGCCAAGGATTGATCCTATGATTGAGGTTTGAAACAGGGAACTCCTAGAAGTTATCATGCATAGGTTTCAACCTAAAGTTCTATCATCACTTCCTTATCAAAGGAACTGAGAGTCCTAAGGGATCATATCAATGATACCCAGAAACAGATAAAGCATCAGCGTAACTAGTAAACAGTAAACGACTGTAAAATGCATGCAATGCAAGTGAGGGAGGAAATGTGTGTGGGGCAGCAGCCTCCACAAGCTCATCTCAACCTCAAGCCAAATATGAATAACTGCAATCATACAGAAGAAATAACATGCTATCAAGCAAAATACAGTAAACTGCAACCATACAGTAGAAAATGGAATGCTATCAAGCAAAATAAACCACATGGGCAAGGGAGCAGGGCTCTACCGAATACCCGCAAGCAAAGCCATACAGTAACAATACAAGCAGAGGGAGCAACTCAACCTCTAGTGTAATCATGCTCCTAGATTAAAGTCATTCTAATCATGGACTTATTCTAATGCATCAAGCAAGTCAAACAAGGCACATCAGCAATACAGAAAAGACAACAGACAAGAAAGCAAATCAACAACTCTCTCTCAATTCCAAGCTTCAGCTTTTCTGACAGCAATCCAATCTTCAGACTTCCATCACCCTTCAAGGCTATCATCTTTCATGACAAATATCAATTTGTTCCTCCAAGGTTTCAACCTATCGACATAAGTTTCAACTTAATCTTCTTCTTCAGGCTTCAGCTTTCCAGTCAACTCCACCTTCAGGCTTCACTCTTAGCTACAAGTATCAACTTGATTCCTTCAGGTTCTCAAAGCATCAATGCAAGTATCAACTCATCTTTTATTCCTCAGCTTCAGCTTTACACTCAATCTCAATTGAATCCTCAAGTATCAACTCAGTCTTCAAGCTTCAGCTCTCTTTGCTTTTCCAGTCTCAACTTGGCCTTTTTCACCTATAAGCTTCAGCTGCTCAGAGTAGTCTTCACTCATATGGAAGTGTCAACTTCATCCTTCAATTCTTTAAGCCTCAACTATTCATTCAGTCTTTATTGGATCTTCAAGTATCAACCTGCTCTTCTTGCTCTTCAAGCCTCAGTTGCAATGGCAATGCTCAAGGAATCATCCTCTTCCACACTCTTCAATGAAGTCCTCATCTTCAAACTCAAGTCCAACATCTTTCAAGATACTCAAACCAGAAGATAATTGATTGAACATGATGAGGGGAAATGATAAACAGCTTACTGACAACCAAAGGAAGCCTGTAAGGGTTCATCATTATGAGATACTGGTTCCCTCAAAGTTCTACTTCCCAGATAAAGCCACTCATCCTTCCAAAGGAGGGATATGAATATCTGAGAAGGACTTTTAGTCATTGGGAGGAATGGAAGCACAAGATGCTTTCCATGTTTGTGAAAGAAATCATTCTAACTACAAGGCTCACCCTATGTCCTATCTCCTAATCTTCATCAGACACCTTCAGGCTCAAACAAATCCAAAGCTCCAAGCAACTTCAAGCAACTTCAAGCATCCTCACCTTGTCTTCAACTTGTCTTCAATCTCAACCAAAGGCAAACCAAGCACGAACCCTAATCTAAGGGAACTAGGGAAGTTAAACTAGTTGAATTAGTAAGTTAGGATCACCTAAAACCTAGTACTAAAGTTAGTCCTAACTAAGATACTAAAATCAATTGTAAAATCCTACAAAAATTACTATGGGAACCTAGGTCAATCATGACTCTACCACATTAGTTTCAGAGATCAAACCATCAAATTAGACCTAGAACTAAATTCTACATCCTAAGGTATCAAACCTAAACCCTAAAAGGAAGCATCTAAACATCAATCTATAAAGCACACCTATTTTCATCACAAAAATGTGAGAACAATTATATGGGATCATACATGTCTAACCTAATCACACACAAAAAATTAGGCTTAAAATCATCACCATGAGATCATACCAAATTCCACAAAAATATGCATCAAACATAATCATTTTAATATCAATTAAAATGAAAAATTCCAATTAAATCAGAAATTACATGAAATGAAAATATTTTTTCTCTAAATAATAATAGACTCAATTATGAGTAATATGCAAAAAGAATGGGTTTAATTGGATAAATTTTCAATTAATTATGATTTTTGCAAGAACCATTAACAAAATGAAAAAAAATAAGAAAATCCAATTAAAATGAATAAGCGCGCGGTGCAATTAGCAATCATTTTCAGTTAAAATCCTGGGTTGGGCCTTCAGGGGGGTGTGTATAGTGATTCATCACTTAAGCCTAAAATGCCTAAATAAATTAAACGGTGCGTTTCATTATTCAGATTCTTCACAAATCAACTTTAAAACGCAGCCGTTGGGTCAACTTCTAGTCAATAGGTCAAAACAAGATCTGAGGGTGATAACTTCATCTCCTACCTCTGGCCATGGAAATGGAGGGAAGAACCAGAGTTCAAACATGGATCCTTCTCAATTCGAACTCCACCGTATCTCCATCAAAACACATGATTTAAAGCACAAATATACTCCAAATTCCACACTGATCACAACCATGGTCTTAGATTCAATTGAAATTCACTCTAACCCTAAACACGATTGTGGATCAAAATTCTGACCAAGAATCAATTGACTCTAATCTTGAAATTGCTTGGTCTAAAACGTTCATCACATTACACTGATCAGTTTCCCCTATAGAACTCACATTATTGCTCAATATACACCAAGTTCTTGATCCAAACTGAAATGGTGTCATCATCTTGAACCTAACCAAATGCCCTCAAATTCTCCAGAATCCATCTCCTAATTGTTTCTAACCGTTCTAACCTAACAATTTGGCTTAACAATGCTTAAATTAAGGCATATGGTGAAAGTTACAAACCTGGGATTTCTTGAATAACAGTAGTATCAAATCTCCACTTCAACACTTCAATCCTTCCAAAATCGTTCCTTGTATCAAGATATAGCTTCTGTTTGCAAAAGAATTGATGGAAGATGCTTGCAACTCCAAACCCGATAGTGACTTGCAGCAGGTGGAACTCAAAAGCTCATGCACGATTCAGCCATGTTCTTGCTCTCAATTTGTTGTGGAATCACTCAGTAACTCATAAGGAAGAGATTGCAATAGAAAGAATCGATTGAAATAGTGTAGAAATGAAGAATGGATTTCAATTTGCAATGAACAAATTCTGAATCCCAACTCTCTCTCCTCCCTCAACTCTCACCAACCTCTTCCATGGACCTCTTCTAAACCATATATAGAATGATTCAGAACCCTCTAGCACCTTCTGGAACCATCCAAGGAGATTTTGAAAATCTCATGTCATGGTTTCTCATTTTAAGCCATACTCACACCAGTCCATGTTTCCCTTGTTTTCGTCTCCAATTTTGAATTGAAAATCTCCTTAGATGAGATGTATGAGATGTTAGGATGCTTGGATAGCTTGTACATTGATCTCTCTTATGTTTTGCAAATGTAACTTAGATTATAAGTAACTTATGATAAGTCCCTCAATTTGACCTCAAATCAAAATTGTAATAATGCCATTGTTTCTAAAAATGATTTTTCCATTCAATTTGGTAGGTCACTTGCATTGTTTTGGTTATGTATTGAAAATTCCCAAAAATAGGTCACTTTAATACATTAAATCCTCCTTTATTTTGACCATTTTGACAAGTATGAGCTACAAGCATTTCCAACATCTCATGACCTTCTTACTAGCCTTAAAACATCGTTTTGAACAAGTTTTATGTTGAAGAGTTTTCCATTTGAAGCTTGGAAATAGGAGTTATGGCCTCATGCTTGAAATGATCTGTAATCTCCAAATGATCAAAATGCCCTTGACTTGTCAAAGCCATAACTTGAGTTCTACAAATCCTATCAAGGACTTCTAGTACTATCTAGAAAGCTAAGAAGATAAGGAACAACATTCATGTTGACCAAAAGTTCATAGGAATCATCCTTCTTGGGCAAAAGTTGGATGCAAGTTGGGTGACTTTCAAGGCCCCAGATTCACATACCTCAGATGACCTGTAACTTGTCAAAGTCATAACTTGAGCTCTAAACATCCTATCAAGGACTTCTAGTACTCAAATTAAAGCTAAAAACAAGCTCTACAACATTCATGTTGGGGGCAAGATGAGATGACAATCACATCTTGAGATAAACTACCTTGAAGATAGGGGTCAAACTAGGGGATTTTACACTGTCAAGCCCTAGAAACCCTAGCTTGAAACTTCTCAAACTCTTCAATCATGATGAGTTGACCTTGGAATCATCCTTATAGAATCTCAATGCATCAATCCATGATCACATGGCTCTTGGTTTAGGTCTCAACCCTCTCCAAATCATCAGTTGACCTAGGGTTGACCCAGTCAAACCCTAATTACACCACTCATGGCTAGGTCCTCTTAATCTTGTACCATGACCTATCTAGGCCTCATGATGGCTTTAAAGACCTCTCATAAGCTCTCTCAAGGCTCCAAGTCCACATTCATGGCTTCAGAATCATCTGAGGGGCTCCCATAACTCTCAAGTTAGCAGACACCCTTTTGCTTTCAACCACTCTCTCTGAGGATCTTCTAACTTCTCTGACAAAGATATCTACCCTTGAACACTTGAATAGTCTTTTTGGCTAGCTTCATACCCTTGTGTAGCTCTTGATTGGTAGTCATACCTCTTGATCTCCTGCATACATGTCAATGAAATGCAAATGATAATGCTAATGTGAATGAAATGAAACATAAGCTAGGTAAAGAAATGTTGGTCAAATTTTGGGGTGCAACAACTACTGTTGCACCCCAAAATTTGCCCGACTTTTTTTCTTGGCCGACTTTTGTTTCTTTGCATTTTGCATTTTGGCATCCCTGCATTTGCATAGCATTTGTTCTCGAGGCAGGGGATCAAGGTTCCCGTGGCTCAGGTTTCATTCCCGTGCAAGCAACTGAGCAGCAAGCATCAGAGGCTTCAGCATTTATTTTGCCCAGTGGTCAGGCGACCGATTTTGTTTTGCAGGTTAATTTCAGATCAAAAATTAGCACTCAGGCTCATAATAACAAGCATTTTCACAGTGATAATGTTCAAAAATGAGGTTCAGCAGCTAAAGAAAGCTCCAGATAGTTGAAACAGGGCAAATGGACAGATTTCCCACCAAAAGGCGCCAAATTCAAATTTTTAAAGGTGTTAATCGGTTAACACATATGGTTAACCGATTAACCATTGGAAAATCAGCCCAAAATTGAAGTTTTAACAGTGTTAACCGGTTAACGCATATGGTTAACTTGTTAACCATAGCAGAATTTTCCCTGTACGTGAATTTTCAGGCCAATTGCACTTGGGGTCCAATTTTGATCACTTTGGAATTCAAATTTTCATGTGGGGAAGGATCTAGAACATCTTTAAATTTCAGATTTCCCTCCAAAATCCCATTCCACATTCCAAGCCTTGATTTCCAACCCAAATTCCAATCCTTGCTTTGGGATCCAAGCCTAGATCATATTTAAGTGATTCACTCCAAACCAACACATTCTAACCTTCATTTTTCACTCTCACTTCAGATTTGATTTCAATTCTCCCTCAATTCTTCAAATTCCCTCCATAACCAAAACTTACTCAAAGCTCTTTTTCATTGGAATTCTTGATTCTTCATTGGAATCAATGAATTCTTGAGCATAAACTTCCTTCTATCATCATCATTGGATCCATTTTCATTAATCAATTTTCGTGCAAATTGAGATCTGATTTTGGAGTTTGAGTTGGAAGTGCTTATTTGGAGTAATTTGGCTTAAAAGTGTTTGATCTTCATTTATACAACAACAATTGGCTTGGATCTTGAAGTTTTCCGGACTTCTAGTATTGGATCTATTCAATTCAAAGCAAATCAACACTAACCGAAGTAAATCTCCGCTCCGAAGGTTGGATCCGAATCTGTTTTTGGCTTATTTGCTTTAATCATGTCGGTATTCATTTTTGATTGAATTTGTGTTGATTTAATCCATGTGATCTGTGAATCGACTGTGATAATCTATTTCCATGCTATTGGATATCTGTCCTCTGTTGTCAATTTCGTGCTTAATTGATAAGTTGATCTGTTGGAATCACTAAAAGAAAAATGGTAAATTACGACGGTTAATTTAGGTATGTTACGAAAGATTTAACCGACACAATTCGCAAGTCACAACAGTTCCATTTCGGTCGTAGAAACGTGTGTCGCGAGGCTGTTTTGTGACGGTTTGTAAAACTGTCGCTCCAACTGTCGTAATATTCCACGACGGTTTTGAAACTGCCTCTAATATATTATTACGACGATTTTAACCGCCATAAATGTATAATATATATTTAATTAAAAATAGTGACGGTTTTAACCGCCATAATTATATAATATATATTAAATTAAAAATTGCGACGGTTTTAACCGCCATAATTATATTAGTTTTTAAAAAAAAAATTAAATGTTGCTACATTATATCCTGTAGAATATCAATACTATTACAATTATTCAATTTTGACAATACACAATACGCTGAAAAATTATAATTTTATTAAAAAAAAACTATTAAAATCCACATAAGGTCAAGACCATGTTTAAATTCATCATGATAAAATTTTGAAAAGGCAAGTTACATCATCATCATTCCCCTCACTAAATTCCATTGTGAATAAATACGACTTAGTGTATAAAACAAAAATGTAGTGCAACATTTCTTATACAGAGATTTATTCGCAGTAATGAAAGGTCCTGGCCAAGTGCATTTGTTTACAATCTTACCAATCCATTGACCAAGTGACGGATGAACAAGGGTAGAGCACCGATTCTTGAAATTGTGTGAGGAACACTAGAGCGAACTATATGAGTGGCTTGACTATGGCGGTGGGAGGCACACTTGGAAACACACTAATTGAAGAAATGAGACAGTTGAGCGGGTTATCAACGGAAGAAACAAGACTATGAGCAAATTGACCGCAACAACAGCGAGTCTGTGAGTATGGTCTCCACTGACTTGCATGTACCTCTTCTAAATAAAGTAGGTATAGTCTTTTTTGTGTCACATTATAACATCACGAAAAAAAATAAGTATATTTCGTAAGCAAAAATCAAACTTAACTATATGAATACAAAATATAATTAATTCAAAAACAAAAGGAAGGAACACTAATACATACCTGGTATGCCAATTCTTGTGTTAACTACATTGCAATGTATCCATACCGTTGTTTCGGTTGAATGAGTTTTCTCCTCAGTATCATTGCTCATTGAGCATTCACCATTGACTGAAGATCTACTACATTCATTGCTAAATGCTTGATTCTGGATTGGTTAGCCAATGTGTTTTTTTACCATCAATAATATTTTGATCACATATAGTACTTCTTGGTGATGATGTATGTTTCTCTTCCTTCAATACATTTGAAGAAACAGTTGACTGGTCTTTTGTCGTCGTTTGATGGAATTCTTCTGATTTGGCAAATGGTGGCTCTGGAACAACATAAAGTTTTATACCAACTTTGCCTTGATGTGTAAACTTGAAAGCACTGCTGCAAAATAAAAAAAACATAATCAGAAATGTAATACCAAGTGGAGAAGAAGGAAGCACAAATAAAAGTTGGTATTAACTCGAGAGATTCCCAATCACATAAATCAAAGTACCTGACTAAATTTGTGAGAATCTTCCGAATTCTTAAAACATCTCCAGTGACCTCAATAGGTATATCATCTGCTATATCTCCTTCCAATGTTAACATTTTCTACAATGATGCTGCAGTTGTCTGGAGTACATCAATAATTGCTTGATGTAAGACTTTAACTCCCATCAGCAAGTTCATCAAACTCTTAGAGGACTTATTAGCCTTGGTGGCCTTTTTCCCATCAGAACTGCCAGCAAGCTTCGTAGGAAGAAGCAAACGATTTACTTTAGCCGGATAGTCAAGATAACCCCAAAGTCCAATAAGAAACCCAACAATTGCACCAGCATCTACCAAAAGTTTCTCTCTTAAAGTAACTTAAGATTTTGAAGTATTATCTCCATAAGTTAAATGGAATCCAACTCTGGAAAGAATATTTCTGAAAATATGTTCCTCTTCTCCACTTATCCCTCCATTGTCTTAAGAGTTTATCCGATCATCGGGATGAGTTTTCAATGCATCATAATCATCATCTGAAACAAAAACTTGTTTATTAAAGATCACATTATTAAATGTTCATGCAACATAAAAATCAGTGAAAGTATATTAAACTAAGAATACAAGTTCGTATATGTTATATAGAATCAGTAAAAGTGTCTCATTTACCTTCATATTAACCAAATTGACATAGATAGATGGCTTCAACAGGGTTCAGTGGCTTCAACAATAAAACACAAGACGAAAACGAAAATTTATTTATTAGCTATATTCTTAGAACATTTGGTGAACAAAAGCTTAAACTTAGAAGTAAGAAATGAATGTCATTCCAACAACTCATAGCCATTAACCCCTGGCATTAGGGGCTCTATAATGCACCAAAATTATCCTATTGTATTCTCAACCACGCCACATTGTATTATCAACCAAACCTATTTGATTTAGATTAAATCTCAACCACTCGTGTCCGCCACACAATCCCAAATGCTAGCCAGGTTAAACATATAAAAAATTCAAAACTTATTATTATAATGCCAAATAGAGGCTTGTGTCACTCACTCGACCCAAATTCCTATGACTGCAGATATGAAAATAGAAAACATGTGACACTTACATCTTAATCCCTTCAACTTGTTCATGCAATTAACGGGATATCAATCCACTAGAGGGTTGCAATGAAGGCAAGCCAAAGTGACGCAATTAAGGCAACCAGGGGCGGACCGTAATTAAAGCAGAAATTCCAACAATATGTTCTCAAAAGTAAAAGATGTGGATTATATAAGACATGGTTTATGTTTAACAGAAATGAATTCAGGAATTAATTTTCAATTTTAGAAGTTCTAACTATTGAGTTATGATAATGGTTGAAATAAGAAATAATGTACAAATTATTGAGGAAGAATCACCTGTCGAAGAAACTTGAAGAAGTCCTTGATGGTTTTTTCTTATTTCCCATGTCTAGCAGTTTCACTTTGTCTGTTGCATTTACCATGTTAGTGAGGTACAAGTTTGGTGAAACTGTCTTGGCTTCATTAGATTTCCTTGTAAAAACTTTAGCTTGACTTTCAATGGTTTTCTTATCAACTACAGTTGCATGATTTTTGGTATTGGCAAATGGGATACATTCACATTTCATTTTTATTCTTTTAAATATGGAAACAGTTTAACCTTCACTAATAAAAAAAATCTCACTAACAGCCGTCAGAAAGATAACAAGTGATAGGCACAATCATTGCTCAACAAAAATTTAACATATTATAATTTTTATCATAAGTGAACAGGAAAAATGAAGGAGAAATGTTTGAATTTCATCCTTAAAAAGAAGCAAAAGAACATATATAATTAAAATAAAATATTTAAGTTTACGAAGGCTCACTTCATGCAACAAAACCTAAATTAGATAAGGAGAAGAATATCTAAAGAAAATACGTAATGGTTTGAAGTATAATCCTGCACAAATGCAGACAACAAAATAGATATTAGTAACTGGCTGAGGTTACCTTGATAGATGCGCAGACAATGATCCCAGGTCCATACCTTAAAGTTCAAAAAGTTACTGATAGGAGGAACAAGAGATAAAGACAATTCATCTTTCACTCCATACTTCAGGGTATTAAGCAGCACATCTGACTTCATTTTCTTATATGTGATAGCATATGACACCATTGTGCTAACTAATTAAGCAAGATCATTCTTTCCGTATCTGATAGTAGTTGTAGTGCCACCTACAGAAAAGGAAAAACAAATTAGAATACAGAACAGACAAACCTTTAACATGAGTTGAGCCAAGATAACATTAGGAATGAAATCTCAGCTTACGAATGTCAAAATATTCATCAGACTACAAGAGATTGGCAGGCAACAACAGGTTAAAACAATTCAAATTGACACTAAATGTCAGCATATTTTCCTGCATCGTTAGATAAATAGGAGAGAAATGCGTGGCTATGACTTCTTAATAAACAATGAAATCCTGTAGTATTCTATTTATACCTCATTTGTAGTTGTATCAGTTCCAATACAATGAAATATACCACATATTTCTTGTTTAGGTTTGAATACAAATGCATGTGCATATTTCTATTCTAATATAATGTACACGTGCATGATATTAAACTGTCTTGACACCTTTCTTTGCAAAATTTGCAAGACTTGGAGGAAAAAAACCTGTATATTCCGCTAAAGCGGTGAGTGCAATGGCATTGGATTTCACCCCCTCCTTGTTACATATATATTTTAGTCTACAAAAGTCATTTATGAAGAAACTCAGAAACTTGTAAAGCTGAATCAATACATAGGATAATGCTAAACAATAATTTAGTCAGCAAAATATGCGGTCAAACAAGAATTTGTGTGCTGGCCAACAGAGTTACAATCCAAGGGAAACGCGTGTATGATAAAAAAGCATTCAAGTATTTCAGAAATCTTGTTATTGGAGCTTAAATATCCAACTTCATCCTCTTAAAGGGCATCAACTCCCTTATAATTGTTGTGGCAACAGGGAGGTTAAGTGCAGAAAATCTGAACTACAAAAAACCAAACTGATCTAGAGAACTGCATAGAAATCATATCAAGCCTATATCATGGAGAGGACCTGGGCTTTCGGATATTACTGAAGAACCAGTGGCTACGTAACTCTGACTTGCATGTTTTGCAACGTAATTAGCTCTGTGAATGCTTTGATTAGTTCGTCTTGATGAAATTTTCAAATCCCTTAGCTTCATTTTCAAAAGTCTAATTGTTATTTGCACTTGAGAAAGATCTTTCCTACCTGTGAACTTTATGTCACTAGGAGGGATAATGCAAAAATTCCTGAAATCACATGTTTCCCACTCGCTGAGGAAAAACACTGAATATACAAGAGATGTATGTACAGTCCCAACCCATTTCAGAGATAACCTTAAGCAAGGGCTCACTTTTGCAACCCAAGTGTCGGATACAGCTTCATCAGAAAAATCTTCAAAAATAAACTTGTATGATTCATGTAAATCACCAAGCATAAGGGATTTATCCAAGGCTTTTGCTATCTTAGCTAGACAATAACCTGGACTTCCAGGGCTTGCAGCCTTAGCAAGATCTTCTGCACGTTTATGAATACATGAAACAATCCGAGCAAAATCTTTTGAACTATTCTTTATCTTTCCCGCAGCCTCAGTTGAGTTTAGTACAAAACTGCCATCATTCATTGTATGTGAGACTACAGTGGATGGTAAAGGAAAGCAATTCAAAGCAACAAAGGTATCTGGCACTGCAAGTATCAAATATTGGAGCATCACGGAAATATATGAAAACATAACTTGGCAAAAGATATATGCAAGACGCTTTTAATTTTATGAGCATATTGTAACTCGGCATAATTAGTATAATTGATATAAAGTAACTCGGCATAATTGATATAAGCCAACACTGAAGCATCCCTACCTGATTCAGGTATGTAACCTTTACAAACCAAGTGGCCCTTAGAAATGGAACATTATTCCTAATAAGAACCTCCAAAAGTGATGACCTTTTATAACCATGCGGAACATGGTCAGCCAAAGTGCATAACCGCTTGTGCGGTTGAGATAAACCCTAAAATACAATTTTAACTGGGTTAACTTACTGAAATTACTAGCTACCCAATGAAGAAAGCAGAAGGGATGAGATAGAAGTATACCTCAATCCATTTCTTCCGGAAGTCCTCGCCGCACGACTTTAGTTCAGGGAAAATACCAGGCTTGGAAAGTTGTAATCCCGAAAGAGGCAGACCATATACTTGACCAGCCTGTCAAAGCAAAACATTGACATCAAATATCTTCATAAAAAACTGAGACAAGTGGACTGCATTAAGTACAAATAGGCTAGACGAAAACGCAGAAATATTAACAATGCATAATAAAGATCATCACCTTCCTCTTTTGAGCACGAGATTCATTGATGGCCCTTAGACGTTTTTTAATAGCCTAGAAAGAAAAAATAACGAGCTAACCTATGCCCATGTAGTCTTACGATGAATATAATATAAATTGGATAATGTGCCGCAAATCCAAAGTATGACTAAAGAAACAAATAAATAAAGTGAACTCAAGCATCTCAAGAAGACATGAGACAAGGAAATCACCTCTTTGAAAATTATGAACAATTGTCTTGTTAAAATGTGGAACCTGAGTCAGTGAAATTTCTCTAGCTTCCTGAGTCATAAAAGAAGCAAGGCAATGTAAGATAAAAGTTGAGACAAAAGCGCAAATATTGATAGTTAGACGATACCAAAAACAAGCAAGAATGTGATGGCTAAACATGAAATATTCAAGCTTTAATATAAAATGTAAAAGCTGGTTAAGCATTTCACTCATCAGCTAAGTAGGAAGTAGCTACTTTACAACACCTTTTTGGTATAAGCACGAGAAAAACTTAATGACATACCTCAAGTCCCTCAACTGTATCCCTATATCCAATTTGAAAATATTCTCTGGTCAGAGTCTCCTCAGGGCATTTTGGTGTTTGGGAAACAAAATCTAGAGCCCCGAGCCTGAGATTAAAATAATAGCATTTAACACTTAAATGTACAAGTAAATAACATCCATAAGAGAACGAACTAGGGAATATAGAGAGTAGACGGAGTAAAGGATCCGCCAAAACGCTTAAGGTAGGAACTTGGATTATGGGATGCACAAGTCCCACTAGAAAGGAATACTCGACACAGGGTATTTAGGTGGCCCGATTCTTCCCCTGATAGTATGGTATTTTCTTATGAAAGTAAACAGTAAGGCAAAAACCATGTAACTATGAACAGAAAGTACCTAGAGTTCAAATGTTCTTTATAGAAAATTGAGAAACTTAAACCTATCACAATTGAGAAACGGAGAGAAACTGATTTAGAGTTTAAGAATACTAACCTGGAAAGATTGGTTTGGGACTTGTGTGGGATAGATACCAATGCGGCGTCGTTGGCGACGTTAGGGTTTTTGCAGTGGTGTGACGGTGGTTGTCTCAATTTTTCCATATATGAAAAGAAGAAGTAGAAAATACATGATTCTAAAAAGAAGAAAGTGATTTCGTCTATTCCAATTTTGGTCATGCGGTTCTTTTAACTTTTGGTATGCGCTCTTTTAACTTTTGTCCAAAGAGTATACGCGGTTTTTGAATTAATTTGGGGGGCGACGGATATTGAACCCTCGCAGACTTCTTTTAATGGCGGGTAGGTCCACTACAGTCGTAAAATGTTAAAATATATATATATATATATAAATATATATATATATATATATATATATATATATATATATATATATATATATATATATATATATATATATATATATATATATATATATATATATATATATATATATATATATATATATATATATATATATATATATATATATATATATATATATATATATATATATATATATATATATATATATATATATATATATATATATATATATATATATATTAACATTGTTACCAAAAATAATTTTAATAAAAATTAACTATTTATATAATAAAATAGAACATATTTTACTATTATTTTAGACAAAAATATTAAGCTACATTGTCATGATAATTATAATAATTATTTATTAAATTAATTAATTTTATATATATATATATATATATATATATATATATATATATATATATATATATATATATATATATATATATATATATATATATATATATATATATATATATATATATATATATATATATATATATATATATATATATATATATATATATATATATATATATATATATATATATATATATATATATATATATATATATATATATATATATATATATATATATATATATATATATATATATATATATATATATATATATATATATATATATATATATATATATATATATATATATATATATATATATATATATATATATATATATATATATATATATATATATATATATATATATATATATATATATATATATATATATATATATATATATATATATATATATATATATATATATATATATATATATATATATATATATATATATATATATATATATATATATTAACATTGTTACCAAAATTAATTTTAATAAAAATTAACTATTTATATAATAAAACAGAACATATTTTACTATTATTTTAAACAGAAATATTAAGCTACATTGTCATGATAATTATAATAATTATTTATTAAATTAATTAATAAAATTGAAAGGGTTGAAAAATAAAAATGAAAGAAAAAAGTGGAAAATCAAAGGAATAAAAAAAATAGTGATTATGATTGGCTAAAGTAATTGCGCTGGTTAGCCTTAATTGTCGCGAAACTGTCACGAGTGTGAAAAGAGGGCGGTTCTTTGGTAACTATCGCAATTATTTTATACAACATGCTTAAAAAATTTGCGACGGTTGACTCAAACCGTCGTGAGAACTGTCATAGTCCAAGAATAAGGACGGTTTTTTTATAACTGTCGCAAAAAATCTACGACAGTTGACCCTAACTGTCGTGGCAACTGTCGCAATCCAGGAATAAGGACGGTTTTGTGATAACTGTCGCAACTCAAGTGTCGTAAATCTCTTTTTTTTCTTGTAGTGAATCTTGGATAAGCTGTTTCTGTGTTGGAAGTGATTTTCTGCTGCTATTTTTGGCTTCTGGTACAGTGTTAACCGGTTAACTTATATGGTTAACCGGTTAACCAATTCAAATATTCAAATTTTTTCAAAGGTTTCAGGGTGTTAACCAATTAACACCTACGAATTTCCAAATTTTCACTTGTTTTACACAGGTTAACCGATTAACAGTATGTGTTAACCGATTAACACTGTACCAGAATGCCATGTTTGCTATCTTGTTTGCATGTTTGCATACCGATTCAATTTGAATCATCATAGATCAATGTGATGTATTATGATTGAATTATTTTGGTTGTTTACCACTATTTGTGATTGTTTAATCATGATTTTGTTGCTACGTATGCTCATTCTTTCAATTATTTGCATGTTCGTATGTGGTTCAAATCGATCATTCGTTTGCATGTTTAATTGCTTGCATTTATCGCTTTCCTCCACATGTTTGCATCATTCTTGCATCGCTGTTGAGGTCGAGACGCGCTTGTGGTGGCTGCTGCCCCACACAATTTTCCTCCCTCCCACCATTCTAAGTGTGCATTTTCATGT
The DNA here is from genome assembly GCA_963859935.3 of Lathyrus sativus. Classification (NCBI taxonomy): domain Eukaryota; kingdom Viridiplantae; phylum Streptophyta; class Magnoliopsida; order Fabales; family Fabaceae; genus Lathyrus; species Lathyrus sativus. Next base: position 184,443,585 of record OZ012741.1, on the reverse strand, counting down.
TTGCATTTTTACTACTTGTGATTGATTCTTCCTTTCTTCTTCTTGTGCTTTCTTGCCATGATCCCCATAGGATTCCTAGTCCCTCCGTTTAGGATGGGAATTGGAGAGACATTAGGCGCTCAATCCAAGTATGCTAACATTAGGGTAGATGTTTCCCCTTTTCATCCGAACTCTAGGATCACTTTGCATGACAGTGTTGGGCCCGAGTTTCCCTTAGACCCTCTGTGCGTCTTTCTTCTCATCTCAAAATCATTCTAACTCATTTAATAAAGGCGATAAACATTACGCGTGTCGCTACCGCGAAAATAAGGTGCCGGTAAAACAGAAGAGTCGCCACCTTTCGTTATTTATACCTCGAAACGGGAAAGGAAACGATCGGAAAAACCTGACGAAAAGGTATAAGACAAGGTCATCACAACCGTTGTCTGGGTTCGGGAGTCGGTTACGCAAGGGGAAGGTATTAGCACCCCTCACGTCCATCGTACTCGATGGGATCCACGCTTGTTGTGTTTACTGGACGGGTTGGTTTTATCTATCTACCTATCAAAGCTGGCTTAAAAAGAAAAGAAAATGACTCGGCAAAGCATCGCGCTTTATGCCTACGTATTCTCATCAGAGAATGAGAAATCAGAGTCAACGTAGTTCGGCTAACTACGGGTTACGGGAAAGGTGGAGGTGGCTCGCCAATACATCAGTATTGTGCTTACGTACTCTCAACAGGCTTGAGAGATCAGATCTTACGTAGTTCGGGATAATACGGCTTACGGGTTTAGATTCATCTATTTTTTCCTAGTCGGGTTAACAAACAGTTCCAGCAGTTGGATGTACGCAGATCGACCCTTGGAGACTTAGGCGTTACCGTTTGCGGTAGAACTGGGAGTTAACGACACTCTTTTCTTCAGAAAAGCTTCCTTTGACTTACGGGCCCACAGGGAAAAAAGGTTTGAAGTTTGTTTTCTGTCTTTTACGGAAGAACTGTTTTTTATGGATGTTTGCAACCAATATTGCACTAGAGACTATGACCTGAGAGTGAATGCGTCGCATGTCACCCAAGGGGTGCCATACTAAACATCCAAGCTGTCAAAAAGAAACTCTCCGACAATCCTTTCTCAGATAGCTTAAGGCTCGTAACGTACGACGTCAGTTAACCTTCATTACTGTATTTTAATTTGTTTTGAGATGAGAAGAGAACAGGCTCAACTAAAGGGAGACTATCAAGTCCTAATGTTGTCATGCCAAGGATTCATCCTATGGTTGAAGTTTGAAACAGGGAACTCCTAGAAGTTATCATGCATAGGTTTCAACCTAAAGTTCTAATCATCACTTCCTTATCAAAGGAAGTGAGATTCCTAGGGGATCATGTCAATGATAAACAGAAACAGATAAAGCATCAACTTAAACAGTAAACAGTAAACAACTGTAAAATGCATGCAATGCAAGTGAGGGAGGAAATGTGTGTGAGGCATCAGCCTCCACAAGCTCATCTCAACCTCAAGCCAGATATGAATAACTGCAATCATACAGAAGAATAAAATAAAATGCCATCAAGCAAATCACAACCCACATAGGCAAGGGAGTTGGGCTCTACCGAATACCCGCAAGCAAAGCCACACAGTAAAAATACAAGCAGAGGGAGCAACTCAACCTCTAGTGCAATCATGCTCCTAGCTTAAATCAGTCTAAACATGAACTTATTCTAATGCATCAAGCAAATCAAACAAGTCACATCAATACAGTTGCACAACAAGCCAACAGACAGGAAAGGAAACAGATCAACAACTCTCACAGCAAAGCTCTCCTCTGGCAGCAGTTCAGTCACCAGTTTGCAACTACTCTTCAAAGCTATCATCTTCAATAGCAAGTGTCAACTTGCTTCTTCAAGCTTCTAAACTATCAAACATAAGTATCAACTTATTCTTTCTTCTTCAGGCCACAGCTCCACAGTAAACCCCACCTTCAGGCTTCACTCCTAATATCAAGTATCAACTTGTTCCTTCAGGGACTTAATGCATTAAACTCATAAGTATCAACTTGCTTCTTCCTTAAGCTTTAGCTTCTTCATTCCATCTCCAATGGATTCCTCTCATAAGTATCAACTTATTCTTCTCCTTCCTCAAGCTTCAGCTCTTTCTTCCTTACAATTATCAACTTGCTCTTCCTGATCTACAAGCTTCAGCTTCAATGACAGTCTTCAAATACAGAGAAGTATCAACTTCTAGCCTCTTCAATCTTCTGACAAGGGATTCTATCCTCTAGCAAAGGAGAAAGATTCATCTGACAAGAGCAAAGTTTGGATGATTGGTAGCAAAGTGAAGACCAAAGGTCACCACTAAGGATCCCATCATCAGAGAAAGGGACCCTCAAAGGTTCTACCAGCTTGTAAAGAGGCACACATCCTACCAAAGGAGGGATGAGGCCTTTACAAGGGGAACTTACATAATAGGGAAGAATGGAAGTGATCAACACCTTCCATGTTTATGAAAGAAGAGAATCTATCTAGAGGCTCTGCCTACAAACCCTAATCTTAACACCTAATCAACACTACACCAAAAGAAGGGAAGATCTTCACATCCAAACTTCTTTCAAGCACTCCAATGCATCTTCAACTTGCTTTCATCCTCAACCAAGGGTAAAAACAACACAAGATTACTCTAAGGGAACTTAAGGGGTTAATCTAGTCAAATTAGTGCATTAGAATCATCCAAAGTTAGCACCTAAACTAAAATTAAACTAAAATAGTAAACCACATTATAAATTCGTACAAAAATTCCTAAGGGACCCTAATTCAATCATGAATCTACCATACAAAATTCAGAGGTTGAATCATCCACCAAGATCTAGATATAAAACCTAAATCATAAGGTATTAACCATAAACCCTAAAAATGGAGCTCCTAAAGTTTCAACCTAAAATTACCACTTACATTCATCACAAAAATGTGAGAAAAATCTAGGGGAAGCATGCATATCTATGCTATCTACACACAAAAAATCAAGGCAAGAATCATCATCAAATGATCAAACCAAATTCAACAAAACCAAGTATCAACCATGATTATTTTAATATCAATTAAAATTCAACAAATGAAAATAAAATCAAAAATGCATGAAATATTAACATTTTTTATCTAAAAAAAACTAGATTCAATCATGAATCAATGGAAAAAAGAATGGAATTATTTGAGTTAATTTTCAATTTTTTATGGATTATTTACTAAACCATGCAAAATGAAGAAAATAAAATGGAAAATATGGAAATTGGTGAAACCTGCGTGGTAAATAGCAAATATTTCCAGTTCATTTCAATGCTGGGCCCAAAAGGGGGTGCAGATACTAAAGCGCTACTAAGCCCAATTATCAATCAGAAATTAATACGAAAATAAAATGAAAATGATAAAACTTGGTACAAATAGCAACTAAAAAACAGTGTATCTTCAGGTGGGCCTCTAAAGGGGGTTGTGAGTATCATGTTTTTACACTAAGCCCAACATATCACTTAAATGAAACGCTGCGTTGCAGCTTCTTTCAGAATCCTTCACAAAATGAAATCAATTCCTGGCCGTGGGATCTTACTTTGGTCAAAGTCTTCAGTCTAATCCAATGGCAACCAACTCATCTTCTTCCTTTTGAATGTTGGAGGGAAATGGAATCCATGGTTGAACAGAACTTCAACTTCATCTTCTCCAAATCGTATTCCTTCGAAACTCCATCAAAATTCTCACTTGAACACTCTAATCCACTTGGTTTTTTTCCACTGAATCTAACTATGCTAACCAACAACCTTGAAACTCCTCCTAACTCAAATCACGATGAAATTTTCAGAAACCACTCAAGAATCAAATCACACCAAACTCCAAATTATGAGGTCTATCATTATCACCACCTAATACTGACTTGATCTAGCTATCAAACTAAGCTTAAAACTCAAGAATCAACAAGATACACTCAAGAACAGGAATCAAATCATCCTACTTATTGTCTCTAATCCATACCAATTGTTATCAAAAAGCTTCTTACACCAATCTACAATGATTCTAACCTAACAAAACCTAAAGATTATGCTTAAATTAAGCCGTACGATGAAAAGTACATACCTGCAAATTCTTGATGAACAGAGTGGTAAAATCTTTAACTCAACCCTCAGTAATCTCCAAATTCCTTCACTAGCATCCAATCAACCTTCTGTATGCAAAGAAAAGAGTTGAAACTTGGTAGATTCTTGAACCCGATTATGAGTTGCAGATGAGGAATTTGCAATGCCAACTCACGATCCTTCAATGGTTTTGCCTTGAATTTGATCTGGAATCAATATCTAACCCTAGAGCAAGCTATTGGAATCAAGAACTTGGATTGAAATGGCTTCAATGGCTGTAACAGATTTTGATTTGCAATGAGCAAATTCAAAATGCAATCTCTCTATTTCCTCTCAATTCTCACCAACCAGTGCTCTGAATCACTTCATATGCTTATATAGACCATGACTGAACACTCTAGAAAGTTTTGGATCAATCTAATGAGAAGTTCAATATCTCATCTCTTTTGAAAATTCAATCTCATGGTACACTCATAACAGTTCTTGCAGCAGCTTGTATTCACTATGCTTTGTGTTCAAATTCTCCTTAGATGACATTTTGGATGTGTTGGAATGAGTTAGCACCTTGATCTTAATCCCATGTATAATTTGGCATATGTAACTTAAGTCTTAAGTAACTAAATGCAACTCTTGGATTTTGACCTCAAATGAGAAAAGTAATATTGCCAATGTCTTTAAAATGCATTTTAGAATCAAAATGACCTATAAGTTTGTCTCATTTGGTCACCAAATGAATTATTTGAATTTTTGACCATTAAATCCTTTTAATTCTTCCTTTTTCCAAAATTTCTTGAACCAAGTCTCTCCTTGAGCCATTTCAATGTCTCCTTGATGCATGGTCAAGGTTAAAATCCCATTTTGAGAAACTTTCTAGTTGAACAAAACTTCATTTGAGGCCTCTAAGTTGGTGAAAATGGCCTATGATCACAAATGACCTGTAATGTCCAAATACCCAAAATACCCTTGACTTATCAAAGCCATAACTTGAGTTCTACAAATCCAATAAAGGACTTCTAGTACTCTATAGAAAGCTAAGAGGATAAGGAACAACATTCATGTAGACTAAATGTTCATAGGAATCATCCTTCTAGGGAAAAAGTGTCATGCAAGTTGGGTAACTTTCAAGCTCCAAATTCACATGCCTCAGATGACTTGTAACTTGTCAAAGTCATAACCTGAGTTCTACAAATCCTATAAAGGACTTCTAGCACTCAAATTAAAGCTAAGACCATGATCTACAACAATCATGTTGGGGGAAAGATGATATGACAATCACATCTTGAGCTAAATTGCCTTGAAGATAGGGGTCAAACTAGGGGATTTTACATTGTTAATCCTTAGAAACCCTAGCTTGAAACTTCTCAAACTCTTCAATCATGATGATTTAACCTTGTAATCATCCTTATAGAATCTCAATGCATCAATCCATGATCACATGGTCTTTGAATTAGGTCTCAACCTTGTTCAAATCATCAATTGACCTAGGGTTGACCCAGTCAAACCCTAGCTGCACCAATCATGGCCGAGGCTTCTTAATCTTGCACAATGACCTGTCTAGGCATCAAAGTGATCTTCAACACTTCTCATGAGCTCTCTCAAGATCTCAAGTCCATCCTCATGGCTTCAGAATCATCTGAGGGCTCTCCACAACTCTCAAATTAGGAGACCTACACACTTGGCTTCAATCACTCTCTCTGAGGATCTTTTAACTTCTCTGATAAGGATATCAACCCTTGAGCACCTGAATAACCTTCTTTGCTAGCCTCACAATCTTGTATAGCTCTTTATTGGTAATCATACCTCTTGATCTCCTGCATACATGTCAATGAAATGCAAATGATAATGCTAATGTGAATGAAATGAAACACAAGCTAGGTAAAGAAATGTTGGGCAAATTTTGGGGTGCAACAGCACGCTACGAGCCTTAAGCTACATGAGGAATGATGAGTGAGGGGTATACTCTCGCTTATCTAGAATGTTTAGTATTTTTCCCGTTTGGGGGCGATATACGACGCATTCGCCTCCATGTCATAGTCTTTAGTGCAACGTGAATCACAAACCGAATTAATTCACTTCACTAAAAAACACAAAACAAAACTCAAATCTTTTTCCTTCGGGATTAATCGAAAACTTTTTTTCCAGAAAAGAGTGTTGTTAAGCTTCGGTTCTACCGCAAACAGGCTTAGTCCCTAACTGCTGGAACAGATGTTTAACCTACTCGATTAAAACACTTAATCAACCTGTGGTTTCGTGTCAGCCCGAACTACATTTGCTCTGATCTTTCATACTAGATGAAAGTACGTAGGCACAAGACGCGACGTCTTGGCGAGCAACCTTCCCCCCTTCCCTCCCGTAGTTAGCCGAACTACGTTGACTCTGACTTTCCCATTGCACGAGGGAATACGTAGGCACAGAGCGGTGATGCTCTGCCGAGTCTCTTTTCTTTTCTTTTTGTCCACAAGCCTGTAGCGTAGATAGTTTAAACACACCCTTAGATAGACAACAAGTGTGGATCCCGTCGAGTACGACGGATGTGAGGGGTGCTAATACCTTCCCCTTGCGTAATCGACTCCCGAATCCAGGACTTGGTTGCGATGACCTTGTCTTTCCCTTTTTCGTTAGGTTTTTTCGATTGTTTCCTTTCCCTCTCTTTGGGATAAATAACGAAAGGTGGAGACTCTTCTATTTTCTCCCGGGTGTTTTTCGCAGTTGCGACAACTGCAAAATCATAGATCAGCTACATCAGACTCCTTCAAAAATTTTGATCATGTCTTTCCTTTTGAGTTCTCCTGCCCACAGGCCTGCATTACAAAAACTGTTGTCACATGCCCATGTAACCAAGGGCATAACAATTGGTCAATTTAATTAGGAGATTGCCAATATTACTGCATGTAATACCTTGAGTTTCAGCAATGATGAATTACCTGTCGAAGGTTGTAAGCACAACCATACTTTACATGTATCGATAATGTGCCAGGAAGACACTCTAGCAAAGGTCCTGGTGGACACTGGTTCCTCTCTGAATGTGTTTCCCAAGAGGACATTGGCTAAATTGGCATATAAAGGGGTTGACATGAGACCCACCTCTTTGATTGTCAAGGCTTTTGACGGTTCCAGAAGAACCGTAATAGGTGAAGTGGATTTACCTGTTATGGTTGGACCTCATGTATTTGACATTACCTTTCAAGTGATGGATATCAATCTCGCATACAGTTGTTTGTTGGGAAGACCATGGATCTATACTATTGGCGCAGTGACCTCTAATCTTCACCAAAAGATGAAATTTGTAGTGGATGATAAACTGGTGGTCGTTCATGGAGAAGAGGACCTAATGGTGAGCAATCTGTCATCATTTAGGTACATTGAAGCTGATGAGGATGCTATGGAAACTTATTTCCAAGCCTTAGAAATAGCTAACGTCGTGTTGATCGAAGAAGCCGTGGTTGAAAGTGGTCTATCCATTGCATTGGTTCAAGGCATAAAATCCGCATTGAAGAATGGAACTCCTATAGGAAGAGGGAGGTCATTGAAGTGGAAGCAAGAGCAAAGATGAACCGTCAAGGGTTGGGTTACAAACCAACTCATGACAAGACTCAAGAGTTTGCCAAGAGATGACTGAAGACCATCAATGAGGTGTTCGTCAGTGGAGACATCCAAATCAACGCCGTTGAGGAGGATTTTGAGGATTACTATGTTGATCAGTTGGTATATCATGATGAGGCCGCTCTAAGCAATTGGGAGATTGTTGAGATTCCTGCCATCTTTCCTGGGATGAAGTAATTTGCTTGTTTTATTTTGTAGTTTCCTTCAAAAAAGCTTTCCCTAACCCTGCCTAAGGTTATCGGATTATTTTGTATGGGCCACATGCTTTAAAATTGTTATTATCAATGAAGATATTCTGTTAAAATCCTGATTTGATTGTTTACTGTTTTTTGCTTTTACTTTTAAAGGAAATGGCATTTATTTTGAAAACCAGCAAAAATATGCTTCTTTTTTTTATGTGCATTTATCTTTGTGTGTTTTAATAAATCAAGCCATTCCAAACATGCAGAGAAACTCCAAAACCCGTCAAATCCAATGACTATGTTTTCCCTCATGACTTTGATTCACCCATATGTCAAGCCGAAGATGAGGATGATGAAGATTTTGAGATTCTGGATGAGTTGGAAAAAATGTTTGAGTACGAGTACATGGACCTTCAACCTCACCAAGAGCAGGTTGATGTCGTTAATCTTGGCAGTGATGAAAATAGAAGAGAAGTCAAGATTGGGACAACGCTTGGGGCAAAGATCAAGCAGAAACTAGTGAAACTTCTAGAAGAGTATGTTAATGCATTCGCTTGGTCATGCTAAGATATGCCTGGTTTTTTACCTCCATAGTTGTTCACAAGTTACCTCTCCGACCTGAGTGCCCGCCTGTCAAACTGAAGCTCAGAAGGATCCGACCCGACATGGCTCTCAAGATTAGAGATGAGGTCAAAAAGCAGATAGATGCAGGTTTCTTGGCAGTATTAAAATACCTAAAATGTGTGGCTAACATTGTGCCCGTGCCAAAAAAGGATGGCAAAATTAGAATGTGCATAGACTACAGGGATCTGAACAAAGCCAGTGCAAAGGACGACTTTCCTCTGCCACATATCAATACCTTGGTGGATAACATTGCTAGATTCACTATCTTCTCTTTCATGGATGGTTTCTCAAGATACAATCAGATAAGGATGGATCTTGAGGACATGGAGAAGACCATGTTCATCACACCCTGGGGCACTTATTGTTATAAATTCATGCCTTTTGGTTTAAGGAACGCAGGAGCCAATTACCAGAGAGCTATGATCACATTATTTCATGACATGATGCACAAAGAAATCGAGGTATATGTCGATGATATGATAGCCAAGTCTCAAAATGAAGAAGATCATCTAGATCACCTTTTGAAGTTATTCGTAAGGCTCAGGACATACCAGTTGAGGTTGAATCCTGCAAAGTGTACTTTTGGAGTAAGATCTAGAAAACTACTCGGCTTTACCATCAGTCAGCGTGAAATTGAGATAGACCCTGACAAGGTGCGAGCTATTCAAGAGATTCCTGCTCCAAAGATAGAAAAAAATGCAAGAGGTTTCCTTGGGAGACTAAACTACATCTCTAGATTCATCTCCAACATGATTGCAACCTGCGAGCCGATCTTCAAGTTTCTATGAAAAGATCAAATAGTTATTTAGAATGAAGACTCTCAACAAGCTTTCGACAAGATTAAAGGTAATCTCCAAGAGCCTCCGATCTTGATTCCTCCTGTACCGGGAAAACCTCTCTTCATGTACATGACAAAGCTCGAGGGGTCTATGGGTTGTGTATTGGGACAACATGATGAGTCCGGACGAAAGGAACATGCCATCTACTATCTTAGCAAGAAGTTCACTGATTGTGAAAGTCGTTACTCACTTTTGGAGAAGACTTGATGTGCTTTGACTTAAGTTGCCAGACGTCCGAGGCAATACATGATATGTCATACCACTTTGTTGATTTCCAAGATGGATCCTGTAACACCCCACTCTACCCTGTACGCGTATTATAAAACATATACGGAAATTTTACATAAAATTACATCAGAGTTCTCAAACAAGTAGGATGTCACACTAAGACACTTCATTATTCATAATTAAACCAATGATATATAGCTTTCAATTACACAGCGGAATAAAGTCAATTGTTTAAACATAATCTCCACCACAAGGTGATCATACATCCTCAATCCAACAAATAAAATATACGTAACAATAATTCAAGAAAATAAGCAAAATATAACGTGATCCCGTCATCCCATGTTACGTATCAGAGCGACTCCTAGGACTCGATCAAATAGCAACACACTCCAAGCACTACTCAGGTACCTGGTCATATGCACTCCCCAAGGAGCATAGACGCAACAAACAGAAAACGGGTGAGAACTACATTCAAAAAATAAGCGGTGAAATACAGATTCTAAGGAGTAGTTACACACCACACAAAATATCATACACATATAACGCACATACACGTGCCACCTCAATTACTCGGCACTAATAGCTCATCATCAACTACAAATATGCAATGCGACTCATAGACTCAACACAATGCATGTGGTACCAACACAAATACATATGGTTCATCCTAGAACCCGATTCCCGTCGGAATCCGGATAAGTCGTATACGTTCCTCTGAACTACAACTTATCTCTACAACGACTTCCACATGAAGTTCGGATGAAACTAGGCACCCATCATGGATTCCCACCTAGCCATCTCCACAAGACATATGACATGAAATGCATGACAACACAATTATGCAATATAATAATTCAAGCATAATTCACGATCATTAAAGATCCACACGAGCCATCCGTTCACCGTAATCCTCTCGGGAATTACCACAATCGCACAAGATTATCCACATTCGATAATCATGGCTCACATTCATCATAACACACCCATAAGGGCACAGACATAACATTCCACATTCTCTCGATTTAATTCATTACTAATATTTCTTAAGTTCATTTTAGTTCTATTAATCCTACCGATTGAACAGAAATGCGTTCCAAACGAACACTGGACAGGAATCACAAAGCTGGTGAAAAGTCATCCCAGACTGTCCATATGCGTATTGCCTGCTATCATATGCGTATCAGCCCTACCTTACGCGTATGACCAGAGGCTTCTGCCTCCCAAAAACCCCTCAGAATCACCCCATACGCATATGACTATGCCCATACGCGTATTTCCCAAGCCCATACACATACCATACGTGTATCACCAGATGGTCGTGCTGGCACCAAGGACAAGGAACGTCTACTACGTGTACAGCCCCTTGGGAAGTCCCCCATACGTGTATTGACACCCTCAATACGCGTATGACCAGCAGATTTGTAAAAACAAAACTCAGATCTCATCATTCCCACGAGTTTCCCCTCAAGATCCATCATCATACCTTCCCATTCATCCTAAAACTCAGATTTTAATCGATTTCCATGAATCCTATCTTCTATTCTTTCAAGATTCTACTTATTAAATCTAATTTTGATTACAGTTAAACCCTTAGTTTTCAGGTCTGTTAATCCACAATATTCTATCACAGCTTCAGGGAATTTCCACACGAATTTTGATATTCTTACTAGAATCATACATTCAACGTCATACAATGATCATTCAACAATAACAACAATCACAGAGAAATCATAATATCATGAAAAACAACTAAAAAGGTAAGAACCGACAAAATTCCTACGAGAGAAAGGACCTCTCACTACCCTCTCATGTTAAATCACCCATATTGAAATCCATTCTCCCCCCTTACCTTGGATTGAAGCTTTTTCCTTGTCAACAATGGAGAATTGGTTCTTTTTGCCCTAGCTCTCCTTTCTCTGCCTTTTTCCTCTTTTACGTGTTAACTGACTAATTCCTCCACTAACTCTCTCTTAACCCCTTAATCTGATTTTAATTCATTTAATTTAATTACTAATAATAATAATAATAATAATATTAATAATAACAATAATAATAACCATAATCCTATTAATATTATTATTAATAATAATTTAAATAATAATATTAATGATCATAATGCTCTTATTCTTGTTATTAAATTATCCATTATTTTAGGTCCACATTACCCCCTGTTGCACCCCAAAATTTGACCAACCTTTTCTTAACTTAGTTTATGTTTTATTTCATTTTCTTCTAGCATTTGCATTGCATAACATTGTTCATTGAGCAGAGGATCAAGAGGTTGTGCATAGCAAGAGGAGGTTACCAAGAGTTTTGAACCTAAGCAAGGGGTTTACTCAAGCATGAGTGGTCATCAAGAGGTGGTCAAGGCTCCTTGAGAGAATTGATGGGTGTATGTGGATTAGCTCCTAACTTGGAGACCAGTTGAAGCTCATAAGAGGATTGTGAATTCATGATTATGGATATGGTATGTTGAGGAAGCTCATGGAAGGCTTTGAGAGCCATGTTGGAGTTTATTCAAGTTGTTGTGTCATGTGGAAGAAGCCATAGTCAAAGGTGTTGCAGTTAGGGTTTTCATCTAGTCAACCCTCAGTCAATTGTGAAATTAAAGGAGATTAAGACTCAAGTCCAAGTCTTTGTGATCATGGAATGTTGTGTTGAGATGCCTAATATATCATTTCAATACCAAATCAAGAAGAATCAAGAGTGTGAGAAGTCACTAAATTAGGGTTCTCAGTGTAAAATCCCCTATTTAGTGCCCAACTTCAAGACCACTTATCTCAAGGTACAAGTCTCATCTCATCTTGACCCCAACATGAAACTTGTAGAGAATTTTTCTAGCTTTCTTTTGAGTACTAGAAGTCTTTCATCTGATTTCTAGAACTCAAGTTATGATGCTGACAAGTTACAGTTCATTAGATGAATGTGATTTTGGTCAACAAAAGTCAACCAACTTCCAAGCCATTTTTGACCTAGAAGGATGTTTCTCCTCACTCTGACCCCCAAACATGAAAGTTGTTCCTCATGATCTTAGATTTCCAAATAGTACTAGAAGTCCTTCATCTGATTTGTAGAACTCAAGTTATGAGGCTTGCAAGGCAGGGGTATTTTGGGAAAGCAGGATTACAGATCATTTTCATTATAGGTCCATTTCACTATCTTGCACACTTCAAATGAAACATTTCCCAACATGAAACTTGCTCCAAATGGTAACCATTTCATCTTGAAACACTCACTTGTGATGAATTTGGCTTGGATTGAAGAATTGGTGTGAGACTTTTCCATGAAGAAAGCTTAAAAGGGGGAAATTGCAATTAATTGATTTTGAACTAAAACAAGTCATGCTTATACATATTTTGAGTGCCAAAGATGTAAAAAATATGATGCAAGCATTGGATTTCAATTTTGGTACCATTTTCACGTGCAAATCAATGGTTATGTCAAGTGAAATTTCAACAATGCAATATCAACCATTTGATCAAATTAAGGAGTGAATTCAATCCACATGATCAGAATGAAGTCCCGGCATTGATTTTGAATCAAAAACAAGGTTAGTTGAGGCATTTGGTATGTGTGCATGAGCATGGAAAATGAGAATTGGGCAATTTCACAATTCACACAATTGAGCCACAATTGGGCCTCCATTACCTCATATATCCATCATATATAAGTTCTAGGTCGTTTTTGGATGAAGAGAGGGTCATTTTCGTGGAGAATTGAAGAAAACACAGTTGGTGAAAAGAGTAGAAATTTCAAAATCGTGAAATACAATTGGAGCATTTTCAGAGCAATTCAAAGCTACAACTACTTTCCTTGAAGTTCAGTGAATGTTTCTGGATCATTTCGGCAAGCTTGAGCACTTGTAGAAGCTCTAACGGAGAGACTCCGTTAGGTAAGCTTCAAATAAAAAATTCTCACTCATTATGCCTTTATCTTGCGCCATTGTTGGTTAATGCTGAAGTCCTATGTTCATAGGCAAATTCTGGTGCATATTTGTTCACGTTCATGATGATTTCAGTGTGATGTGTGTTTTCTTTTTCTCTTCGATTTTCCTGATTTATGCATGATTTTTGAAAATGGATTGTGGATTTGAGATCTACGTAACTTGTAGATGATTTTAGACTGCTTGTTTGCATGTTTTGGTGAAGTTGATATTCACCTGCGTTTTGTGCATGCCGGAGAAGGTGACCGGAGGGAATCCAGCCACCGTCTGTATTTTCCTTTTGTTTTTCATGTTTGAGTGAGGATGATGATGCGTGGCCTGTTGGTGTGCGTTGGATCCATGTTGGTTTGTTTGACTAAGACCAGATCTGATGGTCATGTTTTGATCTCATTTTGTGCTGGGAATTCATTGCTTGTGTGGCAGCCTGATGGCCTTTGGATGGTAGTTTGGTAATCACAACGTAAGGCCAGGATTGGTTGACTGAGCTTTAAGTGAAACGGTGTGTTTCACTAGCTCGTCCCTCAGTCGTTTGATTGCTTGACCTGGTCTTGTTTGTGTGGCTGTGATTCATTTAGTTTTTGTTTTTAATTCTGATAGCACGTGTGGCATGTTCTGGCCCCTTAGATTGATTGACTGGTATGTACATTGTCTGGCTGAGATCGTTTCTCATTTGTTTGGCTGACTTAGTGGACTGGGCCCTTTTTGCTTTTGACACCCCCCTACAACCTGGCCCATGAGTTTACACGTATTTTGTTTACTTTCTGCACCCCTTTGTTTTTTATTTTCTTTTCTTAATTTTGTTTTGTTGCTGTTTGGAATTAATTCATTTAAAAATATTCCTCCAATTAATAAAATTCGTCAAAAATATTTTCTGGACCATTTAAAATGTCTTTTATTTTTTAGAATTTTTATTTTATTTTTTTGGATTATTTTTCATTTAAAAAAGGAATTATTAATTGGAGGGGTATTGTTTGAGTTAATTTTTGACATTGTTTGGTTTTTAATTTGTTTCTTCCATCTCCTTTTGATCCAATGACTAAAAATTAATCCTCATATCCATGATGATTTGATGAATTTTTTAGGACCATTTTGCCCCTGTTGGTTGACTTTTGGGTTAACATTGAGTGCATTTCATTTGACCCTCGACAATCCTCATTCACAATGGGACACCCTTGTGAATCAATTTCTTTGGTGGTATTGTGAATTGATTTTGATTGTGATCTCTTGGCCTCTATTTTCCAACATGTTTATGGACTTTGTGCATTTTATTTGGTTATTTTTGAATCATTTTCCTAATTTTGAGGTAACTTGCAAGTCAAGTTAACCCAAAGGGAGGTTCATACATACACATTGACCTAGTTTGCCTTGGATATGACTTTGATGGATCCTTTGAGCCTTTGATTCCTTTTGATTGATGTTGCTAACATGTTAAGGTTGCTGGTTGCTCAATTTTAGGTCATGATATTATGTTTTGCTTGTTCATTTGTGTGCTTCTTTTGTTGCTTCCATTTGGGTTTCCATATGTAATATGCTTGCATTCCTTTATGTTTAAGCTTGTTTTTTCTTATGGTGTGATTGCTTTTGCTTTTGAGTTCTCTTCTCTAATCTCCCATTCTGTCCTATGACCTTGGAGTATCATTTAAGGTGGCTTGGGTCCTCCTTTGGAGGTATTTGAAGCATACCTAAAATGATGAATCCATGAGGACTCCTTTGTGCTTTCTTTTGCACTTTGTTTGTGATGCTTATGGTTGAGTGCATATTATGAGTTCCTTGCTGTCCTCATATAGCCTCCCATCCTCACTTTTGTTTTGAGCTTCTTTTCCTTTCATTTGATTTGGCTTTTGGCAGTTGTGGTTGATGTTGTTTGACTTAGGTCATTTCATCCCACTTTTAGTGCATTTTTGTGTGGTTTTTCCTTGTTGTTTGATTTCATCTTGTGCATTTCTTTCTCTCTTCTTTTCTTGCATTCTCATATGCATGCTTGAGGTTGAGATGAGCTTGTGGAGGCTACTGCCCCACACATATTTCCTCCCTCACTTTCATCTTACTTGTGCATTTTATGTTTGCATTCTTGCATTTTTATGTTCTTTCTTCTTCTTCTTCTTCTTTTGTCTTCCTTCCCTTAGGACCTCTAATCTCTCTTCTTCAAGAGAGGTTATGATAGACATTAGGTGCTTAACCATGCATGATAACATTAGGTAGTTCCATTTTGTATCCCAACTCTAAGTCCACTTTGCATGACAACTTTTAGGATTGAATTAGTCTCCCATTAGTGGTCCTTTCTTCTCTTCTCATCTTGAAACACTCATAAAACACCTAATAAAGAATGACAAGTGTTGTACGCTATGAGCCTTAAGCTACTTGAGAAATGGTGATTGAGGGGCTTCCTCTCAATGACCTAGAGTGTTTAGTGTACACCCTTTGGGTGATATACGGCGCATTCACTCTTAGGTCATAATCTCTAGTGCGACATGAGTTACAAATCAAACTCAAAACACTTCTTCTCTAAAAAAAACAAAAACACTTCAAACCTTTTTCATCCTTCGGGATCTTAATCAAGGAAAGTCTTTTCAGATAAAAGAGTGTTGTTAACTTTTATTTCTACCGCAAACGGTAACGCCTAAGTCTCCAATGGTCGAGCTGCATACACCAACTGCTAGAACTACTTGTTAACCCTACTCAGGCCTAAAAAACTTTTGAACCAACCTGTGGTCTTTTTGGCCCGAACTATGTTTTCTCTGATCTTTCATACCAGATGAAAGTACGTAGGCACAAGACACGATGTCTTGGCGAGCAACCTTCCCCCCTTTCACCCGTATTTAGCCGAACTACGTTGACTCTGACTTTCCCATTGCACGAGGGAATACGTAGGCACATAGCGGCGATGCTCTGCCGAGTCTCTTTTCTTTTTCTTTTTTCCCTTGACCTTTATCTAGATAGATGATCACCCTTTTAGATAGACAACAATGCGTGGATCCCATCAAGTACGACGGATGTGAGGGGTGCTCATACCTTCCCCTTGCGTAACCGACTCCCGAATCCGTACTTGGTTGCGATGACCTTGTCTTTTCCCTTTTTTCGTTAGGTTTTTCCGATCATTTCCTTTCCCTCTCTTTGGGATAAATAACGAAAGGTGGCGACTCTTCTGTTTTCCGCCGGGTGTTTTTTGCAGTTGCGACACCCCCAACTAAGGTTAGCTCTCACTATCGCTCTTAACCTCATACCCTTATCAAAGACATCACAACCAATGTGCACACAATAAAGTATAAAAAGACTAAATAATTCAAATGGGGTGTTACAGATCCAATAAAGTATATTTTTGAGAAACGTGCTCAGACAGGAAGGCTCGCCCGTTAGCATATGCTCTTGTTAGAGTACTATATCCAGTATGTCGCTCAAAAGCCCATCAAAGGGAGCATCTTGTTAGATTACCTCGCTGATCAGCAAGTAAAAGATTATGAGCCTCTCAAGATTGACTTCCCAGATGAGGAAATTATGCTAATCAATAAAGACTGTAAAGAGCCAGACCCAGATGAAGGTCCTGAACCCAGTTCCCGATGAAAGATGATGTTTGACGGTGCTTCTAACCAAAAAGAGCATGGTATATGTGCCATCTTGATGAACCCGACTAGTGGGTATACTCCTTTCACAGCAAGATTGTATTTTGAATGTACTAACAATATTGCTGAATATGAAGCTTCCATTTTGGGACTAGAAGCAGTAATTGATCTCCACACCAAAATTATAGAAGTGAGTGATGACTCAGCTTTAGTTGTCTACCAGGTCAAAGGTGAATAGGAGACCAGAGACGAGAAACTAATCTCGTACAGAGCTTATATTGTGGAGATGATTGAGTAATTTTATGAGGTAACCTTCAATCATGTGCCAAGATCTGAAAATCACATCGCTGGTGCTTTGGTTATGATGGATGCTATGTGGCAGTTTCGTTTTGTTATTAAAGCAACGCTTATTCGAATTGATAGGAAGAACGAGCCTGCTTACTTCTAGATGGTAGAGGAAGAGTCTGATGGGAAATCATGGTTTCATGATATTAAATACTACCTGCACAATCAGGAATATCCAGTTGATGCCACTTCGCTCGACAAGAAAACTTTGAGAAGGCTGGAATCCAAATTATTTCTTAACAATGATGTGCTCTACACAAGAAATTACGACATGGTCCTGCTTAAGTGTGTCAACAGACGAGAAGCAGACTTGCTGATGCAAGACATCCATGAAGGAACGTTTGGCACCTATGCCAACGACTATGCCATGTCCAAAAAGATTCTAAGAGTTGGATATTATTGGTTAACTATGGAAACTGATTATCCAATATTCCAGGAAATGTCATAAATGCCAAATTTACGCAGATAAGGAGCACGTACCTCCAACGCTGTTGAATGTTCTATTATCGTCGTGGCCTTTCTCTATGTGGGGCATCGACATGATTAGGGTAATTGAACCGAAGGCTTCCAATGGACACCGTTTCATCCTTGCTACCATCTATTATTTCACAAAGTGGTTTGGAGCTACATCCTACGCCAATGTGGCCAAGCAAGTGGTTGCCCATTTCATCAAGAAAGAGATTATCTGTCGATACGGAATTCATAGACGTATTATCACAGATAATAGAACTAATCTGAACAATAAGACTATGAAAGAGCTATGTGACAGCTTCAAGATTGAGCGTCAGAACTCTTCTCCTTATCGCCCAAAGATGAATGGAGATGTTGAAGCCGCGAACAAGAATATTAAGAAGATCGTGCAGAAAATGGTTGTAACTTATAAATATTGGCATGAGATGTTATTGTTTGCCTTACACAGATACAAAACATATGTTCACACTTTGACAGGGGCAACCCCCTTTTTCCTTAGTATATGGAATGGATGCAGTCCTTCCCATTGAAGTAGAGATACCTTCTTTGAGAGACCTGATGGAAGCTAAGTTGGAGGAAGCTGAATTGGTCAGAGAAAGGTTCGTCAGTTGAACCTCATCAACGAGAAACGAATGACTGCCATATGCCACGACCATCTATATCAGAAAAGGATCAAAAGAGCCTTTGACAAGAAGGTCCGTGTTCGAGAATTTCGAGAAGGAGAACTTGTACTCAGGAAGATATTTCCAACTCATAAATACTCACGTGGAAAATGGATGCACAACTATGATGACCCATATGTTGTGAAGATAACCTTCTCTAGAGGTTCACTCGTCCTCACAACAATGGATGGAGAATAACTCACTCACCATGTGAACTCTGATGCAGTCAGAAAATATTATGCTTAAAAACCCGATAAGTCAAAAACTTGAAAATGCAACTTAGGAAAGAATGGGTATCCCGGTGGATCATAACCTATGAAGGAGATCCAGGCAAAAATTAGGGATGAAACAAAAATAAAGCTCACTAAGTCGAAAACCTGAAAAGGCGACTTAGGAAAAAATGAGCGTCCCAGTGAGTCGAAAACCCGAAAGGGCGGTGTAGGCAAAAGTTAGGGACAAAAAGCATTTCGCTGCATCAGAGGTCATTACCACTACTTGAAATTACCAAGGAGATCCACTTCCACTACTCTTGTCAGAGGCGAAGATCTGGGGGAACTCTCGGTCATTAGGGCAAGATAGTCATTGGATTTGATGTACCCTTTTTTCTTTTTGCCATTTTCAAATTGTAAATATTCCATGGAGCTTTGCCATTAGCAAGCTACCATTCATGAAATAAAATCAGTTTGAACCATTCAAATATTTGTGATCTACTTCATTCTTTACTTTTCTTTGTTATGCAAAACATCACTTATTTGTTAATAATGATTTTTGAGAGCAAGTTTTGAATCAAAAATGATTTTAAAAGAAAACTAAAATAGAATAAGTAGTTATTTTGGTTTATGAAGAATTTTAGTGGAAATTAATTTGCTTCCCAGAAAGTTTGAAAGCAGTCAAAATCTTGATATTGACACCTCAAGCAATGTTGGCCCCACTGAAGGACAGTTTCTCTGGTACCCCTCGCCTGATGGAAGTTTTCAAGACCCATCCTCAGAGTAGGAACTTTGACTCTCCAAAGAGATTTGTGTTGTTAGCTGGCTTGCCTAAGTCTCATGTTGTTCCAAGTGAAGTGAATAGATTTGACCTCTGTGTGTTGTCAAGGACACCTTGGTTCCCTAGATTCAGTGTGACATTTTGTTTCCACGACAAAGTAGGTTGTGATATGTCTTCCCCTCTGAGTCTGTTGTTTTCGTGTATCTCGTTAGAGTTGGTTCTTGCATGTCTTTGAACATTTGCATCATATCATAGCATTTGCATTTAGCATATCTTTTTGGGTTATGTTTGCTTGACTGTTGTTTTTGTTTCTAAGTCTAGTTGTAACTGGGAATCTTTCGCGTCTATTTTGGCTGTTGTCCACCTTTGTCTCCTACAGAGTCGCTTAGCTCCCCTTTTGAGATCTTTGGTTATCACCAAACCTTTCTAGATCAGTTATTACTGCCATCTTTTAACCTTTGGTTGTTACCAATTTTCCCTGTAGTCTAGTTGTTACTAGCCCCCTATTGATTTTGCTTGTCTGGTCGTCTCCAGATTCCCCTATGAAGTCCAGTTGTAACTAGCAATTTTTAGCAGAGAATCCAATTATCGTTGATGTTTTTGTCTGGTAGTTACCAGTATTACCTCGTGAGGCTAGTTGTTACTATTCCCTCCAATAATTTTGTCTAGTGATTACCTTTTCACGATGAAGTTTAGCTATCGCTAACTCCCAGAAAGTCCATTAGTGTTTTGCCATTCGTTCTTTAAATTCAATTGTTATTGGTATCACTGATTTGGTTGTTACCACATCCGCCTTGTATTCCAGTAATGTTTTAACTGGCGTTATTTAAATCCAATTGTTATTGGTATCACCGATTTGGTTTTAACCATATCCGCCTGAAAGTTCAGTAATGTTTTGACTGGCATTGTTTGAAGTCCAATTGTTATTGGCATCTCGATTTAGGTCGTCACAAATCCCCTGAAAGCCCCGTAGTTACTGGAATTGTTTAAAATCCAATTGTTATTGGTATTGCTGATTTGGTTGTCACCATATCTATTTGAAAGTCTAGTAATGTTTTAACTGACATTGTTTAAAGTCCAATTGTTATTGGCATCTCAGTTTTGGTCGTCACCAATCCCCTGAAAGCCCAGTAGTTACTGACATTGTTTAAAATCCAATTGTTATTGGTATGCTGATTTGGTTATCACGATATCTATTTGAATGTCCAGTAATGTTTTGACTGGCATTGTTTAAAGTCCAATTGTTATTGGCTTCTCGGTTTTGGTCGTTACCATATTTGTTTGAAAGCCCAGTAGTTACTGACATTGTTTAAAATCCAATTGTTATTGGTATTGCTAATTTGGTTGTCACCATATCTATTTGAAAGTCCAATAATGTTTTGAATGGCATTGTTTAAAGTCCAATTGTTATTGGCATCTCGGTTTTGGTTGTTACCGTATCTGTTTGAAAGCGAAATAGTTATTGGCATTGCTAAATCCAATTGTTATCAGTATCATCAATCTGGTTGTCACCAATCCGATAAATCTAGTCATCACTAGCATCATTTAAATCCTGACGGTTATTGGTAGTGTTCACCTAGTCTTGATCTTAGGATGGTTGGTTATTACCAGCATTCCCAGTGAATCTTAGGATGTTTTGTTTGTCCCAAACATCTCCGATTGTTTCCTGAAGATCCCGTTTGAACTCTTCGTTATAAGGAAATTCTCCGTTTTGGTTTAGTCCCTAGTGGAGATTTTTGTTTCCCCCAGTGGAGATTTTGTTTCTTTCTAGATTTCCCCGATGGAGTTTTGTTTTCTTCAGTTTTTCCCCAGTAGAGTTGTTTCCTGCCCCTGTTAGGAGATTTTGTTCCTTTCTGGATTTCCACGGTTTGTTTCAGTTTTCCCCTAGTGTTGCTGACTTTTCCCAGTGAGTGATTACTCATTGTGTCAGCTTCCTTTCTTGTTTTATTTGTTCGTCTGCATTTGTGCATTTTTCGTCATAAAGCATCATTGTTAGCACTTGCATGGTTTTTGTCTTCCTTAGCATATCATTGCATCTAAGGGACAAAATTTTTGGTTTGCTATATTTAAATACCTTTCACCATGATTCTATGGAGATTGTTATCTCTCATACTATCTGGTAAAGCTATTTAAACAGGGGAAACTTTTATACCTCAATTTTTGACCCCTAGATTCCATTATCATTCTAGGAGCATCAAGCATTGTTTCCTAATCCTAACCTTGTTCAAGTTTATTGGTATTGAGGTTCATCTGAATTAGGGTTTTGCACCTGTAGAATCAAGAGGATTATTGCTTGATCATGTAAGGTTTTGGATTGATTATCATCAAAATCAAGTCCCTATACATTCAAGAAGTTTATATTCAACAATAATTAAGTGTTAATTGATCTCACTACAAGACAATTGAAGCCCAATTTCATCTGGCCCCAAATTAGGGTTTTGTTAGGGAAAGTAAATTATGCCTTTGACTTTTGGTCCAAGCATGATCCTAAGCCTTGGGACATGATTCAACATGATCATATACATCATTGAAGCCTACCTATGATGTTTGAGAAGTCTCAAGATGCAAATTCATTGAAGATCGTACAATTGAATTCATCTTATTCAAAATTCATCTAACAAAGTCAACTCTTTGAATTTTAGGGTTTTTGGTTCAAATTGAAGCTTCCAAGCCAAATTTCATAAATATATGTTTAATCAATGAGTCTGATCATGAAGGAATCAAGATTTGAGAGGTTTCTTGCAAAAGAAGAAAACTTGGATAAACTTGAAATTTTTCTAAGTGTGGAAAAACCCTGATTTTGGTGCCAACTTTGGAAGGCCATAACTTCCAATCCACAAACCTTTTTGTGAGGTGCAAAGATCAATTTGTAGATCTCCTCATGTGATACAAAATTTTCCTAGTGACCTATGATAAAAATATGCTTATAGTTTGAGTTATGAAGCTTCAAAGTTTGGAAGAATTTTGAAACACTTAGAAAATTTTCAAGACAGCTTTATACTCCAATTTTCAGCTAACTTCAAGATCAATTTTCATCAAGATCCCTTTGGATTCAAGAATTTCACCAAACAAAAAAGTTGTAGGGCATGTTTAAGGCTTTGCAAAAAGTAAAGGAACTCCTTCATATCATTTCTGAGCTAGGAGTTTCAAAGAGAAGAAGTTGGAGTCCAAAACTTGATTTTTAGATCATGATCTCATGGATTCACTCTAGCAAAACCATTCAAATCTCCAAGATTTCATGTGGCAAACTCTATTACTCGCTAACGTGGCTTAAATAAGATAAGTACACATGATTTTGGTGCATTATCCAAAAGGTTGAAGCTTGACTTCAAAGATCTTTCCATTTTTTAGCATAAAGGCATGACTTCCATTTTGATAAAGATAACTTTTTGCACAAAACCGGCCTCTTGAGCCTCCAAATTTTCCTCTCTACACTCAAGAACTTTCAAAGTCAGAAGCAATATCTCAACCACTCAATATCTCATTATACTTTGCCTTGAAACCATGGAGAACCACAAAACACCAAGTTGGAATCCAACCAAACTAGACAAATCAAGTGAACCTTCTAATCTGTTATGCTACAAGACACTAACCTCCAATATTTACCTATAAATAGAGCATTCCATCATGCTTCAAAAAGAAGAGAAAAAAGAAGAAAAAAACACCTTTAAACCTCCAAAGATCAGCATCTTGCAAACCGAACACCACTTGGACCAAAAAGCTTCACTTTGCACAAGTCACTCCATTTGCATTTCCATACCTCAAACCACCAAACCAATTTCCCTAACACATCACAAAAAACATTATAAGGGTGTTCAAACACTCACATCCATCAAAAGACCAAAAGACCAAAAAGTCAACCTCCAAACCACAAAACTGTTGACTTTCTGCATTTTCTATACCAAAGTTTGATTATGACCTTTTCCAAATTATTTGATCCTTCAAAGTCAATCCTCAAACATGTATTAAACTTTCCTCAGCACCAAAACCTGACTGTAACCCCATTTGGTTAAAGTTCAAAATCTCATTTTTCCATTTTTTGGAAGAAGGAGGTACTTTCTGTTCCAGTGGTTTTCTCTTGAGTCCAAGCATTCAAAAATATTCTTGGAGGTATATTAGAGGTGTCCAAAGTATCAAAGCATTTTTGTACTAACTGTTGTGTAATTTTCAAGTTTGTTCCAAGAGGTAAGTTTCCCTTGGAACTTTTCAAATTATGCTTTCTTTTGATGTACATTGATCATGAGGTTGTTTGATATGTTATATGTGATATGTTTTAACTGTTACTTGATGCTATCCATAATGGTATGAGACTGTGATATAGAAACTGGAAGTTTGTGCTATTTTGAGGTTTCACTATCGTGTTTTAAAATAGACACATTATTATCAAAAACCATCTGTACCATTGTGATCCTTGTGAAATTTCAAGCAAGTTTGGTCTTTGAATCATCCATTTTCATGGAATATTGAGTAAGATGTGTTTGGTTTTGCAAACTGGTTTTGGGAAGTCAAGGTCTGGCCATGGCGCCTTCGGTAAGGTTTTAGGTCATCTGAAGGCCTATGTTTTAATTCAGAGAGGTGATACAATGGATGTATCACCACCCCAGTGGTTTACCATGTGCGCTTTAGTACCTTCTTGCCTTGCCTGACCCGAGTTCGATCCTGTTGATCAACCTTTTTGCTATTTCCCCATTTTTTAAAGTTTATTACATATATTATCTTGCTTCCATCATTGTTTCACAATGCGCATGTAGTTTAGCCGGCTAATGTTTTGAGCCAATAACCTTGAGCACGTGGGTTCAAACCCCATTGAGTGCATCCCCTTATTTTTAATGCATTGTTTATATGTTTTTCTTCACAAACTAAATTGATCATAACTTCTTTGATTTTTATCATTTTGATCCCATTATTTTTGCTAAATGCTCATGAGAATGTCTATTTTTTGTCTATGTCAAGAAAGATCCATAAAGAATAATTTATTTGGTACTTGTGCATGTTCAAAGTTTGTGACTTTTTAGGGTTTCTTAGGCTTTGTCTTGATATTTTTGATTGATTCTCTTTGCTTTTATGCACCCAATATATTTTGTATGAACCTTAATTGATGTGTGAATTTGTACACCCTTGTTGTTACATGATGGTTATCACTTTTTCAATTTCATTTTAACATATGAATGTATGTTTGAATATCACAAGACCTTGGTTGTTACCTTGCCTTTGACATATGTTTCTCTTCCATTAACCAAATGATTAGAATGTGTATATGCTTCATGTATTTCATACCTTACCTTGAGTGTTCTTATACACTTGTTGTTTTACTTTGAAACATGTTTGGTATGCATGAATCTTCTTTGAGATGCTTCTCATTGTTACTTACAAATCCATGATTGAATTCCTTTTACATGTTTGGTTGTTACCCACTTGTTTAACAAAGATTCACCATAATTCACATGTTATTGTCACACATGTCACACCCTTGTTCAAAGATATTTTAGTTGTTACCTCTAATTTGATTTGTATACATGCTTTAAATATTTTCATGATTTATGAATGTCGATCTATGAACTTTACCATGATAAGTGATGTTTTGACTTATACATGATTCTCTATGATTTGTCCATGCTTAAATATTGTTATGATTTATGCATGTTAATATTGAACTTTGAACTTTGTTATAAGTAATGTTTTGACTTATACATGATTCTCTTGACTTGTATCCATGCTTAAATATTGTTATGATTTATGCATGTTGATCTTTGAACTTTTTCATGATAAGTAATGTTTTGACTTATGCATGATTCACTTGTCACTTATGATGTTTGGTCTTGTAAGAACCTTATCTAATACCCTTTTAGATGTTGTAACATCTATGTTTACCTTTGGTTGAAACCATTTGGTTTGATTCTAAAACTTCTGTAGATAAATACTTGGTTTTAACCTTGCTATTATCTTTGCTTGATGTTGTTACATGCTTGCTTCACTTTCTTGGTTGTTACCATGATATTATATCTTCATCATGTTTGAATGAATGTATATGTATGCTTAAAGTTTGTTAAAGTTCCCCCAAGTGATGTAGCTTGGTAGCTCTCATCCTAAATAATTTTCTTATGTCCCTAAGTCCAAAGGAAAGCATCTCTATTGACTCAATGACATAGATAGCTCATTTGTTTTAATCTCCCTTTGACCTTGTTAGAGTCATTAGGAATTTCAGTTAGTCTTAATTTAGAACCTTATCCCTTTGACTTTGTTAAGTCTAGATCTTTAGCACACCTTATTAGGAATCCTACAACTTAGAAATTAGGTCTAGAGTTTGTTAGCACTATTTGTGTACCATTGTTATGGGTACTCACTTTTCCCCTTTTGACTTTTGTTAAAGTCAAACCCCCAGTTAGTCTTTCAACTTAGACTTAAAGAGTTTGTTAACTCTATATAAGTATCATTGTTATGGATGCTTATTTCTCTTGAATTTTGACCATAGTCAAGTGTTCATTACCCTAGTTAGGAGAACTATGGTTGCTCTGATTCCATCCTTGTTAGGATACGTAGGCACGAGATGCAACGTCTTGGTGAGCATAATTAATGTATATACCCCTAGGTCTTTACCTTAGCACATAACCATTAGCAAACAAACATTAACAATAACACAAGTATTAAACAAGAGGCTCCTGTAGAATACTACAGATACTTAGGGTGCTAATACCTTCCCTTAGTATAACCAACCCCCCGATGTCTTAGCTTCGTTGTCACGTAGCGCACTTAGGGTTTTCTTCGATCTTTACCCTTTCCTTTGGATAAATCAAAGTTCGGTGGGTGAATATTTAAATTATTTTTATTTAAGTTAATTAATAGCTTGATATTCAATTCTCACCACAACAGTTGGTTAAGTGTTTTTTATGAGCGACGTTAAGCTCCCATTCCAGCAGTTAGGGTCGAGGCCTGTTTGCTTTAGAACGGAAAAGTAACGTACTCTTTTCTGAAAATGAGTTTGAAACAACAAATCCCAAAGGATGAAAAGGTTTTCATTTTATTTGTGAGTTTTAGTGAAGTGAATTAGTTTTCTTTGTGATTCACGTTGCACTGAAGACTATGATATAGGAGCGAATGCGTCGCATATCGCCCGTGGGGAGTACACTAAACACTTTAGACAAGTGAGGAGAAACCCCCCACTCATAATTTCCCATATTCTTAAGGCTCGTGGTGCACAAGCTTCATCGTCTTTATTAAGTGTGTTAGCATTGTTTTGAGATGAGAAGAGAGAAAGACACACGAAAGGTCTAAGGGAAACTCGATCCTAAAGTTGTCATGCAAAGTGGTCTTAAGATCAGGATGCGAAAGGAATTCTATCCTAATGTTAGCATGCAAAAGATGGACCTAAGGTTAAGGTTAAAAGGGACTAGCCTACTTGTTATCATGCATGGATTTCACTTCTAATTTCTATCATAATCCAAAAATTAATCAGAAATTAAATTGGAATAGGAATCCTAAGGGAGCATACAAAGGCAAGGCAAAGAGCAAGAAAACAAAGTAAAAAACAATATATACAACAACACTTCCTGCACAAAACAACAACAAAATCTAGCAAGGCAGCACAACATCCTTTAATAGCTACTAATTCAACACAAAAGTAGGTGTAAAAGAGCAGGCAGCAAGCAACCATAGAAAAGACAACATGCAAGTTCAGGATAAAACAACTGTAAAAAGCAGGGAAGCAACCATGTTTCAATGCAATCAAACATGAGCAAGCATCAATCATGAACAAATATCATGCAAGAATGGACATGTATCAACAATCAAACACAAAAATATTGCATCATCAAGAATCAACAAAATCAACATGCTTTTCAAATTAATTCAAGCAATTAAACGATGATGCGAAAAACAAAATCGGAAGCAAATGCAAACATGCATCATAAGTCTAGCAAGTTAATCACCAACAATTTATCATCAACATGATTCAAGCAAGCAAAGCATATGATCATCATATCAATCAAGTATCATGAACATGTTAAGCATTTCAAATGGAAACCAAAAGTCACGCGTCGAAAA
Source organism: Lathyrus sativus (assembly GCA_963859935.3). Taxonomy (NCBI): domain Eukaryota; kingdom Viridiplantae; phylum Streptophyta; class Magnoliopsida; order Fabales; family Fabaceae; genus Lathyrus; species Lathyrus sativus. The sequence goes on along the minus strand of OZ012741.1, from coordinate 184,416,003 downwards.
ATTGAGATCAAACAATCAAGCATGATGAAACAAGTCAAAAATAGTCCACTCAAATGCATCATATCAATCCATGAAGGTTAGAGGTGGAAAGAAATCAAAACATGCTTGAAAACAACCAAAAATCACATTATGGTCCAGTGTTAATCGATTAACCATTGGCTAGTGAAAACTGGTTAATCGATTAACCACTTGAAAAATTAAGAAATTGCACTGGTTAATTGATTAACCAGTTTTGTACTGCAACTGGTTAATCGATTAATACTGCACTAGAAGCAGAAAAACAACAATTCAAAAGCACTTTCAGCAATTAGTTCAATGTGCAATCATCCATATGATCATGTAATCAATTATGCACAAATTCAACACCAAAAATCAATGATCAAACATCAATCAAACCTAATAAAGCATTGAGATCACAAATCATAAAGATCAAAATCACAAAAAATCAATCAAAACTGGAAGATCTACATTGTGATTATTCAAATAAGCTCAAAACAAGAATGGATCTAGAATTAACCAACCTTCAAAGCTGAGATTTTCTTTGGTAAGTGTTGATTTACTGCAAATTGATAGATCCAAGCTAGAAACCCAAAGAAACTTCAAGATCCAAGAGCTTTCTTGCAATAGAAGTGAAGAACAAGCCAAAATAAGCCAAAATTGATCCAAGAATCACATATAAACTTGCTTCCAAGATCATATCCAAATCCAAACAAAAATTAAATGATGAATTGAAGATGATGGAGATGAATGATGGAGGTTTAGCTCTAGAGTTCAATGATTCCAATGAAGAATCAAAGAACTCAAGAAAAGAGACCTAATGGAGGTTTTGAAGTGTAGAAAAGTTGATAGAATTTTGAGAATAAATTCTCAAGAATGAGATAGTGTGAAATCTGAAGTTGGAAATTATGGTGAATTATTGTGGAGGTTTGTAGCAAATTCATTTAAATAAGCTCTTGGTTAGGAGTAAAATTATGATTTGAAGTGAGGTTATGAAAATTGGAATGGGATTAGGAATGGAAAATTGAAGGGAAATTGAATTGATTTTGAAAGTTAATCTAAATTTAGAGTGATTCTAGATCATTCTTCTGGTGTAAAATCCAATTCACAAGTGATCAAAATAGACCCCAAAAGTGGCAGCATTTGCTACTAGGCAAAATTTACTAAGGTTAATCGATTAATCATTTGCTAGTGCAATTTGTTTAATTAGTTAACCACTCACAAATTTAGAAAAATTGCGCCATTTGGAGAGAAACTTGCACATTCATCTGTTTTGACCCGTTCTGAGCCCTGTTAAGCCTCTGAAACTTGCCCTCGGATATTGTAACTGTGAAAATTCCTGAGATAACTTGTGACCTATCTCCTGCGTTGAAAATAACCTGCTAAATAAAATAAAATCGACCACTCGATTGTTGGGCAAAATAAATGCCGAAGCCTCTGACGCTCGTTGTTTAAACTATTGCAATAAAACAGAACCCTGATGTCATACCCCAAATTTTACCCTTAGATCACGGATCATTTTTTCATTTTATTTTGTTCCGTATTTTGTTAACTAACCATTAACCAGTTTTCCTAGTTTGTTTGTTTTGCAGGCGTGTCAGATGATTGGAAAATAATACCGTATGCCCTTTAACTCATTGTGTGCGGATGTGCCGCTAGATTACGATCATTTGATGGTTACAGAGCTAGACCATTCTTAAAGGATCCCCAGGAAATTAAGGTCTCCTATCTCCCGATTACAAGACACTTGGTTTGGGGGGGGGGGGGTTGGAATTCTTCAGTATAGTTCATCTAGATGTGGGAATCATATTACTATCTGTTAGATGAAAGGTTGGAATTTTAAATCGAATATTGAACCGTATTGGTTTGAGAGTGTTAAATGGTGAACAAGTTGGAATTTGAATTGGTTCGAGACTTATTTCAAAGAAGTTATCTAAACAAGTTCGAGCCCGTATTCACTGCTTTCTATTCAGGTTACGAGTTCAATTTTCAAAGGCACAAGTTGAACTCACGATTTGCATCGAATTCACACTGGTTCGTCTGGTTTTAGGAGTGTGCATTTTTTAGATACTCAGATGCGAATTGAGAAATTCTAAGTTGTTCGTAATAAGATTATAGCTCAGGTTTAATTTCAAGATAATCAAGTTCCCAGTTGATGCAAAAGATTTGAAATTCGTATTTTTATTCAAAAATTGGAATTCTTATACATTTCAAGTTTATTTCTATTACAAGAATTCAAGTTACACATTTTTGGTATTACAAATTCAAGTTCAAGTCCTAAAAATATTTCTAAATGTCCTAAGACTATTGTCTTCAGAGTATGTCTTCGAACTTCCAACTTATGCGATCTTCAAGCTTCAAACAACCTGCAAATAAGCAAAAATGGTTAGAATTGTGGACATTCCAAAAAAAGGTGCATTTTATTTTTTATTTCGGACCCTCAGAGATATATTCATCATTGGGTCCGAGAGGGGCAACAATTGAATGCTACCGAACCTCTCGTTTTACTTCCGACAGCCTCAGTCAAAATCCGACAATTTCTGTTCAATTTAGAGAGAGAAAGAGAGTTTAAAGAAAAAAAGTGATTTTGGGTCCAAACATGGCCTTAAAGAACAAATCCAAAAATCATCATCCAATGGGCCAAGTCAAACAAAAAAACAAAGATCCATCCCGCATCGGAAATCAAATCCGAACAGAATGTTATTAGCCATCAACAGATCCGAAAATGGTATCACCATCAATAATCCAACAGAGTCCAAAAATGGCATTTTTTTACAATCACCATTAAGTATAATCACAACAGATCTGGATGAAAAAAGAAGATAATAACATCACCATAATCAAGAATCCGAAAATAAAAAACCACCAAACATGTTAAAACATGTTTTGCTTCAAAAGGAAAGATCTTAAAATTCCTCAATGTTAGTTCCATGACTCTATGATTGTCCATGGTTCTATGATTGGCTAAATTTTGGTAAAACATGATTTTGCACTGATGTTAAGCAAGATGTCATAACATCTACATCTACTGTTATGACAAAACTGCTATCATGTGTTTTAATCAAGATGCCATGCTGAATGTCATGACATCCTTGTCTAGTACAGCAGGAGATTCTATTTTGACAGAGGTACCTCATGAGTATGTGCAGGTCAAAGAGATTGATTAGGAACAAAGTACAGATTTAATTGGATTTCATAAAAAGGATCTTTGAGACTTTTTAGGAAACTATGAAATATTTGTTTCTACTGTTATGAATAAGATTCTGCAGAAGATTTGGAGTTTGACTTAATTGGCCGGCATTTTGGTAAAATTAGTTGTAATCACAAGTCGATGTTATACAGGATGTCGTGACATCTGTCTATCTTGAATATGTTTGTGTGTTCCTGGTTGGATCTTAGGTGCATCCTAGTTGTTGGTGGTACTGTGTGTGTCTGCAGGTTGCTAGGAGTCTGTCTGTTGTGTAGGTTGTGTTTGGCTGATGTGGTATGCATCAGTTGAGGGGGAGTAACACAGGATGTTACACAAAATGTTGTGACATCTGTAGTCTAGGATAACAGGTGATAGTATTATGATGTGGAACTGGTGTACTTCAGGATGTCATCCTGGATGTCATGACATCCATAAATCTAGAACAGACTGCTTGATTCTGTGTGAACATGTTGATCCTGAGTAACTAGTTATTGACAGGAAACTGATACTGTTAGTATGTGTGATTGGTAGTGTAGTTGACTCGGATTTGATAGTACAACATGTGTGTTGAGTGGGTGTAGTAGCTAGTAGCTACTGTGTGTGTAGATGTCTTGACTGATGACATGACATACGTGTGTAAGGTACTGCAGTGTAAGTTTAGTTAGCTAGCACAAAGCGACTTGGATGTCATACTGAATTTCATGACATCAGGTAGCTAACAGGAAGGACGCATGTTGGTTTTCTATTATAATGCATGAGTAAGCTCAGGCTAGATTTCAGGAAACCTGTTAGGGTTCCTTGGTTCTCAGATGAGATTCTAGGCAGTGCTGAGCTTATCATGAAATGCCTAAGACCTAGTTAAAAGCACCTTGAATTATGGAAAGTGGTTTAACTTGGTTAAACCTAGTTTATGTTGCTTTTGACCAACCCAAGCCCAGTCTGCATTACTAGTTAAGGAAGTGCAGAAGCAAGGGAAATTAAGCACTCACAACAAGAAAAACTTGAGTGTAAAATAAGGGTTTAGGGCTTTGAGAGTCTTTTGTGTGTGACCTTGTAAGTCACCCTTTGTATCTTTGAATGCATTGTGGTAGACATGTTTAGGCTGTTATTTGTACAGTGTTAATTGTTCACTCACAACTTTTAAGCAAGAGTGTATTGTTCTTGATTGAAGCTGTTAAGCAAAATCAAGTATTGTGACTTTGAAGAGTGTCTTCCAAAGTCTTCCTTTTTGTATTGAATTGTTTATCACTGCTGCGATTGTGGGGAGTGAGAGGTGTGTCTTGTCTAGTGGGTTCTAGGCAGAAGTTGCATTGGGTAGAGATTAAGTGAGGGGTTGTAAGCGGGGGATTTTAGATCTAAATTAATTCTTCTAATAGTGGATTTCCTTCCTGGCTTGGTAGCTCCCAGATGTAGGTGATGTTGCACCGATCTGGGTTAACAATTTATTGTGTTATTTATCTTTTAGCATTTACAATTCTGCACAACTTAAATGGCTAGATAAATAGTTCTGTCAGTCTGTTGATGTTACAACCGATGTCATGACATTGTTAATTCTTAAAGGAATTTAAAATGGTCATGTTCTTTCCTTGTTTTGTCTTAGCAGAGATCAATGTTTTCAGGACATCTGAGAACTGCATACCAGAATTTCACTCAAACTCATTTCAAAACAAAATTGATATAAGAATGAAAAGAAAAATCAGAACGAAAGATCACCCACATTCGAGAAGATCCAAAACCTCATCCAAAAATCCTCACCACAAAACATCAACAAATCATCAGATTGAAAAATCAAGAACATATCCAAATCTGAAAATCCTCAACCGTCTGGAACCTACGGCATAAGAATTATCATCTACGGCTAAATCGATCCATCACAGGCAAATCGAAACACGACAAGCCCGCCGGCGAATCTCAAGTGGAAAGTCATGAAATCATAAAATCCCACAAACCAACATTCAAGATCCAAAGCAGACTGAACTCAGATGCAACAAATCTGCCGTCATCATCGTCCGTCAAACCACAGTAGGCCCACATCACTTAGTATCTTTTGTGTATTTGTTTTTGTTACAGGAGGAGAAGAAAAGATGTAGTGAAAACAGAAGAAGATGAAACACCGCACATGCAAACAGAGGAGAAGGAGAGAAAGAGAGAAGAAAAAAGTTCAGCAAGAGAGACCCTTGGGGCGCCGCCGCCGCCAGGATGGAATTAGGGGTTAAAACCCTAATTTCCATCCCTTCCCCCCTTTTTATAGTGGCTAAAGAGGTAGGGTCTAGGGCCTGACCACCCAGCCCGACCCAATCTCTTTTTGTCTTTTTATTTATTTATTTATTTTTCTTTCTTTTATTTTTGTTTTGTAATTATTTATTTGATATTAATAATACTAACATAACATACTAAAATATAAAAATCTAAAAATATATTTTATTTAATAAATAATTAAAAACGTTTTTTTCATCTAAAATATTAAAAAATAATAAATTTAGATTTAGATTTAATTTAAGTTTCTCTTATAACAAATAAAAATATAAAAATGCTTAGCTTAATATTTAAATGTCTTTTTCTTAATAATTAAAATCCATAAAGAAAATATATATATTAAAAATAAAATAAAAACTTTTCTATTTTCTAATTCATTTAAATTTTTAATTAGAACTTTTAGAATGTAGTTTTTATATTAAAAATAAAAAACTTTTTCATTAATTCAAGAGTAACTTTTTAATTTAATTTCTAACACCTTTTTAACTAAAGTCTAATCCAAATTCTAACATTTTATTAATTGCATAATTTTTCTCACAAAAACCATAAAAACAATTAATCCTAACATTTGTCTAATTTTCATTTTAAATTTAATAAAATTCACAAAAACAATTAACTCCTAATTTTTTCTAATAAAATCAATTTCACCATTTCAAATTTATTCACATCTTAATCTAATTTCAACTCCCCCATTTCACCATGCAATTTACTCCGATTCCTAATTATAGTTACAATTTTCCCGTCCATTTCAATATCTCATGCTACCTACATATTTACATTATCAATTATCATCACTTGTATATCATTGCTATTATCCATTTATTTGCATTATTTTATCGCTTATTACCCTCCAAAGGAAAGGTCTCACTGTTTGGCCGTCGTGCTTATGCGTCCCGCCGTGGACATACCCTTACACCTTTCAAACCTTAAGACTTTGAGTTGTCGTACACATGCTTAGGCGTCCCGCCGTGGACATCCATCCCTGTATCCTAGCCTTAGGATTAGGAGTCGTCGCACTCCATGTAAGTTTCCCGCCACCGAATACTTATCTTACCCTTTTCAACTCAACATTACAATGTAGAATTCGAAGTCGCCGCACTCCAAGTAAGCGCTCCCCTATGAATGTTTTCATCCCCCTGGAACCTTGACCACAGTCAAGAAGTTCCTATCCCTCTTTGAGGGGAACCACGATTACTTTGATTCCATCCCCTACCTCGGATACGTAGGCACAAGATGCGAGTCTTGGCGAGTAAACTTAGGACTAACCCCTTAGGTCCTTCTCTTTACCTTTTAACCCTTAGCATTACCATTGAGAAGATAACTTTAGCAATAGCACATTAAAACAAGAGGTTCCTGTAGAGTACTACAGAAGTTTAAGATGCTAATACCTTCCCTAAGCTTAACCAACCCCCGAACCCTAGATCTTTCTCTGCATTGTATTTACGATGCAAAATAGGTTTTTCTCCTTTCTTTAACCTTTCCTTCGGATAAATCAAAGACCGATTGTGAATCAAAATTGTGATTCAAATTAATCAATAATTTGATATCCAATTCTCACCGCAACAGAAAATGGCGAATTCACTGGGGATATATGTTTATCTTTTGAGGGTTATCCCTATCTTGTTTTTGTTTATGCTATTTGCTATATTATCTGCTTGTATACATTATGTTGTTCCATGCTTGGGGTATCATTGTTGTGAGATAAGTCCTACACCCGGACTTGAGTGCATTTTTTATAGAAAGGTGATATATTCTACGAGGCTTATAGGGAGTTGAATCCCTACCAAGCTGACTTGAGAATCACCGCTCAGTTAAGGCCCTTTTGAAAAGTAGTACTGTTGAACGAGTTAATCGTGAAAACATTCACTATTTTCGATTGGAGCTTATGATACTGGGGACCGTAGTTACCTAAACACAACTTTGGCCTTATTTAGGGCGTTGTGCGAGAACTATGAGGGAGTATTCCCGAAATAGTTGCTACGTGATGCTACACTCAAAAGAGGTTCTCTTGAGAATATTATTAACCACCGAGTAGTCGGGAAACTAATATCCGAAAGACAGAATAAGGACTTTGGGCACATCTTTAGAACCTTGTTCTGCAGGTACAGTTAACCCTTAGTACATACCTTTCGAGATGGGTAGACCTTGGCTCCGCCCATGTTCTTCTAACCTAGGACCTTCCTTTGTTTTGTGTGGTTGTGCATTGCATCCTGCATCATATCATTCCTGGTTTCAAGGAATCCAACTGTCCTTTGCAAATTCAAAAATCTTGAATTCAAAGTCTAAAACTTTTCAGTTTTCCTAGAAAAATATTTGCAACTGACTGTTGAAATCCTTTAAACCATTGCATTGCATTGGCATCCGGTTTTTTCATTTGCATTTTCCTTCTGGTTTCTCATTCTCGGTTCTCTCGCTTCTAGTTCTGTCACCCTGAGTCCTCTGCATCAGTACAACACCAGAGCCCGAGCTCAGAAAAAGATGGCAAAACAAAATAAAGAGCTTGATCATGTCAATAATGAACTAGAAGACCTTCGGGGAAGTGTTGGGCAGATTATGGAGATGCTACAGGTCATTAATGCAAGGATGGATACTCAGCCTACTGTTGTTTCTGAGATTACCAACGCTGTTGTGGATCCTCAACCTTTTGTTACTATTGCAAGTGTACCTCCTTATGGTCTTCCATATGGGTTTATGCCTCCTCCTGCTGCAGTTCCTATTACTCAACCAGTTCCTCAAGTTTTTCCTCTGATTTCTGAAGCTCCTCAAATGGTTCCTACTATTGCACCAGTTATTGTTCATACTCGGGTGCAACCTTATTTCAATGATCCGGTTTATGATATTCCTGATGTGAAGGATGACGAAGATGAGCGACATGAAAAGCTACGTGAGAATGTTGAAACTATTGATAAAAGGCTGAGAATGATGGAAGGTGACCAAATCTTTAGTGCTGCTGCCAGAGACGTCTGTCTTGTATCTGGGTTGGTTATTCTTTCGAAGTTCAAAACTCCTAGCTTTGATCGTTATGAAGGCGCTACTTGTCCGAAAAGTCATTTCATTATTTATTACCGTAAGATGGCTGCCCATGTTGAGAACGAGAAGTTGATGATACATTGTTTCCAGGACAGTTTGAAAGGTGCTTCCTCAAAGTGGTACTTAACTCTGGATCAGTCTCATATCAAGTGTTCCCATGATTTATCTGACGCCTTCATCAAACACTACAAATACAATATGGATCTGGCTCCTGACCGTAGACAACTTTTGAGTATGTCGCTGAAGAGTTCAGAATCATTTAAATGGTATGCTCAGAGGTGGAGAGAGATTGCTTCGCAAGTGGAACCTCATTTGACCGAGAAAGATTTAGCTGATTGGTTTGGTTACACTGTTCGTCCAGAATTCTACGAGAGAATGGTTTGTAGTGTGACTGCTAATTTTTCTGATATCGTTGCTATCGGTGTAAAAGTTGAATTGGGTCTAAAAAGTGGGAAAATGTCAAGTGCTGCTAGTAGTTCAAGCTCCAAAGATCATGCGAAGAAACCTTCATTTTGTTCTCAGAAGAAGAAAAGGGGTGAAACTAATGCTGTGACTGCAAGCCGACGAAGAAATCAGCCTTATCAAGACCAGCAGAATTATGTCGAACAACAAGGTTATCCGTTTTAGTATGCTCAACATCCGTATGTGGCAGCTGTTACACTTGCCTTCAATCAACAAGTTCCTACCTATCAGCTTATGCAACCGCCTCCTGCTTACCAACATTCGGTCTACCAAAAACATCCTGGTTATCAGCCTACACAAGCTCCTGCCAATTATCAACGAGCGCCCAACACTCCTGCTTATCAACAACCTAAGAATCAGGCACCTCGTCAGAATGCTCCCAACAGGAGACAGTACAAGCCATGTCCACAGATTCTGATGACATACACCGAATTGTACCCTTCATTAATGCAACAAGGTTTGATTACTACAAGATCTTTGGGTCCACCTCTAAATCCCCTTCCAGCTAATTACAACGTCGTCGCTCATTATTTATTTCATGAGGGTGCGCCCGACCATGATCTAGAAAGCTACTATGCTTTCAACCATCTTGTGAGGGAGTTAATGGAAAAGAAGATCATGTCTTTTGATGATCCTCAGCCGAATGTCAAGAGCAACCCTTTGCCTAACCATGGGGCTGTTAATTCTATTGATGATATATTCGATGAAAGCCTTATTTTTGATGTTGCTCAGATCAGGACTCTTCTCAGGGTTTTCCATGCCAAATTGTTTGAAGCCGGTTTAATATCTACTTCTCATGTTAATTGTGCAAGTTGTGATGTCAGTGCTAAGGGCTGTTTGTTGGTTCAGAATGATGTTCAGAAGTTGATCAACAATGGCTTCTTACAAGTGGTTAATAAAGTGAAGAAGGATGAAGTTGCTGTGATTGAGCCTGTCTTTAACTTACCAGAGTCGAATGTCAAAATGTCAGTGTTTAATTTGCCAAGATCAAGTTCTGCAAAGCCTGTGTTCAACATATCCAAGCCGATTACTTCTACAGTGAATCATCTGAAGCCAGTAATTATTCAAGAGCCTATTCCTTTTCATTTTAGTGATCCTAAAGCTGTACCCTGGAAATACGATGTGAACATGATTGACAAAGAATCTGGGAAAGTTATTTCGAGGGAAGAATTTAAGACTGATAATGAAGATGTGACCAATATAGCTGGGGCAAGCAAGATGACTCGCAGTGGTCATATTTATACTCCCCGTTTTAGTGAGGCTCTGCATAAAGAAACTACTACTATCGTGCCTGCCAAAGACAAGGGTAAAGAAGCAGTTACAAATGATGAAGACGCCGAGTTTCTCAGGATCATCAAAAAGAGCGACTACAAAGTCATCGATCAACTTCATCAGTATCCTTCCAAATCTCAATCATATCTCTGCTAATGAGTTCACCTGCTCATAGAACTGCTTTACAAAAGATATTGGCTCAAGCTCATGTCGCTCAAGACATTACTACCAGTCAATTTGATAGTGTGATTGCCAAAATTACAGCCTGCAATACTCTTAGCTTCGGCAATGAGGAGCTACCAAGAGAAGGTCAGAATCACAACTGTGCCTTACATATATCGGGGAAATGTCAGGAGGATAACTTATCAAGAGTTCTTGTGGATACCGGTTCATCTTTGAACATCTTGCCCAAGAGAGTTCTTACCAAGTTGGCTTACCAAGAGACTGTGATGAAGCCTACTTCCTTGATCGTCAAAGCCTTCGATGGTTCTCACAGGGCTGTGATTGGAGAAGTGGAACTTTCGATTTTGATTGGACCACATGTTTTCAACATCACATTCCAAGTAATGGACATCAATCCCAATTACAGCTATTTACTTGGAAGACCTTGGATCCATGCCGCTGGAGCTGTAACTTCAACTCTACATCAGAAGATGCAGTTTGTGGTCAATGAAAAACTGGTTATCATACATGGTGCGGAGGATTTGATGGTCAGCAACCTATCTTCTTTCCGTTACATAGAGGCCGATGAAGATGCTTTGGAAACTTCTTTCCAAGCACTTGAGACCGCCAATGTTGTCCTATTGGAAGTCGAAGAAACAGTGGGCCAGAGTACTTCATCTTTTGCATCTTTCAAGAGCACCAAATCAACAATCGACAGGGGCATACTTGAAGGTTGGGGAGAAGTGATCGACATAGAGACCAAGACAAATTTCCACAGGTTAGGTTACAAACCAACTCATGATAAAGCTTCTACATATGTCAAAGTAATTTAATGTCTTCATTTGCTTGTTTTCAAAATTCCATAGCTATGCCCAAAGTTACTGGACTATTTTGTAGGGCCACCTTTTCACTTTTAAAAGGATATTAATAAATTCATTTTGTTAAATTCTATTTTTTTTCTTTAGCTTCTTTTGTTTTTACCATTTAAAACGAAATTGGCAATCTCTTTTCAAAAACTACTAAAAAGCATTTTTCTTTCTCTTGCATTTTTCTTTGTGCATTTTAATAAAATACGCCTTCAAACATTGCAGTGCTATCCCAAACCTCGTTGAATCCAATGACTCTACTTTCACTCTTGACTGGGATTCACCAATTTATCAAGATGAAGATGAGGGTGATGAAGATTTCAAAATACCCGCTGAACTGGCAAAATTGGTTGAGTATGAGTAAACTGAGCTTCAACCGTACAAAGAGCGGGTAGATTTGGTTAATCTAGGCACTAATGAAGACAAGAAAGAGGTCAAGATTGGTACAACATTTAGGGTCGAGATCAAGCAGAGACTGGTCAAACTTCTAGAGGAATATTCTGATGTTTTTGCATGGTCGTATCAAGATATGCCCGGTTTAGACATTGATATTGTTGTTCACAAGCTGCCACTTAAACCAGAATGTCCACCTATCAAGCAGCAACTTCGAAGAACAAGACCTGACATGGATTTGAAAATTGGAGATGAGGTTAAGAAACAACTTGATGCAAGTTTCCTTACAGTTGCGAAGTATCCTGATTGGGTAGCCAACATTGTACCAGTACCCAAAAAGGACGGTAAAGTCCGAATGTGTGTAGACTACAGGGATTTGAACAAAGCAAGCCCAAAAGATGATTTCCCTCTGCCACATATTGATACACTTGTGGATAATACAACCAGTTTTGCAGTTTTCTCTTTTATGGATGGTTTCTCCGGTTACAATCAGATCAAGATGGATCCTGCTGACAGAGAAAATACTACATTCATTCCTCCTTGGGGAACCTACTGCTACAAAGTTATGCCCTTCGGTTTGAAGAACGCAGGGGCAACATATCAAAGATCTATGGTCGCTCTTTTTCATGACATGATTCATAAAGAGATCGAGGTTTAATTTGACGATATGATTGCCAAATCTCAAAACGAAGAAGACCATTTGGACCATTTGCTAAAACTGTTTGAACGACTCAGGAAATACCAGTTGAAACTAAATCCTGCTAAGTGTACTTTTGGTATCCGATCTGGGAAGTTACTTGGTTTTATCGTCAGCCAACAAGGAATTGAAGTAGATCCTAATAAATTCTGAGCCATTTAGGACATGCCAGCTCCACAAACTGAAACACAAGTCAGATGTTTTCTTGGACGACTAAACTGTATCTCTAGATTCATCTCCAATATGACCGTTACCTGTGAGCTAATCTTCAAGTTACTTTGCATAGGTCGGGTTATTAATTAGAATTCTGATTGTCAACAAGAATTTGAGAAGATCAAGGGTTATTTTCAAGAGCCTCCTATCTTGATTCCTCCTGTTCCTAGAAGACCACTCTTCATGTATCTTACTGTTCTTAAGAAGTCTATGGGTTGCGTACTTGGTCAACCCGATGAGACTGGAAGGAAAGAGCATGCCATCTACTATTTGAGCAAGAGGTTTACTGATTGTGAAATCAGATATTCACTTTTATAGAAGACTTGTTGTGCGCTATCATAGGCTGCTAGGCGTCTCAGGCAATACCTGATTTGTCACACTACTTTGTTGATCTCGAAAATGGATCCAATAAAGTGCATTTTTGAAAATCCTGCTCAGACCGGAAGACTTGCCCGTTGGCATATGCTGTTATCCGAATATGACATCCAGTATGTGACTCAGAAAGCTATCAAAGGAAGTATCTTGTCAGATTATCTTGCAGACCAACCAGTAGAAAACTATGAGCCTCTCAAGTTTGACTTTCTTGACAAAGACATTATGTTTGTGAAGGATTACAAAGATCCAGGTCCCGAGCCGGGTCTTTGTTGGAAGATGATGTTTGATGGTTCCTTTAATTACAGTGGGCATCACATAGGCGCCGTTCTGATGAATCCAGAAGGTGGTTATACCCCATTTACAACAAGGTTAGACTTTGAATGTACCAACAATATCACCGAATATGAAGCATGCATTCTTGGCCTTGAAGCAGCTATTGACCTCAGAATCAAAATTCTTAAAGTGAGTGGAGATTCAGCTTTGGTTATTTATCAAGTTACATGTGAATAGGAAACCAGACATGAGAAATTAATCCCATACAGAGCCTACATTGTTGAAATGATCGAGTATTTTGATGAGATCACTTTCAAACATGTTCCGAGATCTGAAAATCACATTGTCGATTCTCTAGCCATGTTAGCCTCAATGTAGAAAGTCAGATATTTCAATGATGCTACTCTCATTCGGATTGAACGCAAGATTGAGCCTGCCTATTGTCAGATGGTTGAAGAAGAAACTGATGACCAAGCATTAGTTTCATGACATTAAGAATGATTTGCTCAAGCAAGAGTATCCAACCGATGCTACTAATCTTGACAAGAAGACTCTGAGAAGACTGGCATCCAAAATTTTCATCAGCAACGATGTGATATACAAGAGAATTTACGACATGGTTCTGCTTAGATGTGTTGAAAAACGTGAAGCAGGCATGTCAAAGAAGATTCTGACAGCTGGATATTACTGGTTAACCATGGAATCTGATTACATCCAATATGCCAGGAAATGCCACAAGTGCCAAATATATGCTGACAAGGTCCACGTACCTCTAACACCGCTAAATGTTTTATCTTCACCATGGCCTTTCTCAATGTGGGGCATTGACATGATTGGGGCAATTGAGCCTAAAGCTTCCAGTGGTCACCGATTCATTCTAGTCGCCATCAACTACTTCACCAAATAGGTAGAAGCTGCTTCCTACGCCAATGTGGCCAAGCAAGTGGTTTCCCGCTTCATCAGGAAAGAAATTATCTACCGTTATAGAATTCCAAGTCGGATCATAACAGACAACGGTACCAATTTGAACAATAAGACCATAAAGGAGTTGTGCGAAAGTTTCAAGATTACACATCACAATTCTTCTCCCTATCGTCCTAAGATGAATGGAGCTGTTGAAGCTGCTAACAAAAATATCATGAAAATCCTGCAAAAGATGGTCAAGACTTACAAGGATTGGCATGAAATGTTACCATTTTCTTTGCACGAATACAGAACTTCAGTGCAAACTTCAACAGGGGCAACCCCTTTCTCATTGGTATATGGAATGGACGCCGTCCTCCCCATCGAAGTCGAGCTACCTTCCTTAAGGGTATTGATGGAAACCAAGATAGATGGAGCCGAATGGGTTCAAGACAGATTTGACCAGCTGAATCTCATCAACGAGAAGCGCATGACAGCTATGTGCCATGGTCAGTTATATCAAAAACGGGTGAAGAGAGCCTTTGACAAGAAAGTCTGAATTGGTGAGTTCCGTCAAGGAAAGCTCGTACTCAAGAAAATCTTGCCAACTCACAAAGACATGCGTGGGAAATGGATGCCCAATTACGAAGGCCCATTTGTTGTGAAGATAGTTTTCTCCAGAGGATCACTAATTCTCATAACAATAGATGGTGAAGAGCTTGCACATCCTATGAACTTTGATGCAGTCAGAAAATATTATGCCTAAAATAACCCGCTAAGTCAAAAACCTAGAAAGGCGACTTAGGCAACAATGGGTATCCCGGTGGATCACAACCTATGAAGGAGATCCAGGCAAAAATAAGGGATGAAAATACAAAAAGAATAATAACTCGCTAAGCTAAAAACCTGAAAAGGCGGCTTAGGCAAAAATGAGCGTCCCGGTGGATTGAAAACCCGAAAGGGCGATCCGGGCAAAAATTAGGGACAAAGGCATTTCACTGCATCAGATGACGCCGATCATTGAAGAATATTTACAGTAGATCAACTTCAATCCAATCGCTCTTGTTAGAAGCAGGACTCTGGGTAGTCTTAGTTATTAGGGTTAGCAGAGGTCGTTGGATTCAATGTAACCTTACCCTATTGCCAATTTCAAATATAATTTTCCATGGAGCCTTGCCATTAGCAAGCTACCATTCTTCAATAAAATCAAGCCTTTTTCTATTACATTTTTGCCATTTATGCTATCTCAACTTCATTTTTGTTATGCAAATTGTTATTTGTTAATAATAATTTTGAAAGTGAAAAGTTTTCTAAACTAAAAAAACTGTTTTGAAAACGCTTTGAAAAATATAAAGTTGCTTTGACTCGTGGAAATATCTGAAGGACGTCTTCATTCCCCAGTAAGTCTCAATGTTGTAGAAACACTTCATACCATTGCCTCAGCGCAAGTCCCCAACAAACATAAGCTGACAACACTTTGGACCGAGTCGGTAATCTCCAGTGACTTCCAAGACTGCAAAGATCTCCCCAGTATCTTCCAAGTGGCACATTTTATTTGAGGACCCACTCCTCAGTGGAATCAATCTTTTCCTCATTGAAACTGCTACACTTTCCTCAGGAAATGTTCCCCAGGAGATTTCCATATTCTCCCCAAGAAGTCGAGATACTTTCCCCAGGGAAGCTGATGTACTTTCCCCAGGAAGTTGATGTAATTGTTCCCATGAAGTTTCTACCACCTTCTCCATGACGCTGCCTAGATCCACATCTTCCCCATGAGATAGATATTTATTTTATCCCCGAAAGTTTTTATCCTAAGAGGACTCTCCCAATGAACAGGTCTTCCTTGATCAAAATTTAGATTCATGATGGCAGTCCTTCCAGTGAAGTCATGGTATCTTATCCCAAGTGGAATATTTGTTCTCCCTTGAGAATTTGGAACTTTGAAGCAAGATTTTGTTCCACCATCAACTTTCCTATCCCTTGATAGACGTACTTTTGTAGAGGTTACCGGGTATCCTCGTCGAGATGTTTATTTCATCTCATGTTTCCTCCTCCCTCGTCTGTTTTGTTAGCATATGCGTCAGCATAAGCATAAGCATGGGCATACTCATTGCATTTCATTTTTGACATAAGCATTATCATCTGCATGTTTGTTATCCTTTTGTCTCTTGTCGTTACTTTGGTTGTGGTTATTGCCAAGTAGTTGGGTTTGTTCGTTCTCTCTAAGTAGATCGTCAACCTTAGGCATAAAATACCTATTATTTTCCAGTTTCCCCACAGAGTTCAACCCTCGTGGATGATGGTTATTTCAGTTATCTTTTTCGTTCCTTGATAAGATAATCCCAATTTGAGTTCGTTCCCTCAATGGAGTCTTGTTTGACAATTTATTTCTAGCTCGATCCTAGATTGAACTTCGGTCCCCGTCGGTCGCTGAACCTACCTATACGTGCATTTATTTTGCATTATCTTTCAAGAAGAGCTTTTTACAACACCTCATTGCAGATAAGTGGCAGTCTCTCCTAAGAAGTTTATCATGCTTTGCCCCGACATAAGTGGCAGTCTCTCCGAAGAAGCTTATCGTTTCATCATACTATCTACCAATAACAAGTGACCATCTCCCTTTAGAAGCTTGTTTACCGTTACCTCTTACCGATAAGCGATAGTCTCGCCTGAGAAGCTTATCATTGCTACATTTGTAGATAAGCGACAGTCTCATTCCGAGAAGCTTATCATGGTATCTTTATAACACAGATAGGCGACAGTCTCATCCGAGAAGCTTATCACTACCATTTTACAGCACCTTTAAGCGACAATCTCAATCCGAGAAGCTTATCATGGTATCTCTACTCCGCAAATAAGCGACAACCTCTCCTGAGAAGCATATCATTTCCACATTTGCAGTTAAGCGACAGTCTCGCCTGAGAAGCTTATCATTTTTACAGCACAGATAGGCGACAGCCTCACCCGAGAAGCTTATCACCACGACTTTACTCCCCAGTTAAGCGACAGTCTCATCCGAGAAGCTTACGACCACCATTTTACAACACCGTTAAGCGACAGTCTCTCCTGAGATCTTATCCTATCTTCATTATGACTAGCAACAAGTGGCCATCTCCCTCGAGAAGCTTGTTTCCATTGCCCTAAACCTTAAGACGTTGAGTCGCCGTACTCATGCTTAGGCGTGCCGACATGGACAATTTACCATTTTCAAGTAAAAGAAGAAACTGAGACCCGTTTATGGCACACAAACCTTGGAGGCGTGGGGAGGTTTATTTTACCCTTTTCAAGTAAAAGAAGAAACTGAGACCCGTTCATGGCATACAAACCTTGGAGGCGTGGGGAGGTTTATTTTACCCTTTTCAAGTAAAAGAAGAAACTGAGACCCGTTCATGGCATACAAACCTTGGAGGCGTGGGGAAGTTTATTTACCCTTTCTAAATGAATCATTTAGTTAAAGAAGAAGCTAAATCATATTTTGATCATGGAAGCTTATTTTCATCAGATAAGTGGCAGTCTCTCTAGAGAAGCTTATCATTTCATTCGTATCCCCAGATAAGTGGAAGTCTCCCCTGAGAAGCTTATCATTGTTATCTCTTTCAGATAAGTGGCAGTCTCTTTATTTGAGAAGCCTATCCGGTTTTGGCATGTAAGTCCCTTTTAGTGATAAGTGGCAGTCTCTCTCGAGAAGCTTATCAGGGCATTTCCCATTGAAGTCCAATTATTTTGGCACACAGTAGGTTTTTATCTAGAGTAGCTGCTCAATAGGTTTAGGCATGACCGGCTGACACTCTAGGATAAAAGATAAAAGCAGGATTCACATGACGGTAGGATCAGGTAAACAAAAGTGCTGGAGTCTTCAGGCAAGAATAACGTCCAAGCTTCTGGAAATTCCTCGAGCGAAGAGATCAAACGGGATCTCTTCTTTCTTTCGTTCTAAAGTAACGACTGATCATGCTTAAACCTGTTGGTCCATCACTTTAGATTTCTTCGTTTCACACGATTCCCTAGTGTGTTGTCATCCCCAGTGTGTGTTTGCTCGTCGCTTCGTTCCCCTGTGTCGTCGTTTCGTCTGCATTTCTGCATCTTTTTCATCATATGCATCATATTAGATTCATAGCATCATTAGCATTGTCGTTTTGTCCATAGCATTGCATGTCACTGCATCTAAGGGCAAAAGTTTTGGTTATCTGTATTTAAATCCCTTTCACCATGATTTCCCGAGCCTTCGTTGCTCAAATCATCCGGTGAAGTTATTTAAATAGGGGCAACTGTCATACCCCAAATTTTACCCTTAGGTCACTAATCATTTTTGCATTTTATTTTGTTCCGTATTTCGTTAACTAATCACTAACCAATTTGCCTAGTTTTTTTGTTTTGCAGGCGTGTCGGATGAATGGAAAATAATACCGTATGGAAAAACGAGGCCGGCAAAACAGAGGAGTCGCCACCTTTCGTTATTTATCCCTCAGAGCGGGAAAGGAAACGATCAGAAAAACCTGACGAAATAAGACAAGGTCATCGCAACCATTGTCTGGATTCGGGAGTCGGTTACGCAAGAGGAAGGTATTAACACTCCTCACATCCATCGTACTCGATGGGATCCACGGTTGTTGGGTTTATCTGACGGGTTTGTTACATCTATCTACATTAAAGGTCTGGTCTGAAAAGAAAATAAAATGACTCGGCAAAGCGTCGCACTTTATGCCTACGTATTCCCGTCTGGAACGAGAAATTAGAGTCAACGTAGTTCGCCTAACTACGGGGAAGGTTGCTCGCCGAGATATCGCATCTCGTGCCTACGTACTTTCACACAGCGCAAAAGATCAGAGCAAATGTAGTTCGGGACAACGAGAGACACGGGTTTGTCTTTTTTATCCGAGTAGGGTTAACAGACGGTTCTCGCAGTTTGGTGTATACAGCTCACTCGACGGAGACTTAGGCGTTTACCGTTTGCGGTGGAACCGGGAGTTAACAGAACTCTCATTCTGAAAAGGGTTTCCAAGAATTAAAGGTCCAAGAGGACAAAAAGATGTTTGATCTTTGTTTTCTATTTTTTAGAGAAGTATCTTTTATGGATGTTTGCAACTGATATCGCACTAGAGACTATGACCTGAGAGTGAATGCGTCGCATGTCACTCAAAGGGTACCATACTAAACATCCAGACTGTTGGAAAGAAACTCTCCAACAACCATTTCTCAAGTAGCTTAAGGCTCATAGCATACGATGTTAGTTAACCTTTATTACTGTATCTTGATTTGTTTGCAGATGAGAAGAGAAAAGACGCACTAAAGGGGAACTGATCCAATCCTAAAGTTGTCATGCAAATTTGAACCTATGGTTGAGGTTAGGAGGGAAGATAACTAATGTTATCATGCATGGTTAGAACCCTAATGTCTTTCATAACTTCTCTTGAACAAGAGAAGTCAGAGTTCTGAGGGGAACATGGCAAAGGAAAGCAACAGCAGAAAGAAATAACTGTAAAGAAACAACTATAAATAAAATGCACACAATGCAACAAACAAGCAGAAGGATCCAAGCTCAACTTCTAGAACAAGCAAGCCCAAAGGCAACACACAAAGCACAGGCAAGGGAGACAGACTCAACCTTAATCCAGCAAGCAAAGCCAATCAATAACAGTCAAGCAGAGGGAGCCAGACTCAACCTCTAGATGCAGACAAGCAAAGGGAGCTATTCTCAACCTTTAGGATGCTCCTAGGCCTAGAAACATCTACATGAATCCTATTCTAAATGCAACACACCAAACAGTCATACAAGCAAAGAAGAGCAGTCAGAAAAATACAGCAGACAAAATAGCAGACAAACAGCTCAACAGCAAAGCAGATAAACAACAAACAATCAAACAGTCTGCAAACAACTTCAAGCCCAAGCCATCCTCAAGAGAAGTCTTCATCTTCATGCTCTAACAAGAGAAGAGAGTTAACATCAAGATCCATGGATGATGATGGGAAGAAGGAAGGAAACCAAGGGAGTCCCTCCTGACACTCAACCAGTCATCTGAGAAAGGCATCCTCAAAGGTTCTACCTCTTGTAAAATTCCACACATCCTTCCAAAGTAAAGATGAGGCTTTCACAAAGGGACCTTGAATCCTAGGATGAGAATGAAAAGCAATCAACGCAATCCATGTTTATTTGAAGAAAGAAGGATCAAACTAAAGCTCTTCCTAAACCCTAATTGAACAAGCTACAAGAAAGCAATTCAAAAGGAACCTAAAAACCAAAATAAAGCACCAAAATCAAGCATACAGAAGCTCTAACAAGTCTAAAACAACATCCAAAAGGAATGGAGAATTTATCTTACGCTATAGGTCACCATTGAAGTCAATCTAAGGCAAGTGCTATGTTAGGATCATCTTAAGAACAGCCTAAGTATTAAATCTATTTAAAATACCAAAACTATTTCTAAAATCCTATAAAATTTACTAAGGGAACCGAAGAAGGTTATGGACCTATAGTAGAAAGGTCAGGGACCAAATCAAATGGGAAAGTCACCTAAAAAATCCTGAATCACAAGGTGTCACAAGGGAAGTCACACGGGAAGGCTCCTAAAAGTATAGCTCAAAAAAGAACCAAAATCCATCTAAAAATTA
This sequence comes from Lathyrus sativus, assembly GCA_963859935.3. Lineage (NCBI taxonomy): Eukaryota > Viridiplantae > Streptophyta > Magnoliopsida > Fabales > Fabaceae > Lathyrus > Lathyrus sativus. The sequence continues at coordinate 184,395,305 of OZ012741.1, read as the reverse complement.
CCACAAAAAATTATAGAAGCACCTTAATATGTCTATAATCACAGGCCAAAAGGATAGAGGAAAAATCCAAAAGGAAGAGGTTCAATCAGAGAGTAAACATCCAAGGCATTCCAAAATAAAGCAATATAGAGCATGCACAAAGATGGTGTTCAAAAGCTATACAAATGATGCCACAAAATCTAGAGAAAAATATATTTGGAACCCTCAAGATGTCCACAAGAATGCCACAAAAGATTAAGCAAAAATATTATGTTTTGGTACCCTAATAAAATTCTACAAGAACAGAGGTACAAATTCATGATTTTAATGGATATTAAAATAAGAAAAATCACAACTAAATGAAAATTAATCCTAAAAATTCAATTTCAATTTTTAAAAATCCCTAACATGTTCAAGGTCAACAGGTAAAAAATCTCAGGAATTTATGATTATTATTTCTATTTTTCATGCATTTAAAGTAAACAAGCCAAATAATGAAAAGCAATTGAAAAATAACAAAACTGTGTGGTGAATAGCAAAACATTCTAGTTTTAATCTGGACTGGGCCTATTTGAGGAGGTGTGAATAGTGAAGTGAATTAAGCCCAGTGATTCCAATTAGTCATGCTGTGCGTTTTGGTGAATGAGGATGTGGCGCACGGTAGTGCATTGGATACGCAGACTCGGTCAAGCTTTCATGTGCAATCCAACGGTGATGCTTTCGTCTTCTTCGTTTGAACATCCATTTAGGAGGGAAACGCAGAACGCGAACATGAACGGCTGGAGCTTCGCTGGCGAATACCTTCCATCTCTATCTCTCTCGTTTCTCAACCAAACAACACGACTCTTGAACCAAAATTGAAGGATTTTTCACAAGGATTAATAATATGGCACTTAATCACGTTGAAACTCCAAGATCAGAGAAATCCATAACCAAACAGAAACGGGATCAAATCTTAATTTGTTTCTAAACTTCCAAATTTTGATCCTAAATCCATCTAAGCAACCTCCTAAAGCCTAACTGCATGCTAACATATGCTAGATCATGATGAAACTTCAGCAATTTTGAAAACTACATACCTGTGTTAGAGCTTGAAATTGAGGTATCTAGAACACGATTCTCAGCTTCAAACTGTGCATATCTACTCAAGGAAGTATGCTGAAGGTGTTTGTAGCCTCAATTTGCTTTGAATTGTTCTGAAATTGAAATCACGATTTCCACTTTCTCTCTTTAAACTCAACTTGCAAACTCTGGTTCTAGCACGAAGTGATCTCCAAAATTGCTCTGAATTCAACATAGAACTTATATAGAAGTGATTTGTGGGCTTTAGCAATCCAATGGAGGCCCAAATCAGAATATCCAAATTTCAAATTTTCTCCAAAACTTCAACAATGGTATCCACGAATTCTGGCTCAAGGCTTCCCTTGGAATCTTCAATTCAATCCCCTGTGGTCTGGTGAGAGTGTAGGGATTGATTAGAGAGCTTGAATTCACCCCATGACCAAGTTGCGATATGTTACTTATTTATGAAGTTACAAGTCAAACCATCATGAATTAGACTTCAAATGAAAAATCCAATAATGCCAAAGTGTTTAGAATGATTTTTCTAATTAAAATGTGTACCCACTTGGCCTTGTATGAACACAAATGAATTAATCTTGAATTTTCACTTAAATGCCTTTAAATTCTCTCTTTTGCCAAATTTCTCAAACCAAGTTTCACCCTAGGCGAAATCAATTCATCATGAGGACATGGTTGACCTAAAATCATCATTTTAAGCAAGTTTTGTGTTGGACAAAACTTCATTTGAAGCTTGCAAGGTAGTGAAAATGACCTATAATGCCAAATGACCTATAATCTCACTTTCCCAAAATACCCCTAACTTGAGTTCTACAAATTAGATGGAAGACTTCTAGTACAATTTGGAAATCTAAGATCAAGACCTATAACTTTCATGTTGGCAAAAAGTTTAAGAGAAACACCCTTCTAGGTCAAAAGTGCCTTAGAAGTTGGTGAACTTTCACAGACAAATTTCACATTCCTCAGATGACCTGTAACTTGTCTGGACCATGACTTGAGTTCTATAAATCCAATGGAGGACTTCTAGTACTCAAATTAAAGCTAGGAGCATGCCCTACAGGTTTCATGTTGGCTAAAAGTGGAGATGAAACTTGTATCTTGAGATAAGTGGTCTTGAAGTTAGGCACTAAATAGGGGATTTTACCCTAAGAACCCTAATTTAGCAACTCCTCACACTTTGAACTTTTCTTGGATTGATATTGGAATATAACCTCATGTATCCCAACACAACTATCCATGATTACAAAGACTTAGAAATGAGCTTTAATCCTCTTCAATTGCACAATTGACTTAGGATTACTCAGATGCAAACCCTAATTGCAACACCCTCAACTGTGGCTCTCCACACTTGACACAATGACTTGATTGAGCTCCACCATGACCCTCAAGGCACTCCATGAGCTCTATCCATACACTCTCTCCTTGATCAAGGCTCCACCACCCATTGATCATCTTCCATTGGTCCTCTGATTAGGAGGTTAACCACATACAAACATACAAACTTCTCAAGAACCCAACCCTCTTCCTGATGACCTTGGTGACTTCTCAAGCTTGAATAAGACCTCTAGATAGGCTCCTCTGGCTATAAACCACACTTGATCTCCCGCACAAATGAACAATGCTATGTTATGCAAATGTTAGATCAATGATATGTTAATGCAATGAAACATAAACCAAGTAAGAAAAAGGTTAGGCAAATTTTGGGGTGCAACAGCTGCCCCTATTCAAGCGGCTTGGACTTGACTGGATGAAAAGCGAACGACTTTCGAACAATCGAGGTAAAAGACGGTTGAATACCAGAGAACCCAGAAATTTGCTAACCGAAGAAATAAACTGCACAAACTGCTTGGGGAAAAAAATCCAGAAAATTGAATTTGGTTGTCACGGCAACAACTGATCAATCATCTGATAAAGAAACTAGTTTCAACATCAACCACCTGTATGACACCACAGGCTTTGAATCCACATTATACGCTACAATAAGCGGGCACTACGTCAAGTGCGTCATCTCTGTACTATCCGGGATCTTCCGAGCATCGCACTAAATAAAAGCGCGGTATCCCTGTACTATCCGGGATCTTCCATTTCCGAAGAAACGGGCGTACGCTACGTAAAGCGAGGTATCCCTGTACTATCCGGGATTTTCTATTTCCGAAGAAAAGGGTATCCGAAGACTTGAACGAGCAACTCTGCGGGGAAAATCTGGCAACAACTCCAAAGTCTAATTATGAAGCCGTTGAATGCTGATAACAACTCCAAAGGCTAATTATGAAGCCATAACAACCATTCGAGGAAAACTCTACCAAACTCCAAGGTCTAATCATGTAGCCCTCCAACAACAAAGTCTAATTATGAAGCCGTTTAGAACTGACAACAACTTCAAGGTCAAATTATGAAGCCGTTCCATGCTGACGTAACAATAACCCGAGGAAAACTCTTTTGAACTCCAAAGTCTAATCATGAAGCCCTCCAGAACTCTTTCGGGGAAATTCTAACAACAACTTCAAAGTCTAATTATGAAGCCGTTTAGAACTGACAACAAATTCAAGGTCTAATTATGTATCCGTTCAATGCTGACGTAACAGCAACCCGAGGAAAACTCTATTGAACTCCAAAGTCTAATCATGAAGCCCTCCAGAACTCTTCCGGGGAAATTCTAACAACAACTTCAAAGTCTAATTATGGAGCCGTTTAGAACTGACAACAACTTCAAGGTCTAATTATGAAGCCGTTCAATGCTGGCAACAACTTCAAAGTCTAATTATGAAGCCTTCTAATGCTAACAACAACTCCAAAGTCTAATTATGAAGCCGTAACAGCCATTCGAGGAAACTCTGTCGAGGAATTTCTGACAACAACTTCATGGTCTAATTATGAAGCCCTCCAGAACTGACAACAACTTCAAGGTCTAATTATGAAGCCATTTAATGCTGGCTACAACTTCAAAGTCTAATTATGAAGCCGTTTAATGCTGACGACGACTCCAAAGTCTAATTATGAGGCCGCGTAATGCTGACGACATTTCCAAAGTCTAATTATGAAGCTGCGTAATGCTGACGTAATAGCCATTTCGCCGGGGAATTTCTGACAACAACTGCCAGACATTAACCTGGACGAGTACCGACCTCAACCGTCTAATCCCTGAAATTTCCCTTTGAAATGCTGACGTGACAGCAACTCGAGGAAAACTCCGTTGGGGAAGAAGAGAAACTCAACCAAGTAACTCTGATGAGGGAACACATGATAGGACGAATGTTACCATCACATATCTCATGTCAAAAATTTGAATATCTGAAAACCATCCTAAACAAGAATTCAAATTACTTGCCGGGAAGAACACCTTAAAACAAAGAGGTAACCAACCTGGCTTATGTTTCAAAATGCATATGTTTGAAAATTCCGTAATGCTCCATATAAGCTGGAAATGCTACGCGTTTGGGTAAATTGCTATGCAATGCAAATATGATGCAAATGCAGGCTCGGGCTGCCGGAGAAAAGCTGGATACAGAACCGCTCTAGCAAAATAAATGCTGAAGACAAAGCCAACTCCGTTGGGGAAAGCCGGGTATCACAAAATTATTCCAGCAAAATAAATGCTGGAAAAGTAAACTGACTCCGCGGGGAGAAGAAACAATCCTGCTGGGGGATAGTTTTACGATCCGGAGTTACGAACTCGGTAGAGGATGATCAACCTATTGGAGGAAAGACAACCTGCTGGAGAAATAGAAAAAACCATCCTGCGCGGGGATGAACTTTTCAAACCGTGGACAATCTGGTTGTACCCCGCGAGGCCTTCACTGGGGATTGCATGTACACATGACTATCGCTGGGGATGCACATCACTGCCTGATCGCTTACTAGCTCGCATCCAACTCTTCTGGGGATAGAAATGCGACTTCCATCTGCTGGGGAGGAATAGAATCACCTAAAGCCTGCTCCTACGTTAAGGGACTTTGGCTGGGGGAAACATGATCCCTGCCTAGGATACATCTGGTCGGGGAGAATCTATCTTCGTTCAGGGAGATACATCAATGCTCAAAGCCTCATGTTCAGACTCCGTGGGGAAACACAATTGACCCTGCTGAAGAAGAAGGATTCATCCTGCTTGGAAAACATGCCATGAAACGAACTCGAAATAGCTTGCCCTAGAATCTATAACAACTTTTGACAAACTCTGCGGATATGGAGAGGAACGATTCTTTCGCTTTCAGATTTTGCCCCAGCCTGCGGGATCCTCATCATATCCTTTCAAGAGGAAACCTGAGCTCTCTGTACTCTGGTGGGTTGATACGACCGGCTTCGGCACTTCGAACCTCACAGAGGTGCTTCCAGTTAATCGACTTCAGGATAAGGATAGCTTTGGCGCTCTCGGGGTTACCTGCCCCAGTCTTGTCATGACTTTGCCCCTCATGGGCTGATCTGTGGGGAGTAGTACCCTTGGCTGCGAAGGATTCATCAAATCTTGACCTGATTGCCCCTGATTAACTGATTTCTGGATGGCTGACTCCCATGCCGCGATCATTTGACATAGTTTACCCCGGTTCGCCGGGATATTCTGGCGTCCTGCCTTCTTTCCTAACCAAATCTTTCCATTGTGGCAACTTTCCCGCTGTCAAGCGCTTATTCGCTAGTAAAACAAACTGTTCTGCATAACAGACATATCAAATGCAATGCATATGGCAGTTTTCAAAACCCATTCATGTTCACTGGAAAAAATTTATGACATAAAACGTACGAATCATTCATCAATATGTCAAAATCAATACAACGCTGTAAGAAGAATCCTTTCAGGAGTCAGTTCCGATGCAATCTTTACCAAAGTATGCTTTCGAAACAAACCTATTTCAATTAGGACTTTTAAAGGTTGTAACGTGGTCAGGTTCACGGTTTATGAAAAAAATGATAAAGGCTCAAAATTCATTTTAACCCACCCATTCTTCTTGATGTTCTCCGATCCTACATTTGGCTAATTCGACTTTAGCGTTCTCCTTTCAAAGGTTGAGTGACAATTCAAGAAATTACACCCTTCAAAGTGATAATCGTTCTCTTTCCGTCTTTTGGCGTCCGGAGCCACACGATTTCGTTCTTGTTTAAGGACTTTTCTTTCACAATCCTTTTTCGCTTTTCGTTTTTCGTTTTCCCCTAACTTTTTCCTTGACTAACTCTTTAGAGTTCCTTCAATTTTGAAGTCCAGCAGGGTACCCTAATTTTTGCATAAGTCGCTTGCTTTCAGGATTCGACTTAGCGGGCTTTTCTTTTCGATTCTTTTCTTCCTCTCTTTTTTTTGGAACAAATCTTATGAGATCGACTCGTATGACTTGTCACAGAGATTGCAATTGTTTCACTCCTGATCGACCAGGCTTAACCATTGTGGTTTTTTAGGTACAGCCTATATAGGTGTAATCTGTCCTCGAACGAACACTCCTTTTGTAATTTGAACGCTTGGTCAAATTAACTGACACCTACCCTGCCCCAGGTTCAAATGGAGGGTTTTTTCGTTTTCAGAAAGAAACTCCTACAACTAAGCTCAAAGGGGTTAACAAGGGATTATTTTCCTTATATCTCCGGTGTTTGGGAATTGAAACAATGCATGTACATCATCAACAGGTTTTTTATTCAAAAGCATACATTTGGAAGCTTGCGCTTCGTTGGATTTCGTCATCCTCCCCAGATTCCACTTAAACAAGCGTTTGAAATAAAAGGACGCAATAGAGTGAACACGAATGGGTTAATTCAAAACATGCATATTTATTTCATTATCAATATCAATGGAAAACAACAAGCTTTACAAACGAAATTTGCAATTCTAACAGGAAAGAAACTACAAATGTAAAGAAATGACATGAAAAATGCAGATTGTCAGCTTTTAGGAACTGGGCTTTCGAACTTGTTTGCTTCGCTGAGGCAGCCATGTTCAGAGGTTACTCGTCGGGGTCAGTCTGAAAGGCTTCTGAACCTTCACTCTCGGGGAATTCTTCCGCAGCATGAACTGATGTGCCTACCTGGATGGACGAAGGAAGGTCGTTAATCTGAATACCCTGAAGCGTAATCGAGAACCTGTTGGTGTCCCATAGGGTCTGAACCTGGCTCTTAAGCACCTTGCAGTCATTCGTTGAATGCCCCTGTATTCCAACATGGTACTCACAGCGGGCGTTGACATCAAAACCTGGAGGATACGGCGGGATCATTGGATTAGCCTCTTTCTGCACTATCAGCCCACCTTTGACCAAATCCGACAACACCTGACTGTATAACATAGGCAACCGAGTGAACTGCCTTTCGGGCTTCTTTGGTCTTGGTTTAGCGTGCCGTCCCTGTTGATGGCGATATGACTGTTGATTCCGAAAGGGAGACGATGTATGATGCACGGACCCTAGGGGTTGTTGACTTTGAACGGTCAAGTCATCTGGAAATTGAGCCTGAGATACCAAGGACTCCTTTTGCTCGGATGCGCTCATCCTCAGGTTTAGCCCCGGAATTGGTAATAGCTGCGGGCACGGAGATTTAGAAGTCATAAATTGCAAGGCATCCTTTGGGTCCGATACAATTTTGGGGATGAAAGCAGGAGTGTCCATCTTTTTTGTAATGCCTGGAATGAGACCCTCTATTATACTCGTGTCGCCTGACGCGAACTTAACGGCCTTTGAATCGATCAAATCTTGAACTACATGCTTAAAAGCTTTGTAGTTCTCAATGTGGTGTTCGGGTGCCCCCTCATGGAAATCACAATGGGTGTTGGCATTATAGCTAGGTGGTGGGGTCCCAGTTAGTGGATGTAATTTTCGTAGTTCAACCAACCAAAGCTGAAGCAAGACTTGCAGCAACTGAGTGTAAGTCATGGGGATCGGATCAAAAGTTCTGTCAGCTGATTTTACCTTCTGAGCGTACCCCCTCCTAGTCACATTATTATCCCCAAAAGCAATACGTTGAAGAGAAAAATTCAAAGCTCTTTGTCACCTATTAGACATCTGAGGCTTATCAACCCTTGGCACAGGTTGCACAGGCACAGGTTCCACAGGCACAAGTGGAACAAACATCTTTGCTACGGCCCCAGGTAGCTGATCATCTTCTTTCCTGAGCCCATTCTTGATTATTTCCATGATCAAGCCCACCTGGGTCTTTAGCTGATTGTTCTCCTCTCTGAGTACCTTCTACTCTAGACGCAACTCTTGCATGTTCCCCATAACCTGCCTCTTTTGGCCTCTGACCTCACTCAGCTCTGCTCGTACCTGTTCCATAGCCTTATGGGGATTTCTGTAATCTACCCGATCGGATCCTGAAATAACCTGCATCAACAAAGGGTTAGGGAAACACTGTACAAGGTACCTGCTATGCAAATGATTTATGCAAATACAAACGTGTGTATGTGCGTCAGGGAGATTTTTCCCCCGATTCGAGTGCCAGAGTGCTAGTGATGATAACAAGAAGTCCGAAGCTAGTCACTGAAATAACATCTCATATATAGATAAGGCCCAACGACAGCAGTACAAAGTCAATGAATACAGAGGTAATCAATAGCATGACCTCGACCAACAAGCCTGGTGATGGTCATCCTACAGCAAGAATCAGAAAAATACAAAGGGTTACAAAGATAATCAAGTGCGACAACGGGCACGAAACTCCTCTAGCAACTCTTTCGTCTTGGGGTGATCAGGTCGAATGAGTAACCCTTTAACGAGCAACTCTCTCTGCATAATAGTGCAGTGAATACCTTCAACAGAATCTTCCCACGCTCCCTGGCCAAAGCAATCTTCCAACCTTCCCTTCTTAGACTCAAACCTCTGCTTACGATCTTTCAGGGTAGCGAGAGCTTTGTTCAGCATGTCTTCAGTGGCATATCTGCGAGCAGTTTCCTCATCAAACCTCTTCTCACTGGTCTTCACCTGAGCTTTCAATTTGGAGATCTGCTGCTTCAGTTTATCCTCCCTCTCTTTGTTGCTGGCCAAAGTGGCATTCCACTGCTGATTGAACTTGGATATTCTCCGGTATGCTTCATCCAAGTGCTGCTTCTTGGTGGCCAGTACGTCATTGACAGATTTGAAGTCCAAACCCAAACGTTCACGATCAGCTATCTGCTTAGTCAAGTCCGTACCTAACCTGTTCACCAACTCTGTCTGCTTTTTGAAGGAGTGGACGGCTTCGCTTCTCTCGCTTCTAACTTGTGCCAACTCTTTCTCCCGCTCTTCATTGGCCTTCTTCAGTTATTCCTTCTCAGCTAACACCTGGTTATACTGCTGAATAGGCATGGTAGTAGGCTCTTAAACCACTGGAGGGAACTCCTGCTTAGCAGGTGGGAAAGGCATCCCTATGGTCTCTGCTCTGGTCCTGATCCAAGTCATGTAAGGAGCATAAGCTTAGCTATTGCTCTTACCCAACAAAGATTTTCCTCGTCTACTGATATCATTCCAGGCATGCTGAAGCTTAGATAACATATCCCCCTCTAGAAGACCGGTGAGGTACAGAGATTCCTGCACCTCTTCATCTTTTGGTGGACCCCTCAAAGCATAAGCAAACTGTCTGACAAGTAGAGATGGATTATAATTGATACAACCCTTTCTTCCAATCAAAGGCACATTCGAAAAACCGCTGCAGCTGAATATGACATCAGTACCCAACATATCTCTATCAAACCACACAATGCTCTCTGTTGACAAACCCATCAAGCGCTCAGACCACTCAGTTGTGGCTGCAGATGAAGCAAAGGGACCCTTCTTGGGTAGGTGACTATCAAACCATCTGTAGAGTAAGGGCACACAACATGATACATTCTTACCCCTTCTGTTTTTGTTCTTATAATGGACGAAATGATACACATCGCCGATCAAGGTAGGGACTAGATTCCCTGATGCAAAGATATGAAAGGCATCCAAGTCTACAAAATCAGGCATGTTGGGAAACAAAATGATACCATATATGCAGAGGGAAAGAATGGCGTTGAATACAATTCAACAACCGTCTTTGGCACACTGTTGGGCTTTCCCAACTAAGAACTGCAGAAAAAATCCAGGAATCCCATTCCAACTGGACAGGATCAACTCAGAGGCATCCAGATGAAGAGAAAGAGCTAAATTAGCCAGATTAGGCTTAGCATCCATGTGAACAAATGGCATCTGACTCTTGATAGGCACACCTAGCAACTCAACATACTCCTCTAATGTAGGTGCAAGAATGAAATCCGAAAAAGTGAAGCATCTCAATGGAGGATCATAGAACTGCAGCAAGGCATACAACCCATTCAACTCAAACATAGAAGGTTTATAAACCAGACTGAGCAGCTTCCCATAAGATTTTCTGAAATCCCCTCTCACTGTATCATCTGCCAAGGCAATCAAACTGGACAGTAGAGCAACATCTGGTGTAGGGAGCTTGTAGGCCACATTCTTCTTTAGAGATCCCATTATAGCATAAAAGGCAAGAAAACCGGAACCGGGGGATAATGTACCTGCAACACAAACACACGTTAATGATATGCAAATGAGTATGCAAAATGCAAAATGCAAACATGCAACAGGGGATCAAGCTGGTGCTGCCGAGAAGACCGAGGCTCTGATCCAACACAATCACAACACTGCTCTGATAGCACAACCTTGAAGAGGACCAATAAATACGCACTGTCGAGAACAACCACATCTCTGATGATAAGAACTCTTTGAACACAACAACACTGATTCACTGTCAAGAAAACCAGGTAGTCTGAAGGTTAAGGTTTCCTGCAATAAACCGACCCCGCTCACAGGTATGAACCTAATCACAGACAAGGTACGACATCCTATGTGTTTCCCAATGTCACTGACTTTCAAGAGCGATGATACGATACCTAGAAGGTGTGGCATCATTATCTCTTGAAGTGTCCTCACTCAGCTGAGTCACAAATGATCGGTCCCCAGAGTCGACAATCCTCCAAACCAACAACCCCTCAAGCCGAAAGGGCTAGAAAAGAAGTCAACCGGGAGAACCTTGTCTGAGCATGGATTTCATGAGACACTAGTGCCTGCAAAGCAAGCACGCGCCCACTAATTTCCATAACTAATGCTAAGTACGCTCAAGCCTGGGTCTGGCTTTTCACTCATCAGAGCCCCTTCCCACAACAGCACAATAACAATATCATACTAAAAATAAAATGCAGAAAGTAAAGTGCGATAAATAAAACCCAACAGGTAAACACACAAGCGCTAGGACTGACTCGCATAGGGAACCAGAGTCCCCAGCAGAGTCGCCAGCTGTCGCTACTGCGAAAAACGAGGCCGGCAAAATAGACGAGTCGCCAACTTTCGTTATTTATCCCTCAGAGCGGGAAAGGAAATGATCGGAAAAACCTGACAAAAAGGTATAAGACAAGGTCATCGCAACCATTGTCTGGATTCGGGAGTCGGTTACGCAAGAGGAAGGTATTAGCACCCATCACGTCCATCGTACTCGATGGGATCCACGCTTGTTGTGTTTATCTGACGGGTTTGTTACATCTATCTACACTAAAGGTCTGGTCTGAAAAGAAAAGAAAATGACTAGGCAAAGCGTCGCACTTTATGCCTACGTATTCCCGTCTGGAACGAGAAATCAGAGTCAACGTAGTTTGCCTAACTACGGGGAAGGTTGCTCACCGAGATATCGCATCTCGTGCCTACGTACTTTCACACAGCGCAAAAGATCAGAGCAAACCTAGTTCGGGACAACGAGAGACACAGGTTTGTCTTTTTTATCCGAGTAGGGTTAACCTTTATTATTGTATCTTGATTTGTTTGCAGATTAGAAGAGAAAAGACGCACTAAAGGGGAACTGATCCAATCCTAAAGTTGTCATGCAAATTTGAACCTATGGTTGAGGTTAGGAGGGAAGCTAACTAATGTTATCATGCATGGTTAGAACCCTAATGTCTGTCATAACTGCTCTTGAACAAGAGAAGTCAGAGTTCCTAGGGGAACATGGCAAAGGAAAGCAACAACAGAAAGAAATAACTGTAAAGAAACAACTGTAAATAAAATGCATGCAATGCAACAAACAAACAGAAGGAGCCAAGCTCAACTTCTAGAACAAGTAAGCCCAAAGGCAACACACAAAGCACATGCAAGGGAGACAGACTCAACCTTAAGCCAGCAAGCAAAGCCAATCAATAACAGTCAAGCAGAGGGAGCCAGACTCAACCTCTAGATGCAGACAAGCAAAGGGGGTTATTCTCAACCTTTAGGATGCTCCTAGGCCTAGAAACATCTACATGAATCCTATTCTAAATGCAACACACCAAACTGTCACACAAGCAGAGCAGAGCAGTCAGAAAAATACAGCAGACAAAATAGCAGACAAACAACTCAGCAGCAAAGCAGATAAAAAACAAACAATCAAACAGTCTGCAAACAACTTCAAGCCCAAGCCATCCTCAAGAGAAGTCTTCATCTTCATGCTCCAACAAGAGAAGAGAGTTAACATCAAGATCCATGGATGATGATGGGAAGCAGGAAGGAAACCAAGGGAATCCCTCCTAACACTCAACCAGTCATCTGAGAAAGGCATCCTCAAAGGTTCTACCTCTTGTAAAATGCCACACATCCTTCCAAAGGAAAGATGAGGCTTTCACATAGGGACCTTGAATCCTAGGATGAGAATAGAAAGCAATCAACGCAATCCATGTTTATTTGAAGAAAGAAGGATCAAACTAAAGCTCTTCCTAAACCCTAATTGAACAAGCTACAAGAAAGCAATTCAAAAGGAACCTAAACACCAAAATAAAGCACCACAATCAAGCATACAGAAGCTCTAACAAGTCTAAAACAACATCCAAAAGGAATGGAGAATTTATATTAAGCTATAGGTCACCATTGACGTCAATCTAAGGCAAGTGCTATGTTAGGATCATCTTAAGAACGGCCTAAGTATTAAATCTACTTAAAATACCAAAACTATTTCTAAAATCCTATAAAATTTTCTAAGGGAACCTAAGAAGGTTATGGACCTATAGTAGAATGGTCAGGGACCAAATCAAATGGGAAAGTCACCTAAAAAATCATGGATCACAAGGTGTCACAAGGGAAGTCACATGGGAAGGCTCCTAAAAGTCTAGCTCAAAACAGAACCAAAAGCCATCTAAAATTTACCACAAAAAACCATGGAAGCACCTTAATATGTCTATAATCACAGGCTAAAAGGATAGAGGAAAAATCCAAAAGGAAGAGGTTCAAACAGAGAGTAAACATCCAAGGCGTTCCAAAATAAAGCAATATAGAGCATGCACAAAGATGGTGTTCAAAAGCTATACAAATGATGCCACAAAATCCAGAGAAAAATATATTTCGAACCCTCAAGATGTTCACAAGAATGCCCCAAAAGATTAGGCAAAAATATTATGTTTTGGTACCCTAATAAAATTCTACAAGAACAGAGGTACAAATTCATGATTTTAATGGATATTAAAATAAGAAAAATCACAACTAAATGAAAATTAATCCTAAAAATGCAATTTCAATTTCTAAAAATCCCTAACATGTTCAAGGTTAACAGGTAAAAATCTCAGGAATTTATGATTATTATTTCTATTTTTCATGCATTTAAAGTAAACAAGCCAAATAATGAAAAGCAATTGAAAAATAACAAAACTGTGTGGTGAATAGCAAAACATTCTAGTTTTAATCTGGACTGGGCCTATTTGAGGAGGTGTGAATAGTGAAGTGAATTAAGCCCAGTGATTCCAATTAGTCATGCTGTGCGTTTTTGTGAATGAGGACGTGGCGCGCGGTAGTGCATTGGATACGCAGACTCGGTCAAGCTTTCATGTGCAATCCAACGATGATGCTTTCGTCTTCTTTGTTTGAACATCCGTTTAGGAGGGAAACGCAGAACGCGAACGTGAACGACCGGAGCTTCGCCTGCGGATACCTTCCATCTCTATCTCTCTCGTTTCTCAACCAAACAACACGATTCTTGAACCAAAATTGAAGGATTTTTCACAAGGATTAACAATATGGCACTTAATCACGTTGAAACTCCAAGATCAGAGAAATCCATTACCAAACAGAAACGGGATCAAATCTTAATTTGTCTCTAAACTTCCAAATTTTGATCCTAAATCCATCTAAGCAACCTCCTAAAGCCTAACCGCATGCTAACATATGCTAGATCATGATGAAACTTCAGGAATTTTGAAAACTACATACGTGTGTTAGAGCTTGAAATTGAGGTATCTAGAACACGATTCTCAGCTTCAAACTGTGCAGATCTACTCAAGGAAGTATGTTGATGGTGTTTGTAGCCTCAATTTGCTTTGAATTGGTCTGAAATTGAAATCACGATTTCCACTTTCTCTCTTGAAACTCAACTTGTAAACTCTGGTTCTAGCATGAAATGATCTCCAAAATTGCTCTGAATTCAACATAGAACTTATATAGAAGTGATTTGTGGGCTTTAGCAATCCAACGGAGGCCCAAATCAGAATATCCAATTTTCAAATTTTCTCCAAAACTTCAACAATGGTATCCGCGAATTTTGGCTCAAAACTTCCCTTGGAAGCTTCAATTCAATCCCTTGTGGTCTGGTGAGAGTGTAGGGATTGATTAGAGAGCTTGAATTCATCCCATGACCAAGTTGTGATATGTTACTTATTTATGAAGTTACAAGTCAAACCATCATGAATTAGACTTCAAATGAAAAATCCAATAATGACAAAGTGTTTAGAACGATTTTTCTGATTAAAATGAGTACCCACTTGGCCTTGTATGAACACAAATGAATTAATCTTGAATTTTCACTTAAATGCCTTTAAATTCTCTCTTTTGCCAAATTTCTCAAACCAAGTTTCACCCTAGGCTAAATCAATTCATCATGAGGACATTGTTGACCTAAAATCATCATTTTAAGAAAGTTTTGTGTTGGACAAAACTTCATTTGAAGCTTGCAAGGTAGTGAAAATGACCTATAATGCCAAATGACCTATAATCTCACTTTCCCAAAATACCCCTAACTTGTAAACCTCATAACTTGAGTTCTACAAATCAGATGGAAGACTTCTAGTAAAATTTGGAAAGCTAAGATCAAGACCTACAGCTTTCATGTTGGCCAAAAGTTTAGGAGAAATACCCTTCTAGGTCAAAAGTGCCTTGGAAGTTGGTGAACTTTCACAGACAAATTTCACATTCCTCAGATGACCTGTAACTTGTCTGGACCATGACTTGAGTTCTATAAATCCAATGGAGGACTTCTAGTACTCAAATTAAAGCTAAGATCATGCCCTACAATTTTCATGTTGTCCAAAAGTGGAGATGAAACTTGTATCTTGAGATAAGTGGTCTTGAAGTTAGGCACTAAATAGGGGATTTTACCCTGAGAACCCTGATTTAGCAACTCCTCACACTTTGAACTTTTCTTGGATTGATATTGGAATATCACCTCATGTATCCCAACACAACTATCCATGATTACAAAGACTTAGAAATGAGCTTTAATCATCTTCAATTGCACAGTTGACTTAGGATTACTCAGATGCAAACCCTAATTGCAACACCCTCAACTGTGGCTCTCCACACTTGACACAATGACTTGATTGAGCTCCCCTATGACCCTCAAGGCAATCCATGAGCTCTATCCATACACTCTCTCCTTGATCAAGGATCCACCACCCACTGATGATCTTCCATTGGTCCTCAGATTAGGAGGTTAACCACATAGAAACATACAAACTTCTCAAGAACCCAACCCTCTTCTTGATGACCTTAGTGACTTCTCAAGCTTGAATAAGACCTCTAGATAGGCTCCTCTAGCTATAAACCACACTTGATCTCCTGCACAAATGAACAATGCTATGCTATGCAAATGTTAGATCAATGATATGCTAATGCAATGAAACATAAACCAAGTAAGAAAAAGGTTAGGTAAATTTTGGGGTGCAACAATATGCCCTTTAACTCGTTGTATGCAGATGTGCCGCCAGATTACGGTCATTTGATGGTTACACAGCCAGAACATTCTCAAAGGATACCTAGGAAATTAGGGTCTCCTATCTCCCAATTACAAGACATTTGGTTTGGGGGATTGGTTGGAATTCTTCAGTATGGTTCATCTAGATGTGGAATCAAATTACTAGCCGACAGATGAAAAGTTTGGAATTTTAAATCGAATATTGAACCGTATTGGTTTGAGAGTGTTAAAAGGTGAACGAATTGGAATTTGAATTGGTTCGAGACTTATTTCAAAGAAGTTATCTAAACAAGTTTGAGCCCGTATTCACTGCTTTTTATTCTGGTTACGAGTTTAATTTTCAAAGGCACAAGTTGAACTCACGATTTGCGTCGAATTCACACTGGTTCGTCTGGTTTTAGCAGTGTGCATTTTTTAGATACTCAGATGCGAATTGAGAAATTCGAAGTTGTTCGTAATAATATTATAGCTCAGATTTAATTTCAAGAGAATCAAGTTCGCAGTTGATGCAAAATATTTGAAATTCATATTTTTATTCAAAAATTGGAATTCTTATACATTTCAAGTTTATTTCTATTACAAGAATACAAGTTACACATTTTTTTATTACAAATTCAAGTTCAAGTCCTAAAAAAATTTCTAAAGGTCCTAAGACTATTGTCTTTAGATTATGTCTTCGAACTTCCAACTTATGCGATCTTCAAGCTTCAAACAACCTGCAAATAAGCGAAAATGGTTAGAATTGTGGACATTCCAGAAAAAGTGGATTTTATTTTTTATTTCGGACCCTCTGAGTATATTCATCATTGGGTCCGGGAGGGGCAACAATTGAATGCTACAGAACCTCCCTTTTTACTTCCGACAGCCTCAGCCAAAATCCGGAAATTTCTGTTCAATTCAGAGAGAAAAAGAGAGTTTAAAGAAAAAAGTGATTTTGGGTCCAAACATGGCCTTAAAGAACAAATCCGAAAATCATCATCCAATGGGCCAAGTCAAACAAAAAAACAAAGATCCAGCCCGCATCAAAAATCAAATCCGGACAGAACGTTATTAGCCATCAACAGATCCGAAAATGGAATCACCATCAATAATCCAACAGAGTCCGAAAATGGCATTTTTTTTACAATCACCATTAAGCATAATCACAATAGATCTAGACGAAAAAAGAAGATAATAACATCACCATAATCACGAATCCGAAAATAGAAAACCACCAAACATGTTAAAACATGTTTTGCTTCAAAAGAAAAGATCTTAAAATTCCTCAAACTCGTTTCAAAACAAAATTGCTATAAGAATGAAAAGAAAAATTAGAACGAAAGATCACCCACATTCGAGAAGATCCAAAACCTCATCTGAAAATCCTCACCACAAAACATCAACAAATCATCAGATTAAAAAATCAAGAACAAATACAAATTCGAAAATCCTCAACCGTCCGGAACCCACGGCCTCAAAATTATGATCATCGGCTAATTCGATCCATCACAGCCAAACCGAAACACGACAAGCCCGCCGGCGAATCTCAAGTGAAAAGTCACGAAATGTAAAATCCCACAAACCAACGTTCAAGATCCAAAACAGACTGAACTCAGACGTGAAAAATATGTCGTCATCATCGTCCGTCAAAGCACAGTAGACCCACATCACTTAATATCTTTTGTGTATTTGTTTCTGTTACAGGAGGAGAAGAAAAGATGTAGTGAAAATAGAAGAAGAAGATGAAACACCGTACATGCAAAGGGAGGAGAATGAGAGAAAGAGAGAAGAATAAAGTTCATCAAGAGAGACCCTTGGGGCGCTGCCGCCACCAGGATGGAATTAGGGGTTAAAACCCTAATTTCCATCCCCTCCCCCCTTTTTATAGTGGCTAAACGGGTCGGTTCTGGGGCCTGACCACCCAGCCCGACCCAATCTCTTTTTGTCTTTTTTTTTTAATATTTCATGCTACCTACATATTTACATTATCAATTATCATTACTTGTATATCATTGCTATTATCCATTTATCTGCTTTATTTTATCGCTTATTACCCTCCGAAGGAAAGGTCTCACTATTTGGCCGCCGTGTCAATAGTCCTTAACCTTCGCCCATCTTAGCCTTAGGATCCGAGTCGCCTACTCTTGCTTAGCCGTCCCGCCGTGGACATACCCTTACATCTTCCAAACCTTAAGACTTTGAGTCACCATACTCATGCTTAGGCGTCCCACTGTGGACATCCATCCCTGTATCCTAGCTTTAAGATTAGGAGTCTTCGCACTCCATGTAAGTTTCCCGCCGCAGAATACTTACCTTACCCTTTTCAACTCAACTTTACAATGTAGAATTCAGAGTCGACACACTCCAAGTAAGTGCTTCCCTATGAACATTTGCATCCCCTTGGAACCTTGACCACAGTCAAGAAGTTCCTCTCCCTCTTTGAGGGGAACTACGTAGGCACAAGATGCGAGTCTTGGCGAGTAAACTTAGGACTAACCCCTTAGGTCCTTCTCTTTACCTTTTAAACCTTAGCATTACCATTAACCAGATAACTTTAGCAATAGAACATTAAAACAAGAGGTTCCTGTAGAGTACTACAGAAGTTTAGGATTCTAATACCTTCCCTAAACTTAACCAACCCATGAACCCTAGATCTTTCCCCGCATTGTGTTTACGATGCAAAATAGGTTTTTCTCCTTTCTTTAACCTTTCCTTCGGATAAATCAAAGACCGGTTGTGAATCAAAATTGTGATTCAAATTAATCAATAATTTGATATCCAATTCTCACCGCAACACCTGAGCCATATAAACACCTTGATCCCATGTCTCGAGAACCAATGCCGTGACATGCAAAAATGAAAAATACAGAGAAACATAAACCAGTAAATCAAGAAACGGTGAGGCAAATTTTGGTGTGTTACACATACTCATTGGGATAATTTTTCCTGAATCCTATGAGCTATGCTCAAAAATTGTGTTGGCTTTGTCAAAAAATTAATATCATATCCGAGCTAATGATTCGACCACAGGTTATTGCAATATCTTTTTAATAAAAACTTCAAGACTAATATGTGTGTTGCATTATCATTCTCAGAATTAACATTTTTATGCTTGCTAACATTGCTTGATATCATAGAAGCTTGCATATGAACATCAGTGATGAGTTTAATCTTTTGAGACTTGAAACTCTAATGAAAATGGAAATCATTTTAAAAAAAGATCATATACAAGGGCATGTTGCCTGAAGACTTTGCTAAATAGGGGAAAGTTGTTTCTCAGTTGTTGCTCTCACAATCTGATCATCCCTAGGGCACAAGTTTGAAGACTCAGGTGTATCGAATACATTCAATCTGGGGCAGTTACGTCGAGATTCAATAAATATCTCCAAGAGCTTGAAAACTCTAGGGCATTTTGGATTCCAAGTTTCCTATAATATCCTCTTGAGATGAGTTCTTCTCATAAGCCATGTAATTTGAGACATTTGAGAATTGAAGTTTATTTTTTATCCATCTACAAGAATTGTCGTTTGTTTATAATGACCACCATGCAGATCATCAATGCAGAACTAAGTGTTATCCTAAGTAGTGTGTGCTTGTAATCTGCCTTACACACATTCCTATTGATGAATCTTTATTCCAAGAATCTATGAGACATTTAGTGCGTGACCTAGGAGTTCCCCATTGGATTTCTTATTAACTTAGTATTCCCTAGTGAAGTGTTAAGCCTGAGCCCCGATTAAACTGTGATTCAGGGGCCCCAATTTCCCTAGTTGGATATGTTTCTTTTCGCCAGCAGGATACTTATTTTACCCCCAGAAATTCTCTACTTCAAGCAGTTATAACATGTCTGGTGCAGGATTTCCCCAGTTGGTTCCTTTGACTTTAGTCGTCCTCAGCAAAATGGATATTTATTTCATTCCATATGAAGTCCCAACTTTGACATCTTTAGCTATGACTCGAACTCAGCCTCTCCATTGAAGTGGATATTTATTTTATCCCCTATGAAGTCTCAAGTCTGGTATCTCCAGATGCAACCTTGATTCAAGCTTCTCCAATTATATGTGATCCCTTCCCAATGGATCTCTATCCCACCCCCCCCCCCCCCCCACCCGTGAAACAGAGTTCATGCTATCCCTCGATGGATTTTTGATGATGGAAGATTATTTTGGGTCATCCCCATGTGAATTATTTTCCTCTCCCCAGAGAGATTTGAGCTTTGGCATGGATTTTACATTTTGTTCCATCAGTGGCCTTTGGTTCATCCCTAGTGATGTCCTATCTAGTTGAGATTGGCAGAGTATCTGACTGAGATGTTTATTTCATCTTCAACTTATCTCTTTTGTCCGCTTTGTTAGCATAAACACAACATGACATGCATTCATCCATATACATATACATGATACATTAGCAATTCAAATTTTTCGTGGTGCTATTGATTTTACTCACTTTGGCTGTGATAATTCCCCTGGTAATACTTCTGTTTTCTCTCTAGTGTAGTCATCAGCTTTAAGAAGAAAGTGAACATTCTTTCTAATTCCACACTGAGTTTATCCTCGTGGAAAATTTTGCTTTAGCTTCCCTTTCTATACTTGGATAGGATAAATTCCCAGTCGAGTGTATTCCTCATTGCATAGAATCTTGTTTGGCCATTTCTCTCCAGGTTATTTCTGGACTAAACTTTAGTCTCTAACAATTATTTGGTTTCAAATCTCTCTAGGTTGTTAAACCTAGATCGAGGGTGCATTTATTTTGCACATTTCGAAGCTTTGTTTCTCCAGGAAGAATCTGTTCATAGATCCCCACTGAAGAAAAACCTTTACTTCCCAGCAATGTTGTTATAACACTTTCTCAGAATTTATACCAAGCAACAAGTGATTGTCTCTTTATTTGAGCAACTTGTTCTTGTTCTCGAATTTTATTAAAGATGGCAAATGGAAGTCTCTTCTCAAGACAGTTTGTCTATACCCAGCGAAGTCATCAAGATTTGTCCATTTTTCTTTTATCAAATGGCATCTCTTCGGAAGTCCATCAAATAAGTTTGTTGAAGACTTTTACTAGTGGATTTTCTCTTTATTTAAGATATCTTGTTGCCAGAATTTTATTTGCTCCAACGCAATTTCAAACTATAGTTAACAATGCTCCCCAATGATTTTATTATTAAATTTTTATCCCATCAAATGGCATCTCTCTGGAAGTCCCGTCAGAGAAGTTTGGTGAAGATTCAGATGATCTTTCTCTTTATTTGAGAAACATATTTTGCAAGTTAAATAGACCACATCTCTTTTGAAGATCCCCGATGAAGTTATAAAGCTCTAGTGAAATTCCTCATTCCCGATGAAGTCTTAATTCATGGTGAATGTTTTTCTATCAAATGGCATCTCTCCAAAAAAAGTATTAAAGGGAAGTTTGGTTAAGCTTCATATGTTTATCTTCAGTCAGATACCTTTGCTTATCCTACCATATGTTTGGTAGTAGGTCATCTGTCCTTTCAAGTTTATTTCCTTTTCTTAGGCTACCATATGTTTGGTAGTAGGCAATACATACCATTTTCCTTTTAGAGCTGTCCTGCAACTGGTAATCTCTTCTCCATTGAAGTTGTCAATCTTTCCCCAGTGGAGTTGTAACCTTGTCCCCAATACATTTTTCTCCTGTGGCATCATTCCCCACATAATCTTTGTCTTACATTTCATATCATATCATAAACATCTTAGGGCCAAAAATTGTATTTAAGTCTCTCCTATCTTGTCGAGACAAAGATTTCAATCTGCATATCTCCGGATAGAAGAAACTTAAATAAGGGCATATGTCATACCCTAATTTTTAACCCTAAGATTCCACCTCATTTTCATCATTTTAGCATAGCATAAATCATCTCATGTGTGTGTTTTTTATTTATCACTAACCCCTTTGAGTTTATAAGAGTGTGTGCTTTGGTTTACTTTGATTGCAAGCTAGGGTTTTTGAACCAAGAAGCTCAAGAGTTAACCAATCAAAGGTTTGTATGATCCTCAAATATCCAATATGATTAAGATCTTCCTTAAATAAATAATCAAGTGCAAGGTTACCTCAATACCACTTCATCAAGCCCCAAGTCATCAAGTGCACCCAAATTAGGGTTTTGACCTAATTCAGTCCTAGGTTAACTTTTTTAGCAAGGCATGATCCTACACCTCAAGACATGTTTCAAGTACCATAAGGACACCATATTATCCCATTCATGTGGTTGGATTGATTAAATAATCTTAATCCATTGTCAATTTAAAGAAATCAAGTTCATCTAGAAAAATTCAACTATTCATCAAAGTCAAAGTTTGAGACTTTTGGAATTTTTGGTCAAACATGGACTCTACAAGTCAAAGATCATAAAAATATGATGGATGATTGCATTTGATCATGATTAATAAGAAAATCAAGAAGAGATTCAAAATTGGTGAAATTTGGGTTTCCAAAATTTTTCTAAGTTATGGAATTTCATGTTCAAATGCCCTACTTTCCAAGACTAAAACCTCTTCCTCAAGCATCCAATGGAAGCACTTGAGGACTCATTTTAAAGATGGTATTACATAATTCAATTTTGTGATAGAATTGACTTAAAAGAATTTACCAATTGGAAGTTATGACTGTTCAAACTTGAGGTCTCAAAGTTGTGAAAATGTCCAACACTTAGAAAAACTTTCAAGTGTAAATCAGTGAAATGTCCAATATTGATGGACATTTTTCTCCATGATCCAAAGTGAATCTTTCCAAGTAATCTACATCAAATTTGTAGTATTTGATCTCATCTTTCCAATAATACTAAGAGAAAGAAAAGATCATGCTTGGGAATGAAGTTACAATGTTGCAAAGTGGCCATGATAAGGTAATTTTGATTTAGGCAGAATTGTGCACCATGATTTTACACGGGTTCATGACATGTTTTATCCATTTTCCAAGCACTTTCTGAGCAAGTGGACAACTAGAAACTTGTTCCACTCCATGAAACATTCCCAAGGAGATCTAATTCTGCAGAATTGGATCTTGTTTCATCATGCAAAAACATCACCCAACATGCTGATTAGTTCTACTTTGGATAATGGACAAAAGGTCACTTTTTGCTTCCAACCACTTTTCATGATTCAAGGAAAGTTGATCTGAACCAGAAGAAAGTTGTACAAGCTATGAAACTCAAGAAATGTTGAGAGAGGAAGTCAACTTGCAAGCTAGAAAGTAAAAAAGCACTTTATGTACTTGATATCCAACTTTATGGATTTGGTCCTTTGTTCACTAAAGAAAGTCATAGTCCATTGATCACTTGATGATTAGTTTCCCTATAAATAGGACTTCTTTTCCTCAATAAAAGACACAACAAAATTGAGCCAAACTGCAACATCACAAAACATCCCATATTGAAGTGTCATTGTTCTTCATTTTCCATCAAAACCACAAAACTATCCAAAACTTGCCATAGTCACAAAACACCTCAAAAAATATCCAAACACGTGACAAATCACCCATAACAACTGTCCAAACCCTCCAAAACATCAGAAAACTCCTCCATCAAAAAGTAAACTCTCTCTTGGTCATTTTGTTGACCAAGGAACCAAAACCCAAGAACTCTCCATTCTGATCATTTTCATTCAAGCTACCACTCCAAGCACTTCATAAGTACGTCATACAAATGGTTCCAAACATCACATTTTATCTATAACACCCCTAGAACATAGATCAATTTCTCATTTTTATCACTTGCAAGAAGATATGGGTTGAGGGATTGAAGTTGTTTCAACACAAACCAATCATTACAATAGCATCCTAGAGGTTCAGGGAAGCTGTTTGGATCATCATCCACCATCTGGGACCTGGTTTGAAGAGGCATTGGACCTACTCCAATAGGTAAGTTGATCATTTCTGAAACTACATGATTAGGGCATCATTTTCACCCATTTAAATTTCCAAACTACCTGCCATGATGTAGTGATCAAAACCCCTCTGCTAATTGACCTTTATCAGTAGTGTTTAGCATTTCATGTTGATTTATAATTTTAGGGTTCATGTTGATTTCTGATTGATTGTTGGAAATATGATGAAAAGAAATGTAATTAAGTAATACCATTAAATTCCATATCAAATTCTGAGCAACTTTGGTTTTTATATTTTTAAATTTGGATAAGAAACAAAGAAGTTAGAAATTTGAGAATGTTTGAAAATGGAAACTCGTGGGGAAGAAGAAGACCTGAGCGGTGAGTTTTTTTTATTTATTTAAATATTGTATTTTATATTTATTTTAATTGTGGCAATATAATATTTGAATTGGCATTGCGCCTCAGTGGTAACATGCTGGTTTTATGTGATTGTGTGAGCATGAGGTATGGGATTCGAATCCCCCTCGCTCGAGACCTTTTGTTATTTTTTATTTTGTTCATTTTCATTATGAAGCTTCATATATTCTTACTTGCATGCGCCTCATAGTCACACTGCAGAACCTGACCAAGTTGGTAAGATTTTAAGCTGAAAGTAATAGGGTGTGGGTTCAAACCCTCATGTCATCTTTCCTTATTTTTAGCACTTGTTTCTTTTTATTCTCTTCTCATTTATTTTTCTTTCTATTTTCTTTTCACTTCATGATTATTTGTTTATTTCTTTTCCTTTATCACCTTTAATATTTTCAAAAAACACAAAAAAAATTATTTATTAAAGTCTTGATTTTTATTTTAACACATTAATTAAAAAAGTCAAAATATTGTTTATTAATCTTTTCCTTAATTAAAACCCAAAAAATATTTTTTTTCTCCTTTCCTTGTTAGAACGTGTGCTTGTCCTTGACATTATCTTGAACTTTGTTGTGATGAATATTCATGTAAATGTATGATCAATTTATTTTGAAAAATGTGAAAGTGTTTTGGTTATTGTAGTTCATGTCAATAGCTTAGGATCTTTGTATTCTTATGTTATTCATGCCTTGATTATCTTTGATGACGTGCTTGCCCTAGGTGCCATCTTGTTTTGTCTTGAATACTTTGAATGTTTAAAATTGTTCATATTTGTTTCAAATACATCCATGTGATTAGAACTTGTTTCTTGCCCTGATTTTCATCCTTAAGTCATGACTTGGTACATAACTTATTTTTTTGAAGCATGTTTTGTAAATATGTGACCATGTTCCTTTGTTTATTCAAATGTTGTATACCATGACCAAATGTGTTTGTTCATGAACCTTGTATATGTTTGTTGAATCATTTTTAGTCCTTACTTATACCATATCTCATGTTTAACTTCTTTGATTGAACAATGGTTTAAACTTATATACAAGTTTCCTAGTTCCAAGGGAGGGACTCATTGTTGATATCTTTGTCATCTTTGCATATGCATGATTACATTCTTGTACATATATCTCATAACTTGTAATCCTTGAACTTTTTATCCCTTAGGAAGTTTCCCTTAGGATTATTTACAACTTAAACAATTCAATTAGGGCTTCCTCTCTTTCAAAACTCAAAACCACTTTCAATAAAAACCTTGACTTAGGTCATTGACTTTTTTTTCAAACTATTTCTTTAACAAATGCTTCAAGACATCTCAAGTATATTCGAACCTTTTTCACAAGACTAAGAGACATAAACTTCAATTCAAACCTTTTACCACTTTGCCTTTTCAATTTAAAACCTTTTCAAAATAGATTAGACATAAGTCATGCTTAGTTGAGATATAAAGCTCCTCCTACATAACATTGTGAGAAAGATGTTGATTCTTTTCCACTTGAGAGAGGTATGTGGCATACTTGTTGATTCTATATTCAAGTTGGAGCCCTTCTCTCAATGTGAAGCAAAGATCCCTCTTCCACGTGTGTTTGATGGTTTAGATGAGTATTCCCCTTAAGATGAAAATTTGTCTCTTCTTTAATAAAATCCACCATAACAAACCTTTTTTAATTTTTACCCTGAACTACGAGGTTTTGATCCTTTATTAGTATGTAGGCACAAGACTTTGTTTCTTACCAAACACAAAAAGAATAAAAACATTTCTCTTCCCATCTCCTCAGTCAATCCTAAATAGCAAACAACTTAACCATAACATAAATAAAACAAGAGGTTTCTATAGGATACTATAGATACTTAGGGTGCTAATACCTTCTGTTAGTATAACTAACCCCCGAACCTCAGATCTCTTTATTGCATTATTTTGCATTCCATATTTATGGGTTATTCTTTATTTACCCCTTCCCTTGGATAAGTTAAAGACCGATGGTGATATTTTAAGTTTTGTGAATCCTAGATAACTCAATAGCTCTGGTCTCTGATTCTCACCGCGACAAACGGGACCAATCTTAACAGTATTATCAACAACCTCATATTTCTGCAGTAACTCCGATAGGTAGTCCAGCTCCTGCTGTTCAGACTTATCAACAAAAAAATTAATGATCTAATCAAAATCTACAAGCTCGTGCTCCTAGGAATGGTCAGTTCGATCCTATCCTTAAGACTTATATGAAATTATATCCAGCTTTGATACAGAATGATCTGATTCAAACTAGATCTCCACCAATTGTTCTGAATCCAATTCCATGATGGTATAAACCTAAAGCTCATTGTGCTTTTCAGAGGGAGCACCAAAGCATGATCTTGAATCTTGTTTCTCATTGAAAGCAGAAGTTCAGAAGCTCGCCAGGAATGGTTTGTTGAAGTTCTGATATGCCAGACTTAATGTGCAAGCTAATCTGCTATCAGAACATGGTTGACCTTAAATCAACATGGTAAAAGTTTGTCCAAAAGAGTATTTGATTTTTGATGTTAACTTGGTGAAGACTCCTTTGGTTTATTTTCATGCCAATTTGTGCAAGGTTGGTTTGTTCAAAAGTGATCATTCAGATTGCTAGTTGTGCAAGAAGAATCCTGCAAGGTCTGCGCTGGTGAAGAAAGATATCCAGGGTATGATGGATCAGGGTATTCTATAATTCAGTACTATGCGTAAGGATGATGAAGTGGCTTTTATTGTTACTTATTTTGATATTCCAAAGCCTTTGGAAATCACTTATTAGAGCAAGGAGAGTAGTGTGACTCCTTTGGTAGTTTGTTTGCTTGGACCAATTTCGTATGAATCTGAAAAAGTTATTCCTTGGAGTTATAATTCTATGGTGTTGGAAAATGGTAAAGAGGTAATGATTGAATCAATTTGTTCAAAATATAGAAGATGTTAGTGGTATTACTAGAAGTGGTCGTATGTTTACTCCAGCATCCCCCCGAAAGGTTTATTCTGCGTTAGCAAGTAAGAAAGTGTGTGGTAAAGATCTTGTTGTGGTTAATCAAGAACCTGTGGTTATTGACCCGTCTGATGAATCTAAGAGGAATGATGATGCTGAAGAATTGATAAGATCAATTAGAAGAAGTGATTACAAAGTGATAGATAAACTCCTTCAGACTCCGTACAAAATATCAGTGTTATCTTTGTTGTTGAATTCTGAAGCTCATCAGAAATCCTTGATGAAAGTGTTAGAACAAGCCTATGTGGATCATTATGTAACGATGGATCAATTTGATGGTGTAGTGAGAAATATTATGGCATGTAATGTTTTGAGCAACTGCAATGAAGAATTGTCGTCGGAGGGTAAGAAACATAATTATGCTTTGCATATATCTATCGTGTACCAAGAGGGTTCTCTGTCCAATGTCTTGGTTGATACTTCCCTGAACGTTATACCGAAAGAAAATTTGTCTAAGTTGGCTTATCAAGGTGCTCCTATGAGAAATAATGGGGTTGTAGTCAAAGCTTTTGATGGTTCCAAGAGGACAGTAATTAGTGAAGTAGATCTCTCGACGATGATAGGTCCACAAATATTCCAAGTCACTTTTCATCTGATGGACATTTACCTGGGGTATAGTTGTTTACTAGGAAGGCCATGGATACATGATGTTGGGGCAGTAACATCAACTCTTCATCAGAGACTCAAGTTTGTTAAAAATGGTAAGCTGATAATCATTTATGGTGAGAAAACCTTGCTAGTCAGTCACCTTTCTTCTTTCTGATATATAGAAGGATATGAGGAAGTTGTTGGGACTCAGTTCCAAACCCTTGATATAGTCAATGTTATTCATAAGAATGGGTCATCTATTGCTTCTTTGAAAGATGCACAACATGTTGTGAAGAGCGGTCAATCAGATGGTTGGGGACAGTTTGTTGAGCTTCCCAAGAATAAGAACACAGTTGGTTTAGGGTTCTCGCCATATGCAACTATAAGAGCATTGAAGTATGAAGCTGTTATCAGACCTATTCAAGAGGTGTTCCATAGTGCTGGTTTTATTCACCATGGAAATTAAGTCATTGCCGCCATTGATGAAGGTGATTCAGATCTAGAATGGCCTTGCTTTGTGACACATTGAGAGACTAGAAAAAATTGGAATTCCTTGGTGTTGCACCCAAAAATTTATTAGATGATTGCTCGGATCTAGAAGGGGGGTTGAATAGATCCCAATTAAAATTTGAGTCGGCTCTTACCAAATTAAAAATTGGTTTTAAAAGGTTTTTAAGTGCGGAAGCGGCCTTGGAAAAACACGTCTAAAACGAACCGTTATTGGAAGTTCGGATATGCGTAAAGCTAACGGATATGATAATAAAAGAATAGTAGATTCAATACACTAGTCACATTAATCAATTGATTTCACACAATTTAGTAGTGCTAGTTCCAATGCTCAACTCAGCCCACCAAAATATAGCAAGTAAACTAAGTAAGTTTTGGTTCAAGCAATTTATCGAACACTTGGTGTGCAAAACACTCCAAATAGTTTTTGACTTAAGTAAGTAACTTTAAAATCCTTGTACAATTGTGTATTGTACTCAAGTTTAAACAGTACCAGTTACTTACTAAATTCAATGATCAAATTAATAAAATTGCTTAAACTAAAATCACTTAATTTTTAAGCTGAAAATGAAAATACTGAAAAATAAAGAAGACAGAGATTTGTTGAGGCAGTTCCCCCGCCGTCCTTGCTTCGGGGTACGTCTGCCCTCAATTCTAAAAATAGAATTGAGATGATTTATAATAGATATCACCTGAAGTTGTAGTAGTTTATACAAAAGTTGATAATCAATAATACAAATAATCCCTATAGACGTTGATGTTGCTATCACTTCTTGCTCCTTGATTCGAGTTGAATCAAGACCTCCGATCGTTGTGAATTGACCTCCGATTCCAGCCCCTTTGTTGAATACCTTTCAGTTCTTCTAACCCTCGGCCCGACTGATCTTTAGACACCAACGAATCGAACCCGGAACTCCCTTCAACACTTCACAGCCCCAACTACTAGATTGATGAAAAACGTTTCTCAATCACCTTCGCACCGCTGAATGTTGATGGAGAATATCCGTACCAAGAACCCCCAAATTCGTAGAATCTTGGAGGGCAAAACCTTCAAGGTTTTATTCAAGAAAAACATGCCACAAATCTCCACCCGAACCGAATTTTCCCTCAACGGATTCGAACCTTATCACCTTGAACGAGACATAAAGCACTCCAAAAATGGTTGTGTGTAGTTGCAGTGTTGTGTGTTGTTTGAGGATGAAGATGAAGAGAAATGTAGCACCTATTTCACTTTTCTTGTTTTCATAATATACTCAAAATGTAATTGTTAGTTTGTTAAAAATGAACAACCTTCTATTTATAGTAGTAAGACAAATAATTAACACAACAGGATTTCAAACAGTGAAAAAAATACTTAACAACGCGCGAACGGTCGACTATAGCAGGTCTATGCGTCAACGCATAGCCTGCAAATTTCAGCAATATTAAAAATCAAACAGTATGCGTCGACCATAGGTCGGCGTGCGCTGACCCGTTGGAATTGTAAAGACTTCATACGCCACCTGGTGGTCGACTCATGGTGTCCATGCGCTGACCCATGGAAAAGTTAACTGGGTGTGCGCTGACCGGTGTGGTCGACTCATAGCTTTAAAAACCTGAAAAAATGATCAGTTGTTGTTTCATGCATTTCGTCACGATTGAATATTTATCACATGTTTTGCCAATGATAATATGATGAATTAAAGAGATATAGGAAGGATATGATATGTTAAGTATTGCAATTTACTTTTGAGTGAAATTAACAGCTCCTATTGATCCGAGGTTGTACTTTGTCATCATCGAAACTTGAGAACATATGTTGTGTGACTGCTTGTCCTCACAAAATTTGCCCAACCTTTTCTTAACTTTGTTTATGTTTCATTTCATTTCTTGCTAGCATTTGCATTGCATGGCATTTTTCATTGAACAGGGGATCAAGAGGTTGTGCATATCAAGAGGAGTCTATTCATAGGTTTGAGCCTAAACAAGGGATGTTACTCAAGTTTGAATGGTCATCAAGTCATCTAGAAGTGGGCAATGGTCTTGTGAAAGGATTGATGGGTGTATGTGGGTCAGCTCCTGACTTGGAGGCCAGTTCAAAATCATCAGAGGATTGTGAATTCATGATTATGGATATAAGATGTTGAGAGAGCTCATTGAGTGCTTTGAGAGCCATGTGGGAGTTTATTCAAGTTGTTGTGTGAGGTGGAACAAGCCACAGTCAAAGATGTTGCATCTAGGGTTTTCATCTAGTCAACCCTCAGTCAATTATGAAATTGAAGGAGATTAAAATTCAATTCCAAGTCTCTATAGTTATGGGATGTTGTGTTGAGGTGTCTAATATAGCATTTCAAGATCAGTTCATCAAGAATCAAAAGTGTGAGAAGTTACTAAATTAGGGTTCTCAGGGTAAAAGTTTCATCTCAACTTTTGGCCAACATGAAACTTGTATAGGATGTTCTTAGCTTTCTTTTTAGTACTAGAAGTCCTTGATTGGATTATAGAACTCAAGTTATGATGCAGGCAAGTTACAGGTCATCAGATGAATGTGATTTTGGTCAACAAAATTCAACTCACTTTCAAGCCATTTTTTACCTAGAAGAATGTTTCTCCTCAACTTTTGGCCAACATGAAAGTTATAGGTCTTGGTCTTAGATTTCCAAAAAGTACTAGAAGTCTTTCATCTAATATGTAGAACTCACGTTATGAGACTTGCAAGTCAGGGGTATTTTGGGAAATGTGAGATTATAGGTCATAAAATTATAGGTCCATTTCACCTTCTTGCACACTTCAAATGGAGATTTTTCCAACATCAAACTTGCTCAAAATGGGGTTATTTACTCAACCAGGCATCAAGGGTTCATTGATATGGATAGGAATGAGAATTGGTTGAAGAAAATCTTACAAAAGGCATTTTTAAAGGCATTAAAATGGAAAAATTCAAAATAATTCATATTGGCTCAAAATTATGCAAGTTTGTGCATATTTTGAGTGCATTTGATGTTTTGAACACATTGGCATTATTAGAATTTCAAATTGAGTCTCATTTCATGGCCAATTTTTGAGTTGCTTCAAGGATAAGTAACATGACAAACATCAACCATTGAGATCAAGCAAGGACCAAATCCTAGCCCTTCACACTCCTCAGGTCATCAGCAAGCAAAATGCATCATTTCGTAGCCAAACTGGTGAAGAATTCATGCACATGACAAGTAGGAAAAACTCAAATTCCATGGATTTTAATTAGGCTCTTAGAGGCTGAAATTGGGCTTAATTTCTTTTCAAATCCATCACATAAAAGCTTTCCATCATGAACAAGTGCTCAGAACACAAAATTGGAGGAGAATTGGAGCTAGAGCATTTGAAAAAAGTGGTGAAAATTCCAAATTCGAATTCTGAGAATTAGCAAGTTTCAAGCCAAATTGTGAATTGCAAAAGCTTTATTGAAGTTTGTGGAGTGATTCTGGACATTTTTTTTCAAGCTTAAGCATCAATTGAAGGCTCAGTGGAAGTTCTCCACTAGGTATTTACAATTCAACCTTACACTCTGAACATGCATTGATTCACTGCCATTTTTACATATTTGAGACCTAAACAACATGTAGATCATTAATCACTAAAACGAACTGGCATTTGTGTTGATTGTTGGATGAAGCTCAAAAATATTTGGATCTGATATGGCTTATTCTTGTGGTGTTTTTCTTGTTTGTTGCTTGATCAGTAACCTCCATAGCACGTAGATGATTTCTGGACCAATTTGATTGAGTTTGGTGTATGTTTGTTCTTGGTGCACAAATCTGTTTGGTTTCGATTTGAGATGGTTGTGAGGAATTAATGGGAATTAAGCATGTCAGGTTATTGTACGTGGAGAGAGGAAGAGTTTGGTACCATTTTTGTTGAATTTAGTGAAGATCTGGAAACCTGGCATTTTCCCCTCGACGGAGAAGATGACCGATATCTTCTCCGGTCGCCACTGTGAGTTCCCTCCCTTTGGTCTTTTAAATTGAAGAAGATGATCCCTTGGCCGTTAGATCTAGCTTGACTTGTGGACTTAGTATGTAGATCCTGCACGCATGATTCAGTCTAAGAGAGTCAACTAGGGTTGTTATGACGTGGCAAGGCTTGGATTGTTGGATCAGAATACTTTCTGAGTGGATGGTGAAGATTAGAGAGTATGGTAGGGTTTAGTCAACTGAGAACCACGTAAACCCCAATGAAACACATCGTTTCATTTAATCCCCTTCAGCGCATACGTGGCACGCTTGGGAGTGTCAGATCTGTTGACTGGTCTTTTAATCCTATGGCTGTTTGTTTTTCTTGCTTTTTTATTTTCTTTTATTTCTTTTAATATTTTCTTTTTATTTTTGTTTGAATTTAATTAATTAAAAATAGCTCCAGTACTCAAAAAATTCTACAAAAATATTTTTACAAACCTTGAGATGTCTATTATTTTTAGACATTTTTTATTTTATATTTCAGATTATTTTTCACTTTTAAATACAATTAAATATTGGAGGTGTT
This sequence comes from Lathyrus sativus, assembly GCA_963859935.3. NCBI lineage: Eukaryota > Viridiplantae > Streptophyta > Magnoliopsida > Fabales > Fabaceae > Lathyrus > Lathyrus sativus. The sequence goes on along the minus strand of OZ012741.1, from coordinate 184,362,535 downwards.
TTTAATTGAATTAAATTATGCATTGTTTGTTCTTTTATTTGTTTCTTTCATTTCCTTTGGGTCCAATGAATGAAAATTGATCCTCATATCCATGATGAGTTGAACAATTTTTAAGGACCATTTTGCCCCTGGTTGGTTGACTTTAGGGTTGACTTTTGGTGCTTTTCTTTTGACCCTCAATTCTCCCATTTCAAAGTGGTACATCTTGAATATTATTTTCTTTTGATGGTGCTTTGAAGGGATATTTGCTTTGAGCTTTTGGCCTCTGTTTTCCAACATGTTTAGCTACCTTGTGCATTTTATTTGACTATTTTTGAACCATTTTCCTATTTTTGAGGTAACTTGCAAGTCAACTTACCTCCAATGGAGGTTCACATATGTACCTTGACCTAGTTTGACTTGGATATGACATTTTTTGATCCTTTGAACCTTCAATGCCTTTTGTTTCATGTTGTTAACATGTTAAGGATGACGTTGTTTCAATTTTAGGTCATGATATTATTTCTTCCATGTTCGTTTGCTTGCTTTGTTTTGAACTTTCAAATAGGGTTTCAATGTGTAGCTCGTTTGCCTTCCTTTATGTTTTGGTTTGCATTTCCTTTTGGTATGTTTTGACATTGCTTTTGAGCTTTATTCTCTTCATCTCCCTTATGTCCAATGACTTTGGAACCTCATTTAAGGTGTCTTAGTCCCTCCTGAGGAGGTACTTGAAGTACACCTAAAACGATGGATCGTTGAGGACTCTTTTGTGCTTCTTTTGCACTTGGCTTGTGATGCTTATGGTTGAGTACCTATTATGAGGCCCTTGCTGCCCTCATTTGGTCTCCCATCCTCACTTGGTTTTGGGATTTGCTTTTACCTTTCATTTGGTTTAATTTTGGTGATGTGGTTGATGTTGCTTGACTTAGGTCATTTCATCCCACTTTTGGTGCACCTTTGTGTGGTTTGTTCTTGTTTGATTAATTTCTTTTGGTGCTCTTCTTATTCTTCTCTTTTCTTGCATTTCCATATGCATGCTTGGTTGAGGTGAGCTTGTGGAGGCTACTGCCCCCACACTATTTTCCTTCCACTTTCATTCTACTTGTGCATCTTATGTTTGCATTTTCATTTGCATATGCATTCTTCTTCTTCTTCTTCTTCTTCTTTTGCTTTTCATTGCCATGCTCCCCATAAGTCCTCTAACCTCTTGAGGTTATGATAGACATTAGGTGCCTAACTATGCATGATAACATTAGGTAGTTCCTTTTTAAACTCAACTTTAGGTCCACTTTGCATGATAACGTTTAGGATTGATTAGTATCCCATTAGTGTTCCTTCTTCTCTTCTCATCTTCAAACATTCATAAAACACTTAATAAAGGATGACAAGTGTTGTACGCTACAAGCCTTAAGCTATTTGGGAAATGATGATTGGGTGGTTGCCTCTCAATTTTCTAGAATGTTAGTATATGTCCTTTGGACGATATACGACACATTCGCTCCTAAATCATAGTCTTTAGTGCAACATGAGTTACAAATCAAGTTCAAAACACTTCTTCTCTAAAAAACACAAAAACACTTCAAACCTTTTTCATCCTTCGGGATCTTAATCAGGAAAACTTTTCAGATAAAAGAGTGTCGTTAACTCTTAGTTCTACCGCAAACGGTAACGCCTAAGTCTCCAATGGTCGAGCTGCATACACCAACTACTAAAACTATTTGTTAACCCTACTCGGGCCTAATAAGTTTTGAACCAACCTGTGGTCCTTCTAGCCCGAACTACGTTTGCTATGATCTTTCATACCAGATGAAAGTACGTAGGCACAAGACGAGATGTCTTGGCGAGCAACCTTTCCCCTTTCTTTACCCGTAGTTAGTCGAACTACGTTGACTCTGACTTTCCCATTGCACGAGGGAGTACGTAGGCACAGAGCGACGACGCTCTGCCGAGTCACTTCTCTTTTCTTTTTCTTTTGTCCCTGAGCCTTTAGCTAGATAGTTTCAACACACCCTTTTAGATAGACAACAATGCGTGGATCCCGTCGAGTACGACGGACGTGAGGGGTGCTAATACCTTCCCTTTGCATAACCGACTCCCGAATCCAAACATGGTTGCGATGACCTTGTCATTCCCTTTTCCGTTAGGTTTTTCCGATCGTTTCCTTTCCCTCTCTTTGGGATAAATAACGAAAGTGGCGACTCTTCTGTTTTTTCCGCCGATTTTTTTTTTGCAGTTGCGACACTTGGATGTTCCTAGTGTCGTTGATTGTCAAAGTAATTTGTTTTGTGTTTTTCAAATAATTCCTTTCACTCTGCCCAAGGTGAAAATGACATTGTTTTGATATCTTTGTTTTAGATTTTAAGATCATTTATAAAAGACAGTTTGTTATCCAATGTGTTTTTATTTTTGCATTTTTATGGAAAATAGTAACTAAAAAACCTGTTAAAAACAATTTAATTTATTGCATATCACTTTCGCATTTGTCTGTTTCTAACACAAAGCATAAATCATGTGCAGATTAATAAGCAATAGACCCATTGAAAAGAATGACCCTGCGTCTTCTCTCAACTTTGAATTCCATGTATTTGAAGTAGAAAAAGAAAGTGAGAAAGACAATAATATTCTAGAAGAAATTACTAGGTTGTTGATTGTGACTTGATGAGTCTATTGGATTATCTAACTGCAAGTATATAGTGTATCATGTAGTTTTAAAAGATATCGAACCCACAGGGACCAATAATCAGTCCATTGTTATCTTTTGGTACTATGTAAAGCTAAGGCTAATGAATTCTTGGTTTGGACAAAAATAAAAGCTAAAAAATAAAGTTTAAGAAATATACCAGAAAAGAGAGACCGAAATGTGGATTCCATTATACCTTTGAGAGTTAATAATTTGTTGGCATTGGTTTGATGTTAAATTACTTTCAGTAGAAAATACCAGTTTAAAAACCTTTATCTCACACTCTTGTGCTATTGATTAAAGCTATACTCCCAGACCATGAGATTTTTCTTTCACTCACCCATTTGAATCAAGAAGTATTTTGAAAACTAAATAAGCCCTAATTAATGCCTAAAGCACCCTCGTTGTATTTAGGATCAATGTCCAATTTTCACTATCCAGTTCTAGCCTCACACTCTCGCACTATCGAATCGAACCTTTGTTGTTTTCACTCTTGTGAAAAACCTTTCGAATTAAAAATTGAAAACTAAAGCCATAAGATTAATTTATGAAAATTTAACACCAATTTTATTACCGAATCCTGCCGAAACGCCGGTATCGTATTAAACTTAAACAAATGGTTCATGATTATTGAAACTAAAAACAACATGATAACATGATAATTGACTTAAAATGCAATAAGTGGAAAAATAAAGCAATAATGTAAGAACCTAAAAACTGGAATTAAATTGCGAGAATAACTTCAGTACAATAAAGAAACAAAAACGAAAACTTCAATAATGTCGGCAAGATTATGGTCAAAGCGTAGAATAACAGAAACCTAAGAACTAATGGTGTCACAACTTCTCAATGCAAGAGATTATCACTTTGAACATTAATTTATGCTTAAAACCTATGAACTTCCACGTATGAACTTGGATGCCCAAAACCTATGAAAACTACTTTTATATAATGATGCCCTATTGAAAACTGCCTTAGAGTCGTGTAGAAAATGTTGAGAAAATGTAGGGAAGTAGGGGGAAAATGAGCCAATTCAGTTTTTTATGTTTTCTTGATTCTGCGCGTCCATGGTGACTGTCATTAGGTCCATGGTGAACGCCATGGGCTTAAGTTATGGGTGATGTGGTTGAGATGCATGGCGAACTCCATGAGGTGGTGGTGAACTCCATACACCATAAACTTGTAAATTCTACCTTTTTCTTCCTTTCCTTTCTCTTTTCCCGGTTTTCTTGCACTGGACACTCTTTATTCGATTGATATCTGAAACACAAACATAATACATCATAATGTTATGAAAACATAATAAAAAACACTAAATAACATGTGAATTGGGTCGAAATATATGATACATTTTTCGCGTTATCAAACTCCCTCACACTTAGACCATTGCCTTCCCTCAAGCAATCGACCAACACGGTAGAAAGAAATAAGCACGGTTTGAAACAAAAGCATAACGAGACTCTAATTATACATGGCTGCGAGGCTAGTGTTAGATCGATAGGTACTAAAATTTCAATATCAAGGATACCGTAATGACACAAGTTCGCATTTCACAGTCAAAAACTCCTCCTTTATGCAAACCAATATGAATCATGCCATTACAACTCAACCTAGATCTCTTGTTCCTTTTTCACCTTATTTTATTCAAGCGCAATCACATTAAGCCCACTATCCTTTCACACTCATGGTAAGTAAGTCTATTAGTGACTATGATCTCATGGTTAGTTGATTTTTTTCTTGGAAAATAGGCTTAAGTATTAATTGAACTTAAAGAATTTGCACCGTTAGGCTAAGTGATTGGGTGAGGGCCGCCTAACTTAGAAGGAACATATCTTATCATTTATTTTTCTCTTAGGACTTCATTTTAAGCCCAAGATCATACACTTATTTGCATTGGCTTCTTACTTAGTGTGTGCTTAGGATGGTGTTAACTGCTATTATAAACTACTAAGGGGTTACTTTAAAATTGAGATTAAGGTCTCGACATAATAGGTACTCATATTAATTTTGCATACTTATGGAGTTTAAGGTGTCGGAACGGTATCAATTTTATCGAAACTTTCCCAAATCTTTGTAACATAGCCTAAAGTGAAAACAACCTATATACTTTCAGAGTGTCGTGCTATGGATCAAAAAGAAGAGAAAAAATTGTTAGGGATCAAAATTTAGGGAAATTTAATCAACAACTGAAAACTATGCATAACAACTCGACAACAAATGCAATGACTCAGTAAATCTACCTAGAAAGCAATAAAGGTAAAGCAATAACATTCATCCCCCTCACTTGAACCAAACATTATCCCCAATGTTTTAAATCAAGGTGGAAAAATAGTAAAGAAACTTGTGCAGAGAGCTCAGTAGCGATCGCGGCCTCTCCCTCGTCCATATCCACCTCTACCGTGTTGAGGTTGTGGCACACCCACATGCTGCATATACTCTAGCAAATCCATCATCCCTACATGCAATCCTGACATATCCTCGATTAAGTCTGCCATATTATTCTCTTTGTGTCCCACATAGTCATGTTGCTGCTCCTGTATCTGCTGTATAGTAGCCATCATGTCAACCTGCTACCTCTACATATCTCTAAGTAGTTGATCACGCTCGGAGTCTATATCATTTTGGTGTCGTAGATCGCTTAGGACATCATCAGGTGTGGTCCTAAATACGGTGTAGTCATACTCCTCTCGAGACTGGTGTCTGGAGGAGGTACCTACAAAAGTATTAGAAAAACCAGGTGCAGTGTGTGTGTATGTGCATGTAACAAGGTCAGTCACATGGTTGGGAGTGTTTTGTTCCATATGGTCAACCTTATCTTTAGTTGAACCACCCTCATTATCCTACATGGGCATGTTAGTGGAGGAAGGATGACCAGGCTCTGAGGCGATCAAATCATATAACCAATTGTTCCGGATTTGTACATCAGTGCTTGCAGAACAAGGTAAAATAAGGCCTATAATAGCATGGTTATTTATCATCAAACAGTACATACCATCTAGCCTAGCCTTAACCAGGTGCATGTTACGGAAAGTCTCCATATCAAGGAATGGTGTATCGAGGGGCTTAAGTGTTGCAAGTTCATTTTTTAGGTCCAGTGCATGGGATATGGAGGTGATTAGCCCTCCAATGCAAATGGGGTCGGAGCCTCTAGTGCTAACAGATTACATGCAAGTAAGCATAAGTAGAGTCGGATTGACTCGTGTTTGTGCTAGTGCACTGTGCAAAAAGAAAATCTCCTTGGAATTCACTTTTCCGTTGTTCACCCGACCAAATAAAGTGTTTGATAATATACGGTGCAAGTAACAAATGGTCGGGTTATGAATTGAGGTAGACTTTCGGCCTTCCCAATCAGTGGTGGCCTCACTAGTAAGTTGTTGCCAAAAATAGAAAGCTTCTAATTTCCATTCTCCCTCTAAGGGTCCTTCACATGCCACACCATCCCCATGGAGAAAGTGTAGCCAATCATTAAGTTGATATTTGCTTAATTCATAGTCCTTATTGAACATCCTAAAATTCATTATGCCTATAATGTGGTGACTTACTATCGGTGTGTAGTAACCGAACGAGCTCAAAAAATCAAGTGTAAGCTTAACGTAGGTGTGATTACTTAAAGCACAAAAGTGTATCATCACTAAGTTTTATATAATCTAATTAACACTACCAATCAAACCTAAACTACGCAAAGCATATTCGTTGGCATGCCTCGTTAAATTTACCGCACGTTTGAATAGCTTGACATATCTCGTTCTTTGCATCTCGCCATACTCACCTTCTCTAAAAATAATGCCCATATAATCTACTTTTGACCTTGTTGCTCTTAATGCTCTTTGAGGCATGGTGGAAAGGTTTCGAAAGGGAAGTGGGTTTTGGAAGGAAATGTGAGAAATGAGAAAAAAGAAAAAGAAAAAAGGAGATGATTGTAGTTATGAATGAGGGTTTATAAGTAGAATAATGGTGGTGGAGTGGAAGTTTGGATTTTTAGGGGTAGTGGAATGAGGGAGTTAAGAGAGTAAGTAGAAGTAGTGGGTTATGAAAGAATAAAAAGAAAATTTGTGTGAGAAATAGTTTAAAAGCATGCGTCTGCCACTGATATGTCAACGGAAAACACCATTAGGTCTATTGAGCATGCCATAGGCTTTAAAGTGAACTTTTTTTCAATTGGCATACCCATGGTGAACGCCATGAGCCTTGTGGAGAACGCCATAAGCTTTGGGCACGTGATTTTTAAAGTTTAAAGGTGGCCTTAGAAAATTTAATCAAGTTGTAAATTGAAAGCATAAAGTAAAAATAAAAAATAATAAAAATCAATAAAATGAAATAGGAATAAAAATGAATAATAGAAAACTAAAAGTTGCATTATAAAAAAAACTGTGGGTTGCCTCCCATGCAACACTATGTTTTACGTCGATAGCTCGACAAAAATTTTAAATTAACTACTAAAATTACAAAACATGGAAATCCTAAATTAGTAAGAGAGAAATCCTAAACTTAGAAAAACGAGAAAAAAACTTTCCTCCCCCACACTTAAACAGAGCCCACTATTCAAAAGTAAGGTAGGAATGCAGTAATACTCAAGTAAAATCAGCCACTTCGTCATGTATTAGGCTCGAAGAGTCTTCGGATGGAGTATATCTCTTGATAGATATGGTCAAACTGCTCGTGTTTCACATCCATAAAGTCGTGGAAATCCACGTGAATGGTAGTGATATCTCCTACAAGTGTAGCAACTCCAGTCCTAAGAGGTTAGTAAAGCGGTAGGTATGCCCAAACAACCTAAAAGTAGCTAATCCTATATTAAATCCTATCCCTCGATTAGGATCATAGAAGAAGAAACTCAAAAACTAAAGGGTTAGTTTATGGTAAATACATTATATCCTCCTCACAGCAAAATTATCCCAACAAATTTGGCTAAGCATAAAGTGGACACTCTCTCTAATTCCTAGGGTGGTCATATTCAAGCCATCAGGGTACATACTTAGTTCCGTCTCCTCTAAAATAAGACATCATAATGCTGCCTATGGAACACATTTTTGAAATCGATCTCCATATTATCTATGTTTTCCATCTCTATAGTTAGTAGGAAAGTTTGCTTTTGCAGTGAGCGTAGCCTGAAAATAGACATGAGTAAAGTTAGTACTGATCAAAACATTTAAATATACCGCTTATTATATCGATGAGAAAATAAGAATCTAAAACTGTGGCTTGCCTCCCATGCAGCACTTCATTTAATGTCAGTAACTCGACACATTTTCAATAAAACTATTCTTGTAATTGGTGTAGTATTCTCTATTTTCTACACAATGATAATTTTTAAGTCGCTTCCCGTTTATAAAGAATGTCTCCTTTGATTTACTTCTTATTTCAATGACTCCATTTTGGAACACTTTGATAACCTCAAAAGGTCTATACCATCTAGAACGGATTTTTCCTGGAAATAGTTTTAGTCGAGAGTTGATGAGAAGGACTAGTTCACCTTCATTAAGCTTTCTCCATGCTATGCATTTATCGTGCCACTATTTAGTTCTTTCTTTATATATTCGAGCATTCTCGTAGGCGTCTAACCTCAGTTCCTCTAGTTCATGGAGGTCTAGAATTCTATTTTCTCCTGCGGTCGTATAGTTCATGTTAAGGATCTTAATTGACCAATAAGCTTTATGTTCTACTTCAACCGGCAGGTGGCGGGATTTACCAAAATCTAGCTTAAATGGAGTGGTTCCTATTGGGGTTGTTTAGGCTGTTCTATAGGCCCATAGAGCCTCATGAAATTTGGAAGATCAATTTTTCCTAGAAGTTGCAACAATTTTCTCTAATATTTTCTTAATTTCCTTATTGGAAATCTTAACTTGTCCACTCGTTTGTGGGTGGTAGGGCGTTGTTATTTGGTGTCGGACTCCATATTTAAGCAACAGTCTTTCAAAGATATTTGAAATTAAATGAGACCCCCTGTCACTAATGACAAGTCTCGGTACACCGGATCTAGGAAAAATGGTATTCTTTAAAAGTTTAATCATGACTCGTGCATCGTTTGTAGGAGAGGCTACAACCTCAATCCACTTCGATACGTAATCAATAATATCGAGTATATATTTTTTACCGAAGAAAGATGGGAAAGGGCCTATAAAGTAAATACCTAACACATTAAAAACTTCCACTTATAAGATACCTTTCAGTGGCATCTCGTCGCGTCTAGAAATATTTTTGGTGTGTTGGCACCATTCGCAATTGATAATCGCGGTGTGTACATCTTTCCATAAGTTAGGCCAAAAGAGGCCGGGTTGTAAGATCTTTGCACAGGTCTTTGAAGTGCTTGCATGCCCTCCATTAGGTGTTTACCTTCTCTTCGAGGACACAACAATGAAAAATACCATCGGTGTTTCTTTTGAAAAGGAGGGGCTCATCCCAGTAAAAATATTTTAAATCATGGAAAAACTTTTTCTTCTGTTGGTAAGTTAATTCTGGTGGGAGCACTCTGACTGCTAGGTAGTTGACAAAGTCAGTGTACCGTGACACTACGGATTTAGCAAAAACTGCTTCCAGGACTTCTTCATTTTCAAAGTCAGGATTAATTTGAGGCATTCAGTTGTGCCGGTTAAGTTATTTTCTAACTGGGCTACAACTCGGTCGTAGGGTAAGTCATTATTGATGGGCACTTGTTCGGCTTTTATATTTTCGAGTCTGGAGAGGTGACCTGCTACGACATTTTCAATGCCCTTTTTATCCTAGATCTTTAAATCTAATTCTACTAGTAGAAAAATCTATTTCAAAAGTCTCAGCTTGGTGTCCTTTTTAATTAATATGTACCTAATAGAGACGTGGTTAGTGTAGACAATTATTTTAGCTCCTACCAAGTAAGAGCTAAATTTATCTAATGTGAACACGCCAACTAGAAGTTCCTTTTTTGTGATGGCATAGTTCATCTGCACTTCGTCTAAGGTTCGACTTGCATAGTAAATTACATGAAGCTTCTTATCTTTTTGTTGTCCTAAGACAGTGCTTACGGTGTAGTCACTAGCATCACACATTATCTCAAAGGGTCTACTCCAACCAGGTGGTTGCATAGTAGGTGCATAGATTAGAGCTTGTTTTAGTAGTTGGAATGCCTCTAAGCATTTTTCATCAAAGATGCATTTAGCATCTTTCATTAACAGGCCAGTTAGTGGTTGGTTATTTTAGAGAAATCATTAATGAATCGTTGGTAAAAACCAGCGTTTCCTAAGAAATTACGTATTTCTGTAACGTTTTTTCGAGGTTGAAGGTTTTCAATAAATTTTATCTTAGCCTTATCAACTTCAATCCCCTTGTCAACCACTACGTGTCCAAGCAGGATTCCTTGTCGAACCATGAAATGGCACTTTTCCTAATTTAGTACAAGGTTAACTTTTACACATCTTTCAAGTACCATTTCTAGGTTCGCTAGACACCTTCAAAACTCTACCCATAAACTGAAAAATCATCCATAAATACTTCCATAACGCCGTCCATAAAATCTGCGAAGATTGCCATCATGCATCTTTGAAAAGTTGCGAAAGCGTTACATAGTCCGAACAACATTTGTCGGTAGGCGTATGTGCCATAAGAACTTGTGAAGGTGGTTTTTCTTAGTCATCAGGATGAATAGGAATTTGGAAGAATCATGAGTAACCGTCTAAATAACAGAAATGAGAGTATCTGGCCAATCGTTCGAGCATTTGGTCGATAAAGGGTAAAGGAAAATGATATTTACGAGTGGCTTTATTTAATTTTCTATAGTCTATGAACATCTTCCATCCAATTTCAACACGTTTTGCTACAACTTCGCCTTTTTCATATTTGACTATTGTAACACCTCATTTCTTTGGTACGACATGTACTAGGATGACCCACTTACTGTTGGATATTGGGTATATGATTCCTGTTTCTAATAGCTTTAGTACCTCTCTCTTGACTACGTTACTCATGATGGGGTTGATTCTCCTCTGGTGTTCTCTAGAGGTCTTTGAATCTTCCTCTAGCATAATTTTATGCATGCATGTAGAGGGGCTAATTCCTTTTAGGTCTGAGATGTTATAGCCTAGAGCAATGGGATACTTCCTTAAGATTTCTAACAATTACTCACTTTCTTTTTTTCCTAAGTCTGTGTTTACTATTACGGGGCGTTCAAGCTCTTTATCTAAAAATTCATACCTTAGATTTTTGGGTAGTGTCTTAAGTTCTATAGAAGGTTTCTTTGGGAAAGGCATAGGATTGGTAGTTAGCGCGAGACATTCTTTTTGAATGTCATCTACATATGGTTTACGCTATGCGTTGTCTTCAACTATATGAGGTGCTGGAATCTTTAGGACTTCAATATCTTTAGGTGGTTCCATCTTTATTTCTCTTATGCATTTTTCGATGATGTCTAGGAAATACAGGAGTTTTCTTTGGCTGATGCCTTTAGGATTTGTGACAGAATGAATTCAACTTTCTCTTCACCAACCTCAAAGGTTAGCTTTCCTTTCTTCACATATATAATGGTGCTAGCAGTGGCCAAAAAGTGTCTTCCTAATATGATTGGAATGTTGGAATCCTCTTTTATGTCCATTATTATAAAGTCGGTAGGAATATAAAATTGACCAATTAGGACAGGAACATTTTCTAGCATACCTATGGGAAACTTAACAGAATAGTCAGCTAGTTAGAGAGACATTCTCGTTGGCCTTACTTCTCCTAATTTGGGTTTTTTCACAAATGGAAATGGGCATTAGACTAACACTGGCTCTTGATTTTCGAAGTGCTTTATCTATGAAATTTTTTCCGATTACACAAGGTATGGAAAAACTACCTGGGTCTTTTAACTTGGGAGGCATGTTATTTTGAATTATAGCGCTACACTCTATAATGAGCGTCATTGTCTCATTATCCTCAAGCTTCTTCTTATTACATAGGATCTCTTTAAGGAACTCATCATATGAAGGAATTTGTGTAATAGCTTCTGTGAAGGATATTGTGATATTCAGTTGTTCTAGAAGCTTTACACATTTCTTAAATTGGCCTTCATTTTTAGACTTAGCAAGTCTTTGAGGATAAGGAATGGGTAGTTTATATGATGGTGGAGGCACGTATGATTTTTCTTTCTCTACTGCCTCTTTAGTTTTGTCTTCCTGCCCATTGTTAGTTGGTTCTTCTGGTTGGGCATCGTTTGTTACTTTTTTAGCTTCTTTTACATATCTTTGATATATGGGTGGATTTTGAAGTCTTAGATCCATTGGACCATCTAATTCTGACCCACTTTGCAGTGTGATAGAATTAGCATGACCTTAAGGGTTAGGTTATGGTTGGCCAAGAAATACTCCAGCTGAAGCTGACGTTGCTGTTTGTTGTTGGGCTACTTGAGAAATTTGGGTTTCCAACATTTTTTTGTGAGTAGCCATTGAGTCGACCTTACTTGCCAATTTTTTATTAGCTCACTAATGTGAATGTTCTTGTTGGTAAACTCTTTGTTTTGTTGGGTTTGGTTTATGATAAAGTTCTCCAACATTAGCTCAAGGTTTGACTTCTTAGGTGCTTGAGGGGCACCAGGGGTTCCTTTTTGATAACCTTGAGGAACAACGGGCATTTGGTTTAGAGGAAACAAAGCGTTGTTGCTCTTATAGGAAACATTAGGATGGTTTCTCCAGCCAAGGTTATAAGTGTTTGAGTATGGGTTTCCTTGGGCATAATTTACTTGGTCGGTTGCAATTCCATATAATAAATGACATTCAGAAGTGTTGTGCCCAGGGGTTCCACATAACTCATAGCTAGGTGTCACAGTAGCTACGGTAGCTGCTGGAGTTATGGTCAAACTCTCAATACTTTGAGTAAGTGCATCCACTTTAGCATTGACGTGGTCTATGCCATTAACTTTGTGCGTTCCTCACTTCATTGTTGGTTTCTCTAAAGGAGCCCTTTCACTTCCTCATTGTTAGTGGTTTTTTGCCATATTTTCTATGAGTTGATAGCGTCTTCGTAGGGTTTATCCATCAGAGCGTCGCCAGCAGCACCGTCTAAGTTCAATTTGATGTTGTACAGTAGACCATTGTAGAAAGTATGGATAATCAGCCATTTCTCAAAACCATGATGTGGACAAAGCCTTAACATGTCCTTGTATCTCTCCCATGCTTCAAAAAGAGATTCATTGTCTTTTTGCCTAAATCCCCTCTTAGCATAGCTATTTTGTTTAGTGGGAAGTATTGGGCTAAGAAAACTTTCTTCAATTTGTTCCATGAAGTGATGGAGTTAGATGGTAGAAATTGGACCCAAGATCTAGCTCCATCTCTCAAAGAAAAAGGAAAGATATGTAATCTTATGGCTTCGGGATTAACTTCATTAGCTTTTATTGTGTCTGCGTACTGCATAAACACTAATAGATGAAGGTTCGGATCGTCTGTTGGGCTACCAGAGAAATAGGTTTGTTGTACAGCTTGTAATAATGAAGGTTTCAACTCGGAAGTGTGTGCCTCGATGGCAGGTGGTGCAATGTTGTTGTGTGGGCCTTCTTGTGATGGAGCAGCATAGTCCTTAAGAGGACGGTTATGCGGTGCATCCATAACTGGTTCTGGTTCTGGGATATTTGGATCAGGAATGTTATATTTTATCTGGTATTCTTTTATTCGGCGTCTTAGATTTATAAAATGCTCTACTCCGTTGATTGGTTGCTCTAACTCTTCGCCTAGAGAGTGAATGCTTGGCATACAATCGATGAATTCAGGGAAATTTTGTTGCATTAGTCTATATTGTGCAACAATGGAATCACAATATTGACTAAATTGGTTCCTAGCAACATCGCCAAAAACTTGATCGTGACTTTATGAGTCTATCGGATTATCTAACTGCAAGTATACATTGTCTCGCGTAGTTTTAAAAGATATTGAATCTACAGGGACCAATAATCAATCTATCACTATCTATTGGTACCATGTAAAGCTAAGGCTAATGAATTCTTGGTTTGTATGGAAATAAAAGCTAAAAAATAAAGTTTAAGAAATACATCATAAAAGAGAGACCGGAATGTGGATTTTGTTGTACCTCAGGGACTCAATAACTCATTGGCGTTGGTTTGACATTAAATTACTTTCAGTAGAAAATACCAGTTTAAAAACCTTTATCTCATACTCTCACGCTATTGATTAAAGCTATACTCCCAGACCATGAAATTTTTCTCTCGCATGCCCATTTGAATCAAGAAGTATTTTTTTGAAAACTAAATAAGTCCTAATTAATGCCTAAAGCACTCTCGATGTATTTAGGATCAATGCCCAATTTTCACTATCTGGTTCAAGCCTCACGCTATCGACTCGAACCTTTGTTGTTTTCACTCTCTGGAAAACCTTTTGAATTAAAAATTGAAAACTAAAACCAGAAGAATAGTTTATGAAAAGCTAATGCTAATTTTATTACCGAGTCCCGCCGGAATGATGATCCTCACATACCGGACTCAAAACGATTTAGCCGGATGGTATTAAACTTAAACAAACATTTCATGATTATTGAAACTAAAAACATGATAATTGAATTGAAATGCAATAAGTGGAAAAATACAGCAATAACGTAAGAACCTGAAAAATTGAATTAAATTGCGGAAATAACTTTAGTACAATAACGGAATGGAAATGAAAACTTCAATAATATTGACAAGATTATGATCCAAGTGTATAATAAAAGAAACCTAAGAACTAATGGAATGACAACCTCTCAATGCAAGAGATTATCACTTTGGACAGTAATTTATGCTTAAAACTAAGGACAGAGCTTCCGTGTATGAAATTAGATGCCCAAAACCTATGAAAACTACTGTTATACAATGATGCCCTGCTGAAAACTGCCCTAGATTCGTGTAGAAAACATTGAGAAAATGTAGGGAAGTGTGGGGAGAATAAGCCAATTCAATTTTCCATATTTTCCTAATTTTGTGCGTCCATGGCGAACGTCGTGAGGTCCATGGAGAACGCCATGAGGCCCATGGAAAACGCCATGAGCTTAAGTTGTAGGTGACGTGGCTAAGGTGTATGGTGAACGCTATGAGGTGGTGGCGAACGCCATACACCAGAAACTTGTAAATTCTACAGTTTTCTTCCTTTCCTTGCTCTTTTCCCATTTTTCTTACACGAACACTTTTTATTCGATTGGTAGCTGAAACACAAACATAATACGACACAATACTACAAAGACATAATAAAAAACACTAAATAGCATGTGAATCAGGTCATAACATATGATACATTTTCACATTATTAGTTGCTTGAGCACGAGGAGAAGACTATTCGGCCACATAAAGAGCTTGTTAAATTGATCAACTTGGGTTCTTAAGAGAACAAGAAATAGGTCAAGATTGGGGAACTTCTTGGTGAAGATGTCAAGATGAGGTTGATAGAACTGTTGAAAGAATATGTTGATGTATTTGCTTGGTCATATCAAGATATTCTAGGAGTGAATACTGATATTGTAAAGCACTGGCTGCCGCTTAAACCAGAATGTCCATCAATGAAGCAAAAGTTAAGAAGAACTCATCCTGATATGGCTGTCAAGATTAGAGAAGAGGTGCAGAAAGAGATTGATGTCGGTTTTCTTGTCACATCTATTTATTCTCAATGGGTGGCCAGTATTGTACCAATTCCAAAGAAAGACGGAAAAGTCAGAATGTGTGTAGACTACAGAGATCTGAATAAAGCAAGTCCAAAACATGATTTTCCTCTTCCACATGTTGATTTGTTGGTATAAAATACAGCTAAATTCAATGTTTTCTCCTTTATGGATGGCTTTTATGGATGTAATCTAATTAAGATGGCACCTGAGGACATGGAAGAAACAACGTTCATCACCCTCTAGGGAACATTCTGCTACAAAGTAATACCAATTGGCTTGAAGAATGTTGGTGCTACATACCAGAAGGTTATAACTACCACATTCCATGATAGGATGCATAAGGAAATCGAGGTATATGTTGATTACATGACCGCCAAGTATAATATTAAACAGAATCATGTAGAATATCTACTGAAATTGTTCCAGCATTTGAGATAATACATACTCCGTTTGAATCCAAATAAATGCACTTTCGATGTCAGTTCCAAGAAGCTTTTAGGTTTCATTATCATCTAGAAAGGTATAGAGGTAGATCCAGACAAACTTAGGGACATTCGAGATATGCCTGCACCAACAACAGAAAAACAAGTCAGAGGGTTCCTCGAACGTTTGAATTATATCTCCAGGTTCATCACTCACATGACTGCCACTTGTAAGACAATCCTCAAATTTCTTCGTAAATATCAAAGTGTTGTATGGAATGAATATTGTCATAAGTCCTTTTACAATATTAAATATTACTTGCTTGAGCCTCCTATTTCGATACTGCATGTGGAAGGGAAGCATTTGATTATGTATTTGACAGTCTTGGAAGGATTGATGGGCTGTGTCCTTGGAAAATAGGATGAGACGGGTAGAAAAGAGCATGTTATTTATTACCTGAGTAATAAATTCATAGATTGAGAACCTCGATATTTTTTGCTTGAGAAAACTTAGTGTTCTTTGGCATGGGTTGCCTAGCGTCTTCGACAGTATATGTTGAACCATACTACTTGGTTGATATCCAAAATGGATCCTATCAAGTATATTTTTTAGAAGCCAGTGCTGTCAGGAAGAATTGCCCATTGGAAAATGTTGTTAACAGAATATGACATTGAATGTCATACTCAGAAAGTTATCAAAGGCAGTATGTTGGCAGATCATTTGGCTCATCAACCGATTGAAGATTATCAACCTATCCAGTTTGACTTTCCTAATGAAAATGTTATGGCTATTAAAGCTAAAAGTTATGATGAACCAGGTCCTGAGGAAGGACCAGAACCTGGGTCTCGTGGGGTTTGGCCTTTGATGGAGCCTCTAATGCATATGGTCACATAGTTGGAGTATTTATAATCACTCATCGAGGTTCTCATATTCCATTTACTGCAAGGATATGTTTCGATTGTAAAAATAATATGGCAGAATATGAAGCATGTATCCTTGGCCTTGAAGAAGCCATTTATCTCAAAATCAAGATTCTTGATGTCTTTGGGGATTCAACTCTAGTTATTAATCAGATCAAAGGTGAATGGGAAACTCATCATTCGGGTTTGATCCCATACAAAGATAATGTTAGGCAGTTATTTCCTTTCTTTGATAAAGTCACTTTCCATTATATACCACGAGAGGAGAATCAAATGGCAGATGCTTTAACCATTTTTTCCTCCATGTACCAGGTGAATTTTCACAACGAGGCACCTCAAATTACAACCAGACGTTTGGATAGGCATGCTCATGTGTTTGCAGCAGAAGAGGAAGTAGACAATAAATTATGGTATTACGATATCGAGTGTTTCCTCCAGAGTTGAGAGTACCCAGATGGGGCATCTAGTATGGATAAAAAGTATTTGACAATATTTGCGTATAACTTCTTTCTCAATGGAGATGTGTTATACAAAAGAAATTACAACATGGTCTTACTAAGATGTGTGGATAGACACGAAACATACATGTTAATGCAAGAAGTTCATGAAGGGCCCTTCGGTATTCACGCTAATGGAGATTCTATGGCTAAGAAGATACTTATAACTAATTACTATTGGTTGACAATGGAATCTGATTGCTGCCAATTTTTTAAAAAGTGTCATAAATGTTAGATTTATGTGGACAAGGTGCATGTGCCTCCGACTTTACTCAATGTTATTTCATTACCATGGTTATTCTTTATGTGGGGAATTAACATGATTTGCATGATTGAGCCCATGGCTTCAAACGAGCATCATTTCATTCTGGAAGCCCTTAATTACTTCACCATGTGGGTTGAAGCGGCTTCATACACCAATGTGACCAAAAAATTGGTGGTCCAATTTATCAAGAATGAAATTATCTCCCGATACGGTATTTTAAGTAAGATCATTACTGACAATGGTTTGAACTTGAACAAAAGAATGATGAAAGAACTCTGTGAAAGCTTCAATATTTAACATCACAATTATTCACCTTATATACCAAAGATGAACGGGGTTATCGAAATGGTAAATAAGAATATCAAGAAAATCCTGCAGAAGATGGTTGTAACCTATAAGGATTGGCATGAAATGCTTCCTTTTCTTTGCATGGATATTGTATATTCGTCCACACTTAGATAGGGACAACCCCTTTATCCTTAGTCTATGGTGATGAAGCAGTGCTCTCTATAGAAGTTGAGATCCCATCAATGCGAGGCTTGACGGAAGCCAAGTTAACAAAAGCTGAATGGTGTTAGAATAGATATGATTAGTTGAATCTAAGTAAAGAGAAGAGAAGGCCAGCCTTGTGTCATGGTCAGTTGTAACAAAAGAAGATGAACAAAGCATTTGATAAGAAGGTTCGTCCTTGTGAATTTAGAGAAGGCGACCTCATGGCCAAAAAGATCTTGCCTATCCACAATGATTCTTATGGCAAGTGTTAGCGGTAAAAATTACGAGTGTAAGTTATTGATTAACTTAACTTAAAAATGCAAGAGTCGCCACCACACTTTTATATTATCCAAAAGGAAAGGAAAAAGAGCGAACAAAGCCAAAATAAGTTGTAAAACAATAACAAACAGAGAATAGGTAAGGGGGTTGGTTACGTAGAGGGAAGGTGTTAACACCCAAAACTTCTATAGAAAGCTATATGAACCCTTTGAAATATCTACGCTTTTTAGTTTGAAAATATTTGTTTGAAACGAGATTGGGAGATGAGAATAGAAATATTTTTTAATATTTTTGTGTTTGGAGAGACTTATCACCTCATGCCTACATATCCATAAAATGCGATATAGGATCAAAACCCCGTAGTTTATGGTACAAATAACAAAAAAAGATTTGTTTTGATTGATTTTAAATGTAAAGACAAGTCGTCATTTTAAGGAGAAAACTACGACTAGTCGCCCACAAAGATAAGACAACATTTGCATCACCTTAAGATGAAGGATTTAGCTTGGATTAAAATCAACAAGTCTATCACCCAACATCTAAGTGGAAAATATCAACATCTTAAATACTATGGGAATAGGAGAATTACATCTCAACTATGAAAATGACTCATTTCTAAACTTTTTGAAAAGTTTTAAAAGAAAAAATGCACAAAGGCACAAAACGTTTGGATGAGTTTTTGTATTTTTATGTATTTTTGAAATTAGTCAAAGTAGGATTAACATTGATTGGCATTTATTAAAGAAAACACAAAGTTTGAAAAATCACTTGACCAAAGTCAAGGTTTATTATGAAAAGAGGTTTAACTTTGAAAACAAGAAGGTTTTAAACAAGGGAGAAGATTTTGAAAATTGAAGAAGGGAAGGAGAAGAAGTGACTACCCTAAAACTTAAAATAAAAGCTAGAGATAAGAAAGATCTAACCAAAAGATAGCAAACTCCATAGCAAGCCAAATAAGAATTCTGTCCACCTTGAGCATAAGCCAATAAGCAATTCACATGATGAGTGAACTCTTCACCATCCATAGTTGTAAGGATTAATGCACTTCCAGAGAAGGCTCTCTTAACAACATATGGGCCTTCATAATTAGGAGTCCACTTGCCCCTAGATTCATTAGTAAAAGTCGATATCTTTTTTGAGCACGAGGTTGCCTTCTCTGAACACACGAGGTCGAACCCTTTTCTAAAAAGATTTCTTCATTCTCTATTGATACAATTGGCCATGACTCGAGGCCGTCATTCTTTTCTCTTCAATCAAATTCAACTGATCGTATCTTCTCTGACAGCATTCAGCCTCCGACAATTCAGCTTCCATCAAAACTCTCATAGAAGGGATTTCAATTTCTATTGGGAGCATTGCTTCCATACCATACACAAGAGATAAATGGGTTTCCCCTGTTAAAGTGCATACAGATGTACAATACCCATGCAGAGAAAAAGGGAGCATCACATGCCATTCCTTATACGTGACAACCATCTTCAGAATGATCTTCTTAATGTTCTTATTAGCCATTTCAACAACCCCATTCATCTTAGGTATGTAAGGAGAAGAATCATGATGCTCAATATTAAAGTCATCGAGTAATTCCTTCATCATCTTATTATTCAGATTCGACCCATTATCAGTGATAATCTTGCTCGGACCGCTATATTGAGAGATGCTTTGGTTCTTGATAAACTGGACCACTACTTGCTTGGTCATATTAGCATATGATTCGGCTTCAAACCACTTGGTAAAATAGTCAATAGACACAAATATGAAACGGTGTCCGTTCGAAGCATTATCATTATTTTTTCATTTTTTTTCATGTTTTTTTTTCATTTTTCCCTTCTTTTTTTTTGTAGACATTCTGGCTTCAACGGTAATCTATGCTCCACAATATCAGTATCAAGGCCTGACATGTCCTGATAGGAACAAGAAATTACATCAACATATTCTCTAAGAATCTCTAATATCCTCTTCTTAACATCTGACTGAAGCAGTGCCCCAATCTTGATTTCTTTTCTATCTAGAACTGATAAATTCCACTGGCTCTTCATGAGGCTGAATGGTTTTTCCCTCGTGCTCAAGCAACCGAGAAATTTCATCTAGAATCTCTTCAATATCCTCTTCTTCATCTCCAAACACAGGGAACTCAAAGTTGGGAAAAGGCATAGGGTCATTGTTTTTAATGGGTTTAACAATCAATCTGAACAATGATTTATGTTTGATTTTAGAATATGAACAAAATTGCAAGTATCATGAAGATTAAAGTGATTATCATATATTTTGGTTTTTTATGTTACCATTTTCCAGAATAAAGCAAAAAGAGAAAACATAATATGGATAGGAAAAATAAAATTTTATTGATGATGATAATATTTGAAACAAAGCCCTCACAAGTTCACTTTCACCTTGGGCGGAGTGAAAGGATTTTGAAAATACAAATAAAAAAATTACTTTGAAGAGTGAATAATAGTGGGAACATCAACAACTATCCAATTCTAGAAGATTTATCCATGTGTCGCTACTGCGAAAATCGGCGCCGGCTGAACAGAAGAGTCGCCACCGTGCGTTATTTATCCCACGGGAGGGAAAGGAAACGCTCAGAGTAAACCTCGCACAACACGGGAAAGGTATGGTCGTCGCAACCAAAACCTGGATTCGGGAGTCGGTTACGCAAGGGGAAGGTATTAGCACCCCTCACGTCCGTCGTACTCGACGGGATCCACGCTTGTTTTCGGGTATGGATTGTTATTCTATCTAAACTATAGGTCAAGGGTTAAAAGAAAAGAAAATGAAAATAAAAATGACTCGGCAAAGTATCGCACTTTATGCCTACGTATTCCCGTCTGGAACGAGAAATCAGAGTCAACGTAGTTCGCCTACCTACGGGAAAGGGGGGGAAGGTTGCTCGCTAGGATATCGCATCCTATGCCTACGTACTTCCACACTGCATGGAAGATCAGAGCAAACGTAGTTCGGGCCACGGAAGACACAAGTCTGTCTTGATTGATTTTATTCCTTCTGAAAAAGGTTTTTCTAATTACCGGTCCAAGCGGACAAAAATGACGTTTTGATGAGTTCACATTCTTTTACGGAAAAAGTGTCTTTTATTGTGTTTAAAATATTTATTGTATTTTTCTGTTTGTTTTTGAGAAAGAAGAGACAGAACTCTAACCTACGGTTGCGAAGGGAAACAAACTAACCTAATGTTATCATGCATGGGTTAAGACCTAATGTCTATCATGCTCCTCTCTTGCACAGAGAGAAACAGAGATCCTACGGGATAGGCAGAAACAGAAACAATAACAGATATAATAAAGCGGTAAAATGCATGGATGCAACAATACAAGCGAGGCAAGGGAGTCCCACTCAACCTCGAACCTAGAAAACAATAGGCAAAAGTGAACAGACTTCACTTTCAACCCAGCAGGGTAAGCAGCAAACAATACAGTCCAGAAAACCAATCAATACATCAACAATGAAATACATCAGCAAAAGAAACAGCATCAGCAGCTCTGAATCAACATCTGACTTCAAGTAATCTCCACTCAGCCACAGGCTTCAACAAGCATCAATCTCCATCTTCATGACCTTCAGGCAAGGGCTTTGATCATCAGTCTTCTATCTGCAATGGCTTTTCTTCAAGTTCAAACCTCCAGGATGAGGAATCAGTCACAAGAGTGAAGTGAATAAATGTTAGACAGTTAATTACCTACCAATGGTGGTTCATCAACTGTTAACATTAAACAGAAAGTTTCCTCTCAAAAGTTCTATCTTTCAAATATATTCACTGATCCTTCCAAAGGAAGGAGGTGGATATTTGAAAGAGACTTTGAATCATAGAGAAAGGATGGATGCAGACAAGGCATTCCATGTTTGAGAAACAAGCTTTCTAATCTAGAGCTCTGCCTAGCTCCTAAACCCTAGCCTCCTCAGCAGCTGCTAGCAAGAACCTCCTCTCCAACTCTGGCAGTTGACCTTTCATCTCTGAATCTCCAATGGTCTTCATCTCCTCAAGTCTTCAGCTCTCCCAAGCTCCCAGACAATCCCAATACCCAAGCAAGCAAGCAATAATCCCCAGAGGGCACACCACACCAGTCAATCAAATATACACAGAGTATTAATAGCAGTAGGGGAATCCTGACTTTTCCCTAAGGGATCTAATAACTACCCATAGCCCCTATAGTCCCATAACTAAACTAGTCAAACCCTAAGTCCTAAGGGAAAAGAGTCAAATCTCCTAAGTCATCACCTAAAAACCCAAATTTGTTCATGTTGTTCAAGCCTACATTAAGCACCTAAAATTAATTTCTAAAAATGGGAACTAAATTGTTTCTACAAGTTCAATATCTCATCTAAGCAACCTAAAAAGAATGAAAAAAAAAATATTAAAGCATCTAATGGAACAAAAATTAATAAAATCATGCATGAAATGAAACTATTTAAAATGTCATTTATTTAGAAAATATGGGAAAAATATCAAATAAAAATAAAAATGCAATTTTATTTTTTTATAATTTTCTAGACAGAACCAAGAAAATATAGAAAAAACAACCACTAAAAAAGAGTTAATTTCCTATTTTTTATGATTTTTTTAAAGTTGGTAAAAATTAAAATGAATTAAAAAACTAAATTGAATTAAAATGAGAGGGAGGGGTAAGAATAGCAATCACGCTCAGTTGATATTCCTGGATGGGCCAGGCAGTGGGGGTGCGCGTAGCAAGTTTGCTAAGCCCAGAACAAGTCAGAAATAATGAAAATAAAAAAAGGACGCAGGGGGTGAGAAAAGCAGGATATTCACGTTCAAAGGATTGGGCCTGATAACATGAGGGGTGGGGATATCATTAACACACCTAGGCCCGCCCGTTTCATTAAATGAAACGGTGCGTTTAGGGCACCTACATCTCTCCCTCCAAATTCTGTTTAAACTCGAGCCACACGATGGGCTCTTGGGTCAAAGGTCCAACCAGCAATGGACGATCAGGATTGTATCTCCTACCTTGGTTCATGAGAACTTAGGGTTTCCTCCATGAAAACACCTGCACGTACCACTTTCAACCTCTCGGTTCTCCTTCCACGATCCATGAAACACCACGATCCAAACATGAAAATCACTCCAAATTTCTTCCTCTACAAGACTATGGTGGTAGTTCATTCTAAATCCCAATGAATCATTCAAACCGATCGAGACAAGTCCTGACTCCATGAAAATACTCTGGTATGCATCATCAAGATTCTCACTCAAACCTGTACTAATCTACTCTATGCCTAATGGTGATTATTCTAATCTATCAAACTAACATTATAAGGTACTATACTATGAGTTCTAAATCCTAACAGTTTCAAGCACCTGTCACGAATTATCACCAAACAGCACCAAACTCATCCTAATCGTTCTACTAACAACCTAGATCACATTTAAACTAATAAAACTATGCAACTCTAACTAAATTGAGCAAGTTAGAGCAATTTGCACCTTGAGCAAGTTCTTGTGGATGATGATGAATCAGTATGAATCCAAGCCTTTGGATGCTTCAATCTGGATCTATTCTTGCTATATTTGATTCTGTATGCAACACCTTGATGAATTTGGCATTGGATCTTGAGTTCCAATGGAAATTGCAATTTGAATGTTGTTGATGAAAGTGCACGAAATTGATCAATATCCACCAAATCTTTGATTCAATTCTGATCCATGATGATGGTGAAATGTAGGAGGATCAATGTTGATGAGAATTGATGCTGAATTTGTGAGATTGAAGTGAATTTTCAACTTGGAGAATGAGAGAACTTTGGGAAATTTTTGGTGAAAAATGAATCCAACCCTTGCTCAATTCTGATTTCATGAATATATAGTGCTCACATGAATCTTCTAGAACCATCTTGCAACTTCCCTTGCATTCCAAATTGAATCCATTTTGGTTATGTTTCTTCAAATGCAAGTAACCATACATAACTTTGATTTTTTCCACTAAGCTCAAAAATGTACTTGAACCATTGTTCTTAGAATGTGTTTTGGACCCAAAATCATATATTGGAAGTCTCCATTTGGACTTATAAATCTCTCAAACCATTTTTCACTTTGACTTTATTTAAGTTATAAGCCATTTTAGTTCAAATTTGACCAATCATGCAACTTCATGTTATGAGCTTTTCCAACAATTTGTGACCTTCTTTCTAGACTCAAAATGTCATTTGGAGGAAGTTTGATGTTGTAAGTTTTTCCATTTGAGGCCTCCTTGTATGAGTTTTGGACATAGGTTAAAATGACCTGTAATTCACAAATGACCAAAATACCCTTTGCTTGCCAAGACCATAAGTTGAGTTACACACATTATATGAAGGCATGCCACACCATTATAGAAAGCTAAGACAATGAGGAACAATTCCTATGTTGACCAGAAATTCATTTGAAATCTCCTTGAGGGGTAAAACTAGCTTGGAAGTCAAGTCACTTTCACAGACAAAATTTCAGATACCTCAGATGACCTGTAACTTGCAAGGACCATAACTTGAGTTCTATAAATCTCCTTGATGTCTTCCACCACTAAAATTAAAGGTCTTGAGATCCTCTACAAGTTTCATGTTGGCCAAGAAGCCATTTGAAGCTTGCATTTTGGCTTATCTTGCTTGGAAACTTGACCTAAACTAGGGGATTTTACACAGAAACCCTAATTTAGAAGCTCCTCTTCTCCTTGATTTCTCTTGAATTCTTCTTGGAATATCTCCATATCCTTCTTTATATGTCCAATGATGAACCCCACACCTCTCCACTAGACTTGAATGCCCCTTAAATCAGTCAATTGACCTAGGGTTGACCTAGGGTTGACCCAGATGAAACCCTAGTTGACTGCCTTCAGCTATAGCTCTTGTGCTCTCATCAATGACTTGTCTCCTTCTTTAAATGACTTTCTAAGTCTCTCATAATGTCTAGATACTCTCCATGCCTTCAACTCACAGCTCACAACCCTCTTGTTGACCCTCAGATACCCTCAGCTAGGAGATGGACTCAAGGCTTGATCTGCTGAACTCTTTGCTTTCAAATTCTTTCCTGATGACTTGAATGAGATTGAATTGGGATAATAACCTCTTGATAGGCTTCTAGAGATGAGAATAATGATTGGTTCCCTGTTGAATGACTTGCTATGCTTATGCTATGCAGATGAGTAACCTATGTACATGGCTCTATATGCAAATGCTAATGATATTGAAACATAAACCAAGGGAATAAGGTTGAGCAAATTTTAGGGTGCAACAGCTGCCCCTATTCAAGCAGCTTGGACCCGATTGGGTGAAGAGCCCGGAGCCTTCAGACATTCGCGGTACGAGACGGTTGAATACTAGTGAAACCAGAAATTTGCCAACCGCAGAAATAAACTGCGCCACTGTTTGGGGGAACGACATTCATCAGCTGAATTTAACTGTTACGGCAACCCACTGATCTCGTGCGACCGTGCTGGGGATTGTCTTCATCGTTCTGAAGAGGATTCTGCCATAACAGATTGCTTGCTTGTCCAAGTTAGGACTCTGTCTGTCATCAATACGAAGAAATCTCAACTAAAACCTGTCCACGTTAGGACTCCACTTGCTGTTAACCCAGAAAAATCTCGGCAACTCCACTGGGGATAATTCGTCTGCATTTCCATAAACTGAATCGTCCACGTTAGGAATAAAATTCTTCCACGTTAGGAGTAACACCTGTCCACGTTAGGAATCATTTCTTCTGTATCTATCCACGTCGGGACTAACCCTTTCATCTTTCCACGTCAGGAAGCAATCTTCTTTCCACATAAGGAGAACTATATCAATCTGTCCACGTAAGAACTCCAATACCACGTGACATGTCCGCGTCTGGACTCCAATCTTTCCACGTAAGGAATTCAACTTTGGTTCTGAACCTGTCCACGTCAGGACTCAACTTTCCACGTAAGGAGTACATCATTCTTCCACGTCAGGAATCAACTTTTCTTGAATCTGTCCACGTAAGGACCCTAATTTTTCCACGTAAGGAATAAATCTTCTTTTGAGTCTGTCCACATCAGAATTAAACCCCTTCCACGTCAGGAATACACTCTTTCTTTCCACGTCAGGAATACAAACCTCTTTCCACGTAAGGAATGCTATCCGTTTTCCACGCAAGGAAACATAACTTTTCCACATAAGGCCACCAATTCCTTCCGATTTGTCCGCGTCAGGACTACATTTTTCCACGTAATAAATGCCATCTTAATCTGTCCACGTAAGGACTCCACTTTTTCCACATTAGGAATCACCTCTTTCCACGTAAGGAATCCTCTTCTGATATGTCCGCGTAAGGACTACATCGTCCACGTTAGGACCCACTTCTCCACGTTAGGAATAATAATTTCTTTGATTTGTCCACGTCAGGACACTGATCTCGTCTTGATTTGTCCACGTTAGGACTCAGGCGTCTTCGACCCGCTGAGGAAATAAGACTTGTCCACGTAAGGACTCACACACTGGTCTGATCTGTCCGCGTCAGGACACCAACACAAAGAGTAATCACTTTTGTCAACGTCATGACCTCCCATTCCACTAATTTCGAGAACCCGAATCTGCCCACGTTAGGACTAACACACCTCACCAATCCGGGGAAATAAACCTGTCCACGTTAGGACGCCCACTTCTGAAGAAATCCCGTCAATCTAGGAGTAAATTGTCCGCGTCAGGACTTAGTTCTCCAATGATCCTCACCCACAAACTCCTCAGCACCAACGTGACAGCGACTTTGAGGCGGACTCTACTGGGGATGTCTGGAAACCAACTATCGGACGCCTGCTCTGATAACCGGCGGTGGCCTCTGAAATTCTGATTCATGGAACCCCTGATGACAACTAATTCTGCTTGGGAATAAAGAGAAACTTATCCTGGTAACTCTGTGGGGAATACTGCCGAAACTGACATTATCATTGGATGTCCCGTGCCGAGATCTTGAATGTTTGGTAATTCATTTGAGCAAGAGTTCTCTCCACCTGAACTGCTAGAGTACAGAAACTGCTTCAGCAAAATAAATGCCGAAGATAATGCCGACTCCGCCGGGGATAGCCAGATGCTACAGAATTATTCCAGCAAAATAAATGCTGGAAGGGTGAAGTCAACCCTGCTGGGAAGTTGGGAACTCAAATCAAACACCCTGTTGAGGTAACATCCTGCTGGGGAAAATAACCTTGCTGGGGAATAGCAAATGTGCATAGTACGATCGGACTTTCTGCCGGAACGTGAACTGATATTACACAGTATCTCTGACAAAATAAATGACAGGACCCACCATCAACTCTGCTTTGGAGAGTCTTGATCTTCGAGTTCCGCGGGGAGGATAAAACACTTGCTGAACAGAGAACTCCGCTGGGGATAGGATGATTCTCTCGGGGAAAATCCACTGACTCCGCTGGGGGAGAGTGCATGACCCTGCGGGGAAGGATGAACCTGTCTGAATACAGCCTTACGATCTTGGAATCGCCAAACTCTATTGAGGACGAATAACTTTTCTGGAGCACGTCCTTTGGATAAGCTACGGCTAGCTGGGGAATTCTATCCTTCTTCAGGAAGAGCATACATGACCTGCGTGAAGACTGAGTCTTTCGTTATTGCAATCTTTTGATTGTCTTCCTCGTATGGTTATGAAACCTGCAACAACACAAACAAGACACGACAAGCCTATGCAATCAAATCAATTCAGGTTAGTGACGTTACACTCAGTTAATTCAAAGCTTTAACAATTGTTGGCAAGGGCCAGTGATGTTATACTCATGCTAGCTTCACTAAACTTAGGCGTTTTATCATGCGCAAAACAGTAAAGAACCAACATCAAGTACTGAATAACATATTTTATTGATCGGGCCCCTGAATGGGCGGAGTTTTTATACATGGGATGTAACTCCTGAAATGAGGAAGCTACGCAAAGCAAATACATAAGTATGCACAAGAAGCATGAATATTTTGACAAATTAAATTTTGTACACATGTCGGCAACGGGATGCAGATGAACACCACGAAATGATCCTCCTATGACTTATCCGACTCTAATGCTTTCCCGATATCCATTTTTCCGAAGAGACTGTATCCGATAGTCGACCCCTCAAGTATATTCTCCCGCATTGATGCTCATTGAATTCGGACCGTAGTCATTTGCTTTTCAAATCCCTAACTTTTGCGTGAACCGCCCTTTACGGGTTTTCAGTTCACCGGGATACCCTTTTTTGTCGAAGCCGCCCAGTGTAGGTTTTCAACTTCGCGGGTGTACATTTTTTCAATTTTATCCCTAACTTTTGCCCGAACCTTTCATTCTGTTTTTGGTTCGCCAGGATGCCCCATTTTTGCCTGGACTCTCTTTTTCTGTCCAGCGGGTCTATTTTAAGCAAAGTATTTTTTAACCGCGTCCGAATTCACAGGTGACGTGAAGTCTTCTCCGTCCATGGTGGACAACAACAACGCTCCTCCTGAAAAGACCTTACTGACAACGTATGGCCCTTCGTAGTTGGGGGTCCACTTGCCCCTGTGATCTGCTTGCGGCGGGAGAATCCTTTTCAGCACAAGGTCGCCCGTCTGAAAGCTTCGCGGATGTATCTTCTTGTCGTACGCTTTCTTCATTCGGCTCTGGTACAAACGACCGTATGCTAGGGAAGCTAGTCTCTTCTCGTCCATTAAGCTCAGTTGGTTCAATCTATTCGTTACCCATTCTGCCTCGTCCAGCTGAACGTCTCGCAATACCCTCAGAGAAGGGATCTCAACTTCCAATGGTAATACCGCTTCCATTCCGTATACCAACGAGAACGGAGTTGCCCCGGTTGATGTGCGTACCGTCGTACGATAACCGTGCAAAGCAAAAGGTAGCATTTCATGCCAATCCTTATAGGTCACCACCATTTTCTGAACGATTTTCTTGATATTCTTATTGGCCGCTTCGACAGCGCCATTCATCTTGGGTCGGTAAGGGGAGGAGTTGTGATGTTCGATCTTGAAATTCTGACAGAGCTCCTTCATCATTTTGTTGTTCAGATTTGAACCATTATCCGTGATTATCCGCTCGGGAATCCCATATCGGCAAATGATATCTCTCTTAATGAATCTGGCCACCACTTGCTTCGTTACATTTGCGTAAGACGCCGCTTCCACCCACTTGGTGAAATAATCGATTGCTACTAGGATGAACCGATGCCCGTTAGAAGCTGTCGGCTCGATCTTCCCAATCATATCGATTCCCCACATCGAGAATGGCCATGGAGATGACATCACATTTAGAGGACTCGGAGGCACGTGTATCTTGTCAGCATAGATTTGGCACTTGTGGCACTTCCTCGCGAACTTGAAACAATCAGTTTCCATCGTCAGCCAAAAGTAACCTGCCCTCAGCAGCTTTCTCGTCATAGCATGTCCACCAGCATGCGTGCCAAATGTACCTTCGTGAATTTCCTCCATGAGAAGCTTTGCCTCTTTCTCGTCTACACAACGCAACAACACCAAATCGTGGTTTCTTCTGTACAAGACGCCATCCGGATTCAAGTAGAAATTACCCGCTAATCTCCTGAGAGTCTTCTGATCTTGACTGGATGCCCCAGCCGGATACTCTTTATTCTTCAGGAAATTAAGGATATCAAAAGACCACGGTTTGTCGTCAGATGCTTCATCAATAGCAAATACGTAAGCTGGCCTGTCCAACCGAGAGATAGTGATTTGGGGAGCTTCGTTCTAGAAGTTGACCTTGTACATGGAAGACAAAGTGGCGAGAGCGTCAGCCATTTGATTCTCTGCCCGCGGTACATGATGCAATTCAACCTTGTCGAAGAAAGGCAACAATCTCCTTGCATAATTCATGTAATGTATCAAATTAGGCTGACGTGTCTCCCATTCCCCTTTTATCTGATTCACTACCAGAGCTGAGTCTCCGTATACATCTAGATGTTTGATTCGCAAATCAATGGCTTCTTCAAGCCCCATTATACAAGCTTCGTATTCGGCCTCATTGTTGGTAACGGCAAAGGTCAATCGGGCAGTAAACGGGATGTGCGACCCGTGTGGCGTGGTGATGATTGCCCCTATTCCGCTACCGTAAGCATTCACGGCTCCGTCAAATATCATCTTCCATTTGGACCCCAACTCTGGTCCCTCGTCTGGCAACGGTTCTTCACAATCTTTCATCTTTAGGTACATGATATCCTCGTCAGGAAAATCAAACCTCATCGATTGGTACTCTTCAATAGGCTGTTCCGCCAGATACTCAGACAGCACACTCCCCTTTATAGCCTTTTGCGAGATGTATTGGATATCATATTCAGTCAAGACCATCTGCCAACGGGCAATTCTACCTGACAACGCCTGCTTTTCAAATACATATTTGATAGGATCCATCTTCGAGATGAGCATGGTTGTATGATTCAGCATGTACTGCCTCAAACGCTTGGCGGCCCAGGCTAGCGCGCAACAAGTTTTCTCCAGCATTGGGTATCGAGATTCACAGTCTGTAAATTTCTTACTCAGGTAATAGATCGCATGCTCTTTTCTCCCCGTCTCGTCGTGTTGACCGAGAACACAACCCATGCTTCCCTCAAGAACCGTCAAATACATTATCAAGGGTCTCCCTGCCACTGGGGGTATCAAAATAGGAGGCTCCTGCAGATACTTCTTTATTTTATCGAACGCCTTTTGACAATTTTCGTTCCACGTTACAGCTTGATCTTTCTTCAACAACTTGAATAACGGTTCACACGTGGCCGTTAGGTGAGATATGAACCGGGCAATGTAGTTCAATCTCCCTAAAAACCCGCGCACCTCTTTCTCTGTTTTAGGCGTCGGCATTTCTTGTATTGCTTTTATTTTAGCAGGATCGACCTCTATTCCTCTTTCGCTTACGATAAACCCCAGCAGTTTACCCGATCTCACCCCGAAGGTGCATTTATTAGGGTTCAGCCTCAGCCTGAACTTCCTAAGTCTTTTAAACAACTTCAGCAGATTCACCAGATGCTCTTCCTCCGTCTGGGATTTGGCAATCATATCGTCAACATAAACTTCGATCTCTTTATGCATCATGTCATGGAAAAGAGTCGTCATCGCACGCTGATATGTTGCCCCAGCATTTTTCAAACCAAAGGGCATCACTTTGTAGCAAAATGTTCCCCAAGGTGTTATAAAAGTAGTCTTCTCCATATCCTCTGGCGCCATTTTAATTTGATTATAGCCTGAAAAGCCATCCATGAAGGAGAATACGGAGTATTAAGCAGTATTATCAACTAACACGTCAATATGAGGAAGTGGAAAATCGTCTTTTGGGCTTGCTTTATTCAAATCTCGATAATCCACGCACATTCGAACCTTGCCATCTTTCTTTGGCACTGGTACGATGTTGGCAACCCATGAAGGATACTTCGTCACAGCCAGGAAACCAGCGTCCCACTGTTTCTGCACCTCTTCTTTGATCTTCATTGCCATATCTGGTCGAGTTCTGCGAAGCTTTTGTTTGACCGGCGGGCAATCTTCTTTCAGTGGCAGGCGATGCACGACCATATCTGTATCGAGCCCTGGCATATCTTCATATGACCAAGCGAATACATCACTATACTCTCGGAGCATTTCAACCAGTCTTCGCTTGATATCACTCTGCAGTGCGGCTCCGATACGAATGTTTTTCTCAACCCCTTCTGACCCCAAATTGATAATTTCGATAACCTCGTCGTGAGGCAGAATGGCTCTTTCCTCTTGCTTTACTAACCAAGACAGTTCTTCAGGAACGTCGCTATCTTCGACAACCTCTTCTTCAGCCTGAAACACTGGGTGCTCAAAGTCGGGACGAGTCATAGGTGGTTCAAGGATGTCATCTGAAAATGTTATCCTGCAAAAGGAATGGTTAAGTGCTTCAAAATGCGTATAAAACGAATAACCCCGTTGCCATTTTATTGAAAAATACAAAACAAGAAAGACAGGGATTACGGTATTTGCACATGAAAAAACGCCATTTATTTAATGATTAACACGCAATGTTTATAACAACACAGCCCTAAGCAAATCCTGATGCCCCGGGCAAGACATCAGATCATTCAACAATTAATAAAGCAAAGCATTACTGTTTAAAAGTCACAGGAACAATCTCCTGAATAGACCAGTTGCACAGTCCTTGTCCTGACGTGCTTGGCTGAATCCAGGCATCCATATCACAGTCGCTGTCTCCTTCATCAGACTCCGAAGCAGCATTGACAGTTTCATGACATACTCCACTGGCAGAGATGGTAATTGGCTTTCTGAAACGGGGGGCCCCCACGGAAGGAGTTGATGACGACGGTTGGTACCCCAGCCCGAACCGGTCCATCTTCACAGGAATGTCCAGCACTTTGCCCCAGCCCTTTGCTTCTCCTGCCTCCACTAGAGCTTGAGCTTCTTTATACGATGAGACGGCTATCTCTGGCACTTTGCTCGGCCCGGGACCTTTGTCCTTGATGCGCAAACCTTCGAATGCCTGGCAGGGCGTTTCATGGATCTCTCCGTCGACTTCCACATATTTAAATGACGATAGATGGCTGACCAGGATGTCTTCTTCTCCGCACACGGTGACTACACTGTCTCCGACCATATATTTTAACTTCTGATGCAGGGTGGACGTGACTGCCCCTGCTCCATGAATCCAGGGTCTTCCAAGCAAGCAGCTGTACGCAGGCTGTATATCCATGATATAAAACTCAGTTGCAAACACTTCCGGCCCCACTTGCAGAGGCAAAGTGATTGATCCAAAGACTGTTCTCCGCGTGCCGTCAAACGCTCTGACTACCAAATCGCTGGGTGTACACAAAATTCCTCGAACATCCAGCTTCATCATCGCCTTCTTGGGCAACACATTCAAAGATGATCCGGTGTCAACCAATACGTGCGACATTACTGATCCTCTACACTCAACAGATACGTGTAATGCCATATTATGATCTCTCCCTTTCGGAGTCAAGTCGAAATCGGTAAGGCCCAAGCTGTGGCCTGCATTCACATGTGCCAATACTCCTTCTAGCTGATTTACGGAGACATCTTGGGGTACAAAAGAAGTGTCCAGGACTTTCAGCAAAGCATTTCTGTGAGCTTCCGAACACAACAGCAATGATAGGATAGATATTTTGGACGGTGTCTGCTGCAGATGCTCCACAATCTTATAATCACTTTTTCGAATTAAGCGCATGAACTCTTCTACATCCTTCGACGCCGCTTCTTTTTCACTTGCTTGTACCGGAACATTTTCAACCACTTTCCCTTTTCCTTTCGCTAGTCTTTCAGCCTCCACTTCAGGAGATATAAAGATCCTGCCACTCCTCGTCATGCCTCCTGAGCCAACAACATTATCCACAATCTCCGCTGGCTGTTTGTTAACATCAATCTTTATCCCATCACAATACACCTCTAACCCATATGACCATGGGACTGCTTTCGTGTTTTCGTACGGGATCGGCCCGGCCTTAGTTATGGTGATCGGTGGTCGCTGAGCTGGTGCCGCGATAGTGATCGTCTTCCGAGGAATCGTTACCGTGGCCACATCATTTTGATTATCCACTACTGCCCCTGCAGGCTCGTCAGTTGCCGCTCGATCAAACTGCAATATGCCCTCATCAATTAAAGCCTGAATGCCTTTCTTCAAATCCTCACACCCCCCAGCTAGGGTCCAACAGTCTAAGCAATACTCGTTACATCCGGGGTAAACACCTCCTTGTAACAGTCGGCTCTTTATCTCGTTCAGCGGCGTCTTTAAATCTTCAACATTCAGAATAAGATTCAGACCTTCCTCGGTCAGAACGGCGTTTGCCCCATGATTAGGCATGGGTTTCTGGACTATGTTCGGACCTGCCGTTCTGAAATTGATAGTCTTGTTGTCTAAGAGATCCTGCACAACGTGCTTAAAAGCATGGCAACCTTCTATATCGTGACCCGGGGCCCCAGAATGAAACTCACAGTGCCTGCTTGCATCGTAGCCGAACGGGGGAGCTCCCGTTATTGGTGCCAGAGTTCTTTTCTCTACCAGATTCAATCCCAACAATGTCTGCAACAAATCGGCATATGTTGAGGGAGGCTTCTCAAACACTCTTCTTGGCTTACTACCCTGGAATCTCCGCTGAGCCTGCTGTGCCCCCTGCTGAGGCTGCTGCTGCTGTGGCATTGGCTGCTGCTGAACCGGTTGTTGTTGCTGGAGTGGTTGTTGCTGATAGGGAATAGTAACACTCGCCACCTGCTGCGGCTGACGATATTGACCTCGTCCCCTGCCTCGGCCTCGGCCTCCAAATACTGCGCTGGCTTCGCCCTGACGGCGCCCACCATAAGCTTTCCTATTACTGCCAGATGCAGTTGATTCCTCGACTTGGAACTTTCCTTGCTTAATATTACGTTCAATCTTTTCCCCCATCAGAATCAGGTCTGAAAAACTGGCCAGAGACGTATGAAACAGCATATCATGAAACAGTCCTGTGAATGTGCCGACAAACATGTCATTCATTTCCTTATCTTCCACCGGAGGACGGACCCTGGCAGCCATATCGCGCCACCTTTGCGCGTACTCTTTAAAACTCTCCCCCTTCTTTTGCGAAAGCCCGGCCAACTGGACCCGATTGGGCGCCAAGTCGCTGTTATACTTGTAATGGGCTACAAATGCCTCTGCTAATTGCTTCCATGTCTTGATATCAGTTGGCTCCAGCCCCATGTACCACTCTAGGGAAGGACCCGATAGACTATCCTGAAAGAAATGCATTAGCATTCTTTCATCAGTGGAGTATGCAGACATCTTTCTGTAATAAGCTCGTACATGCACTTTTGGACATGTGTCTCCTTTATACTTATCGAACGCAGGAGCTTTGAATTTAATTGGCACCCTCAAACCAGGTACCAGACCCATGGTTGCCATGTCCAATCCCACAACACTTTGATTTAAGACTCCCTTCATCTGCTCTTCCAGCATTCTAATCTTTTGGGAATCATCCATCGGCCCTTCAAAACCTCCTCCGGAGAAGGCGTCCTCCTGCTGATCTTCTTGCCACATACCGTTTCCAGCTCCGTACCCATCATATCCATTATTACGTCCAGCTCTGATCTGATTCATCCCCGGACCTCGGCCTCTGTTGTCGTACCCTTGAACACCTCCAGCAGGACCAAAAGCCATAAATCCAGTACCGTTTCCGTTTCCAAAGCCTCCGTAACCCTGATTGACCATACCATAACCATCTTGCCCAAAGCCTTGAGCATTAAAGCCATACTTCCCAGTGTTATCGAATCCCTGATCGTTGAATCCGAATCCAGTATTGACAAAGCCATTGCCTCCTAGATTATCTCCCAAATTGACATCACCCAGCCCAGCATTATGGACAGCAGTCTCATTCCCCACTCCGACGTTACCATTCACAGCAGCGGTAGCGTTGTTGATATTAGCAGCAGGTGTATTGACTACAGGCGGAGCCACTGGCGTGGGAGTGCCGTCTCCATGAGCAGTATCGACCCGGACAGACTGATGATCTTCATTACCATGACCAGCGTTTCGGGCCAACAGAGGCTGGACCATGGCCTGCAAATTCTCCTTCCCTTTTGCTATAGCTTCCATGGTCTGCATGAAGAGAGCGAGCTTCTCGCGCACATCTTGCATCTCGTTCTGCATTTGGTCCATGATTTTTCGACAATTGGAGCGGGTAGAATAGCGGTGCGGATGCTGATCGGCAATCCTGTTAAGTACCTGATACAGAGCAGGAAATAAGACACCATCCAAAGATTACCTGTAATGCAATATGAATATGAATGCAATGCAATGTGTCCGTGCATTAGGGAAGTTCATTCCCCCAGTTCTAGTGCGAAGGTGCCGGTGCAGTGACAGTGCTGACAATAGGAATATCGGAGCTGAATCATAGAAAGCCTCATATATTGCAGGGAGAATCAATAAGCCTAGGGTACAATATCACTGAGAGTACAAAGAAGGCATGACCTCAACCAACAATCCTGGTGATGGTCAGCACTATGCAAATAAAGCATACAAGTTACTACATGAAATGATCAAATCCTCCCAAAAGTCTGGTACTCCTCTATCAACTTCCTGGTCTCCGGATGGCTTGGTCGATCAAGCAGCCCTTCAACAAGCTGGTTTCTCCTCTTAAGGACACGGCGTACGTCTTCAGCAGTTTCTTCCCATGTTGCTTCTCCGAAGCAATCTTCTAACTTTCGCTTCTGAGACACTGCTTCATCTCTGGATTTGATTGCCTTGTTCAGTGCATGCTGGACACTATACCGGGTCATCACTTCCTCCTCACACTTCTTGATGCTAGACTTCAACTTCTCTTCGAGATCGGAAATTTGCTGCTTCAGCTTATCTTCCCTCTTCTTATTGTTGGTGAGTGTAGCATTCCAAGTCTTATTGCAAGAAGATATCTCTCGGTGTGCTGCGTCGAGCGCTTTCTTTTTGGCTTCCAGCATGTCATGGGAGCTTCTGAACTCTTGCCCCAGACGTTCACGCTTTTTCTTTTCCTCAGTCAACTCAGCCCCTAACCTGTTTAGCAGCTCGATCTGTTGTTGGAAAGCATATACGGCCTTGTTCTTCTCGCTGCGTGCCTGGGCTAACTCTTGCTCTAACCCTTCATTAATCTTCATCAAGGCTTCTTTTTCCCTCACAACTTGCTCGTAGGCTTCCTTAGAAACAGTAGTTGGCTCTTCTGCCGGAAGAGGAACAATGACGGGTGCAGCTGGAAATGGCATTAATAACTGACTTGCTCTTTCCTGAATCCAAACCCTGTAGGGTGCGTAAGCCTGGCAATCGTTCTTTCCTAACAGAGGCTTCCCTCTGCGGTTAATACGCGTCCAGGCATGTTGCAGCTTGGCTAGTAACTCCCCTTTCACGTCACCGGTGAAGTACAGAGATTCCTGTACTTCTTCCTCCTGAGGTGGATTCTTCAGTGCATATCCGAACTGGCGAATGAATAGAGAAGGGTTGTAATTGATACACCCTTTTCTTCCTATCAGCGGCACATTAGGGTACCCAGAACAACTGAAGATGAGCTCAGATCCCAACAGGTCTCGATCAAACCACACAATGTCTTCGGAAGATAGCCTCATCAGGCGTTCTGACCAACTGGCTGAGGTTGCACTATCCACAAATGGTCCCTTCATGGGAAGGTGACTCTTGAACCACATATTTAATAGAGGAGCACAGCAGTAAACAACTTTTCCCCTTCGGTTTTCGTTCTTGTAGTGCAATGAGTGGTAGAAGTCTCCGATCAGCGTTGGCACTGGGTTGCCTGCAGCAAACAGATAGAAAGCGTCCAGGTCCACAAAGTTGGGCAAGTTAGGAAACAGCACAATTCCATAAATGCATAAAGCCAAAATAGCATTGAAAACCACCCAACAACCGTTCTTGGCGTACTCTTGAGCTTTGACAACTAAGAAATCAAGAGAGAAACCTGAAACCCCAAGCCAAGAAGTCAATAACAGTTCTGCAGCGTCCATATGTAAGGCTTTAGCTAAGTCCTCCAACTTGGGCTCAGCAGCAGAGTGAATAAAGGGAACCTCGTTCTGCACGGGAAGCTCGGTAAACTCCACATACTCCTCGATGGTAGGTCCTAGAATGAAGTCAGCAAAAGTAAAGCATCTCAATGCGGGGTCATAGAACTGCATCAAGGTGTATAGCCCGTTCATCTCATCAGTAGTGGGCTTGCAGACTAATCTCAGTAATCTCCCATGACTCATTCTGAAACTTCTCCTAACCTCCTCATCGGCAAGAGATATCAGACCAAGCAAAGAAGTAATATCAGGTGAAGGCAGCTTATACGCAACTGTTTTCCTCAAACCAGCCATAGTCAATACTCAGAAGTCCGGGCACTAGAACTAGGGAAATGCAAATGCACCTGCAGCACAGACACACGTTAGTGAAATGCAAATGGTAATGGATATGCAGGCAATGCAATGCAAGTAACATGCAACAGGGACCAAAGCTGTAGCTGAATAGCCTGAACCCAATCAAGAAAGGTCTCAGATAGACCATCCAGAAGTCATCAAACCCTGGTCTCAGATAGACCTAAAACAAAGCTCCAACACTGGTCTCTGACAGACCTCAAACCATAACTCCAACTGGTCTCTGGTAGACCTCAAATCACATCTCTAATTGGTCTCTGACAGACCTCAGAACACATCTCCAAATGGTCTCTGACAGACCTCATAACTCTCCATAAATAACCAGGATCTCTGATCAAGAAATAACCGGTAGTCTGAAAGTCTAGTTACCTGCATAACCCCAAACCCTCTCACAGGTGGATGTCCTAGTAACTGACAATGGTACGGCATCCTATGCGGTCGTCGGCGTCACAGACTTTCAGGGTTGATGATACGATTCCCAGAAGGAGTGGCATCATCAATTCCTGAAGAGGCCTCACTCAGCCGACTTCCAAATGATCGGTTCCCGGAGTCGACAATTCAGCTGACCAACAACCCCTTCGACCCAAAGGGTAGAAAAAGAAGCCAACCAGAAGAACCTCGTCCGAGTGTAGATTTCATGAGACACTAATGCAAGCAAAGCCGGCACGCGCCCACTACTTTCTACGCTAATTCTAGGTGCACTCAAGCCCAAGTCCGGCTTATCTCTCAATATCAGAACACCCGTCACACCCCAAATACAGCAATAATAATCAATATACAAAGCTGAAAATACAAGGTTAGAAATATACAATAACTCCATACAAAATCCTCGACGGGAAAACAAGCGCTAGGATTGACTCTCTCAAAGGGACGTTGGATCCCAAATGCATAAGAACTATCGCAGTCCTTAGCAGCCAGGGGACGTTGGATCCCCAGCAGAGTCGCCAGCTGTCGCTACTGCGAAAATCGGCGCCGGCTGAACAGAAGAGTCGCCACCGTGCGTTATTTATCCCACGGGAGGGAAAGGAAACGCTCAGAGTAAACCTCGCACAACACGGGAAAGGTATGGTCGTCGCAACCAAAACCTGGATTCGGGAGTCGGTTACGCAAGGGGAAGGTATTAGCACCCCTCACCTCCGTCGTACTCGACGGGATCCACGCTTGTTTTCGGGTATGGATTGTTATTCTATCTAAACTATAGGTCAAGGGTTAAAAGAAAAGAAAATGAAAATAAAAATGACTCGGCAAAGTATCGCACTTTATGCCTACGTATTCCCGTCTGGAACGAGAAATCAGAGTCAACGTAGTTCGCCTACCTACGGGAAAGGGGGGGAAGGTTGCTCGCTAGGATATCGCATCCTATGCCTACGTACTTCCACACTGCATGGAAGATCAGAGCAAACGTAGTTCGGGCCACGGAAGACACAAGTCTGTCTTGATTGATTTTATTCCTTCTGAAAAAGGTTTTTCTAATTACCGGTCCAAGCGGACAAAAATGACGTTTTGATGAGTTCACATTCTTTTACGGAAAAAGTGTCTTTTATTGTGTTTAAAATATTTATTGTATTTTTCTGTTTGTTTTTGAGAAAGAAGAGACAGAACTCTAACCTACGGTTGCGAAGGGAAACAAACTAACCTAATGTTATCATGCATGGGTTAAGACCTAATGTCTATCATGCTCCTCTCTTGCACAGAGAGAAACAGAGATCCTACGGGATAGGCAGAAACAGAAACAATAACAGATATAATAAAGCGGTAAAATGCATGGATGCAACAATACAAGCGAGGCAAGGGAGTCCCACTCAACCTCGAACCTAGAAAACAATAGGCAAAAGTGAACAGACTTCACTTTCAACCCAGCAGGGTAAGCAGCAAACAATACAGTCCAGAAAACCAATCAATACATCAACAATGAAATACATCAGCAAAAGAAACAGCATCAGCAGCTCTGAATCAACATCTGACTTCAAGTAATCTCCACTCAGCCACAGGCTTCAACAAGCATCAATCTCCATCTTCATGACCTTCAGGCAAGGGCTTTGATCATCAGTCTTCTATCTGCAATGGCTTTTCTTCAAGTTCAAACCTCCAGGATGAGGAATCAGTCACAAGAGTGAAGTGAATAAATGTTAGACAGTTAATTACCTACCAATGGTGGTTCATCAACTGTTAACATTAAACAGAAAGTTTCCTCTCAAAAGTTCTATCTTTCAAATATATTCACTGATCCTTCCAAAGGAAGGAGGTGGATATTTGAAAGAGACTTTGAATCATAGAGAAAGGATGGATGCAGACAAGGCATTCCATGTTTGAGAAACAAGCTTTCTAATCTAGAGCTCTGCCTAGCTCCTAAACCCTAGCCTCCTCAGCAGCTGCTAGCAAGAACCTCCTCTCCAACTCTGGCAGTTGACCTTTCATCTCTGAATCTCCAATGGTCTTCATCTCCTCAAGTCTTCAGCTCTCCCAAGCTCCCAGACAATCCCAATACCCAAGCAAGCAAGCAATAATCCCCAGAGGGCACACCACACCAGTCAATCAAATATACACAGAGTATTAATAGCAGTAGGGGAATCCTGACTTTTCCCTAAGGGATCTAATAACTACCCATAGCCCCTATAGTCCCATAACTAAACTAGTCAAACCCTAAGTCCTAAGGGAAAAGAGTCAAATCTCCTAAGTCATCACCTAAAAACCCTAATTTGTTCATGTTGTTCAAGCCTACATTAAGCACCTAAAATTAATTTCTAAAAATGGGAACTAAATTGTTTCTACAAGTTCAATATCTCATCTAAGCAACCTAAAAAGAATGAAAAAAAAATATTAAAGCATCTAATGGAACAAAAATTAATAAAATCATGCATGAAATGAAACTATTTAAAATGTCATTTATTTAGAAAATATGGGAAAAATATCAAATAAAAATAAAAATGCAATTTTAAGTTTTTATAATTTTCTAGACAGAACCAAGAAAATATAGAAAAAACAACCACTAAAAAAGAGTTAATTTCCTATTTTTTATGATTTTTTTAAAGTTGGTAAAAATTAAAATGAATTAAAAAACTAAATTGAATTAAAATGAGAGGGAGGGGTAAGAATAGCAATCACGCTCAGTTGATATTCCTGGATGGGCCAGGCAGTGGGGGTGCGCGTAGCAAGTTTGCTAAGCCCAGAACAAGTCAGAAATAATGAAAATAAAAAAAGGACGCAGGGGGTGAGAAAAGCAGGATATTCACGTTCAAAGGATTGGGCCTGATAACATGGGGGGTGGGGATATCATTAACACACCTAGGCCCGCCCGTTTCATTAAATGAAACGGTGCGTTTAGGGCACCTACATCTCTCCCTCCAAATTCTGTTTAAACTCGAGCCACACGATGGGCTCTTGGGTCAAAGGTCCAACCAGCAATGGACGATCAGGATTGTATCTCCTACCTTGGTTCATGAGAACTTAGGGTTTCCTCCATGAAAACACCTGCACGTACCACTTTCAACCTCTCGGTTCTCCTTCCACGATCCATGAAACACCACGATCCAAACATGAAAATCACTCCAAATTTCTTCCTCTACAAGACTATGGTGGTAGTTCATTCTAAATCCCAATGAATCATTCAAACCGATCGAGACAAGTCCTGACTCCATGAAAATACTCTGGTATGCATCATCAAGATTCTCACTCAAACCTGTACTAATCTACTCTATGCCTAATGGTGATTATTCTAATCTATCAAACTAACATTATAAGGTACTATACTATGAGTTCTAAATCCTAACAGTTTCAAGCACCTGTCACGAATTATCACCAAACAGCACCAAACTCATCCTAATCGTTCTACTAACAACCTAGATCACATTTAAACTAATAAAACTATGCAACTCTAACTAAATTGAGCAAGTTAGAGCAATTTGCACCTTGAGCAAGTTCTTGTGGATGATGATGAATCAGTATGAATCCAAGCCTTTGGATGCTTCAATCTGGATCTATTCTTGCTATATTTGATTCTGTATGCAACACCTTGATGAATTTGGCCTTGGATCTTGAGTTCCAATGGAAATTGCAATTTGAATGTTGTTGATGAAAGTGCACGAAATTGATCAATATCCACCAAATCTTTGATTCAATTCTGATCCATGATGATGGTGAAATGTAGGAGGATCAATGTTGATGAGAATTGATGCTGAATTTGTGAGATTGAAGTGAATTTTCAACTTGGAGAATGAGAGAACTTTGGGAAATTTTTGGTGAAAAATGAATCCAACCCTTGCTCAATTCTGATTTCATGAATATATAGTGCTCACATGAATCTTCTAGAACCATCTTGCAACTTCCCTTGCATTCCAAATTGAATCCATTTTGGTTATGTTTCTTCAAATGCAAGTAACCATACATAACTTTGATTTTTTCCACTAAGCTCAAAAATGTACTTGAACCATTGTTCTTAGAATGTGTTTTGGACCCAAAATCATATATTGGAAGTCTCCATTTGGACTTATAAATCTCTCAAACCATTTTTCACTTTGACTTTATTTAAGTTATAAGCCATTTTAGTTCAAATTTGACCAATCATGCAACTTCATGTTATGAGCTTTTCCAACAATTTGTGACCTTCTTTCTAGACTCAAAATGTCATTTGGAGCAAGTTTGATGTTGTAAGTGTTTCCATTTGAGGCCTCCTTGTATGAGTTTTGGACATAGGTTAAAATGACCTGTAATTCACAAATGACCAAAATACCCTTTGCTTGCCAAGACCATAAGTTGAGTTCCACACATTATATGAAGGCATGCCACACCATTCTAGAAAGCTAAGACAATGAGGAATAATTCCTATGTTGACCAGAAATTCATTTGAAATCTCCTTGAGGGGTAAAACTAGCTTGGAAGTCAAGTCACTTTCACAGACAAAATTTCAGATACCTCAGATGACCTGTAACTTGCAAGGACCATAACTTGAGTTCTATAAATCTCCTTGATGTCTTCCACCACTAAAATTAAAGGTCTTGAGATCCTCTACAAGTTTCATGTTGGCCAAGAAGCCATTTGAAGCTTGCATTTTGGCTTATCTTGCTTGGAAACTTGACCTAAACTAGGGGATTTTACACAGAAACCCTAATTTAGAAGCTCCTCTTCTCCTTGATTTCTCTTGAATTCTTCTTGGCATATCTCCATATCCTTCTTTATATGTCCAATGATGAACCCCACACCTCTCCACTAGACTTGAATGCCCCTTAAATCAGTCAATTGACCTAGGGTTGACCTAGGGTTGACCCAGATGAAACCCTAGTTGACTGCCTTCAGCTATAGCTCGTGTGCTCTCATCAATGACTTGTCTCCTTCTTTAAATGACTTTCTAAGTCTCTCATAATGTCTAGATACTCTCCATGCCTTCAACTCACAGCTCACAACCCTCTTGTTGACCCTCAGATACCCTCAGCTAGGAGATGGACTCAAGGCTTGATCTGCTGAACTCTTTGCTTTCAAATTCTTTCCTGATGACTTGAATGAGATTGAATTGGGATAATAACCTCTTGATAGGCTTCTAGAGATGAGAATAATGATTGGTTCCCTGTTGAATGACTTGCTATGCTTATGCTATGCAGATGAGTAACCTATGTACATGGCTCTATATGCAAATGCTAAT
Source organism: Lathyrus sativus (assembly GCA_963859935.3). NCBI lineage: Eukaryota > Viridiplantae > Streptophyta > Magnoliopsida > Fabales > Fabaceae > Lathyrus > Lathyrus sativus. Next base: position 184,318,941 of record OZ012741.1, on the reverse strand, counting down.
GATATTGAAACATAAACCAAGGGAATAAGGTTGAGCAAATTTTAGGGTGCAACACCATGCGTCAAAAAATTGGGAAGTTCTTCCTCTTCATCATCTTCAATGATGACACTGACTTCATATTCAGGTTCTTTAGACCTCAATCGAGGGACATAAAACGGTACATATGCATCTTTTGTCTCAGAAAAGTATCCAGGATCATCAAGGTATGGTTTCTATTCCTGAGACTCAATTTCATACTCTTGATCATCTCCAATGATTGCAGTAGTAGAGTGATCTTTATTAATGAATCCTGTGTTGTGAAAGGCCTCGTTAATACGCTTCAAATCTCTTCTAATTGTACTAGGCGCAAACCCTAAACTAGTTTTGTCTTTATTATCAATCACATTAATAACTCGACCCCAACCATCATACCGACCAGTCTCTAATACATGCAAACCATCTTTCAAAGAAGACACGGGAAGCCCATTCTTCTTAATAACCTTATCATCGACGGAGAGAGCTTGGAATGGAGTTCCAACAGTTTCGTCAGCATCAACATACGAAAAGGATGAAAGATGGCTCACCATCAGCGCTTGTTCGCCTCCAACAATTACCAGTTTGTTATTCTTAACAAATTTCAATTTTTGATGAGTCGAGGTCACTGCCCCAGCTTCATGAATCTAAGGTCATCCAAGCAGACAAATATAAGCAGGACGAATATCCATTACTTGAAAAGTACTTTGGAAGAAGCATGGTCCTATTTTGATTGGAATATCAACCTCTCCAACCACAATTTTTCTAAATCCATCAAAATCTTTAACCACAACCCCACTATATCTCATGGGAGCACCTTGGTACGAAAGCTTCGACAAAGTAGACTTTGGAAACACATTCAAGGAAGAGCTTGTATCAACCAGCATATTGGAAAGTTCATCTTCTTGACAGTTCATGGAAATATGTAAAGAAAAATTGTGATTTCTCCCCTCCTCGGGTAACTCTTCATCACAAAAACTCAAATTATTGCATGTTGTGAGGTTGGCAACAATGCTATCAAACTGATTAATAGTCACATCATGCTTAACATACACTTGTTTCATCACCTTTTGCAAAGACTCCCTATGAGCCTCAAAACTCATCAATAGGGACAACACTGAAATCTTAAACAGAGTATGCAAGAGTTGAACTACCACACTGTACTCACTCTTCTTGATAAATTTCAATACCTCATCCTTATTAGTTTTCTTATTCAAACCACTTGACTGGCCAGAAATATCAACAACATTTTCACCTTGAAGTTGTTTCCTAACAATAGCATTCTCCATTCTCTTTGGAGGCTCAGAAGCATAGACACGACCACTCCGGGTTACTCTACTAACATCAGTGATGCTCACCACATAAGACAAATAAGGAATGGGAACTTCCTTACCATCTCTGACCATGGTGGTATTGTATTTATTGTCAGATTCATATGGTACTGGACCGGGTAAGCGAATAACCAAAGGTGTCATAGTGGACTTCCGACTATCATAAGAGATAATAACTTGTTCAGGCATATTAAAGTGTGGCACAATAACATTCACCTCATTCTTATATTCAACCCTCTTTGTAGTGACCTCAACCAAATTTTGATCCATCATCTCTTGAATGTCCCTTTTCACTATCACACAACCACGTGGGTTCATAGAACATATGTAACAAGCTGCATAATCATGATCAATATCGTGGTATTCACTCAAAAGTGCATGCATTTCCACAAGCGATCTTCGAATCCAGCAAATATCATAAATCTTAAATTTACCAGGACAGCCTTGAATCATATTGACAGACGCCTTACCATGATTAGGCAACGAGTTTGATTGCACATTAGGATTGGTGTCTTCGAAAGTCAAAAGACCACTTTTAACCAACCTTTGTACTTCCATCTTCAATGGATAATAACTTTCAGTGTCACACCCAGCTCCTCCCTGATGGAAAGCACAATGAGCCTCGAGTTTATACCACCACCGCGAATCTTTTGGAATAGTAGGTGGTGCACGAGTTTGAACAAGGTTCTTTTGAATCAAACCAGAAAGAAATTCTGAGTAGGTCACTGGAATTGGATCAAAGTTCTTCTAATAATGGCTCTGTTGATTGTTCGATTAGTGAGAGTGTTGCTATTGAAATTATGGTCGACAAGTTGGAATTTTTTGAGCAGCTAGAGTTGAGTTCATTATTGGAGTAACAGAAGCAACATGTTGTTGATGATTGTTTCTATTGCAAGGTCTTATATATATATATATATATATATATATATATATATATATATATATATATATATATATATATATATATATATATATATATATATATATATATATATATATATATATATATATATATATATATATATATATATATATATATATATATATATATATATATATATATATATATATATATATATATATATATATATATATATATATATATATATATATATATATATATATATATATATATATATATCGAGAAACGACATTGGTTTCCTCTTCTTTCTTCTTAGAAAATCCTACACCATATTTCTTGGAACTTCCAACAGAATTACCATCATTTGACAAACGTCCTTCACGGGCACCCTCTTCCAATCTCATCCCCATATTCACCATCTCAGTGAAGTCACTTGGAGAACTAGCAATCATACGCTCATAATAAAAGAAATTCATAGTTTTCTAGAATATTTTGGGCATCTCTTTTTCTTCCAAAAGAGGATTAATCTGAGCAGCAATCTCGCGCCACCTCTGTGTATATTCTTTGGACGTCTCTTTAGCTTTCTGAGCCATTGCTCGAAGTTGGTAACAGTCGGGAGCCATATCCATATTATACTTATACTGCTTTATAAAAGCCTCACCCAAACTCTTCAAAAGTGTGAATTTGAGCGTTGTCGAGTCCCATGTACCATTTCAAGGCCGCGCCAGACAAACTGTCTTAAAAGTAATGAATGAGAAGATGATGATTATCAGTTTGAGTTGATATCTTGCAAGCCTACATAATCAAATGTCTCATCGGACAAGAGTTAAAGTTATAATTTTAAAATTCAGGAACGTTGAATTTAAGTGGGATCTTCACATTAGGAACTAGGCATAACTCATGGGCATTATTCCCAAATAGTTCTTTACCCCTCAAAGCTTTGATTTCTTTCTGCATTTCAACAAATTGATCTTGAATCTCTTTCATTTTCTCATTAGCATCAACACTCTCGCTCAAAGTAGTGTGGAAAATCTATTCCTCACCAAAAAGAGCAGTATGAACCACATGCGGTGGTATGGTCATCACAGGCTGGATCATGGGAACAGCTAGAACTTCAGGAGGTGGTGATGGTTAATAACCTTCAATAATAAATTTATGAGGCTTACCCCAAGGGAAACCAGGAGGCATGGAGTATTGGGGAACACTAGCAGGCGCCATAGAGATGGGTGCAAAAACAATCTCATAAATGATTGTCCTTTGCACAGGAGTTAAAGACGGAGGAGGAGGGGGTGGTTGATTCTGAGCAGCCACCAATGCTTCCATTATAGCAGTGAGTCTTTCCAAACTGTCCTTCAGAGTTGTTACTTCCTCACAAAGCTCACGGTTCTCTTGTTTCAATTAATCCATCTTTTTCCTTATATTAGCTCGAGTATTATATTAGTGCGACAACTTGGCTGAATGAAGACCAAAAGAAACATAAGATACTTGGCAAAGGTAAGAAACAATTCAAGAGATTATTCTTGATATGCAATATGCAAATGCAAAGCTTTCAAGGAAATTTTAAGATACAAAGTAAATTACAGACATTATATTGAAATAACACATTTGAAGTACTGAAAGTCTCATTTTTTTGATAATGGAAAAGGATTACAACTTTTGGAGTACAATTTCAAGAATTCTAATCGAAACAAAAAATAATAGAAAGCTAGAACTAGAAATCCTTAGAAATCCCATAAGAACAAGATCCTCCTTGCAGCTTCTCATTGAGCTCTTTGATCTGGTCTTCCATCTGAGTCTTCTCAACTATGAGCTTGTCAACAACCAACTTTCGAGCAACTAAGGTAGAGGGAGCGTCTGAACTCTAAATGCTAGAGGAAAATAAATCCTCTTGCACTTTTCTCTTCTTGTTAGCCATTTCTTTCATAACAAAACCAGCAAAAAGTTTCTATGTCCTCGGAGATTTGTTAATTTCAGAGCTTTTTTTGTTTCAAGTTTTCCCAGTGGATTTTTTATCCCAGCGGAGGACCTTGCGTCCTGGGAGGTGGGACAGAAGACAAGCTTCACAGCAGAGTCTCCATCTAGTTGAAATTTGGCTAAGTTTCTAGTTTGTTAATTTTAGTTTCCCAATCTGTTCAGTGTGTTATTTTGTCAGCATAAGCATAACATTGCATGCATTCATGCATTCATAAAGCATTTACGCATAGTCGGATGCATCTTTATATTCATTTGTATGTCTTTGGTTTTTCAAAATTCAATTTCCTAATTGTGTTTTCCCCATAGTGAGTTCATCTTTTGTCTTCCCATTGAGATTATGCCTCGTGGAAGAATTATGTTTTAGTTTCCTCCCCAACTCATTGTCTAGATGGAACAAATTCCTAGTCGAGATCGTTCCTCAGCTGGTAGAGTCCTGTTTGATCGTTTCTCTCAAATTCATTCCTGGATTGAACTTTGGTCCCCTACAATAATTTTTTGCTTCCCTAGGCTAAGAACATATATGACGAAGAAGGCATGTTTTTCACCTTTTGGATACTATTTTCCTCAGCATAGAAGACTCATTTATTGGGTAAATAATCCAATTTCTCAATAGTTATTGCCACGATAATCTTTGAGATTTTGTTTAATAACAAGTGGCAGTCTCTTTACTTGAGAAGCTTGTTCATTCCCAGCAATATCAATTCTCATTTCAATAGCAAGTGACAATCTCTTTAGTCAATCCCGACAGAGAAGCTTGTTATGATTTAACCGATCAAGTTAAACACCGATTTCATTTTCTAACAGGTGGTTGTCTTTTTATTTCAGAAGCTTGTTGTGATCTCCAATAAAAGTAAAGATATTAATCTCCAGCAAGTGAAGACCGCTTCAGGTTGAGGACCGGAAGTCAAGGAAAGGTTGTTTGTTACCCTTTCCAAGTGGAAGACTTGGTTAAAGAAGAAACTAAGACCTATTCCAGGTTGAAGACCGGAAGTCATGGGAGGTTTATTACCCTTTCCAAGTGGAAGACTTGGTCAAAGAAGAAACTAATACTCATTCTAGGCTGAAGACCGGAAGTCATGGTAGGTCCATTACCATTTTCAGGTGGAAGACTTGGTTAAAGAAAAAGTTGAGCCCCATTCCAGGCGGAAGACCGGAACTCGTGAGAGGTTTATTACCCTTTACAAGTGGAAGACTTGGTTAAAGAAGAATCTGAGCCCCGTTCCAGGTGGAAAACCAGAAGTTATGGGAAGCTTGTTATCAATTCAAATCCTGTCACTACCTTCGTCTATGAGTTGGTGGTATACTATCATCTATGAGTCAATATTAGCTTGTTTACTGCCTTCGACTATGAGTTGGTAGTATGTGTCGAGCATGTTTACTTCCCTCAACTGTGAGTTAGTAGTAGTTCCTTTTTCCATCTGATTACTCAGGGTTGATTCCCCAGTAAGCTCAGTATTTTTTCCTTGATTCATTTCCCTAGTGGAGTCTTCCATTGTCGGTTGATATCTCTCTCACTTCTAGTTGTACTTTGGTTTGTTCCTTGGTATGGGCCATTGTGATGGTGTGTCACTCCCCCAATGAGTTTTGTCTCCCTGTTAGGATCCCTTCAAGTTTCTCTCCAGCAGTATCAGAGTTATAGTTCGCGGAGTGTGTCTCCCAGAGTGTTTTCCCCGCGGAGTCCATATCATAAGCATCATGCGGCATCTTAGGGATAAAAAACGGGTGTTCTGTATTTAAGTCTCTTCAACCCCACTGATACAAAGATTTCCAATCATCATACCTCATGATAGAAGAAACTTAAGTAGGGGCATCTGTCATACCCTAATTTTTACCCCTAAGATTCCACTTACCATATCATTTGTATCTCATCAAGATCACTAGCATGGCATCCTCCTAACCCTTACCTCTTTGGGTTTGCCTTTATGAGAGATCACCAAACACCCTTTGTGTTCTCTTTTTATCCTTTTGCTTGTTTATACACTAACATTGCTAACCTTATTTGAAGTACAAAAATATATGTTGTTTTATATTTCTTATTGTACAAGGTAGGGACTTGCAATCAATGGATCAAGCTTGGTTTCAAAATTAGGGTTTAGATGCTCAAAGTCAACATTTAGTCAACAAATGGGTCACAAGAGCTCTCATATCAAGGCATGGACTATAGTCTTAGGTCATATTCATATCAAGCTTCACTGGATCAAGAGAAGTTCAAGTTTGGTGCATGATTTAAAAGTTGATACAAGTATAGTTCATGTGTTCATTTCCATGTCATCTCCATATAATTCTCAAGTAATCATCCAAGATCATTCAAAGAGGCAATCAAGTTTCCCTCATTTTGTGTCCAAGTGTTCATCAATAGGCATTTGGATACAATAAATGGTAAGAAAACTCAAGTTGGCACATGTTTGGTTGGCCTAAAATCAAGTATGGCATGTCACTTGGTCCAAACATCATATCTTTCTCATTTCTCAACATTTTTGAAATGTACTTTAAGCCAAATGTCACATTTGAACTCCTCTAAAACTTTGTTTCAAGGGTCAAACATTAATTCAATTCCATTTTCAATCAAAGAATCGTTTTGATGTGATTCTTTTTGCATTTGATTCTTTGCAATGAGAATAACATTTAGCACAAAGGAAATATAAAAAAGAATGAGTAAATTTCATTTGGCCTAGCTTCAAACATGGCACTATGAGCTCTGCTTCTTGTGCATATTTCAAGTCACAAAACTCATGTCAAATCTCAATTTGGGACCACCTTCACATGTGTAACCTTTTTGGAAAAATAAAATGCATCTGAACAAACACAAAGCAACTTGTTTCAAGTGCCAATTCACGCATTTCATGCCTCATGTTCATACGATTACAAATATAGAAATTCCAACTCTCTTCACATGAATTTAAGATCTACTTCGCATGTGTGAGCTCAGAAACACTTTTCCTATTAATAGAGGGTTGATTTTCCTTCATTTCCAAGCTTGGAAAGCCAAAGAAACTTTGTAAACATTTGAGTCTGATACCTCAAAAAACTAGAAATCCATTTTCTCAATTCAAGCTTGTTTTGCTTCGTTTCTTCACCTAAAATCACTCATCGACACCTTCTGAAACTAACTAAAACATTGTCGTGCTTTGAAGCTTCTTGAATCAAGCTCTCCATTTCCATCATTATTGACCTCTGAAGCTCCAACTGAAAAAGGTAGCTACGAGTAACATTCGTGAGCAAACAAGTTACCAATCTCTTCGTCTTGTTCCACTGATCAAAATCCCTCTACTACATTGAATTTATATCAGATATCCATCATTTAATTTTACTTTGAAAAAATATGGTTCTTCACGTGTTTGAGAAATTCTCTTTGCTCAGAGCAAATCAATTACTCTGATACAGAGAGACATAGACGATGATAGATGTTGATGTTGAATTCTTGTTTGATTCATGCTAAAAACACCTAGTTCGTGATCTGCATAAATTGACCAAGGTTGAAGATGAAGTTGTCCTGCGCGCAAAAATTAGCCGTTGGTACCAAATATTCAAATATTTTCTATTTTTATTTTATTTCCATTTTCTTTTCTATTTTCTTTTCTGGTTTAATTTAAAGTCATTTTTAATGCTTTTTTACTCCAATTTTTTTCATAATTTCATAAAAATATTTTCTACCACATATTTTTCCATAATTTTTAAAAATCATTTTACATTTAATTTATTTTTCTTTTATTTTTCATTTGATTTTCATTTTGCATTTTATTTTCTAATCATTTTGAAACATTTTTCACTCCAATTTTTGCGATCTCATTTCTCATTACATTCTTGAATTTTCTTAATTTTCTCAACCACTTATGTGATGTTTTGATGCATCTTTAGAATTTTCCTTTTAATTTCATTTTTAATCATTTTCAATTCTTTTTTATTTTGATTTTTGTTCAAAATTTTGGAATGTCTTGATATTGTCTCTTAATGATTGCTTGGTTGAACATATTTTCAACATCTTAAGTCCTTGGTGAATGATCCATTAGTTAATTGAATCTACTTTGGTTCAAACATGTTAGTGAATTATCATTTGATCACCTATGGTACTTTGCATCAGAGATAGTTTATCCTTTGATGATCATGTTTTAAGTTCTTTGATTTTTTGATAGGTGATTCTTATGTGATTGCTTGAGTCCTCATTTTATCTCCTTTCATCTCTTTCTCTTCTTCTTCTCCTTTTGTTTTTCTCATTGTGTTATATGTTTTAGGAGACTAACTTTTTTTAGTTCTCTAACAAGTTTGACACATAAAATTTTATTGATCGGCCTCAGAAAGGTGTGACTTCTACATAAGTCTACTTATGATTGCTTAACATAGCGCTAAATTGTCCCGAATTGATTAAATTCTAATTAACACTAACATTGACATATTGATTGTACTAACATCTAACATTTACATTTATGTCACTTACTTTTATGTCTTTACCTTCTTATCATTTTATATTCATTGTCATTTACATTCTTGCCTTTTACGTTTGCTCTTCATTTGATGCTTTGTTGCTTTCTTACCTCAAATGATGCAAATGATTGACATTTTCCACTTGAATGTTGAGACGTACTTATGAGAAAGTCCAAGTAAAAGTTCTCCATATCAAGATGACGTAAATGCTCATTTCCTCATACTTTTAGGTAGTAAGTTGAGTTTTCCACTCGAATACGACAAAATATCTTTACATAAAAATCAATCAACAAACAGCCCAGCTTTTATAAAAACAAATTTGTAAGTAGTTTTCGTTAAGTACAACAGATGTGGGGGGTGTTAATACTTACCCCTTGCATAATTAACCCATGTATCTAGATCTTTCTTTTTAGGATTTTTTTTCTTTTTGTGGGTTTTGTTCGAACTTTTCCCTTTCCCATTTGGAAACAATAAAGTTTGATGGCGACTCTTGCTTTTCTGAGTTAAGCTAATCAATAGCTTAATCTCAATAATTTTCTGCCTCAATAGATGTCTTATGAATGAATTGATTTATTGATTGAAGAATTATAAATAGATAACCAAATGCAAAGGAATCACTCTTGGACTACTTCTGATTCTCAATCATAATCAAAACCCTACACAGATCCAGATGACAATAGTACTCTTGATTGTCACCCTTTTACCCTCTAAAACATTATGCAATGGAATGGACGATACATTGAGATTAAGAAGACAAAGCTTTTGACTTCTTAATCACCAGATGAATAAATGAATGTCATAAAGACGAGATAAAATTCCAGAACTCCTGACATTCCATCTTAACCTTGATGAATGCTTTTGAATGATAGAATGCATGATCAAATGAAATCATTACGCTATGTTGATGCAGGTAAAAAAACTCAGGGTAAACTTTAGGGTATAACACCTTCCCTTATTTAAATATCTTTAATTAGAGGATGTGAAGAACTCTTGTCTTTAAATCGTCATGGTGAAAGATAGTTTGAATACCAAACAGACACAAATTTTTTCCCTCTTGTCCTTAATCATAGAATGATATGAACGAATTCAAGGAGATTAAGAAAAAATTATGATTTCCTAGCCATTGGGTGATATGAATGAAGGAAATGAAGGTTAATACGTACTCTTGACTTCTTAAAAAGGAACGCAAATTAATTAATAAATACTCTTAATTTCTTAATCATTAGATGACGATGATATGAAGGTTAAGAAGTACTCTTGACTCCTTAAAAATGAATTAAGAAATACTATTGATTTCTTAATCATTAGATGATGATGATATGAAGGTTAAGAAGTACTTTTAACTCCTTGGCTAGAAACATCATATTCAGAAACTCTTAGCTAAAACTAGTGCATCCAGCAACTCTTGACTAAAAGCAAATTTATTAGGAAATATGCAAAAGGCTCTCTGGGGAATAACAACATATTCAATTTCCATTGGCTGACAGTAAACTCCTCGGGGGAATGAGAAGATCCTGGAGACTTATTGAGGGATGAATGGTTAATACTAACCAAAAAGTTTAGCATTTACTTTCAACCATCGAATCGAATATTTTAATCCAATTACTTCTTCAGAGAGTAGATCAGTAAGGACCACTAACTCCGTCAAGGATTGACTGAAGTAATATGTTGGGTAATACAAGAGACTCACTACATAGGAGACTTGCAGGAGATATACTAAGAATCATTCAGTAAAGTTTGTCTGTTGAGGAACTCCGACCCATTAGACTCACTGGGGAGATTTCTAACTTGAGTTATCCTTGCAAAAAGATGTCCATCTTAGACAAAAACCTCAAAAAGACTTACTAAGGATAATGTTGTTGGGGATAACTTTCTAAGGAATCCTGCTGAATGAAACTCTTCAAGTGAGTTCATGAAGTTTTTCTGGAGAAAATTCTAGAGGAAAAACTCTGTTGGGAGATATCTACTAGGGAGACCAAGAAGAAATTTTGTTGACACTAGAGTTTAGTTAAAGAATATTAAACACTTTTCTAGGGGAGAAAAATTTTCTTGAGAATCATCACCAATATTGATGGTCGTCGGAAAACAACTTGCACTAAAGAAAAGAATTGTTCTACACTTGAGAAGAACTATTGAATCTTGATTTTGTTGAGGACCACGCTCAACTTCTTTGAGAGTTTGTTTAATCTGGGATAAGGCTTATACATGTATGCTCTTTGCATTTTATGCAATAAGAAAATGAATGCATGAATATACTGGTTTATGCATTTTGTAGGCATCGATCTCTGATTTCCCGACGCCCTTGGCCTTGAACAGTTTTGACACCATGAAGATGGTTTGCAAAACTTTTATTTCTGCTCTACGTCCTGGAGGGCTCCGTGATGATTCTTATCTCTATAAGAATAGAGATTTATGGCTTGTTTAGATCAAAGTGATCTTTGAGATGCTTCATAATTCGTGAATTAGGTACATTGGCCTTTATGTGATGCATGATATGCTTGAGTGAAATGACGTGATTAATGCACGACGATGATTTATGCGAAGATATGCATCGCCAATCATTGCAATGAGTTTAAGGGATATTTTTTCCAAATGAGATTTGGACTTTAAAATGCGACCACCAGATGGGAGTTAGATTTGATTTAACTGTCAGACGAGAACTAACTTTGAAAAATAGGCTACCAGACGGGAAATGGATTTGATTATTAACTTTCAGATGAGAACTGGAATTGATTTTCCAAATAAGGTTGAACGTTTAACATATGAGTGCAGACATGATGCACAAGATGAGATGCATGCTATGATGCAAGGGTAATGCTAATGCATGCAAACATGATTGATGACTATGCCTGAGGATGCTCTAAATGTTTGAACAGTTAAGACCGATATGGGTTCTTGCAAAAAAATTCTTGTCAAGAGGATGTTGTGTTAGCATAATTCTAGACACTTACTTTTGAACTCAATGGTTGCTAATCTACGACAACGTCTCGCTTGAGCAACTTAAAGGTACAAAGAAGACTTAACCGTTTGTAACATACCTGGCCCAAATTTGTTGGGTCACTGGAGATATTTTCCTTGAGAGGAAGTTTAGAAGCATTCTTACCGTAACGTAGTTTTAGGGTGGATTACCTCAGTGTTTCGAACCTCGAAGAAGGATTCCTCTGATTAATTACTTCTTTGATGGATTTACCGAGCCTTGAAGTGATTGTCCTAGATTGACTAAATCTTGAAACGATTTTCCCCAGACTGACTGGTCTTCTAAATGATTCGCCTCTGACCAACTTGTCTTCTGACAGCTTTCCCCTGGTCAATAGGGTCCTTAGATGACTTGCCCCAACTTAGGTCCTCTACGAATGATCGAACTCCTCGCTATTTTTTCACTATTAGAAATTCTTTGATGCTAAGCGTTGAATTGCAGATAAAATTATTTATTAAAAAATGGTAATTTTAATGTAATGCTTATGCAAGTTTTGAAATCAATTTCATTTATTAAAATGATGTGATGTTCAGCGAATGGTTCACTGATTTATTCAAAGTTTGAAAGATAATATGATATGATACTATAGATGATTAGCAAATATCTAGGAGTCAGGTTAACGTGTTGCTGAGTATGCTTTCAAAAGATACTTTGCTTTAATTAGGTCTTTTTCATGTTGTAACATGGCCTGGTTCATAGTTTTTAAACAAAAGGATATAGGCTTAAAGTTTTGGATTTAATGCACCCCAATCTCTTTGATGATCTCCAGCTCTATATTCAGTTAACTTGACAAATACATTCAGGTTCTAGGAGAAATTTGAAGGTGTGAACATGATGGCTTGAGAATCAATGATGATCATTCATTTGAGGTGGCAGGCACCTACTTTTTGTTTGGTTTTGATACAAGTTTGTTCTTGTTCTTTCTTTTGCTTAAGGATTTTTGGGGATCCTTCTTCTTGATTTTCTTCTTATCCCTAATTTTTTTCCTGGACTGTTTCTTTTAAGTTGTCAGTCAGAGGGATGTCCTAACTTTTTCCTAAGTCATATTTCATATTTTCGACATAGCGATTTTATTTTTCTTTTTTTATTTATTTCTCTTTTTTTTCTATTTTTGGGAACAACTTGTATGACATTTGTTAACTTGATTTTTGTTGACAGTGTTGTGACTGCCATGTTTTGATGGTTCAAGAGAAACAACCGATGTAAGCTTTTGAATTTTTACCACCTCTTCGACATTGTGGGATGTGTGTGAAGAGATGATGCGGTTGAACCTCAGATGGGATTATTTTTCTTGGAACTTGAATGCATAGCTAAATTAATTGAACAACCACCATGCCCCTGGTTCAGATTAAGAGTTTTTTTCTTTTAGAAAGAAACACCAACTTTTAGGCTCAAATGGATTGATGAATGGTTATCTTCCTTATATCTTCATTGTTTGGGATGTGAAACAACATCGTACATCATCACCAAATTTTTATTCAAAAGCATACTTGTCAGCAATTTTTGGTATTTCGTTTTCATCATTCTCCCTCCAATATTTGCTAAAACAACAACTTGATAAAGAAAATGAATGGGAGAAATATTGGTATTTCTAGATATAAATGGAAAAAAAGTGAATACAACATGATTGATTCAGAAAATGCATGACCATTTCATTAATATTACTATTAAAAGACAATAATGCTTAAAAGCAAATATGTGTTTAACATGCAAAGAAATTAAACATGAAATTGATAGAAATAGTCAAATGATTGCTAGTGTAGAGGGTGGGCTTCCTTGATTGATTCATTGGCTACCAACCTTTCACGAACCAAAGATTTAGGTCTTCATGTTCTTCAAGGCTGATGTAATAATCCTTTGGGTCTTCTCTCTCAGATTCTACGCATGATGCATCCTTTTCAGATTTATTCCCTATTTCTTCTGTGCTTGCAGTTTGTTTGATGCTTTCCCTGTGGTACATGATTTTAAGGGGTTTTATAGATCCCTCACTTTCCTCACTACATGGCTTAGGAACCAAAGCATTAACATTCAAGTTTTTTTGCATAAGAGTTGGTGACTTAGCGTCGATTGACCTTTGTACTTTGATCTTAAAACTCATGCATTCTTCAATAAAATGCCTCGTTGTTCCAGTATGGTACTCGGATCTGACCTTTGGATGACTCTCCTTAAAAACTAGGCTCTTGTCGTCAATAAACTTTTGAACTTTGGCCTTGAATGTCCCACAATATTCCACGGGGTTCCCCACTGATCTGGTGTGATATCCACACTTAACATTAGGGTCATACTTAGGTGACAAAGATGATGGTAAAGGATTAAAATATTTAGGATCCACGAACGAGTTTTGAATCAAATACATCAAGACTTGACCATATGGTATGGGAACTGGGTCAAAAATGACATCCCCTTCTTTTAGATTATTACAGGGTCTGATCTTATTATCAATTTGCCCTTGGTAGTTATGATTCTGAACTGGAAGAGGAACAGTCATATGCCACTAATGTGGAGGCTTAGAAAGCGTTTACTAAGGATAGTGAACTAGCACTGTGGATGGCTTCCCATTACTAGAATCTGGAATCTCTTTTTTTCTTTGAGGATCCTAATTCTTCCTTGAGTTGCCTTGTAGCAAACACTTGATCATTTTGAGCCAAGCCGATGACTGTCCCAATGTCATTGATGTTAGCCTTCATAGTTTCGACATCTTTCCGATAGGTAGAGGTTTTAAAAGTCCATTGGGATCCATCGACATCATCATTATCTGACCTTGTAATCAAGATGTTTATGTTTGAACCGTTCTTCCTGAAAGTTAAAATCTTGTCATTAATTAATGCTTGCACCATCTTTTGGAAGACTCTGCAATTCTCAGTAGTATGTCATTCTATCTCGTCGTGAAACTCAGACTTAGCATTTACATCATACCAACGTTTGTGTGGCTTGGGCATCGGCCTCAATGATCTGGTACTACCATCCCATTTCAAATAAAATGAGGAAGTAACTAGTTGTAGGTTACAAGGAAATATTCAACAACTGGGCGCCTTCTTTCTATATCAACTCGAGTTTTAATTGGAGCTTGATCCTAGTTCTAAGCCCAATTCTTCTGAATTGATTGGGTAAGGCGAAAAAGTTGCTGGCGAGGAGACCTTGGAAGTAAGAACTGAGGATTGCATCTAAGAGGAGAATTTTGAACTGAAAAATTCACTGCATATGGCTGCCTTTGATTACTTATGTTCCTGTCTCCTTAGAAATCAAGGACACAGTAGTACGATCCTATAGAACAGATCCAAACACCGGACGGATGTAGAGAGGTAACCATTTCTGCTATAGCAAATGGTGTGGGGTTGCCTTATTTCTTTAACAAAGCTTGTAGAATATCCATGACTAGGCTCATCTGACTTTTCAACTGATTGACTTCCTCTCTCAACAATTATGGACCTCGTTGGAGTTCATCTGTAGCTCTTCGAGACATGCCTCAAGTTCTGAGCGTGTGTTAGGCAATCAGCTGGCAGGTTATGAATAGAAGGCGAAATGAGTTCTTTTTTTTATTTTGGAAAATGATATGCATGCATGCCGATGAAATGTGAATGCATAATTTTGTTTTTGATATTTAAAAATGCCATGCCATGCTGCGTATGGATGCAATGAAATGTCATGTGCAGGTAACAGTATGGGGTAACACTAGTAACAATAGAGCAACTTAATTAGGTAGGCTTCCTATGTTGGGATAGTTCTAAGTTTAGTTTACCCATTGAAACCACTCACAATGTCAGCTCTACAAGTTTGGACAAAAGGGTAGCTAGAGTCACAGACCTTAATCAAAATTTCAATCATGCACTAGGCGAATCATTTTACGACAAACTTCATGAAAAAGATCTACTCTAGGCGGGGTATTTGCATTGATCATACAAGGTGTGCTCTTTGGGGATCAATACTACATAACCACCATATATGCAATGGGTTCTAAAGGGTCCTTCGAGTCATTGACCATTATCGGAAGTTTCATCGTGCAATAGGCTAGCCACTTTATGAGAAACTTCACAAAAATATATACTCTAAATGGGGTCTTCGTGTTAGGCATACAAGGTGAACACTTTGGGGACTAACACTAAACAATCACTTCCTAACTTATGTTTATTCTCTCTTTTTTTCAAAAGCTCGGGAAGAGAGCTTCACTTAAGTAACAGTTCCCAGTGCCCACACATGAATATATATATGTGTGTGTGTGTGTGTGTGTGTGTGTGTGTGTGTGTGTGTGTGTGTGTGAGAGAGAGAGAGAGAGAGAGATAAAGCAAACAATAAAGGAAACACAACAAAAGAAGAAGAAACAAACAAAGCAAACACACATATTCTTGTAAGGATATCATTCCCATAGGGACTGGAAGAGGTTTAGATTGAAATTTGTAACTATTCTTGTTTAAAACTAACATGAGCCAGGTAACAAAATAATATTTGTAAAACACAAATTTAGATTATCCACAACACAGAACTAAATGCAATAAGTGAAAGGTTGATTAAATCAAGAGAGTGAATGTTGAGCTATGATCCATTAATATGCATAGTGGACAAAATGTGTATATGATGAGATGTTTCATGCCTTAAAAGGTCAAAACGTGATCTTATGTGTATCTCTACAACCCCAAAACATGCATTAATAGGGCAAGGGAACACATCTCTAAGTCTCACTTATAACCCTAAAATATGTCTGGTTTATATTATGAAAATCCTTTATAGTTATAGCTTATTATCTCTAAGAAAGCTAATCAAGTGAATATCTCTATTCTACTCGTTTTAACCACTTTTGTTATAAAGTCTACTTGTTGTTGGATATCTAACAACAACAAGCTTTTACCTTTTTCTAAGTTGATCATTTGAAGAAACAGATTTATAGCATAAAAACACATAACAAAAAAGACACCAACATCACATCATTTTAACATGAAGGCAACATCATATTAAATTCACATTGTTCAACAAACAAAGGTTTAGCTCATAGTGAGCTTATTACAAACTACTGAACTCAAACTGATAGGAAATATACTTAAACAAAAGATGTAAAAAAATGACAACATATTAGTAACTTAGAGATCTCTTGTGTCCGATAAACAGCAAGTGAAGACTTTAGTCGCGCCAGCTCTCAACAATGAGTACATGATTGGGTAAGAATTAGAACTCTCTCTTTTCTCATAAAACCTTACACTGAACATTACTAAATTAACACCAAGACTACTGAACTTCTTTCGTGGTGTGTATGTGTTTGTGGAACCTCTTTCTTCAATTCCTAAGGTAAGCTTTTATACGCACAAGTGGGGATGTGAAAGATAGTAGGCCTCGGATCATGGGATTTTGATGCAAACAAGGTTTAGCCCATATTCAAATAAGCACATTCTCTTTTGTCTTCCATTGTTAATGAACAAGCATTCTGGTACAGGCAGTGGTGGGGAACAAAGCGTCCAGTGCATGCTGCTGCAGCAGATAATGGCGCAGAAGTGCAGGCGATAAATGTTTATGTGCAGGGTGCGCTTTTGCAGGGGTGGTACCCACCATACCATTTCTT
Source organism: Lathyrus sativus (assembly GCA_963859935.3). Taxonomy (NCBI): domain Eukaryota; kingdom Viridiplantae; phylum Streptophyta; class Magnoliopsida; order Fabales; family Fabaceae; genus Lathyrus; species Lathyrus sativus. The sequence goes on along the minus strand of OZ012741.1, from coordinate 184,301,815 downwards.
TTTCTTCTTGTGCAATTAATCTTATCCAGTTTATTTGCTAATTCTTCCAAGCATAATTCTGCCACGCAAGCCCTAAATATTTTCACAATTCATGCTCTTGGCCAATGATCAGTGCATTTCAATGCACACTCTCTTATGTTTGTACTTAGGCATTTCCCTAGTTTTTTTTGTTTATTTTACTGTTTTATAATTTAGTATTTTTTTTCCATTAATCTATTTTCGCAACTTATTTTAAACTTTAGTGGTTATTTGATATATGTCCACTGTTTGGATCATAACTAAAGCTGTAAGAATCGGATTTGTGCGTTTTAATAAGCGTTGGAAATCTAAGACAGAGAGCTAAAACTTTTATGTTTGAGGAAAAAGTTGATTCAGAGTGTAGAAGGTCCAAATAATGCGTTGAAGTCAGGACCCAAAATCTGTCGTTAGAAATATTTAGATTTGGGTCGGGTTTTTAATGTTTTTCGACCCAGTTGGGTTAAAACTAGAAGGGTTGATGCTTTCATATACCTAGCAGACGTGCTACTGTTACTTTTACCTTCTTTTTACGAGTTTTATTGTTTTTTGTACAAATATCATGGCGAACTAATCTTAAGGGGCAATCTGTCGGATTCAAATTCCGTAATTCTTTGAAGTTATTATCAATTTCAATTTAATTCAGTTCCTTTCTAATTTGTTCTATTATTTTTGTTTGCTTAATTCATTTCTTATATAATAGATTGGATTTAATTCGGTTGATATATGTTCCTTACTTTAATCACGTTTAACTTAGCTTTTTCGTTAACTCGCGCTATCTTTAACCGTTTGCTTAATTTGGTGAACCGTTTGCTTAATTCGGTGATTAGGAGCATAACTCATATAGTATTGTCTACGCTTATTTATTCAATATTGCAATCGAATAGAAATTAGAACCGCTTAGGGAATTAGAATTATAATGATCAATGATAAGTTGGTAGTCGAACCGGTAGATTAACCTGTTTAATCACTTATTCACCGTGTTTTTCTTATTTGAGTCCTTCACCAAAACAACCCCCTCATAATTGTTATTTTGTTGGTTAATAAAATAAAGAATTCTTGCGATACGATACTCGAGTTGTCGTTGTCGTAACTATACTTTTTCATAATACTCGGTTTTGATATGTGCGTGACAGCGGATTAAATTGGCACCGTTGTCGGGGATTCTTGTCATTTTTAACCGTTAGTTAAGTCATAGGTGTCGATTAGTGTGTTTTGAATTTTTTTTTTTGCTGTTTTATCGTTTTTCTTCCCGGACGTCTGTTTTCGTGTCTCACGTCCAACCTCATCAAAAAAATCAATTTTTAGAAAAATCGTCTTAGCTTTGTCTGATTCTTGGTTGATTCATTAGAAAAAAATCATGCATCAAAAGCCTCTATTTAAGACCTAAATAGTGCTTGCCAACCTAAAAACCCAAAATTCATCATTTTTCTATTTTTTATGAATTGTTTACTGTTTTTATAGTTTCAGAAAAATCCGAAAAAATTCCTAAAAGTCTTATTTTACTTAATTAGATTAAATTTTGTATTTTTAGATTTTTATGAATTTATTTTAATCATTTTTCTTCTTTGATTTTGTTTCTGCCTATATAGGGACATTGTTGGCATTATCGCATTTGTTGAGTCATGACTTCTAGGTCTTCTTGTTCTGGTTTTTTTAATTTGATCCTTATCAATTGTGATTCTTATTCTTGTTCTCTCATAATTTGTTTGATTCTGATTTTAAGCTTTATTACTATAACATGAGTGCAAAAAGAACCTTAAAAGAACTTGCTGCACCTGATTCACATTTGTCGATTTCCCTTCTTTGTCTGATTTTGATGACAATTATACTTGTGATGTTTGTACTAACACTCACTTATGTTGAGTTTTTGCTGAAATTGAAGTTGCCTTACAGGTTGATAGTTCTTATGAGATTTCTATTGACAAAGTTGATGTTGCATATTTAAATGTAGTTCCTGCTTCCAAAATTTTGTCATCCATTGAACAACCATCTACTTAGTGTGTGCTTTTTAAATATGCACTTTAGAATTGGAAGAAAATTTTCCTATAATCATGTAATCTGAACAGAAACAAAAAGTGTTGCAAGTATTAAAGAAACATAAAAAGGCAATTGGATGGACCTTGACTGACATTTTTAGTAATAGCTCATCCATGAGTATGCACAGGGTCTCACTTGAAGATGAAACAAAATTAGTGAGATAGCCCCTTAATCCTTTTATTCTTGATGTTGTGAAAAATGAGATCATGTTCGCGTGCCCATTCGACACATTTATTTATCAAAGGACCTTCTTTTATCCTGGAATAAAAGACGAAGGAATTACTAAAAATTTCAAAAACAATGGTCACTGCCCAAAGCTACTCCATGTGAGCTACACTTTGGAAGAAGAGACTGTAGAAGAGCTCTCTTTAGAAAATGATGTTTATGCGATCATCTATCCACCTTGACTCCCCGGGTGTGTTGTTTCCTTTCTCTCACTCTTATTTTATATTTATGTTCTTTCATTGAGGATAATGTATTCTTTAAGTGTGGGAGAGAGAACCATTTTTATTTGTTTTTTTTGTTTTCTTTCACTTTTTGTGTATTTTCTTGAATAAAAAAATTAGACTTAGAAACACAATGTATCTTTTGAAATTTTTAGGCTATAGATTAATTTGAGGTTAGATTGTGGAGACTTGGTAAAATTTTATAAGATTGGTATCGTTTTAACACCTTATGTCTCCTGAATATGGAAATCGATTTAAATACTTGTTATGACATAACCTTGAGTTCTCATCCTTTAATAGCTCTTAAGTAGTTTATCTAGCAGTCAACACCATCTAAAAAGAACACACTAAGTAATTAAGCCGATGCAAATAAGTGAATGATCTTGTGCTTAATAAGAAATCTAAATAGGAATCCGCCTTTTAAGTTAGGTGACCCTCACCCGGTCACTTAGACGAATGGTTGTGAAACCTTCACACACAAAAATATTGTTGTTTCTAAAGTGGTTAGTTTTGAATTGTTGACAAGATATGGATCATAGTCACGAACAAGCTTATTTACCATGTGTATGAATAGATAACGGGCTTAATGAGATTGCATTAGAATGAAAGAGAGTAAAAAGGAGGATGAGTCAATTAGGCTTAAGCATAACAACATGATTCAGATTGGTTTGTATAGGAGGGAGGTTTATAACCGCACAATTGCGGATTTGTGTTCTTAAGATATCCTTAATGTGAAAAATTAGTACCTATCGATGCAATCTTGACCAAAGAAGAGTTTGTAGCCTAGAATGAGTTTCTGAATGCTATTGTTTTTCATGAGTCTTAATACTATTTTGCTCGGAGTGCAAAAGTTCAAGTGTGGGGGAATTTGATCTGTGTATTTCAATGCATACTCTCTTATGTTTGTACTTAGGCATTTACCTAGTTTTTTTTATTTTACTGTTTTATTGTGTTTTTATAATTTAGTCTTTTTTTGCCTTTAATCTATTTTCACAGCTTATTTTCTGCTTTAGCGGTTATTTGATATTTGTCCACTATTTAGATCATAACGGGAGCTGCGAGAATCAGATTTACGCGTTTTAATAGGCGTTGGAAAGCTAAGACATAAATCAAAAACTTTTATGTTTGAGGCAGAAACTGATTCGGAATGTAGCAGGTCCAAATAGTTCTTTGAAGTTAGGACCCAAAATCTGTCATTAGAAATATTTAGTTTTGGGCCGGTTTTTTTTATGTTTTTTGACCTAATTGGGTTTAAACCAGAAAGGTTGATGCTTTCATATACCTAGCAGACGTGCTACTGTTACTTTTACTTTCTTTTTACGAGTTTCATTGTTATTTTTGTACGAATATCATGGCGAACTAATCCCAAGGGGCAATCTGCTGGATTCGAATTCTGTAATTCTTGAAGGTTATTATCAATTTCAGTTTAATTCAGTTCCTTTCTAATTTGTTCTATAATTTTTGTTTTCTTAATTCTCTTCTTATAGAATAGATTGGATTTCATTCGGTTGATATATGTTCCTTACTTTAATTGCGTTTAACTTAGCTTTTTCGTTAACTCGCGCTATCTTTAATCGTTTGTTTAATTCGGTGATTAGAAACATAACTCGTGTAGTATTGTCGATGCTTGTTTATTCAATATTACAATCTGTAGCACCCAAAAATTTGCTCATATTCTCTTGTGTTATTGGCTTTTGTTTCTTTGTATTTTCATATTCATGTTTGCATAGCATTTGTTATTGGCAGGGGATCAAGGTATCATGGTTTGTCTCTCAAGCAAGGAGGTTATGTTTCTTCAAGTTGAAGCAAAGTTTTCTCCATGACTTGGTGGTATTCTCAACCTTAGAAACCTTCATCATCAAGTATGGTTCAAGGCAACATAAATTCAACATCATTTGTGTTTCATCGTGGCTTATTATGCAAGAAATCATCAAGAGATTCAATTTTGGTACAAGGTGTTTGACCTAATTTGGAAATTTGTGGATGCTATGATCAAATGAGCATATCTCCCTCAATTTTCAACATCTTGAGGTGGTTATTTTTTCTAATGAACTCTTCTCATCATCCCTAACAAGTTCTCTTTACAAGGAAAGATCAAATTATGCTTGGAAGGTCATCAAAAGTTTGAAGACATTATAGGTCATTTTGGATTTTGGAAGGTGTTCTAGGTCAACTTCAAAAGGGCATTACTTGGTCAATTTTTATCATTTGGAGCCCATTATTTTTCTAGAATTAACATCAAGATGTCCTCTACAACTTTGATTCAAGGTGGAAGAGCTAAAATCCCATGGAAGGTCTTGGTTTTCATCAAAACATTATAGGTCTCTTTTTGGTCCCTAAAAGACTTGAAATTTTTCTAAGTGTTTTTTGATTTTCACTTCTCTCATGGAGGCTACTTTAAAGGATCATATCTCTCAACTCAAGCCGCCAAATCAATACTTTCTTTTCACATTGCAAAGATTGCAGCTCTGTCTACATAATGCAAGAAGAATCATCTCAAAAAGCCTCCTACATTGTGAGAACCATGGCTGCAAATTTTGAATTTTGAAGTTGGATTTTCACTTGGGATCAGATTTAATTTGTTTGAATTGGCCTCTAATCACCAAATTAATACATGAATTCAAACTAAACATGTTTAACCAACTTTCCTGAAGTGATTAGCACCTTGAAACACAAGTTTTGGCTGAGTTTTGACAGATTTCAAGTCACACTTTGAGCATGTTGCAGGTGTGCATGATTTCCATCCAATTCACCTCATTCACTCCTCATTTTAATTCAGATATCATCCCCTATAAATAGAGAGTGATTTCCACCCATTTCCACAAGCTTTTGATAGCCAAACCCACTCTGCCAAGATCCCATTTGAACTCTTGAGCTTGAACTTCGAATTTCCATTTCCACACCTTAAACACTCAAATTCTCCACTCAGTTAGCTTCACCAACATTCAGTGACGCTATCCAGATCAAGAGGTTGAAAAATCGTGGCCTGAATCAAGCTAGGGAGCTCCATTTTCAGAGCTTCAAGGTTGAGCTTCAACAGGTATAATTCTCAACAATTTTGACTCAAATTTGTTGCTAAAATGTAGCCATTGTCGTGCTGATGCTATTTGTATAGTTTTATTTCAACTGTAGTTGGGTTTTGTTGCTGAATTTTCAAAATCGTATTTCAATCTTGTTCTGGTTTTTCTCAAATTACTTGAGCTGTGATTTAAAGAAATTTAGCGTGATGATATGGTTGAGATCGTCTAGAAAAGATGAATCAAATGATACCACTATGAGCACCAATGGATACGGTTTGAGGGATTCATGAATTTTGACCTCCCTCTGCAAATTTCAGAGAGTTGGAGGTTGAAGATGATGATCCAACCGTCCACTTTGCCACGCGTTTTAATCTTGTTGTGTTTGACTTTGTTTGGATCTGTGTGCATGCGCTGACTCATGTCCATCATGGATGCGCACATTTTGATGCTTGAATCTGCCACCTCATTTAATGAAATGAGATCCAACACATCTGATTTTTTCTGTTTTATTTTCTTTTTTTAAATTGTTTTTAAATTCATTTTATTTTCAGAAATTCATATTATATTCATTTTTAATCAGAAAAATACCAAAATAATTTCTAAAATTCCCTTTTATTTTTATCTTTCTGATTTATATTTTTATGCATTTTTATTTTGCATTTTGGTATTTTTCATGATTTTTATTGGTTTTGCATGATTTTAATTGGTTTTAAAATACTTTTGGGCCATTTAAAATTAGGAAATTATTTTCATATGATCCTATGATGGTTTTGAACCTATGGTGATTTTCTTGGATTTTTGTTTTCTGTTTTGGTATTTTTCATGTTTTTTTTATTTATTTGCTTGATATTAATTAGTTTAAAATTGCTTTTGAGCATTTTAAAATGTTGAGAAAATTTTCACATGATCCTATGATGGTCTTAGACCTATGGTGATGCCATTGAGTTTTCAATCATGCCTTGATTTCCTCTTTTCCTTTTTAGGGTTTTTCCTTTCTTTTTATTTGATTTTATTTTGTCTTTTAATCACCAATAAGTGAATAAATTATTTTTGATCTATGTTGGGGTGATGTTTTGACTTTGGCCCAAGTCTTTTGGATCTTTGATATTCATTTGGTTTGGTATTTCATTTGTGGATGTATATGATGGTGGATTCACTTTGAAGTTTGACTTTGTTCAAACTTAAGTGATCTCCTTTATGTATCCATGATTGAATGTCTTTTTGATCATGGTATGTGGTTGCCTTACCATGTTGGTTAAGTCATTTGATCACTTGATGCTTTGCTTCTTGGCTTTGCTCCTTTTCTAGATTCATATGATTGGGCATGGTTTGGCTTATTTTGGTGTTTGTCTGCACATCTTGAATGTGATTTGGATTTGGATGGCACCAATGATATGTTGACTTGAGGTGTGTTTGCCTAATTGGCTTGGGTTTGACCTTTTGTTTTTCTTTATGTATCTCTCTTATTCATCTTCTTCTCCTCTATCTGTGATGCTTCTTTTGTTTTTGCTTTCATCTATGATTGAATTGGATATTGTTTACTTGTGCTTGCTCACATGATCCCTTAGGATTCCTAGTCCCTCTGTTTAAGAGAGGAGTAGGAGAGACACTAGGCTTTCAATCCTTTGTATGATAACAAGTAGGATAGTCCCTCTAATCCCAACCTTAGGACCATTTTGCATGATAACATTAGGGTTTTCAGTCTCCCTTTAGTGTTCTTGTGTCTTCTCTTCTCATCTCAAACTTCTCTAAGAAACTTAATAAAGAATGACAAACATTGTACGCTACAAGCCTTAAGTACATGGGAAATGATAAGTGGGCGGTTTCTCCTCACTTCTCTAGAGTGCTTAGTGTATGTCCTTTGGGCGATATGCGACGCATTCGCTCTTATGTCATAGTCTTTAGTGCAACATGAGTCTTAAACTAACTCAATCCATTTCACTAAAACTAAAAAACCAAACTCAAACCTTTTTATCCTTCAGGATTTATGTTTCAAACTCATTGTTAGAAAAGAGTACGTTATTTTTCCGTTCTACCGTAAACAGGCATCATCCCTAACTGCTGGAATGAGAACTTAACGTTACTCATAAAAAACACTTAACCAACCTGTGGTTTCATAGCCCGGACTATGTTTGCTCTGATTTCTCATACCATATGAGGATACGTAGGCACAAGACGGTGATGTCTTGGCGAGCAAACTTCCCTCCATCACCTGTAGTTTTCCGAACTACGTTGACTCTGACTTTCCCATTGCACAACGGAATACGTAGGCATAGGGCAACGATGTCCTATCGAGTCTCTTCTTTTCTTTTTTTTCCCTGGTTTAGCAATAGTTTCTAGATAACCTACCCCTTTTATAGACAATAAGCATGGATCCCGTTGAGTACAACGGGCGTGAGAGGTGCCCATACCTTCCCCTTGCGTAACCGACTCCCGAACCCAAGATTTAGTTGTAATGACCTTGTCTTCTCCCGTTCTTTTAGGTTTTCTTTGATCGTTTCCTTTCCCTCCCTTTGTGATAAATAACATTTGGTGGTGAATCTTCTATTTGTTTTCTACTGGCCCTTTTCGCAGTTGCGACAACTGGCGACTCTGCTGGTGAATCTGGTTCCCTATGCAAGTCGATCCTAGCACTTGTCGATTTTATTTTTCGGGTGTATATTTGTGTATTTGCATGTACTTTACTGTTGTATTATGGCGTTTATGTTCAACAATTTTTTTTGTTATCATATTATACTATTGTTGTGCTGTTGGGTGGGTTGTTCCACTGAGAGATAAGCCGAATACCCAGGCTTGAGTATACAACTAGTATTAGTGTGGAAAGTAGTGCATGCTTGCATGTTTGGCATGCATGAGCCCTCATGAAATTCGCGTCCAGACGAGGTTTTCTTTGAAGACATCCCATCCTGTGCATCTTGGACAATTGAAGGAGTGTTGGATCTGGAAACTAACGACTCTGGAGACCGTTCATTGGGAAGTCAGTTGAGACCTCCTTGATTAACCATGATGCCAAACCAAAAATGGTAAATGTATCATAGTTTCTCGGCTTGAGAGTCCATGATACTGATGACCTGCATAGGATGTCGTAACTCTTCAGAAAGTAATTCCTACCTGTGAGTGGGGAGGGTTTTGCAGGGAACCTTAACTTTCAACCAACCCGATTTTTTGTCAAAGCAGACTGTTGATCTTAAATGTTCTGGTATTCTGGATTTCTTATCAGAGCGAAGCTCCGGTTCAACTCAGTCAACAGCACAACAGTTTTTGGATACCTTGATCCCCTGTTTTCATTTACATAATAATTTTGCATTAGCATGTATGTGTGTTCTCAGACTTATTTCCCTTTTGATTCTAGTGATCTGGTTGGTTGCTGAGATGAAGGTTGAATTGAAGAAGACTATTATCTACATGTTTCTGCTACCTGAGTTAAGGCCGTTATTTGGTCTTATTTCTATGGCTAGTGTTGGTGTCATGGAAGATTTCAAAAGAGATTATGGGAAGATTCTGAGTTTCGTCCACAAAGTTAAAAGTTATGAACAAGGGGTTATTCATACTCTGCTATAGTTTTATGACCCTCGGTTGCGATGTTTCACATTTCCTTATTACATTATAGTTCCTACTTTGGAAGAGTTTTCTTGTCTGATGGGAGTTCCAGTCTTAGAGAAGATGCCTTTCTTTCATTATGGGGAAGGAACCTGATTTAGAGAAGTTGGACAGTGCTATTTATTTGAGAAAGTCTGATTTGGAGGGTAATGTGGTTTGTAGGAATGAAGCCTCTGGTTTTCCTTTGTTCTTCTTGGTAGGTAAGGCTTAGTGTTTTTCTAAGGAAGGATGTTGGGTAGTCTTCAATGTTATTTTGGCATTATGCATATATGGTATTCTCTTGTTTCCCAGCATCCCAGACTTCGTTGACATATACGCTTTTCGCATATTTGCTTCCGAGAACCATGTACCTACTCTCCTAGGAGATTTGTATCCCTCAGTGCATTACAAAAATAAAAAGAGGAGAGGGAATAATTTTTCTTGTTGTGCATCACTGTTCCACAAATGGTTTATGGATCATCTTCCCCGCATTGGAGCTTTTGTTGATACAAAAGACACATCTGAGTGGTCAGAAAGACTTATGGGCTTGTCATCTAAAGATATTATCTGGTTTAATCGGGACCTGCTTGGTGTAGAGATTATCTTTAGCTGTGGAAGTTTTCCTAATGTACCTCTGATAGGAAGGAAATGTGGGATTAACTACAACCCTTCTCTTGCTGTCAGTCAGTTTGGTTATGCCTTGAGGGGACCCCCGAAAGAGGAGGAAGTGTTGGAATCTCTGTACTTCACAAGCATAGCTGATGTTGATACTCTAGCTAAGATAAAGGAAGCTTGGGGAAAGGTTCATAGAAGAGTGAAACTTTCTTTGGGTTAAGGTGATTGCAAAGCTTATGAACCTTATTTGGATTGGATCCATAAGAGAGTAGAGAAAGTGTTGTTTCCTTTTCCTGTCAGAGAACCCTTATATCCTTTGATCATTGAGGAGCCTACAACAATTGGCATCCTGAAATATAACAAGCTTTGGGTAGAAAAGGAAGAATTGCGCAAAGAGAATGAAGAATTGAAACAAGAGATCAGCCAGTTAAAGTGTGACAAGGGAGAAGATGTTTACTTGGCTAAGAAGAAATCTGATATTTAATCAACTTGGAGAAAGAATAATCTGAGCACATCAGAATGCAAGGACGGATTGGTCAAGACCTAAAAAGTACTTGCAGCATTCTGAAGTGTAAGAAGGAGGATTTAGACAGAGCTTATTTGGAGATATCCAAGTTCAACCAACAATGGAATGCCACTTTGACTGCTAACAAAGGAAGGGAGGATCAGCTTCGTATTCAGATTGATCGGCTGAAGACACAGCTCAAAGTCAGGGAGAAAGAGATAGGAGTGGAGTCTTTCCACAGGTATAGGGTGGAGCAAAAACTCCATGATACCTTATCAACCTTGGAGGAACTGAATATTCGAGCAGAGGTAAAGAGACCTAGGTTAGAGGATGCTTTCGACGAAGACACTTGGGAGGATCTTTGTCTTTATCTCAGAGAGGTGATATCCAGAAGGAGCGCTCTAATCAGAGAACTGGTTGCTAAACCAGACAACCCGGATATAAAGGCAATGCTTATGGAGGCCTTGACCTGGAGCAAGGAGCATGGTTGTTAGATTTTATTGATATACCACTGTCTTTGTATCCTGATCATCACCAGACTTGTTGGATGAGATCAGTGCTGCTGTATTTGGATCTTTCTCATTTTAGCTTTGATTTGTCTCAATGTTATTTGACTCATGAGATTTGTTTGTAGTATTCTTTCCCATCTCATCTATTTCTCGTTTTCTTGGAAACTAGTATCTAAGGGGAAATTTTACTGTGAACACATATATATGTTTGCATTTCTTGCATCCTGCATTTTCATTTGCATGACAGGTGTGCTTGGTGGTTCTGGTTTTTATTTCTGCTCGATTTTCAACAGTTACAGGATTGAAGAACCCAGTTTTCACAGGTATTCAACAAGGGGGGATCAAAAGAGGATCATCGATCAAGTGCAAGCTGAATTACAGGAGGTCAGGGCTCGTATGGCCCAGTTCATAGAATTAATGCAGAATCTCGCCAATGGACAGGAACAGTTGAGAACTATGGTCCAGCCATTAATAGAATGGGTTGATGAAGAAGGAGTTGTGCATGGAGGGTCTGGTGTTTTACCTCCACCTGCAGGTGGTTATGTTCCAGTAAGTGGTCCTACTGTTGTGATTCCTCCGGGCAGAGGTGCTGCAAATGAAAATGGTAATGTTGCGGGAGGAAATGTGTGTGTTGTACATGGACTTGTTGGTCCTCAGTGGGAAGATAATCAAGATGACGTATTTTCAGTGAAGGATACAGAATGCGGGTTACCATCTGAAGCAGACAAGAGGTTTAAGTTGATTAAAGAGAAGATGACATCCTTGGAGGTACAAAACTCTTTGGGTCTAGATATGTCTGATCTTGGCTTGGTTCCAGAGGTTAAGGTTCCCCTCAAATTCAAAGTGCCTGACTTCGATAAGTACAAAGGGACAACTTGTCCTAAAGTACATATCTGGGCATATTACAAAAAAATGTCTACTTATTCTGAGGATGAGAAGCTTTTGATGCACTTCTTCCAGGATAGTTTGGTCGGAGCGTCGTTGGAGTGGTATATGGGATTAGAAAGGGCTCACATTTGTAGTTGGAAGGAGCTGGCAGAGGCTTTTGTTCGCCATTACCAATATAATAGTGACATGGCGCCAAACAGGGTGCAATTGCAGAGTTTATCACAGAAGAGCAACAAGAGTTTCAAAGAATACGCCCAGAGGTGGCATGATCTGGCTGCAAGAGTTCAACCTCCCATGGTGGAGAGAGATAACTAATTGACATGTTTATGGCTTCATTACCAGGTGTGTACTTTGAGAAGTTAATAGGGTGCATGACTGATGGGTTTTCTGATCAAGTGATGGCTGGAGAACGCGTAGAGAGCAGAATTAAGCCCGGGAATATCTCAAATGCTGGTGGATCTTCTGCGAGAGGAGCGAAGAAAATATATTCTGCCAATCACAAGAGAAGAGAGGGGGATACAACTGTTATTTCACACAGAGACAGGGGTAGAGCACAACATCAGGTTGCTACTGTGGCTATTCCGGCTGCACCTTGTAACACCCATTTTAATTATTTAGTCATTTTATTATAATTTTAATTATTATATGTTGGTGTGCCCTTTGGTGGGGGTGTGTTGGATGATGATTGGTGGGTGTCCCTGATATGGGAGGATTATTGGTGGTGTTTTGGTGTGGATATAATAATATAATAAATAATAGTAATATTGGTGGTGATATTATTATTATTATTATTATTATTATTATTATTATTATTATTATTATATTTGTTATTATTATTAATATTATTATGACTTTTGGTGAGTTAATAATAGTATTATTACTATTATTATTATTAATATTATTATGATTAGTATTATTAATATTTAGTAATATTATATTATTATTAATATTATTATTAGTGGGGATTAGAATATTAAGAATAAGATATAAGTTGAAGGGGTAAGAAGGGAATTAAGGAGAGAATTGGAAGAGTTGGGAGAAAGAACGATAGAAGTTAGAAGAATGGGAAAGAGAGCGAAGAACGAAGGAGAAGAGGGAAAGTCAGAATTGGCCAACCTTGGAGGATTTCTTCACCGATCAGATCGATTAACAAGGTAAGGGGGTAGAAACTTGATTGGGATGGTATTTACATGTATAGGGTAGTGGGGATTCCTTAACCCCGTAGGAATGTATCGTATATGAAGTTTTATGTTGTTATGCCTATAATTGTTGATTGATGTTGAGAATTGGTATTTGATAAACCAATGAGGAATTGATATATGTCGATGTTGATGAATTGTTGTTTTTGGTGAGTTTGGGGTATTGGTTGGGTTTATGGTTTTAGGGAAGTTCGGTGTAATCTTTTGATGTATTAATAGAATGTTTAAGTGTTGACTCTAGAATATGGATTAGGGAGTGATTGGTTGGAATTATGTGCACTATTGATACTGAGATAAGATGAGGATTAAAGTTGGAATGTTAGGCTTGAATTTGGCTCTGGTAGCACTTCAGAGCAGTAGAAAATTTGGTGGATCGCAGCATTCGCTGGGCTTCGTCTGGCGAGTGTTGGCGAAGCTTCGACTGTGGCGAGTGGTAGCATATAATTCTGAATTAAATCCCAGACCAAAAGAGTAGGAACTTCGCCTGGCGAATGCTAGCGAAGGTTCGCTACGGGGATTCGCCTGGCGAATGTCCCAGCGAACGTAGCAGAAAATGTGACTTTTTGTGACGTTGGCCTTGAGCCTTGATCTTGTGTGATCCCTATGGCCATAATGAATTGATAGAGTGGTGATTGTAGGATTTAATTGGAGTACTTGGTGATAGTAAGTGATCCCTTAATATTTTATTTTAAGTGGATGATTAGTTGGTGTATTCCGAGTGGTGGGATGTGTTTATACTTGGTGTTAGAATGTGTGATTGCTCACTGTGTGATTTGAATTATATGATGTTGGTGTGTAATATATCTATACATATATGCATTGACGTATGATGATATGATCAGGAGGATCGTGTGCACTTAGTGTGCCTGAATATAATAGTTATGCATTGGTGTCGTGCATATCATGGTGTTTGGTGGGATGAATCATATCTCAGGAGGAGCGTAAGTGATTCATCCGTACTCCTTATGGAGAATGGTGGGAGATAGATCATATCTCAGTAGGAGCGTAAGTGACCTGTCGGGGATAGATCATATCTCAGTAGGAGCGTAAGTGATCTGTCCAAGGTTCGATTGAATGAACCAATGAGTCGGTACCGCATGTATGGTGTTGAGTTGCATATTTGCATTATAATATGTTATATTGTAATTTGAACAGTAGGTTCGTGATTGGTGTTGTGGGGTGAATATTGGGGTGTTGGTGTGTTTTACTACCTTGTTTACATGTATTACATTACCAATATATTTTGATCATGTTTTCTCACCCCTTTGTTATTGTTGTGGTATGTGCTTCTTCGGAAGTACAGATAATCCAGGTACTTAGCTAGCTTGGATTATGGTGTGCCAGTCGAGTCTAGCATGCTCTGATACGTAGCACGGGACTTGGGTGTTTTTATTTGTTTTGTGCTGAACTTGTATTTTGTTCCTGTGAACGTATCAAAAACCTTTGTTGGATTTTACTATTTAATATTCCGCTGTATTTGGAGAAAAACCTTTTTATAAGGAAATGTTGGTTTTGCTATGTGATATCCCACTTGGGAAGAAAAACTCCGATGTTTATTTATAATGTTTATTATTTTAATTGTTTTTGGGAAGTGGGGTGTTACAATTGGTATCAGAGCAGGTCGGTCCGTCTGGCCAGTGTTGTTGAGTCGAGTTGAGTCTATCCTTTAGGATAGAGTTGAGTATCTTTTAACCTGGTGTTGTTATTTTTGAGCAGTATGGCAGGAAGGATCGATGTTGCGTTGGTTACTGCTATGCAAGCAATGGCGCAGGCGGTTGCTAATTAAAACCAAACTGCAGATGCCCAATTCAGGAGTTTGGCGCAGTTTCGGAGCAACAAGCCGTCAACGTTCGAAGGAGGAATTCTGGATCCTGAAGCTGCACAAAAGTGGCTGAAGGCAATCGAGAAAATCTTCAGGACTATGGATTGTAGTGATGAGCAAAAGGTGAGGTTTGGCACTCACATGCTGAAGGGCGAAGCTGAAGCTTGGTGGGACTATAGTCGCCAAAGATTGGAAGCTGCTGGAACTGCCATTACTTGGGAGGTGGTTCGGAAAGGTTTTCTGGAAAAGTATTTTCCGGAAGATATTCGAAGTGCTAAGGAGATTGAACTCTTAGAGCTGAAGCAGGGTAGTATGACGCTAGCAGAGTATGTTGCTAAGTTTGAAGAGCTGGTGCAGTATTGTCCTCATTATAATATTGATGGGGCAATGAATTCTAAGTGTTTAAAATTTGAGAATGGATTGCGTCCAGAGATTAAGTTGGGGATTGCTTGTCAGAAGATCAGGAGTTATCCCGAGCTGGTAAGCAGGAGCAGAATTTATGATAATGACAACCGGGCAAGGATTGCACACTACAAAGCTACTAATGACCGTAAGAGTAAGCAGAGGTTCAGTGGTACTCCTTATAGTGTTATTGTTGATAAGGGAAAGCGTAAAGCTGTTGTTGATAAGAAGCCCAGAGAGGGAAAGACATCTGCTGATGGGAAATGTTTCCGATGCGGTGGCATGGTGTCGCTACTGCGAAAATCGGCGCCGGCTGAACAGAAGAGTCGCCACCGTGCGTTATTTATCCCACGGGAGGGAAAGGAAACGCTCAGAGTAAACCTCGCACAACACGGGAAAGGCATGGTCGTCGCAACCAAAACCTGGATTCGGGAGTCGGTTACGCAAGGGGAAGGTATTAGCATCCCTCACGTCCGTCGTACTCGACGGGATCCACGCTTGTTTTCGGGTACGGATTGTTATTCTATCTAAACTATAGGTCAAGGGTCAAAAAGAAAATAAAATGAAGATAAAAATGACTCGGCAAAGTATCGCACTTTATGCCTACGTATTCCCGCCTGGAACGAGAAATCAGAGTCAACGTAGTTCGCCCACCTACGGGAAAGGAGGGGAAGGTTGCTCGCTAGGATATCGCATCCTATGCCTACGTACTTCCACACAGCATGGAAGATCAGAGCAAACGTAGTTCGGGCCACGTACGACACAGGCTTGTCTTGATTGATTTTATTCCTTCTGAAAAAGGTTTTCCTGATTAGCAGTCCCAGCGGACAAAAATGACGCTTTGATGAGTTCACATTCTTTTACGAAAGAAGTGTCTTTTATTGTGTTTGAAATCTTTATGTGTTTTTCTGTTTGTTTTGAGAAAGAAAGAGACAGAACTCTAACCTACGGTTGCGAAGGGACACAAACTAACCTAGTGTTATCATGCATGGGTTAAGACCTAGTGTCTATCATGCTCCTCTCTTGCACAGAGAGAAACAGAGATCCTGAGGGAATAGACAGAAACAGAAACAATATCAGATATATATACAGTAAAGCGGTAAAATGCATGGATGCAACAATACAAGCGAGGCAAGGGAGTCCCACTCAACCTCGAACCTAGAAAACAATAGGCAAAAGTGAACAGGCTTCACTTTCAACCCAACAGGGTAAACAGCAAACAATACAGTCCAGAAAATCAATCAATACATCAGCAATGAAATACAACAACAAAAGAAACAGCATCAGCAGCTCTGAATCAACATCTGGCTTCAAGTAATCTCCAATCATTTACAGGCTTCAACAGGCATTAATCTCCATCTTCATAGCCTTCAGGCAAGGGCTTTGATCATCTGCCTTCCATCTGCAATGGCTTTTCTTCAAGTCTCAGGCTCTAGGATGAACATCAGTCAACCAGATGAGGTGAATGAATGTTAGACAGTTAATTACCTACCAAGGGTGGTTCATCAACTGTTAACATTAAACAGAAAGTTTCCTCTCAAAAGTTCTATCTTTCAAATATATTCACTGATCCTTCCAAAGGAAGGAGGTGGATATTTGAAAGAGACTTTGAATCATAGAGAAAGGATAGAGGCAAACAAAGCCATCTATGTTTAAGGGTCAAGCTTCCTAATCTAGAGCTCTGCCTAGCTCCTAAACCCTAGTCTCCTCAGCAGCTGCTAGCAAGAACCTCCTCTTCAACTCTGGCAATTGCTCTTCAATCTCTGAATCTCCAATGGTCTTCATCTCCTCAAGTCTTCAGCTCTCCCAAGTCCCCAGACAATCCCAATACCCACACAAGCAAGCAATAATCCCCAAAGGGCACACCACACCAATCAATCAGATATACAGCATGTTAATAGCAGTAGGGGCATCCTGACTTTTTCTAAGGGATCTAATAACTACCCATAGCCCCTATAGTCCCATAACTAAACTATTCAAACCTTAAGTCCTAAGGGAAGAGAATCAAATCTCCTAAGTCATTACTTAAAACCCTAGTTTTATCCATGTTGTTCAAGCCTATATTAAGCACCTAAAATTAATTTCTAAAAATGGGAACTAAATTGCATTCACAAGTTCAATGTCTAAACTAAACAACCTAAAAAGAATGGATGAAAAATATGAAAGCATTTAATGGAACAAAAAATAACAAAATCATGCATGAAATGGAACTATATAAAATGTTATTTATTTAGAAAATATGGAAAAAAATATCAAATAAAAAAATAAAATGCAATTTTTATTTTTATTATTTTCTAGACACCTTAAAGAAAAATATGTAAAAAGAATGAGTTAAAAATGATTATTTTGCTATTTATTATGAATTTTAGAAGATGCATGAAAAAATTAAAGAAAATAAAAGAAAATATAAAGAAATAAGATGGAGGGGGTGAGAAAAGCAAGAAAACCAAGTTAAGCGCGTTGGGCCCATCAGAATGGGGGGTGCGAATAGCTCTCTGAGCCCAATCCCCCCAATTAGTGAAACGGTGCGTTTGGGATTTCAAATTTTCCCACCAGATTGAAGCGCGAATCACAGCCGTTGGATACTCTCCCCCAGGTCAAAAGTCCAACTTCCATCGTACGGCTCTCCACCCTTCTTCAACCTCCAGCGCCTAGGGTTTCAGTCATGCATTCCATGCACGAAGGTTCCACTCACTCGTTCTCCATGCTTTCTTGATGAAAAATAAAAACTCCAAGCCCTAAAATGCTCTACAAAACTCAAGGAATCCATGTCTAATTCTAGTTTTCCCTAACTCTCATTGCACACTCCAAACAGAGAGCACGAAATTCAGGGCACACCATGCTTGCCTGAGGTCAAAGTTTCCAGAACTCAAACCTGATGATCCACAGATATTCTACATGCTTGCCTCATTATTCTATGCTTCATCACATTGATTATAACTCAACACACAGCTCATTCTCGAAGCCAACAGAAATGGCAACCTGTCATGGATCTCCATGAATCTATCCCTAAGCTTCAAGAATTGATCCTCTAGGGTTTCTAAACAACATTATCCTAACCACATGATCTCTACCAGCCAGAAAAGTGAGATTCGAAGAAGTTTACATACCTTGCACTTGATGATGGTGATGGTAGTTAGACCTCAATTCAACCTTTGATACTTGCTGAAAACGATCTCCAATGAATGAATATGCTTCTGTTTGCAATGATTTGTGCTTAATCCTTGTGAATCATGCTATTCCATCCTTCATGCAAGTTGGAGAGAAGAAGATGATAGGTATAATCCTTGATCAATTCAACCACTTCTTGGTGTGAATCCTAGGGTTTGAATGATGATGATGATGATTCAATCCAAAGATGTGAGAATTTTGAGAGATTTGTAAGAGTTTGAGTATCTTATGGAAGAATAAGAAAATGGATGAAAATGGAGATTTTTGACAAATGGGAGCACCAACCCTTGCATGAATCAGCTTGCATGAATATATAGGTTGCATTAGAACCTCCTAGAACATTGGAGAAATTTCCCTTACACTTTTCCCTTTCAATTTGGATTATGTTACTTTCAATTCAAGCAACCATGGATAACTCACAAATTATGACCTAAGCTCAAAATTCCACTTTAGCCAATGTTTTTAAAATGCTTTTTCCATTCAAAATGACCTATAATTTTGCATCATTTGACCAAGATATGAAAAATACCATTTTTTAAGCCATTTTCCTTCATTAAATTCACCAATTTTGAAACCTTGTGCTATGGACATTTCCAATCTCTCATGGTCACTTTTCTAGACTCAAAATGTCATTTTGAGCAAGTTTGATGTTGTAAGTTTTTTCATTTGAGGCCTCCTTGTATGAGTTTTGGACATAGGTTAAAATGACCTGTAATTCACAAATGACCAAAATACCCTTTGCTTGCCAAGACCACAAGTTGAGTTCCACACATCATATGAAGGCATATCATACCATTCTAGAAAGCTAAGACAATGAGGAACAATTCTTATGTTGACCAGAAATTCATTTGAAATCTCCTTGAGGGGTAAAAATTGATTGGAAGTCAAGTCACTTTCACAGACAAAATTTCAGATACCTCAGATGACCTGTAACTTGCAAGGACCATAACTTGAGTTCTATAAATCTCCTTAATGTCTTCCACCACTCAAATTAAAGGTCTTGAGATCCTTTACAAGTTTCATGTTGGCCAAGAAGCCATTTGAAGCTTGCATTTTGACTTATCTCGCTTGGAAATTTGACCTAAACTAGGGGATTTTACAGAGAAACCCTAATTTAGAAGCTCCTCCTTTCCTTGATTTCTCTTGAATTCTCCTTAGCACAACAACATCCCTTATTCTCAATGTCAAATGATGGACCCCACATCTCTCCAATAGCCCTTAATGCCCTTCAATCAGTCAATTGACCTAGGGTTGACCTAGGGTTGACCCAGATGAAACCCTAGTTGACTGTCTTCAACTGCAATTCTTGTGATCACCTCAACAACTTATTTTCTTCTCCAAATGACTTTCTAAGTCCTCTCATGATGTCTAGATGCTCTCCATGTCTTGCATTCACAGCTCACAACCCCCTTGTTGACCCTCAGATACCCTCAGATAGGAGATAGACTCAAGGCTTGATCTGCTGAACTCTCTGCTCTCAAATTCTTTTCTGATGACTTGAATGGGATGGAATTAGGATAATAACCTCTTGATAGGCCTCTAGAGATGAGAATAATGATTGGTCCCCTGTTGAATGACTTTCTATGCTTATGCTATGCAGCTGGTTAGGCTATGTACATGACTCTATATGCAAATGCTAATGATATTGAAACATAAACCAAGTGAATAAGGTTGAGCAAATTTTAGGGTGCAACAGCTGCCCCTATTCAAGCGACTTGGACCCGATTGGGTGAAGAGCGAACGGCCTTCAAACATTCGCGGTACGAGACGGTTGAATACTAAGAAACCCGGAAATTTGCCAACCGCAGAAATAAACTACACTCCTGCTTGGGGTCACGACATCCACTGCCTGGATCTGACTGTTTGCAGCCGCTCACTGATCTCGTAACGACCACGCTGGGGATAACAGATTGTCTGCTTGTCCACATTAGGACTCCGTCTGTCATCAATACGAAGAAATTTCAACTAAACCTGTCCACGTTAGGACTCCACTTGCTGTTAACCCAGAAAAATCTCGGCAACTCCGATGGGGGATATTCCAATAAATCGTCCACGTTAGGAATAGACTCTTCCACGTTAGGAATAACACCATCCACGTAAGGAACCATCTCTTCTGCATCTGTCCACGTCAGGACTAAACTTTCCATCTTTCCACGTCAGGATGCAATCTTCTTTTTCCACGTAAGGAGAAACATATCAATCTGTCCACGTAAGGACCCCCATACCACTCGACATGTCCGCGTCAGGACTCCAATCTTTCCGCGTAAGGAATACAACTTTAGTTCTGAACCTGTCCCCGTTAGGACTCCCCTTTCCACGTAAGGAGTACATCATTCTTCCGCGTCAGGAATCTACTTTTCTTGCATCCGTCCATGTCAGGACTAAATTTTCCACGTAAGGAACCTATCTTCTTCTTCCACGTTAGGAATCGATCTCGATATGTCCGCGTGAGGACTCAATCTTTCCACGTAAGGAAACCCATTTTTCCACGTAAGGAATCCCATCTTTCCACGTTAGGAATAAACTCGTTTTTCCACGTAAGGAACTGAAACCTTTTTTCCCACGTAAGGAATAAACTCGTCCACGTCAGGAACCATCTTTCGGCTTGATTTGTCCACGTCAGGACTCAGGCATCTTCGACCCGCTGGGGAAATACAACTTGTCCACGTCAGGACTCCCATCTCCTCTGTTGAGAAAGCCGAACTCGTCCGCGTCAGGACTCACACCTTCGTCTGATCTGTCCACGTCAGGACCCATGCTTCGCCAACACGAAGAAAGATAACTGCTGAGAGTAAATGGTCCACGTCAGGACACCAACACAAAGAGTAATCAGTCTTGTCAACGTCATGACTTCACATTCCACCAATTCCGAGAACCCGAATCTGTCCATGTTAGGACTAACACATCTCATCAACCCGGGGAGATAAATCTGTCCACGTTAGGACGCCCGCTTCTGAAGAAATCCCGTCAATATAGGAATAAATTGTCCATGTCAGGACTTAGTTCTCCATTGATCCCAACCCACAAACTTCTTAGCATCGACGTGACAGCGACTTTGGGGCGGACTCTACTGGGGATACCTGGAAACCAAAACTACCGGATGCCTGTTCTGATGACTGGAGGCAACTTCTGAAATTCTGATTCATGAAACCCCTCTGATGACAACTAACTCTGCCTGGGAATAAAGAGAGACTTATCCGGGTAACTCTGCGGGGAATACTGCCGAAACTGACATTATCATTGAATATCTCATGCCGAGATCTTGAGTGTTTGGTAGTTCATTTGAGCAAGAGCTCTCTCTACCTGAATTGCTGAAGACAATGCCAACTTCGTTGGGGATAGCCAGGTGCCACAGAATTATTCCAGCAAAATAAATGCTGGAAGGGCGGAGTCGACTCAGCTGGGAAATTGGGAACTTAAACAAAACACCCTGTTGAGGTAATCCCCTGCTGGGGAATATAACTTTGCTGGGGAGAGTCTCGATCTTCGAGTTCCACTGGGAGGAAAGAACACTTGCTGAAAAGAGAATTTCGCTGGGGATGGGATGATTCTCTTGGGGAAAATTAACTGACTCCACTGGGGAAGAATAAATGACCCTGTGGGGAAAGGGAAACCGCCTGAATACAGCTCACCAATTTGGGAAATATTAATCTTCTGAGGCTGAACCACTCTGCTTGAGATACAATGTCTGAATACAGCCTACAATCTTGGAATCGTCAATTCTGTAGAGGATGAATCCTTTTGCACAAGCTACGACTAGCTGGAGAGTTCTATCCTTCTTCAGGAAGAACCTGTATGACCTGCATGAGGGCTGAGTCTTTAGTCATTGCAATCTTTTGATCATCTTCCTCGTACGGTTATGAAACCTGCAACAACACAAACAAGACAAGACAAGCCTATGCAACCAAATCAATTCAGGTTAGTGACGTTATTTTCAGTCAATTCAAAGCTTTAGCAACTGTTGGCAAGGGCCAGTGACGTTATACACACGCTAGTTTCATCAAACTTAGGCGTTAATCATGCACAAAACAGTAGAGAACAGTGTCAAGTACTGAATAACGTATTTTATTGATTGGCCCCTGAATGGGCGGAGTTTTTGTACACGGGATGTAACTCCTGAAATGAGGAAGCTACACAAAGCAAATATACACGTACAGAAGTATGCACAGGAAGCATAAATGTTGACAACTTAAATTTGTACACATGTCGGCAACGGGATGCAGATGAACACCACGAACTGATCCTCCCATGACTCGCCCGACTCTAATGCTTTCCCGGTATCCCCCCTTCTGAAGCGATTGTATCAGATAACTGACTCCTCAAATGTATTCTCCCGCATTGATGCTCATTGCATTTATCAAATTCGAACCGCAGTCATTTGCTTTTCATATCCCTAACTTTTGCGTGAACCGCCCTTTACGGGTTTTCAGTTCACCGGGATACCCTTTTTTGCCGAAGTCGCCCAGTGTAGGTTTTCAACTTCGCGGGTGTACATTTTTTCAATTTTATCCCTAATTTTTGCCCGAACCTTTCATTCTGTTTTTGGTTCGCCAGGATGCCCCATTTTTGCCTGGACTCTCTTTTTCTGTCCAGCGGGTCTATTTTAAGCAAAGTATTTTTTAACTGCGTCCGAATTCACAGGTGACGTGAAGTCTTCTCCGTCCATGGTGGACAACAACAACGCTCCTCCTGAGAAGACTTTCCTGACAACGTATGGCCCTTCGTAGTTGGGGGTCCACTTGCCCCTGTGATCTGCTTGCGGCGGGAGAATCCTTTTCAGCACAAGGTCGCCCGTCTGAAAGCTTCGCGGATGTATCTTCTTGTCGTACGCTTTCTTCATTCGGCTCTGGTACAAACGACCGTATGCTAGAGAAGCTAGCCTCTTCTCATCCATCAAACTCAATTGATTCAACCTGTCTCTCACCCATTCTGCCTCGTCCAGCTGAACATCTCGCAATACCCTCAGAGAAGGGATCTCAACTTCTAATGGTAGTACCGCTTCCATTCCGTATACCAACGAGAACGGAGTTGCCCCGGTTGATGTGCGTACCGTCGTACGATAACCGTGCAAAGCGAAAGGTAGCATCTCATGCCAATCCTTATAGGTCACCACCATTTTCTGAACGATCTTCTTGATATTCTTATTGGCCGCCTCTACAGCGCCATTCATCTTGGGTCGGTAAGGGGAGGAGTTGTGATGTTCGATCTTGAAATTCTGACAGAGCTCCTTCATCATTTTGTTGTTCAGATTTGAACCATTATCCGTGATTATCCGCTCGGGAATCCCATATCGGCAAACGATATCTCTCTTGATGAATCTGGCCACCACTTGCTTAGTTACATTTGCGTAAGACGCCGCTTCCACCCACTTGGTGAAATAATCGATTGCTACTAGGATGAACCGATGCCCGTTAGAAGCTGTCTGCTCGATCTTTCCAATCATATTGATTCCCCACATCGAGAATGGCCATGGCGATGACATCACATTTAGAGGACTCGGAGGCACATGGATCTTATCAGCATAGATTTGGCACTTGTGGCACTTCCTCGCAAACTTGAAACAATCAGTTTCCATGGTCAGCCAAAAATAACCTGCCCGCAGCAGTTTTCTCGTCATAGCATGCCCGCCTGCATGCGTACCAAAGGTACCTTCGTGTATTTCCTCCATGAGTAACTTTGCCTCTTTTTCATCTACACAACGCAACAGCACCAAATCGTGGTTTCTTCTGTATAAGACGCCATCCGGATTCAAGTAGAAATTACCCGCTAATCTCCTGAGAGTCTTCTGATCTTGACTGGATGCCCTAGCCGGATACTCTTTATTCTTCAGGAAATTAAGGATATCGAAATACCATGGTTTGTCATCGGATGCTTCATCAATAGCAAATACATAAGTTGGCCTGTCAAGCCGAGAGATAATGATTCGAGGAGCCTCATTCCAGAAGTTGACTTTGTACATGGAAGACAAAGTGGCCAAGGCGTCAGCCATTTGATTTTCTGCCCGCGGTACATGATGCAATTCAACCTTGTCGAAGAAAGGCAACAATCTCCTTGCATAACTCATGTAATGTATCAAATTGGGCTGCCGTGTCTCCCATTCCCCTTTGATCTGATTCACCACCAGAGCTGAGTCTCCGTATACGTCCAGATGTTTGATTCGCAAATCAATGGCTTCTTCAAGCCCCATTTTACAAGCTTCGTATTCGGCCTCATTGTTGGTAACGGCGAAGGTCAATCGGGCAGTAAACGGGATGTGCGACCCGTGTGGCGTAGTGATGATTGCCCCTATTCCACTACCATAAGCATTCACAGCTCCGTCAAATATCATCTTCCATTTAGAACCCAACTCTGGCCCCTCGTCTGGCAACGGCTCCTCACAATCTTTCATCTTTAGGTACATGATATCCTCGTCAGGAAAATCAAACCTCATCGATTGGTACTCTTCAATAGGCTGCTCCGCCAGATACTCAGACAGCACACTCCCCTTTATAGCCTTCTGCGAGACGTATTGAATATCATATTCAGTCAAGACCATCTGCCAACGGGCAATTCTACCTGACAACGCCTGCTTTTCAAATACATATTTGATAGGATCCATCTTCGAGATGAGCATGGTTGTATGATTCAGCATGTACTGCCTCAAACGCTTGGCGGCCCAGGCTAGCGCGCATCACGTTTTCTCCAGCATTGAATATCGAGATTCGCAGTCTGTAAATTTCTTACTCAGGTAATAGATCGCATGCTCTTTTCTCCCCGTCTCGTCGTGTTGACCGAGAACACAACCCATGCTTCCCTCAAGAACTGTCAAATACATTATCAAGGGTCTACCTGCCACTGGGGGTATCAGAATGGGAGGCTCCTGCAAATACTGCTTTATTTTATCGAACGCCTTTTGACAATTTTCGTTCCACGTTACAGCTTGATCTTTCTTCAACAGCTTGAATAATGGTTCACACGTGGCCGTTAGGTGAGATATGAACCGAGCGATGTAGTTCAACCTCCCTAAAAACCCGCGCACCTCTTTCTCTGTTTTAGGTGTCGGCATTTCTTGAATTGCTTTTATTTTAGCAGGATCGACCTCTATTCCTCTTTCGCTTACGATAAACCCCAGCAGTTTACCCGATCTCACCCCGAAGGTGCATTTGTTAGGGTTCAGTCTCAGCCTGAACTTCCTAAGCCTTTTAAATAACTTCAACAGATTCACCAGATGCTCTTCCTCCGTCTGGGATTTGGCAATCATATCGTCAACATAAACTTCGATCTCTTTATGCATCATATCATGGAAAAGAGTCGTCATCGCACGCTGATATGTTGCCCCAGCATTTTTCAAACCAAAGGGCATCACTTTGTAGCAAAATGTTCCCCAAGGCATTATAAAAGTGGTCTTCTCCATATCCTCTGGCGCCATTTTAATTTGATTATAGCCCGAAAAACCATCCATGAAGGAGAATACGGAGTATTGAGCGGTATTATCAACTAGCACGTCAATATGAGGAAGTGGAAAATCGTCTTTTGGGCTTGCTTGATTCAAATCTCGATAATCTACGCACATCCGAACCTTGCCATCTTTCTTTGGCACTGGTACGATGTTGGCAACCCATGAAGGATACTTTGTCACAGCCACGAAACCAGCGTCCCACTGTTTCTGGACTTCCTCTTTGATCTTCATTGCCATATCTGGTCGAGTTCTGCGAAGCTTTTGTTTGACCGGCGGGCAATCTTCTTTCAGTGGCAGGCGATGCACAACCATGTCTGTATCGAGCCTCGGCATATCTTCATACGACCAAGCGAATACATCACTATACTCTCGGAGCATTTCAACCAGTCTTCGCTTGATATCACTCTGCAGTGCGGCTCCGATACGAATATTCTTCTCAACCCCTTCCGACCCCAAGTTGATAATTTCGATAACCTCATCGTGAGGCAGAATGGCTCTTTCCTCTTGCCTCACCAACCAAGACAGTTCTTCAGGAACGTCACTATCTTCGACAATCTCCTCTTCGGCCTGAAATACCGGGTGCTCAAAGTTGGGACGAGTCATAGGTGGTTCAAGGATGCCATCTGAAAATGTTATCCTGCAAAAGGAATGGTTAAGCGCTTCAAAATGCGTATAAAGCGAAAAACCACGTTGCCATTTTATTGGAAAAAAAAATATATATAAAACAAGAAAGACAGGGATTACAGTATTTGCACACGAAAGAACGCCATTTATTTAATGATTAACACGCAATGTTCATAACAACACAGCCCTAAGCAAATCCTGATGCCCCGGGCAAGACATCAGATTATTCAACAATTAATAAAGCAAAGCATTACTGTTTAAAAGTCACAGGAACAAGCTCCTGAATAGACCAGTTGCACAGTCCTTGTCCTGGCGTGCTTGGCTGAATCCAGGCATCCATATCGCAGTCGCTGTCTCCTTCGTCAGACTCCGAAGCAGCATTGACGGTTTCATGACACACCCCACTGGCAGAGATGGTGATTGGCCCTCTGAAACGGGGCGCTCCCACGGAAGGAGTTGATGACGACGGTTGGTACCCTAGCCCGAACCGGTCCATCTTCACAGGAATGTCCAGCACTTTGCCCCAGCCCTTTGCTCCTCCTGCTTCTACTAGGGCTTGAGCCTCTTTGTACGATGAGACGGCTATCTCTGGCACTTTGCCCGGCCCGGGACCTTTGTCCTTGATGCGAAAACCTTCGAATGCCTGGCAGGGTGTTTCGTGGATCTCTCCGTCGACCTCCACATATTTAAATGACGACAGATGGCTGACCAGGATGTCCTCCTCTCCGCACACGGTGACCACGCTGTCTCCGACCATATATTTTAACTTCTGATGCAGGGTGGACGTGACTGCCCCTGCCCCATGAATCCAGGGTCTTCCAAGCAAGCAGCTGTACGCAGGCTGTATATCCATGATGTAAAACTCAGTCGCAAACACTTCCGGCCCGACCTGCAGAGGCAATGTAATCGATCCAAAGACTGTTCTCCGCGTGCCGTCAAACGCTCTGACTACCAAGTCGCTGGGTGTGCACAAGATTCCTCTAACATCCAATTTCATCATCGCCTTCTTGGGCAGCACATTCAAAGACGATCCGGTGTCAACCAATACGTGTGACATTACCGATCCTCTACACTCAACAGATACGTGTAGTGCCATATTATGATTTCTTCCTTTCGGGGTCAAGTCAAAATCAGTAAAGCCCAAGCTGTGGCCTGCATTCACATGTGCCAACACTCCTTCTAGCTGATTCACGGAGACGTCTTGGGGTACAAAAGAAGTATCCAGGACTTTCAACAAAGCATTTCTGTGAGCTTCCGAACACAACAACAATGACAGGATAGATATTTTGGACGGCGTCTGCTGCAGATGCTCCACAATCTTATAATCACTTTTCCGAATCAAGCGCATGAACTCTTCTACGTCTTTCGATGCTGATTCTTTGTCACTTGCTTGTACCGGAACGTTCTCAACTGCTTTCCCTTTTCCCTTAGCGAGTCTTTCGGCCTCCACTTCAGGGGATATAAAGATCCTACCACTCCTTGTCATACCTCCCGAACCAACAACATTATCCACAGTCTCGGTTGGCTGCTTATTAACATCAATTTTTATCCCGTCACAATACACCTCCAACCCATATGACCATGGGACTGCTTTCGTGTTCTCGTACGGGATTGGCCCGACCTTAGTTATGGTGATCGGTGGTCGCTGAGCTGGCGCGGCGATAGTGATTGTCTTCCGAGGAATCGTTACAGTGGCCACATCATTCTGATCATCTGCTATTGCCCCTGCGGGCTCTTCAGTTGCCGCTTGGTCAAACTGCAATATGCCCTCATCAATTAAAGCCTGAATGCCTTTCTTCAAATCATCACACCCCCCAGCTAGGGTCCAACAGTCTAAACAATACTCGTTACATCCTGGGTAAACACCCCCTTGTAACAGTCGGCTCTTTACCTCGCTCAGCGGCGTCTTCAAGTCTTCAACATTCATAATCAGATTCAACCCTTCCTCAGTTAGAATGGCGTTTGCCCCGTGATTAGGCATGGGTTTCTGCACTATATTCGGACCTGCCGTTCCGAAATTGATAGTCTTGTTGTCCAAAAGATCCTGCACAACATGCTTAAAAGCATGGCAACCTTCTATATCGTGATCCGGGGCTCCAGAATGAAACTCACAGTGTCGGCTTGCATCGTAACCAAACGGGGGAGCTCCTGTTATCGGTGCCAGAGTTCTTTTCTCTACCAGGTTTAATCCCAACAATGTCTGCAACAAGTCTGCATAGGTTGAGGGAGGCTTCTCAAACACCCTCCTCGGTTTATTACCCTGGAATCTTCGCTGAGCTTGCTGTGCCCCCTGCTGAGGCTGCTGCTGCTGTTGCATTGGCTGTTGCTGAACCGGTGGTTGTTGCTGGAGTGGTTGTTGTTGATACGGGATAGTTACACTCGCCACCTGCTGCGGCTGACGATATTGACCTCGTCCCCTGCCTCGGCCCCTGCCTCGGCCTCCAAATACTGCGCTTGCCTCGCCCTGACGGCGCCCACCAAAAGCTTTCCTATTACTGTCGGATGCAGTTGATTCCTCGACTTGGAACCTTCCTTGCTTGATGTTACGTTCAATCTTTTCTCCCATCAGAATTAGGTCTGAAAAACTGGCCAGAGACGTATGAAACAGCATATCATGAAACAGACCTGTGAATGTGCCGACAAACATGTCATTCATTTCCTTATCTTCCACAGGAGGACGGACCCTGGCAGCCATATCGCGCCACCTTTGCGCGTACTCTTTAAAGCTCTCCCCCTTCTTTTGCGACAGCCCGGCCAATTGGACCCGATTGGGTGCCAAGTCGCTGTTATACTTGTAGTGAGCTACAAATGCCTCTGCTAATTGCTTCCATGTCTTGATATCAGTTGGCTCCAGCCCCATGTACCACTCTAGGGAAGGACCCGACAGACTATCCTGAAAGAAATGCATTAGCATTCTTTCATCAGTTGAGTATGCAGACATCTTTCTGTAATAAGCTCGTACATGCACTTTTGGACATGTGTCGCCTTTGTACTTGTCAAACGTAGGAGCTTTGAATTTAATTGGCACCCTCAAGCCAGGTACCAGACCCATTGTTGCCATGTCCAAACCCACAGCACTTTGGTTCAGGACTCCCCTCATCTGCTCTTCCAGCATTCTGATCTTCTGGGAGTCATCCATCGGCCCTTCGAAACCTCCTCCGGAGAAAGCGTCTTCCTGCTGATCTTCTTGCCACATACCATTTCCAGCCCCATACCCATCATATCCATTATTACGTCCAGCTCTGATCTGATTCATCCCCGGACCTCGGCCTCTGTTGCCGTACCCTTGAACACCTCCAGCAGGGCCAAAAGCCGTAAACCCTGCGCCGTTTCCATTCCCGAAACCTCCGTAACCCTGATTGGTCGCACCATAACCATCCTGCCCAAAGCCTTGAGCATTAAAGCCATACTTCCCCGCATTATCGAATCCCTGATCATTGAATCCGAATCCAGTATTAACAAAGCCGTTGCCGCCTAGATTATCTCCCAAATTGACATCACCCAGCCCAACATTATGGACAGCAGTCTCATTTCCAACTCCGACGTTACCATTTTCTGCAGCGGTAGCGTTGTTGACATTAGCAGCAGCTGTATTGACTACAGGCGGAGCCACCGGCGTGGGAGTACCGTCTCCATGAACAGTATCGACCCGTACAGACTGATGATCTTCATTACCATGACCAGCGTTTCGGGCCAACAGAGGCTGGACCATGGCCTGCAAATTCTCCTGCCCTTTCGCAATAGCTTCCATGGTCTGCATAAAGAGAGCGAGCTTATCGCGCACATCTTGCATCTCGTTCTGCATTTGATCCATGATTCTTCGACAGTTGGTACGGGTAGAATAGCGGTGAGGGTGCTGGTCTGCAATCCTGAAAAGTACCTGTTATGAGCAGGAAATAAGACACTATTCAAAGATTACCTATAATGCAATATGAATATGAATGCAATGTCATGTGTCTGTGCATTAGGGAAATTCATCCCCCCAGTTCTAGTGTGAAGGTGCCTGTGCAGTGGCAGTGTTGACGACAGGAATATTGGAGCTGAATCATAGAAAGCCTTATATATTGCTGAGAAAACTCGAATACAATGTCGCTGAAAGTACGATAAGAAGGCATGACCTCAACCAACAATCCTGGTGATGGTCAGCACTTATGCAAATAAAGCATACAAGCTGCTACAAGTTACTACATGAAATGATCAAATCCTCTCGAAAGTCTGGTACTCTTCTATCAACTTCTTGGTCTCTGGGTGACTTGGTCGATCAAGCAGCCCTTCAACAAGTTGGTTTCTCTTCTTAAGAACACGGCGCACGTCTTCAGCAGTTTCTTCCCATGTTGCTTCTCCGAAGCAATCTTCTAGCTTTCGCTTCTGAGACACCGCTTCATCTCTGGATTTGATTGCCTTGTTCAGCGCATGCTGGACACTATACCAGGTCATCACTTCCTCCTCACACTTCTTGATGCTAGACTTCAACTTCTCCTCGAGGTCGGAAATTTGCTGCTTCAGCTTATCTTCCCTCTTCTTATTGTTGGTGAGTGTCGCGTTCCAAGTCTTATTGCAAGAGGAGATTTCTCGGTGTGCTGCGTCGAGCGCCTTCTTTTTGGCTTCCAGCATGTCGTGGGAGCTTCTGAACTCTTGTCCCAGACGTTCGCGCTTTTTCTTTTCCTCAGTCAACTCAGCCCCTAACCTGTTTAGCAGCTCGATTTGTTGTTGGAAAGCATATACGGCCTTGTTTTTCTCACTGCGTACTTGAGCTAGCTCTTGCTCTAACCCTTCGTTGATCTTCATCAGGGCTTCCTTTTCCTTCACAACTTGCTCGTAGACCTCCCTAGAAACAGTAGTTGGCTCTTCTGCCGGGACGGGAGCAGTGACGGGTGCAGCAGGAAATGGCATTAATAACTGACTTGCTCTTTTCTGGATCCAAACCCTGTAAGGTTCGTAAGCCTGGCAATCATTCTTACCTAACAGTGGCTTCCCTTTGCGGTTAATACGCGTCCAGGCATGTTGCAACTTGGCTAATAACTCCCCCTTCACGTCTCCGGTGAAGTACAGAGATTCCTGTACTTCCTCCCCCTGAGGTGGATTCTTCAGCGCATATCCAAACTGACGAATGAATAGAGAAGGGTTGTAATTGATACACCCTTTTCTTCCTATCAGCGGCACATTAGGGTACCCAGAACAACTGAAGATGAGTTCAGATCCCAACAGGTCTCGATCAAACCACACAACGTCTTCGGAATATAGCCTCATCAGGCGCTCTGACCAACTGGCTGAGGTTGCACTGTCTACAAATGGTCCCTTCATGGGGAGATGACTTTTAAACCACATATTTAACAGAGGAGTACAGCAGTAAACAATTTTTCCCCTTCGGTTTTCGTTCTTGTAGTGCAATGAATGATAGAAGTCTCCGATCAACGTTGGCACTGGGTTGCCTGCAGCAAACAGATAGAAAGCATCCAGATCTACAAAGTTGGGCAAGTTAGGAAACAGCACGATTCCATAAATGCATAAAGCCAAAATAGCATTGAAAACCACCCAACAACCGTTCTTGGCGTACTCTTGAGCTTTGCCAACCAGGAAATCTAGAGAGAAACCGGGAACCCCAAGCCACGAAGTCACCAACAGCTCAGCAGCATTCATATGCAAGGCTTTGGCTAAATCCTCCAACTTGGGCTCAGCAGCAGAGTGAATAAAGGGAACCTTGTTCTGCACGGGAAGCTCAGTAAACTCCACATACTCCTCAATGGTAGGCCCTAGAATGAAGTCAGCAAAAGTAAAGCATCTCAATGCGGGGTCATAGAACTGCATCAAGGTGTATAGCCCGTTCATCTCATCAGCCGTGGGCTTGCAGACTAATCTCAGTAATCTCCCATGACTCATTCTAAAGCTTCTCCTAACCTCCTCATCAGCGAGAGATATCAGACCAAGCAAAGAAGCAATATCAGGTGAAGGCAGCTTATACGCAACTGTTTTCCTCAAACCAGCCATAGTCAATACTCAGAAGTCTGGGCACTAGAACCGGGGAATATGCAAATGCACCTGCAGCACAGACACATGTTAGTAAAATGCAAGTGACGATGGATATGCAGGCAATGCAATGCAAGTAACATGCAACAGGGACCAAAGCTGTAGCTGAATAGCCTGAACCCCATCAAGAAAGGTCTCAGATAGACCGTCCAGAAGTCATCAAACCCTGGTCTCAGATAGACCTAAAACAAAGCTCCAACACTGGTCTCTGACAGACCTCAAACCATAACTCCAACTGGTCTCTGGTAGACCTCAAATCACATCTCCAATTGGTCTCTGACAGACCTCAGAACACTCGAACTGGTCTCTGACAGACCTCAGAACACATCTCTAAATGGTCTCTGACAGACCTCCTAACTCTCCATAAGTACCTAGGATCTCTGATCGAGAAATAACCGGTAGTCTGAAGGGCTAGTTACCTGCATAATCCCAAACCCTCTCACAGGTGGATGTCCTAGTAACTGACAAAGGTATGGCATCCTATGCGGTCGTCGGCGTCACAGACTTTCAGGGTTGATGATACGATTCCCAGAAGGAGTGGCATCATCAAATCTTGAAGAGGCCTCACTTAGCCAACTTCCAAATGATCGGTTCCCGGAGTCGACAATTCAGCTGACCAACAACCCCTTCGACCCAAAGGGTAAAAAGAGAAGCCAACCAGAAGAACCTCGTCCGAGTGTAGATTTCATGAGACACTAATGCAAGCAAAGCCGGCACGCGCCCACTACTTTCTACTCTAATTCTAGGTGCACTCAAGCCCAGGTCCGGCTTCTCACTCAATATCAGAACACCCGTCACCCCCCAATACAGCAATAATAAACAACATACATAATGCTGAAAATAAAGGTCAGAAATATAAATCCATACAAAATCCTCGACGGGAAAACAAGCGTTAGGATTGACTCTCTTAAGGGACGTTGGATCCCAAATGCATAAGAACTATCGCAGTCCTTAGCAGCCAGGGGACGTTGGGTCCCCAGCAGAGTCGCCAGCTGTCGCTACTACGAAAATCGGCGCCGGCTGAACAGAAGAGTCGCCACCGTGCGTTATTTATCCCACGGGAGGGAAAGGAAACGCTCAGAGTAAACCTCGCACAACACGGGAAAGGCATGGTCGTCGCAACCAAAACCTGGATTCGGGAGTCGGTTACGCAAGGGGAAGGTATTAGCATCCCTCACGTCCGTCGTACTCGACGGGATCCACGCTTGTTTTCGGGTACGGATTGTTATTCTATCTAAACTATAGGTCAAGGGTCAAAAAGAAAATAAAATAAAGATAAAAATGACTCGGCAAAGTATCGCACTTTATGCCTACGTATTCCCGCCTGGAACGAGAAATCAGAGTCAACGTAGTTCGCCCACCTACGGGAAAGGAGGGGAAGGTTGCTCGCTAGGATATCGCATCCTATGCCTACGTACTTCCACACAGCATGGAAGATCAGAGCAAACGTAGTTCGGGCCACGTACGACACAGGCTTGTCTTGATTGATTTTATTCCTTCTGAAAAAGGTTTTCCTGATTAGCAGTCCCAGCGGACAAAAATGACGCTTTGATGAGTTCACATTCTTTTACGAAAGAAGTGTCTTTTATTGTGTTTGAAATCTTTATGTGTTTTTCTGTTTGTTTTGAGAAAGAAAGAGACAGAACTCTAACCTACGGTTGCGAAGGGACACAAACTAACCTAGTGTTATCATGCATGGGTTAAGACCTAGTGTCTATCATGCTCCTCTCTTGCACAGAGAGAAACAGAGATCCTGAGGGAATAGACAGAAACAGAAACAATATCAGATATATATACAGTAAAGCGGTAAAATGCATGGATGCAACAATACAAGCGAGGCAAGGGAGTCCCACTCAACCTCGAACCTAGAAAACAATAGGCAAAAGTGAACAGGCTTCACTTTCAACCCAACAGGGTAAACAGCAAACAATACAGTCCAGAAAATCAATCAATACATCAGCAATGAAATACAACAACAAAAGAAACAGCATCAGCAGCTCTGAATCAACATCTGGCTTCAAGTAATCTCCAATCATTTACAGGCTTCAACAGGCATTAATCTCCATCTTCATAGCCTTCAGGCAAGGGCTTTGATCATCTGCCTTCCATCTGCAATGGCTTTTCTTCAAGTCTCAGGCTCTAGGATGAACATCAGTCAACCAGATGAGGTGAATGAATGTTAGACAGTTAATTACCTACCAAGGGTGGTTCATCAACTGTTAACATTAAACAGAAAGTTTCCTCTCAAAAGTTCTATCTTTCAAATATATTCACTGATCCTTCCAAAGGAAGGAGGTGGATATTTGAAAGAGACTTTGAATCATAGAGAAAGGATAGAGGCAAACAAAGCCATCTATGTTTGAGGGTCAAGCTTCCTAATCTAGAGCTCTGCCTAGCTCCTAAACCCTAGTCTCCTCAGCAGCTGCTAGCAAGAACCTCCTCTTCAACTCTGGCAATTGCTCTTCAATCTCTGAATCTCCAATGGTCTTCATATTATACTATTGTTGTGCTGTTGGGTGGGTTGTTCCACTGAGAGATAAGCCGAATACCCAGGCTTGAGTATACAACTAGTATTAGTGTGGAAAGTAGTGCATGCTTGCATGTTTGGCATGCATGAGCCCTCATGAAATTCGCGTCCAGACGAGGTTTTCTTTGAAGACATCCCATCCTGTGCATCTTGGACAATTGAAGGAGTGTTGGATCTGGAAACTAACGACTCTGGAGACCGTTCATTGGGAAGTCAGTTGAGACCTCCTTGATTAACCATGATGCCAAACCAAAAATGGTAAATGTATCATAGTTTCTCGGCTTGAGAGTCCATGATACTGATGACCTGCATAGGATGTCGTAACTCTTCAGAAAGTAATTCCTACCTGTGAGTGGGGAGGGTTTTGCAGGGAACCTTAACTTTCAACCAACCCGATTTTTTGTCAAAGCAGACTGTTGATCTTAAATGTTCTGGTATTCTGGATTTCTTATCAGAGCGAAGCTCCGGTTCAACTCAGTCAACAGCACAACAGTTTTTGGATACCTTGATCCCCTGTTTTCATTTACATAATAATTTTGCATTAGCATGTATGTGTGTTCTCAGACTTATTTCCCTTTTGATTCTAGTGATCTGGTTGGTTGCTGAGATGAAGGTTGAATTGAAGAAGACTATTATCTACATGTTTCTGCTACCTGAGTTAAGGCCGTTATTTGGTCTTATTTCTATGGCTAGTGTTGGTGTCATGGAAGATTTCAAAAGAGATTATGGGAAGATTCTGAGTTTCGTCCACAAAGTTAAAAGTTATGAACAAGGGGTTATTCATACTCTGCTATAGTTTTATGACCCTCGGTTGCGATGTTTCACATTTCCTTATTACATTATAGTTCCTACTTTGGAAGAGTTTTCTTGTCTGATGGGAGTTCCAGTCTTAGAGAAGATGCCTTTCTTTCATTATGGGGAAGGAACCTGATTTAGAGAAGTTGGACAGTGCTATTTATTTGAGAAAGTCTGATTTGGAGGGTAATGTGGTTTGTAGGAATGAAGCCTCTGGTTTTCCTTTGTTCTTCTTGGTAGGTAAGGCTTAGTGTTTTTCTAAGGAAGGATGTTGGGTAGTCTTCAATGTTATTTTGGCATTATGCATATATGGTATTCTCTTGTTTCCCAGCATCCCAGACTTCGTTGACATATACGCTTTTCGCATATTTGCTTCCGAGAACCATGTACCTACTCTCCTAGGAGATTTGTATCCCTCAGTGCATTACAAAAATAAAAAGAGGAGAGGGAATAATTTTTCTTGTTGTGCATCACTGTTCCACAAATGGTTTATGGATCATCTTCCCCGCATTGGAGCTTTTGTTGATACAAAAGACACATCTGAGTGGTCAGAAAGACTTATGGGCTTGTCATCTAAAGATATTATCTGGTTTAATCGGGACCTGCTTGGTGTAGAGATTATCTTTAGCTGTGGAAGTTTTCCTAATGTACCTCTGATAGGAAGGAAATGTGGGATTAACTACAACCCTTCTCTTGCTGTCAGTCAGTTTGGTTATGCCTTGAGGGGACCCCCGAAAGAGGAGGAAGTGTTGGAATCTCTGTACTTCACAAGCATAGCTGATGTTGATACTCTAGCTAAGATAAAGGAAGCTTGGGGAAAGGTTCATAGAAGATTGAAACTTTCTTTGGGTTAAGGTGATTGCAAAGCTTATGAACCTTATTTGGATTGGATCCATAAGAGAGTAGAGAAAGTGTTGTTTCCTTTTCCTGTCAGAGAACCCTTATATCCTTTGATCATTGAGGAGCCTACAACAATTGGCATCCTGAAATATA
Source organism: Lathyrus sativus (assembly GCA_963859935.3). Lineage (NCBI taxonomy): Eukaryota > Viridiplantae > Streptophyta > Magnoliopsida > Fabales > Fabaceae > Lathyrus > Lathyrus sativus. The sequence continues at coordinate 184,265,200 of OZ012741.1, read as the reverse complement.
ACAAGCTTTGGGTAGAAAAGGAAGAATTGCGCAAAGAGAATGAAGAATTGAAACAAGAGATCAGCCAGTTAAAGTGTGACAAGGGAGAAGATGTTTACTTGGCTAAGAAGAAATCTGATATTTAATCAACTTGGAGAAAGAATAATCTGAGCACATCAGAATGCAAGGACGGATTGGTCAAGACCTAAAAAGTACTTGCAGCATTCTGAAGTGTAAGAAGGAGGATTTAGACAGAGCTTATTTGGAGATATCCAAGTTCAACCAACAATGGAATGCCACTTTGACTGCTAACAAAGGAAGGGAGGATCAGCTTCGTATTCAGATTGATCGGCTGAAGACACAGCTCAAAGTCAGGGAGAAAGAGATAGGAGTGGAGTCTTTCCACAGGTATAGGGTGGAGCAAAAACTCCATGATACCTTATCAACCTTGGAGGAACTGAATATTCGAGCAGAGGTAAAGAGACCTAGGTTAGAGGATGCTTTCGACGAAGACACTTGGGAGGATCTTTGTCTTTATCTCAGAGAGGTGATATCCAGAAGGAGCGCTCTAATCAGAGAACTGGTTGCTAAACCAGACAACCCGGATATAAAGGCAATGCTTATGGAGGCCTTGACCTGGAGCAAGGAGCATGGTTGTTAGATTTTATTGATATACCACTGTCTTTGTATCCTGATCATCACCAGACTTGTTGGATGAGATCAGTGCTGCTGTATTTGGATCTTTCTCATTTTAGCTTTGATTTGTCTCAATGTTATTTGACTCATGAGATTTGTTTGTAGTATTCTTTCCCATCTCATCTATTTCTCGTTTTCTTGGAAACTAGTATCTAAGGGGAAATTTTACTGTGAACACATATATATGTTTGCATTTCTTGCATCCTGCATTTTCATTTGCATGACAGGTGTGCTTGGTGGTTCTGGTTTTTATTTCTGCTCGATTTTCAACAGTTACAGGATTGAAGAACCCAGTTTTCACAGGTATTCAACAAGGGGGAATCAAAAGAGGATCATCGATCAAGTGCAAGCTGAATTACAGGAGGTCAGGGCTCGTATGGCCCAGTTCATAGAATTAATGCAGAATCTCGCCAATGGACAGGAACAGTTGAGAACTATGGTCCAGCCATTAATAGAATGGGTTGATGAAGAAGGAGTTGTGCATGGAGGGTCTGGTGTTTTACCTCCACCTGCAGGTGGTTATGTTCCAGTAAGTGGTCCTACTGTTGTGATTCCTCCGGGCAGAGGTGCTGCAAATGAAAATGGTAATGTTGCGGGAGGAAATGTGTGTGTTGTACATGGACTTGTTGGTCCTCAGTGGGAAGATAATCAAGATGACGTATTTTCAGTGAAGGATACAGAATGCGGGTTACCATCTGAAGCAGACAAGAGGTTTAAGTTGATTAAAGAGAAGATGACATCCTTGGAGGTACAAAACTCTTTGGGTCTAGATATGTCTGATCTTGGCTTGGTTCCAGAGGTTAAGGTTCCCCTCAAATTCAAAGTGCCTGACTTCGATAAGTACAAAGGGACAACTTGTCCTAAAGTACATATCTGGGCATATTACAAAAAAATGTCTACTTATTCTGAGGATGAGAAGCTTTTGATGCACTTCTTCCAGGATAGTTTGGTCGGAGCGTCGTTGGAGTGGTATATGGGATTAGAAAGGGCTCACATTTGTAGTTGGAAGGAGCTGGCAGAGGCTTTTGTTCGCCATTACCAATATAATAGTGACATGGCGCCAAACAGGGTGCAATTGCAGAGTTTATCACAGAAGAGCAACAAGAGTTTCAAAGAATACGCCCAGAGGTGGCATGATCTGGCTGCAAGAGTTCAACCTCCCATGGTGGAGAGAGATAACTAATTGACATGTTTATGGCTTCATTACCAGGTGTGTACTTTGAGAAGTTAATAGGGTGCATGACTGATGGGTTTTCTGATCAAGTGATGGCTGGAGAACGCGTAGAGAGCAGAATTAAGCCCGGGAATATCTCAAATGCTGGTGGATCTTCTGCGAGAGGAGCGAAGAAAATATATTCTGCCAATCACAAGAGAAGAGAGGGGGATACAACTGTTATTTCACACAGAGACAGGGGTAGAGCACAACATCAGGTTGCTACTGTGGCTATTCCGGCTGCACCTTGTAACACCCATTTTAATTATTTAGTCATTTTATTATAATTTTAATTATTATATGTTGGTGTGCCCTTTGGTGGGGGTGTGTTGGATGATGATTGGTGGGTGTCCCTGATATGGGAGGATTATTGGTGGTGTTTTGGTGTGGATATAATAATATAATAAATAATAGTAATATTGGTGGTGATATTATTATTATTATTATTATTATTATTATATTTGTTATTATTATTAATATTATTATGACTTTTGGTGAGTTAATAATAGTATTATTACTATTATTATTATTAATATTATTATGATTAGTATTATTAATATTTAGTAATATTATATTATTATTAATATTATTATTAGTGGGGATTAGAATATTAAGAATAAGATATAAGTTGAAGGGGTAAGAAGGGAATTAAGGAGAGAATTGGAAGAGTTGGGAGAAAGAACGATAGAAGTTAGAAGAATGGGAAAGAGAGCGAAGAACGAAGGAGAAGAGGGAAAGTCAGAATTGGCCAACCTTGGAGGATTTCTTCACCGATCAGATCGATTAACAAGGTAAGGGGGTAGAAACTTGATTGGGATGGTATTTACATGTATAGGGTAGTGGGGATTCCTTAACCCCGTAGGAATGTATCGTATATGAAGTTTTATGTTGTTATGCCTATAATTGTTGATTGATGTTGAGAATTGGTATTTGATAAACCAATGAGGAATTGATATATGTCGATGTTGATGAATTGTTGTTTTTGGTGAGTTTGGGGTATTGGTTGGGTTTATGGTTTTAGGGAAGTTCGGTGTAATCTTTTGATGTATTAATAGAATGTTTAAGTGTTGACTCTAGAATATGGATTAGGGAGTGATTGGTTGGAATTACGTGCACTATTGATACTGAGATAAGATGAGGATTAAAGTTGGAATGTTAGGCTTGAATTTGGCTCTGGTAGCACTTCAGAGCAGTAGAAAATTTGGTGGATCGCAGCATTCGCTGGGCTTCGTCTGGCGAGTGTTGGCGAAGCTTCGACTGTGGCGAGTGGTAGCATATAATTCTGAATTAAATCCCAGACCAAAAGAGTAGGAACTTCGCCTGGCGAATGCTAGCGAAGGTTCGCTACGGGGATTCGCCTGGCGAATGTCCCAGCGAACGTAGCAGAAAATGTGACTTTTTGTGACGTTGGCCTTGAGCCTTGATCTTGTGTGATCCCTATGGCCATAATGAATTGATAGAGTGGTGATTGTAGGATTTAATTGGAGTACTTGGTGATAGTAAGTGATCCCTTAATATTTTATTTTAAGTGGATGATTAGTTGGTGTATTCCGAGTGGTGGGATGTGTTTATACTTGGTGTTAGAATGTGTGATTGCTCACTGTGTGATTTGAATTATATGATGTTGGTGTGTAATATATCTATACATATATGCATTGACGTATGATGATATGATCAGGAGGATCGTGTGCACTTAGTGTGCCTGAATATAATAGTTATGCATTGGTGTCGTGCATATCATGGTGTTTGGTGGGATGAATCATATCTCAGGAGGAGCGTAAGTGATTCATCCGTACTCCTTATGGAGAATGGTGGGAGATAGATCATATCTCAGTAGGAGCGTAAGTGACCTGTCGGGGATAGATCATATCTCAGTAGGAGCGTAAGTGATCTGTCCAAGGTTCGATTGAATGAACCAATGAGTTGGTACCGCATGTATGGTGTTGAGTTGCATATTTGCATTATAATATGTTATATTGTAATTTGAACAGTAGGTTCGTGATTGGTGTTGTGGGGTGAATATTGGGGTGTTGGTGTGTTTTACTACCTTGTTTACATGTATTACATTACCAATATATTTTGATCATGTTTTCTCACCCCTTTGTTATTGTTGTGGTATGTGCTTCTTCGGAAGTACAGATAATCCAGGTACTTAGCTAGCTTGGATTATGGTGTGCCAGTCGAGTCTAGGATGCTCTGATACGTAGCACGGGACTTGGGTGTTTTTATTTGTTTTGTGCTGAACTTGTATTTTGTTCCTGTGAACGTATCAAAAACCTTTGTTGGATTTTACTATTTAATATTCCGCTGTATTTGGAGAAAAACCTTTTTATAAGGAAATGTTGGTTTTGCTATGTGATATCCCACTTGGGAAGAAAAACTCCGATGTTTATTTATAATGTTTATTATTTTAATTGTTTTTGGGAAGTGGGGTGTTACAATTGGTATCAGAGCAGGTCGGTCCGTCTGGCCAGTGTTGTTGAGTCGAGTTGAGTCTATCCTTTAGGATAGAGTTGAGTATCTTTTAACCTGGTGTTGTTATTTTTGAGCAGTATGGCAGGAAGGATCGATGTTGCGTTGGTTACTGCTATGCAAGCAATGGCGCAGGCGGTTGCTAATCAAAACCAAACTGCAGATGCCCAATTCAGGAGTTTGGCGCAGTTTCGGAGCAACAAGCCGTCAACGTTCGAAGGAGGAATTCTGGATCCTGAAGCTGCACAAAAGTGGCTGAAGGCAATCGAGAAAATCTTCAGGACTATGGATTGTAGTGATGAGCAAAAGGTGAGGTTTGGCACTCACATGCTGAAGGGCGAAGCTGAAGCTTGGTGGGACTATAGTCGCCAAAGATTGGAAGCTGCTGGAACTGCCATTACTTGGGAGGTGGTTCGGAAAGGTTTTCTGGAAAAGTATTTTCCGGAAGATATTCGAAGTGCTAAGGAGATTGAACTCTTAGAGCTGAAGCAGGGTAGTATGACGCTAGCAGAGTATGTTGCTAAGTTTGAAGAGCTGGTGCAGTATTGTCCTCATTATAATATTGATGGGGCAATGACTTCTAAGTGTTTAAAATTTGAGAATGGATTGCGTCCAGAGATTAAGTTGGGGATTGCTTGTCAGAAGATCAGGAGTTATCCCGAGCTGGTAAGCAGGAGCAGAATTTATGATAATGACAACCGGGCAAGGATTGCACACTACAAAGCTACTAATAACCGTAAGAGTAAGCAGAGGTTCAGTGGTACTCCTTATAGTGTTATTGTTGATAAGGGAAAGCGTAAAGCTGTTGTTGATAAGAAGCCCAGAGAGGGAAAGACATCTGCTGATGGGAAATGTTTCCGATGCGGTGGCATGGTGTCGCTACTGCGAAAATCGGCGCCGGCTGAACAGAAGAGTCGCCACCGTGCGTTATTTATCCCACGGGAGGGAAAGGAAACGCTCAGAGTAAACCTCGCACAACACGGGAAAGGCATGGTCGTCGCAACCAAAACCTGGATTCGGGAGTCGGTTACGCAAGGGGAAGGTATTAGCATCCCTCACGTCCGTCGTACTCGACGGGATCCACGCTTGTTTTCGGGTACGGATTGTTATTCTATCTAAACTATAGGTCAAGGGTCAAAAAGAAAATAAAATGAAGATAAAAATGACTCGGCAAAGTATCGCACTTTATGCCTACGTATTCCCGCCTGGAACGAGAAATCAGAGTCAACGTAGTTCGCCCACCTACGGGAAAGGAGGGGAAGGTTGCTCGCTAGGATATCGCATCCTATGCCTACGTACTTCCACACAGCATGGAAGATCAGAGCAAACGTAGTTCGGGCCACGTACGACACAGGCTTGTCTTGATTGATTTTATTCCTTCTGAAAAAGGTTTTCCTGATTAGCAGTCCCAGCGGACAAAAATGACGCTTTGATGAGTTCACATTCTTTTACGAAAGAAGTGTCTTTTATTGTGTTTGAAATCTTTATGTGTTTTTCTGTTTGTTTTGAGAAAGAAAGAGACAGAACTCTAACCTACGGTTGCGAAGGGACACAAACTAACCTAGTGTTATCATGCATGGGTTAAGACCTAGTGTCTATCATGCTCCTCTCTTGCACAGAGAGAAACAGAGATCCTGAGGGAATAGACAGAAACAGAAACAATATCAGATATATATACAGTAAAGCGGTAAAATGCATGGATGCAACAATACAAGCGAGGCAAGGGAGTCCCACTCAACCTCGAACCTAGAAAACAATAGGCAAAAGTGAACAGGCTTCACTTTCAACCCAACAGGGTAAACAGCAAACAATACAGTCCAGAAAATCAATCAATACATCAGCAATGAAATACAACAACAAAAGAAACAGCATCAGCAGCTCTGAATCAACATCTGGCTTCAAGTAATCTCCAATCATTTACAGGCTTCAACAGGCATTAATCTCCATCTTCATAGCCTTCAGGCAAGGGCTTTGATCATCTGCCTTCCATCTGCAATGGCTTTTCTTCAAGTCTCAGGCTCTAGGATGAACATCAGTCAACCAGATGAGGTGAATGAATGTTAGACAGTTAATTACCTACCAAGGGTGGTTCATCAACTGTTAACATTAAACAGAAAGTTTCCTCTCAAAAGTTCTATCTTTCAAATATATTCACTGATCCTTCCAAAGGAAGGAGGTGGATATTTGAAAGAGACTTTGAATCATAGAGAAAGGATAGAGGCAAACAAAGCCATCTATGTTTGAGGGTCAAGCTTCCTAATCTAGAGCTCTGCCTAGCTCCTAAACCCTAGTCTCCTCAGCAGCTGCTAGCAAGAACCTCCTCTTCAACTCTGGCAATTGCTCTTCAATCTCTGAATCTCCAATGGTCTTCATCTCCTCAAGTCTTCAGCTCTCCCAAGTCCCCAGACAATCCCAATACCCACACAAGCAAGCAATAATCCCCAAAGGGCACACCACACCAATCAATCAGATATACAGCATGTTAATAGCAGTAGGGGCATCCTGACTTTTTCTAAGGGATCTAATAACTACCCATAGCCCCTATAGTCCCATAACTAAACTATTCAAACCTTAAGTCCTAAGGGAAGAGAATCAAATCTCCTAAGTCATTACTTAAAACCCTAGTTTTATCCATGTTGTTCAAGCCTATATTAAGCACCTAAAATTAATTTCTAAAAATGGGAACTAAATTGCATTCACAAGTTCAATGTCTAAACTAAACAACCTAAAAAGAATGGATGAAAAATATGAAAGCATTTAATGGAACAAAAAATAACAAAATCATGCATGAAATGGAACTATATAAAATGTTATTTATTTAGAAAATATGGAAAAAAATATCAAATAAAAAAATAAAATGCAATTTTTATTTTTATTATTTTCTAGACACCTTAAAGAAAAATATGTAAAAAGAATGAGTTAAAAATGATTATTTTGCTATTTATTATGAATTTTAGAAGATGCATGAAAAAATTAAAGAAAATAAAAGAAAATATAAAGAAATAAGATGGAGGGGGTGAGAAAAGCAAGAAAACCAAGTTAAGCGCGTTGGGCCCATCAGAATGGGGGGTGCGAATAGCTCTCTGAGCCCAATCCCCCCAATTAGTGAAACGGTAAGTTTGGGATTTCAAATTTTCCCACCAGATTGAAGCGCGAATCACAGCCGTTGGATACTCTCCCCCAGGTCAAAAGTCCAACTTCCATCGTACGGCTCTCCACCCTTCTTCAACCTCCAGCGCCTAGGGTTTCAGTCATGCATTCCATGCACGAAGGTTCCACTCACTCGTTCTCCATGCTTTCTTGATGAAAAATAAAAACTCCAAGCCCTAAAATGCTCTACAAAACTCAAGGAATCCATGTCTAATTCTAGTTTTCCCTAACTCTCATTGCACACTCCAAACAGAGAGCACGAAATTCAGGGCACACCATGCTTGCCTGAGGTCAAAGTTTCCAGAACTCAAACCTGATGATCCACAGATATTCTACATGCTTGCCTCATTATTCTATGCTTCATCACATTGATTATAACTCAACACACAGCTCATTCTCGAAGCCAACAGAAATGGCAACCTGTCATGGATCTCCATGAATCTATCCCTAAGCTTCAAGAATTGATCCTCTAGGGTTTCTAAACAACATTATCCTAACCACATGATCTCTACCAGCCAGAAAAGTGAGATTCGAAGAAGTTTACATACCTTGCACTTGATGATGGTGATGGTAGTTAGACCTCAATTCAACCTTTGATACTTGCTGAAAACGATCTCCAATGAATGAATATGCTTCTGTTTGCAATGATTTGTGCTTAATCCTTGTGAATCATGCTATTCCATCCTTCATGCAAGTTGGAGAGAAGAAGATGATAGGTATAATCCTTGATCAATTCAACCACTTCTTGGTGTGAATCCTAGGGTTTGAATGATGATGATGATGATTCAATCCAAAGATGTGAGAATTTTGAGAGATTTGTAAGAGTTTGAGTATCTTATGGAAGAATAAGAAAATGGATGAAAATGGAGATTTTTGACAAATGGGAGCACCAACCCTTGCATGAATCAGCTTGCATGAATATATAGGTTGCATTAGAACCTCCTAGAACATTGGAGAAATTTCCCTTACACTTTTCCCTTTCAATTTGGATTATGTTACTTTCAATTCAAGCAACCATGGATAACTCACAAATTATGACCTAAGCTCAAAATTCCACTTTAGCCAATGTTTTTAAAATGCTTTTTCCATTCAAAATGACCTATAATTTTGCATCATTTGACCAAGATATGAAAAATACCATTTTTTAAGCCATTTTCCTTCATTAAATTCACCAATTTTGAAACCTTGTGCTATGGACATTTCCAATCTCTCATGGTCACTTTTCTAGACTCAAAATGTCATTTTGAGCAAGTTTGATGTTGTAAGTTTTTTCATTTGAGGCCTCCTTGTATGAGTTTTGGACATAGGTTAAAATGACCTGTAATTCACAAATGACCAAAATACCCTTTGCTTGCCAAGACCACAAGTTGAGTTCCACACATCATATGAATGCATATCATACCATTCTAGAAAGCTAAGACAATTAGGAACAATTCTTATGTTGACCAGAAATTCATTTGAAATCTCCTTGAGGGGTAAAAATTGCTTGGAAGTCAAGTCACTTTCACAGACAAAATTTCAGATACCTCAGATGACCTGTAACTTGCAAGGACCATAACTTGAGTTCTATAAATCTCCTTAATGTCTTCCACCACTCAAATTAAAGGTCTTGAGATCCTTTACAAGTTTCATGTTGGCCAAGAAGCCATTTGAAGCTTGCATTTTGACTTATCTCGCTTGGAAATTTGACCTAAACTAGGGGATTTTACAGAGAAACCCTAATTTAGAAGCTCCTCCTTTCCTTGATTTCTCTTGAATTCTCCTTAGCACAACAACATCCCTTATTCTCAATGTCAAATGATGGACCCCACATCTCTCCAATAGCCCTTAATGCCCTTCAATCAGTCAATTGACCTAGGGTTGACCTAGGGTTGACCCAGATGAAACCCTAGTTGACTGTCTTCAACTGCAATTCTTGTGATCACCTCAACAACTTATTTTCTTCTCCAAATGACTTTCTAAGTCCTCTCATGATGTCTAGATGCTCTCCATGTCTTCCATTCACAGCTCACAACCCCCTTGTTGACCCTCAGATACCCTCAGATAGGAGATAGACTCAAGGCTTGATCTGCTGAACTCTCTGCTCTCAAATTCTTTTCTGATGACTTGAATGGGATGGAATTAGGATAATAACCTCTTGATAGGCCTCTAGAGATGAGAATAATGATTGGTCCCCTGTTGAATGACTTGCTATGCTTATGCTATGCAGCTGGTTAGGCTATGTACATGACTCTATATGCAAATGCTAATGATATTGAAACATAAACCAAGTGAATAAGGTTGAGCAAATTTTAGGGTGCAACAGCTGCCCCTATTCAAGCGACTTGGACCCGATTGGGTGAAGAGCGAACGGCCTTCAAACATTCGCGGTACGAGACGGTTGAATACTAAGAAACCCGGAAATTTGCCAACCGCAGAAATAAACTACACTCCTGCTTGGGGTCACGACATCCACTGCCTGGATCTGACTGTTTGCAGCCGCTCACTGATCTCGTAACGACCACGCTGGGGATAACAGATTGTCTGCTTGTCCACATTAGGACTCCGTCTGTCATCAATACGAAGAAATTTCAACTAAACCTGTCCACGTTAGGACTCCACTTGCTGTTAACCCAGAAAAATCTCGGCAACTCCGATGGGGGATATTCCAATAAATCGTCCACGTTAGGAATAGACTCTTCCACGTTAGGAATAACACCATCCACGTAAGGAACCATCTCTTCTGCATCTGTCCACGTCAGGACTAAACTTTCCATCTTTCCACGTCAGGATGCAATCTTCTTTTTCCACGTAAGGAGAAACATATCAATCTGTCCACGTAAGGACCCCCATACCACTCGACATGTCCGCGTCAGGACTCCAATCTTTCCGCGTAAGGAATACAACTTTAGTTCTGAACCTGTCCCCGTTAGGACTCCCCTTTCCACGTAAGGAGTACATCATTCTTCCGCGTCAGGAATCTACTTTTCTTGCATCCGTCCATGTCAGGACTAAATTTTCCACGTAAGGAACCTATCTTCTTCTTCCACGTTAGGAATCGATCTCGATATGTCCGCGTGAGGACTCAATCTTTCCACGTAAGGAAACCCATTTTTCCACGTAAGGAATCCCATCTTTCCACGTTAGGAATAAACTCGTTTTTCCACGTAAGGAACTGAAACCTTTTTTCCCACGTAAGGAATAAACTCGTCCACGTCAGGAACCATCTTTCGGCTTGATTTGTCCACGTCAGGACTCAGGCATCTTCGACCCGCTGGGGAAATACAACATGTCCACGTCAGGACTCCCATCTCCTCTGTTGAGAAAGCCGAACTCGTCCGCGTCAGGACTCACACCTTCGTCTGATCTGTCCACGTCAGGACCCATGCTTCGCGAACACGAAGAAAGATAACTGCTGAGAGTAAATGGTCCACGTCAGGACACCAACACAAAGAGTAATCAGTCTTGTCAACGTCATGACTTCACATTCCACCAATTCCGAGAACCCGAATCTGTCCATGTTAGGACTAACACATCTCATCAACCCGGGGAGATAAATCTGTCCACGTTAGGACGCCCGCTTCTGAAGAAATCCCGTCAATATAGGAATAAATTGTCCATGTCAGGACTTAGTTCTCCATTGATCCCAACCCACAAACTTCTTAGCATCGACGTGACAGCGACTTTGGGGCGGACTCTACTGGGGATACCTGGAAACCAAAACTACCGGATGCCTGTTCTGATGACCGGAGGCAACTTCTGAAATTCTGATTCATGAAACCCCTCTGATGACAACTAACTCTGCCTGGGAATAAAGAGAGACTTATCCGGGTAACTCTGCGGGGAATACTGCCGAAACTGACATTATCATTGAATATCTCATGCCGAGATCTTGAGTGTTTGGTAGTTCATTTGAGCAAGAGCTCTCTCTACCTGAATTGCTGAAGACAATGCCAACTTCGTTGGGGATAGCCAGGTGCCACAGAATTATTCCAGCAAAATAAATGCTGGAAGGGCGGAGTCGACTCAGCTGGGAAATTGGGAACTTAAACAAAACACCCTGTTGAGGTAATCCCCTGCTGGGGAATATAACTTTGCTGGGGAGAGTCTCGATCTTCGAGTTCCACTGGGAGGAAAGAACACTTGCTGAAAAGAGAATTTCGCTGGGGATGGGATGATTCTCTTGGGGAAAATTAACTGACTCCACTGGGGAAGAATAAATGACCGTGTGGGGAAAGGGAAACCGCCTGAGTACAGCTCACCAATTTGGGAAATATTAATCTTCTGAGGCTGAACCACTCTGCTTGAGATACAATGTCTGAATACAGCCTACAATCTTGGAATCGTCAATTCTGTAGAGGATGAATCCTTTTGCACAAGCTACGACTAGCTGGAGAGTTCTATCCTTCTTCAGGAAGAACCTGTATGACCTGCATGAGGGCTGAGTCTTTAGTCATTGCAATCTTTTGATCATCTTCCTCGTACGGTTATGAAACCTGCAACAACACAAACAAGACAAGACAAGCCTATGCAACCAAATCAATTCAGGTTAGTGACGTTATTTTCAGTCAATTCAAAGCTTTAGCAACTGTTGGCAAGGGCCAGTGACGTTATACACACGCTAGTTTCATCAAACTTGGGCGTTAATCATGCACAAAACAGTAGAGAACAGTGTCAAGTACTGAATAACGTATTTTATTGATTGGCCCCTGAATGGGCGGAGTTTTTGTACACGGGATGTAACTCCTGAAATGAGGAAGCTACACAAAGCAAATATACACGTACAGAAGTATGCACAGGAAGCATAAATGTTGACAACTTAAATTTGTACACATGTCGGCAACGGGATGCAGATGAACACCACGAACTGATCCTCCCATGACTCGCCCGACTCTAATGCTTTCCCGGTATCCCCCCTTCTGAAGCGATTGTATCAGATAACTGACTCCTCAAATGTATTCTCCCGCATTGATGCTCATTGCATTTATCAAATTCGAACCGCAGTCATTTGCTTTTCATATCCCTAACTTTTGCGTGAACCGCCCTTTACGGGTTTTCAGTTCACCGGGATACCCTTTTTTGCCGAAGTCGCCCAGTGTAGGTTTTCAACTTCGCGGGTGTACATTTTTTCAATTTTATCCCTAATTTTTGCCCGAACCTTTCATTCTGTTTTTGGTTCGCCAGGATGCCCCATTTTTGCCTGGACTCTCTTTTTCTGTCCAGCGGGTCTATTTTAAGCAAAGTATTTTTTAACTGCGTCCGAATTCACAGGTGACGTGAAGTCTTCTCCGTCCATGGTGGACAACAACAACGCTCCTCCTGAGAAGACTTTCCTGACAACGTATGGCCCTTCGTAGTTGGGGGTCCACTTGCCCCTGTGATCTGCTTGCGGCGGGAGAATCCTTTTCAGCACAAGGTCGCCCGTCTGAAAGCTTCGCGGATGTATCTTCTTGTCGTACGCTTTCTTCATTCGGCTCTGGTACAAACGACCGTATGCTAGAGAAGCTAGCCTCTTCTCATCCATCAAACTCAATTGATTCAACCTGTCTCTCACCCATTCTGCCTCGTCCAGCTGAACATCTCGCAATACCCTCAGAGAAGGGATCTCAACTTCTAATGGTAGTACCGCTTCCATTCCGTATACCAACGAGAACGGAGTTGCCCCGGTTGATGTGCGTACCGTCGTACGATAACCGTGCAAAGCGAAAGGTAGCATCTCATGCCAATCCTTATAGGTCACCACCATTTTCTGAACGATCTTCTTGATATTCTTATTGGCCGCCTCTACAGCGCCATTCATCTTGGGTCGGTAAGGGGAGGAGTTGTGATGTTCGATCTTGAAATTCTGACAGAGCTCCTTCATCATTTTGTTGTTCAGATTTGAACCATTATCCGTGATTATCCGCTCGGGAATCCCATATCGGCAAACGATATCTCTCTTGATGAATCTGGCCACCACTTGCTTAGTTACATTTGCGTAAGACGCCGCTTCCACCCACTTGGTGAAATAATCGATTGCTACTAGGATGAACCGATGCCCGTTAGAAGCTGTCGGCTCGATCTTTCCAATCATATCGATTCCCCACATCGAGAATGGCCATGGCGATGACATCACATTTAGAGGACTCGGAGGCACATGGATCTTATCAGCATAGATTTGGCACTTGTGGCACTTCCTCGCAAACTTGAAACAATCAGTTTCCATGGTCAGCCAAAAATAACCTGCCCGCAGCAGTTTTCTCGTCATAGCATGCCCGCCTGCATGCGTACCAAAGGTACCTTCGTGTATTTCCTCCATGAGTAACTTTGCCTCTTTTTCATCTACACAACGCAACAGCACCAAATCGTGGTTTCTTCTGTATAAGACGCCATCCGGATTCAAGTAGAAATTACCCGCTAATCTCCTGAGAGTCTTCTGATCTTGACTGGATGCCCTAGCCGGATACTCTTTATTCTTCAGGAAATTAAGGATATCGAAATACCATGGTTTGTCATCGGATGCTTCATCAATAGCAAATACATAAGTTGGCCTGTCAAGCCGAGAGATAATGATTCGAGGAGCCTCATTCCAGAAGTTGACTTTGTACATGGAAGACAAAGTGGCCAAGGCGTCAGCCATTTGATTTTCTGCCCGCGGTACATGATGCAATTCAACCTTGTCGAAGAAAGGCAACAATCTCCTTGCATAACTCATGTAATGTATCAAATTGGGCTGCCGTGTCTCCCATTCCCCTTTGATCTGATTCACCACCAGAGCTGAGTCTCCGTATACGTCCAGATGTTTGATTCGCAAATCAATGGCTTCTTCAAGCCCCATTTTACAAGCTTCGTATTCGGCCTCATTGTTGGTAACGGCGAAGGTCAATCGGGCAGTAAACGGGATGTGCGACCCGTGTGGCGTAGTGATGATTGCCCCTATTCCACTACCATAAGCATTCACAGCTCCGTCAAATATCATCTTCCATTTAGAACCCAACTCTGGCCCCTCGTCTGGCAACGGCTCCTCACAATCTTTCATCTTTAGGTACATGATATCCTCGTCAGGAAAATCAAACCTCATCGATTGGTACTCTTCAATAGGCTGCTCCGCCAGATACTCAGACAGCACATTCCCCTTTATAGCCTTCTGCGAGACGTATTGAATATCATATTCAGTCAAGACCATCTGCCAACGGGCAATTCTACCTGACAACGCCTGCTTTTCAAATACATATTTGATAGGATCCATCTTCGAGATGAGCATGGTTGTATGATTCAGCATGTACTGCCTCAAACGCTTGGCGGCCCAGGCTAGCGCGCATCACGTTTTCTCCAGCATTGAATATCGAGATTCGCAGTCTGTAAATTTCTTACTCAGGTAATAGATCGCATGCTCTTTTCTCCCCGTCTCGTCGTGTTGACCGAGAACACAACCCATGCTTCCCTCAAGAACTGTCAAATACATTATCAAGGGTCTACCTGCCACTGGGGGTATCAGAATGGGAGGCTCCTGCAAATACTGCTTTATTTTATCGAACGCCTTTTGACAATTTTCGTTCCACATTACAGCTTGATCTTTCTTCAACAGCTTGAATAATGGTTCACACGTGGCCGTTAGGTGAGATATGAACCGAGCGATGTAGTTCAACCTCCCTAAAAACCCGCGCACCTCTTTCTCTGTTTTAGGTGTCGGCATTTCTTGAATTGCTTTTATTTTAGCAGGATCGACCTCTATTCCTCTTTCGCTTACGATAAACCCCAGCAGTTTACCCGATCTCACCCCGAAGGTGCATTTGTTAGGGTTCAGTCTCAGCCTGAACTTCCTAAGCCTTTTAAATAACTTCAACAGATTCACCAGATGCTCTTCCTCCGTCTGGGATTTGGCAATCATATCGTCAACATAAACTTCGATCTCTTTATGCATCATATCATGGAAAAGAGTCGTCATCGCACGCTGATATGTTGCCCCAGCATTTTTCAAACCAAAGGGCATCACTTTGTAGCAAAATGTTCCCCAAGGCGTTATAAAAGTGGTCTTCTCCATATCCTCTGGCGCCATTTTAATTTGATTATAGCCCGAAAAACCATCCATGAAGGAGAATACGGAGTATTGAGCGGTATTATCAACTAGCACGTCAATATGAGGAAGTGGAAAATCGTCTTTTGGGCTTGCTTGATTCAAATCTCGATAATCTACGCACATCCGAACCTTGCCATCTTTCTTTGGCACTGGTACAATGTTGGCAACCCATGAAGGATACTTTGTCACAGCCAGGAAACCAGCGTCCCACTGTTTCTGGACTTCCTCTTTGATCTTCATTGCCATATCTGGTCGAGTTCTGCGAAGCTTTTGTTTGACCGGCGGGCAATCTTCTTTCAGTGGCAGGCGATGCACAACCATGTCTGTATCGAGCCTCGGCATATCTTCATACGACCAAGCGAATACATCACTATACTCTCGGAGCATTTCAACCAGTCTTCGCTTGATATCACTCTGCAGTGCGGCTCCGATACGAATATTCTTCTCAACCCCTTCCGACCCCAAGTTGATAATTTCGATAACCTCATCGTGAGGCAGAATGGCTCTTTCCTCTTGCCTCACCAACCAAGACAGTTCTTCAGGAACGTCACTATCTTCGACAATCTCCTCTTCGGCCTGAAATACCGGGTGCTCAAAGTTGGGACGAGTCATAGGTGGTTCAAGGATGCCATCTGAAAATGTTATCCTGCAAAAGGAATGGTTAAGCGCTTCAAAATGCGTATAAAGCGAACAACCACGTTGCCATTTTATTGAAAAAAAAAATATAAAACAAGCTGTCAGTGATGAGCGAGTTATCAAAGGTATTTGTATTATCAATAATATTCCTTTGACTGCTGTTATTGATACGGGTGCAACCCACTTGTTTATTTCTATTGACTGTGTGAAGAGGATAGGATTGGTGTCGTCTACTCTTGAGAGACGAATGACTATTGAGACACCCTCTATTGGCTCAGTGACTACTTCTTTGGTATGCCTGAAGTGTCCGCTGACTATTTTCAGTAGAGAATTTGGAGTAGATCTGATTTATCTACCACTTGGTAATTTGGATGTTATACTGGGTATGAACTGGTTAGAGTTCAACCGAGTCTACATCGATTGTTTTCGGAAGGAATTGTTGTTCCTGACTCCAGAAGGGGAAGCTTTAGCAGATTCTTTGTCTAGTAAAGAGTTGAGGACCTTGTTGGAAGATGAAGATGAAGTGTTTGCTTTATTTGCATCATTATCGGTGGATAGCAAAGCGTCAATGGAGGAATTGGCAGTGGTGAATGAATTTTCGGAAGTGTTTCCTGATGACATTACGGAATTGCCTCCGACGAGGGAAGTTGAATTTAGTATTGATCTTGTTCCTGGTACGAGGCCCATTTCTATGGCGCCGTACAGGATGTCTGCAGTGGAATTGGCTGAGTTGAAGTCTCAGATTGGAGAATTGTTGGATAGAAAGTTTATTAGACCGAGTGTGTCACCGTGGGGAGCTCCAGTGTTATTAGTGAAGAAGAAGGATGGTAGTATGCGTTTGTGCATCGACTACCTCCAGTTGAATAAAGTGACTATTAAGAATAAGTATCCTCTACCAAGGATTGATGATTTGATGGATCAGCTGGTGGGAGCTCGTGTGTTCAGTAAGATCGATTTGAGATCGGGTTACCATCAGATAAGGGTAAAAGAAGGTGATATTCAGAAGACTGCTTTTAGGACTCGATATGGACATTACGAATATACTGTAATGCCGTTTGGAGTGACTAATGCGCCGGGAGTATTTATGGAGTATATGAACAGAATTTTCCATTCTTATTTAGATCAGTTCATTATGGTATTTATTGATGATATATTAATTTATTCTAAATCTGATGAAGAACATGCAGGACATCTGAGGATTGCCTTGCAAGTACTGAAGGAAAATAAATTGTTTGCTAAATTTTCGAAGTGTGACTTCTGGTTGAAGAAAGTGAGTTTCTTGGGGCATGTAATATCTAGTGATGGCATAGCGGTGGACCAGTCAAAAGTAAGTGTAGTGTTGCAATGGGAACCACCAAAGACAGCAACGGATATTAGAAGCTTTTTGGGTTTGGCAGGTTATTACCGCAGATTTATTGAAGGGTTCTCTAACTTGGCATTGCCATTGACTCAGTTAACGAGGAAGAACCATGTTTTTGTATGGGATGCTGCTTGTGAAGAAAGCTTTGAAGAGCTGAAGAAGAAATTGACTACGGCACCGGTGTTAGTGTTGCCGACTCCGAGTGAACCGTTTATGGTATACTGTGATGCGTCTAAGATGGGATTAGGCGGAGTTCTTATGTAGAATGGTAAGGTAGTAGCATATGCTTCGCGGCAACTGAGAGTGCATGAGCGAAATTATCCTACTCATGATCTCGAATTGGCTGCGGTTGTTTTTGTGTTGAAAATTTGGAGGCATTATTTATATGGTTCGAGATTTGAAGTGTTTAGTGATCATAAGAGTCTGAGATATCTGTTTGATCAGAAAGAGCTGAATATGAGACAGAGAAGATGGTTAGAATTTTTGAAGGATTATGACTTCAATTTGAGTTATCATCCAGGAAAGGCCAATGTAGTGGCAGATGCTTTGAGCAGGAAAACGATTCATATGGCAGCTCTGATGGTGAAAGAAATTGAGTTAATTGAACAGTTCAGAGATTTGAGCATGGTTTGTGAGACTACTGCAGATAGTGTGATGTTGGGTATGTTGCAGGTAAATAATGACTTCTTGGATATGATTAGAGAGAATCAGAAGTTGGATGTGAAATTAGTGGATTTGATACCTGGAGTAGAAAGTAACTCCGATAGTGACTTTAAATTGGATAGTACAGGTGTGTTGAGATTTAGAGGCAGGATTTGTGTACCAGATGATGAGGGATTGAAAAAGCTGATTTTAAGTGAAGGACATCGTAGTAATCTGAGTATCCATCCGGGAGCTACGAAAATGTATCATGATTTGAAGAAATTATTTTGGTGGTCTGGTATAAAAAGAGACATTGCTCAATTTGTTTATGCCTGTTTGACGTGTCAGAAGTCGAAGGTGGAACACTAGAGACCTTCTGGATTTATGCAACCAATAGAGATTCCGGTTTGGAAATGGGATTGTATTACTATGGACTTTGTTACAGGTTTGCCGAATACGGCGAGAGGTTTTGATGCTATATGGGTGATTGTGGATCGATTGACGAAGTCTGCACACTTTGTGCCGATCAATATTAGTTTCCCGTTGACGAAGCTGGCGGAGATTTATATTCGAGTAAATGTAAAGTTACATGGTGTTCCGTCCAGTATTGTGTCGGATAGAGACCCGAGGTTTACTTCGTAATTTTGGAAAAGCTTGCAGGAAGCTTTGGGAACTAAGTTGAAGTTGAGTTCAGCTTATCATCCGCAAACTGATGGTCAGTCAGAGAGGACTATTCAGTCGATTGAGGATTTGCTGAGAGCTTGTGTGTTGGAAAAGGGTGGTGCGTGGGATACTCATTTACCATTGATTGAGTTCACGTACAATAACAGTTACCATTCGAGTATTGGAATGGCACCGTTTGAAGCTTTGTATGGGAGGAGGTGTAGGACTTCTCTGTGTTGGTATGAGACTGGTGAGAATGTGGTGCTTGGACCAGAAATTGTACAGCAGACTACTGAGACAATTCAGATGATTCGTGAGAAACTGAAAGTGTCTCAGAGTAGGCAGAAGAGTTATCATGATAATCGGAGGAAAGAGTTGGAATTCAGTGTAGGTGATCACGTATTCCTAAGAGTTAATCCGATGACTGGTGTGGGTCGTGCATTGAAGTCCAAGAAGCTGGATTCTAAGTTTATTGGACCTTATGAGATTTTGCAGAGAATTGGCGATGTGGCTTATAGGGTGGCGTTGCCGCCTGAGTTGTCGAACTTACATGATGTGTTTCATGTGTCGCAATTGCGAAAGTATGTTTCTGATCCATCTCATGTGATTCAAAGAGATGATGTTCAGGTTCGGGAGAATCTTACTGTTGAAATGATGCCGTTGAAGATCGAGGACCGTAAGATGAAACAGCTCCGAAGGAAGGAGATACCTTTGGTGAAGGTAGCTTGGGGAGGTGCTGCAGGAGGCAGTGTGACCTGGGAGTTGGAAAGTAGGATGCAAGAAGCGTATTCGGAACTATTTCCATCAGGTAATTTTCGAGGACGAAAATAATTAAAGTGGGGGAGAGTTGTAACACCCATTTTAATTATTTAGTCATTTTATTATAATTTTAATTATTATATGTTGGTGTGCCCTTTGGTGGGGGTGTGTTGGATGATGATTGGTGGGTGTCCCTGATATGGGAGGATTATTGGTGGTGTTTTGGTGTGGATATAATAATATAATAAATAATAGTAATATTGGTGGTGATATTATTATTATTATTATTATTATTATTATTATTATTATTATTATTATTATTATTATATTTGTTATTATTATTAATATTATTATGACTTTTGGTGAGTTAATAATATTATTATTACTATTATTATTATTATTAGTATTATTATGATTAGTATTATTAATATTTAGTAATATTATTATTATTATTATTATTATTATTATTATTATTATTATTATTATTATTATTATTATTAGTGGGGATTAGAATATTAAGAATAAGATATAAGTTGAAGGGGTAAGAAGGGAATTAAGGAGAGAATTGGAAGAGTTGGGAGAAAGAACGATAGAAGTTAGAAGAACGGGAAAGAGAGCGAAGAACGAAGGAGAAGAGGGAAAGTCAGAATTGGCCAACCTTGGAGGATTTCTTCACCGATCAGATCGATTAACAAGGTAAGGGGGGAGAAACTTGATTGGGATGGTATTTACATGTATAGGGTAGTGGGGATTCCTTAACCCCGTAGGAATGTATCGTATATGAAGTTTTATGTTGTTATGCCTATAATTGTTGATTGATGTTGAGAATTGGTATTTGATAAACCAATGAGGACTTGATATATGTCGATGTTGATGAATTGTTGTTTTTGGTGAGTTTGGGGTATTGGTTGGGTTTATGGTTTTAGGGAAGTTCGGTGTAATCTTTTTATGTATCGATAGAATGTTTAAGTGTTGACTCTAGAATATGGATTAGGGAGTGATTGGTTGGAATTACGTGCACTATTGATACTGAGAATAAGATGAGGATTAAAGTTGGAATGTTAGGCTTGAATTTGGCTCTGGTAGCACTTCAGAGCAGTAGAAAATTTGGTGGATCACAGCATTCGCTGGGGCTTCGCCTGGCGAGTGTTGGCGAAGCTTCGCCTGGCGAATGAATGCGAGTATTCTCCTGGCAAACTATGGCGAGTGGTAGAGAATAATTTTGAATTAAATCCCAGACCAAAAGAGTAGGAACTTCGCCAGGCGAATGCTAGCGAAGGTTTGCTACGGGGATTTTCCTGGCGAATGTCCCAGCGAACGCAGCAAAAAATGTGACTTTTTGTGACGTTGGCCTTGAGCCTTGATCTTGTGTGATCCCTTTGGCCATAATGAAGTGATAGAGTGGTGATTGTAGGATTTAATTGGAGCACTTGGTGATAGTAAGTGATCCCTTAATATTTTATTTTAAGTGGATGATTAGTTGGTGTATTCCGAGTGGTGGGATGTGTTTATACTTGGTGTTAGAATGTGTGATTGCTCACTGTGTGATTTGAATTATATGATGTTGGTGTGTAATATATCTATACCTATATGCATTGACGTATGATGATATGATCAGGAGGATCGTGTGCACTTAGTGTGCCTGAATATAATAGTTATGCATTGGTGTCGCGCATATCATGGTGTTTGGTGGGATGGATCATATCTCAGGAGGAGCGTAAGTGATTCATCCGTACTCCTTGTGGAGAATGGTGGGAGATAGATCATATCTCAGTAGGAGCGTAAGTGATCTGTCGGGGATAGATCATATCTCAGTAGGAGCGTAAGTGATCTGTCCAAGGTTCGATTGAATGAACCAATGAGTCGGTACCGCATGTATGGTGTTGAGTTGCATATTTGCATTATAATATGTTATATTGTAATTTGAACAGTAGGTTCGTGATTGGTGTTGTGGGGTGAATATTGGGGTGTTGGTGTGTTTTACTACCTTGTTTACATGTATTACATTACCAATATATTTTGATCATGTTTTCTCACCCCTTTGTTGTTGTTGTGGTCTGTGCTTCTTCGGAAGTACAGATAATCCAGGTACTTAGCTAGCTTGGATTATGGTGTGCCAGTCGAGTCTAGGATGCTCTGATACGTAGCACGGGACTTGGGTGTTTTTATTTGTTTTGTGCTGAACTTGTATTTTGTTCATGTGAACGTATCAAAAACCTTTGTTGGATTTTACTATTTAATATTCCGTTGTATTTGGAGAAAAACCTTTTTATAAGGAAATGTTGGTTTTGCTATGTGATATCCCACTTGGGAAGAAAAACTCTGATGTTTATTTATAATGTTTATTATTTTAATTATTTTTGGGAAGTGGGGTGTTACACACCTCAGCAACGAGTCAATACTCCGTGTCCCTACGTGGCTAGACAAAGAATGGCTGACATACAATTTGAAACTCCGCCCATGCCATTACAATTACAGTTGGTTCAAAAGAGGACTTTGGCGCCTCTCACTGGCGTGCCACCCCTAGGATATGATGCAAACGTCAAGTGCGATTTCCATTTCGGGGCTCTGGGTCATAGTATCGATAACTGCAAAGCCTTCAAGCATAAAGTTCATGACTTTCTTGATTCCAAGGCCATTAATTTTACCAATGACGGTCCAAACATAAATCAAAACCCTATGCCAAACCACGGGGTGGCAAGGGCTAATGCTATCATTGAAGGAGAAAAGCTAAATTTGATAACTAATGTAGAGGAATTGAGGACTCCGTTGAGTTTTGTGAATGTTAAATTGTTGAAAGGATGAGTGTTTCCAGGATGTTCTGATAATTGTTCAGGGTGTGAGGAAAGGCCCGAGGGTTGTGTTTTGTTGAAAAATGGGATTTAGAAGATGATTGACGAGGGTTATTTGCAAATTGATAGGGTAATTAAGGAGAATAAAGTGAATACCGAAAAAAATGAAGTTGCTACTATATCTATTCCATTCCGGATAATTAATATTTCAGCGCCTGCAAGGCCAGCTCCAGTGATTATTACTACTCCTAGACCTATACCTTATGAAAGTACTAAAGACATTCCATGGAATTATGGGGCCGAAGTATTTTGTAACGGTCAAAAACAAGAGTTGGTGAGTTCTTCTTATGAAGGTTCTTCTGTGGAAAACATAGTGGGTACTGGTGGCATCACAAGAAGCGGCAGGGTCTTTTCCTCGCCATAGATTATTGTTGATGAAGGAAAAGGGAAGACTGTGGTAGAGGATGAAGGTCAGCAGCAAAGGGAGAAAGACTCTTTGGCCAAAGATACAGAAGAGTTTATGAGGCTTATTCGTAAAAGTGACTACAAGATTTTAGACCACATGTAGCATACGCCTTCTAAAATTTATATTCTATCATTGTTGTTGTGCTCAGAGGCGCACAGAAGTGCTCTATTGAAGATCTTGAATACGGCGTTCGTGCCACAGGAGATTTCAGTTAATCAATTTAAGGGGGTGGTAGCCCATGTAAATGCTGGTAATGGTTTAGGCTTTACTGATTTGGACTTGACTCCTGCCCGGAGAAACCATAACCACGCTCTACACATATCTATAGAGTACAGAGGAGCTGTTTTATCCCATGTGCTAGTTGATACGGGATCCTCGCTTAATGTGTTGCCGAAGAAAGAACTAATGAAGTTAGATACTCAAGGCCTAATCTGCACGCCAAGTGATTTCATGGTGAGGGCGTTTGATGGAACCAGGAGGTCGATATTCAGTGAGATTACGTTACCAATTCAAGTGGTACCAGAGGTTTTTGATGCAGTCTTTTATATCATGGACATCCAGCCAGCCTACAGTTATTTGCTCGGTCAGCCTTGGGTACATGCCGTTGGGGCAGTCACCTCGACTTTGCATCAGAAGTTGAAGTATATGGTGGAAGGGAAAGTTGTTACAGTTTGTGGAGAGGAGGATATTATGATCAGTCATCTGTCGTCATTCAAGTATGTGGAGGTAGATGGGAAGATTCATGAGACGTTGTGTCATGCTTTTGAAACAGTACAAATTTAGGAGAAGCCTCCTGTAGAAGACAAAATTCCAAAGATTTTTATGTCATCGTTTAAGGAGGTTTGTGCTATTGTAGAATCTGGCTCTTTGCAGAAGTAGGGCCAAGTTCTCAATGTTCCTAATAAGAAAGACAATTTTGGTTTGGGTTACAAGCCATTCAGCTCTTCTCAAAGCGCTCTGAGGTACAGAGGAACAGTACAGTTCACCAGTGGTGGCATCATTTACGATAGGATCAATGCTATTGGGGAGGACGAAGGAGACAGTGATTGTGATAGATGCTTGGATTCGCCCATGTATCCCCGGGAAAAAGCTTTGCAACTGGTCTGTGGAGGAGGTCATACAAGTTACATCAGAAACGTAAATTCCCATGTTTTTGATTATGTTTGGTCCTACGCTCTGCCCAAGGTGTAGTGGCTTTGTTGTGGGGGCTCTTTTCCTAACATTTAAATTTATCATGAATAAAAGACGTCCTTTTGCATTCAAATTTTGATCTTTGTTTTTCCTGTTTTTATTTTTTCTGCACTTTTATGAACAACAAAAAAGGGCAGTGTGTTTTGTGTTTGTTCGCATATCATGATCGGCATAAAACATCAATCATACAAGTCTTTTCTATCAGATATAATCGATTCAGATTCGGCTATGACTTCATATGACTTTGATAATCCCATTTATCAAGCGGAAGAAGAGACTGATGAAGCCTATGATCTACCCGAAGAGTTAGCCAGACTTCTCAAACAAGAGGAAAGGATTATCTTGCCTCATCAGGAGGATATTGAAGTTATCAATTTGGGTACCGAGGACAACAAGAAAGAAGCCAGTGTTGAGGCTGCATTGGAAGACGACATCAAGTGAAGATTGGTGGAAATGCTCTGTGAGTATAGATATATCTTCGCTTGGTCTTGCCAAGACATGCCTGGGATGGATACATATATTGTGGTACATTGTCTACCTCTTCGAGAAGAATGCCCTCCTGTGAAACAAAAGATGAGGAGAACTAGACCTGACATGGCAGTCAAGATCAAAGAGGAAGTTCAGAAGCAGTTGGATGCCAGTTTTCTTGCTGTTACTACTTACCCTCTGTGGGTCGCTAACATTTTTCCTATACATAAGAAGGATGGAAATGTCAGGATGTGCGTTGATTATCGAGATTTGAATAGAGCGAGCCTAAAAGACGACTTCCCGCTCCCTCATATTGATGTTCTAGTTGATAATACAACTCAATATTCGGTGTTTTCATTCATGGATGGTTTCTCTAGGTATAACCAAATCAAGATGGCCCCGGAGGACATGGAGAAAACTACTTTTATCACACCATGGGGGGCTTTTTGCTACAAAGTTATGCCTTTTGGATTGAAAAATATAGGGGAAACTTACCAACGGGAAATGGTGACTCTCTTTCATGATATGATTCATCATGAGATAGAAGTGTATGTTGATGACATGATCACGAAGTCACAGAAGGAGGAAGGGCATCTGGTCATTCTTTTGAAGTTGTTTGAAAGGCTGAGGAAATTCAAGTTAAGGTTGAATCCAAACAAGTGCATTTTCGGAGTGAGTTCAAGAAAGTTATTAGGGCTCATTGTCAATGAAAAAGGAATTGAGGTAGATCCTGCCAAAATAAAATCTATACAAGAAGTGCTTGAGCCGAAAATAGAAAAATAGGTTCGTGGTTTTCTAGGGAGATTGAACTACATTGCAAGGTTCATATCTCATCTTACAGCCACTTGTGAACCAATATTCAAATTGTTAAAGAAAGATCAAGCATTTGTCTGGAACAAGAACTGTCAATGGGCATTTGAAAAAATAAAAGAATATTTGCAGGAACCTCCAATTTTAATGCCTCCGATCGCAGGGAGACCTCTGATAATGTATCTCACAGTTTTTGAGAATTCCATAGGTTGCGTGCTTGGTCAACACGACGAGACAGGTAGAAAAGAGCGTGCTATTTATTACCTGAGTAAAAAGTTCACTGATTGTGAGTCGAGGTACTCGATGCTGGAGAAAACATGTTGCGCACTTGCCTGGGAAGCTAAGCGTTTAAGCAGTACATGTTAAATCACACAACCATGTTGATTTCAAAGATGGATCCGATTAAATATGTGTTCGAAAAGCAGGTGCTTTCTGGAAGGATTGCTAGATGGCAGATGATTTTAACATAATACGATATTCAGTATGTTTCCCAGAAAGCTATCAAGGGGAGTGTATTGTCAGAATATCTGGCTGAGCAGCCTGTTGAGGATTATCAACCTATGAGATTTGAATTTCCTGATAAGGACATAATGTTTTTGAGGATGAAGGATTGTGATGAGCCTCTACCTGATGAGGGTCCATAAATTGGGTCTCAGTGGAAATTGGTTTTTGATGGTGCTGTCAATTCGTACGACAACGGAATTGGGGAAATTATTAAAACTCCTCACGGTTCTCACATACCATTCACCGCCAGATTGGTATTCGCTTGCACGAATAATAAGGCTGAGTATGAAGCATGCATCATGGGTCTAGAAGAAGCTATTGATTTGAGAATCAAGAATTTCAATGTGTATGGTGATTCAGCATTAGTCGTCAACCAGATTAAAGGAGAGTGGGAGACGCGTCAGGCCAATTTGGTACCTTACAAGAACTACGCCAGGAGATTACTGCCTTTCTTTGACAGGGTTGAGTTTTATCATGTACCGAGAGCTGAAAATTAGATGGCGGATGCTTTGGCAACGTTATCATCAATGTATAAGGTGAATTTTTGGAATGATGCTCCAACAATAACTATCATGCGCCTTGATAGGACGACTTTTGTGCTTGCAGTAGAGAAAGCACCAGATGGGAAGCCTTGGTATTTTGACATCAAACATTTCCTCAAAACTCAAGAGTATCCGCCTGGGGCATCAAGTAGAGATAAGAAGACTCTGAGGAGGCTGTCAGACCACTTTTACTTAAACAAGGACGATGTGTTGTACAAGAGAAATTTTGATATGGTATTGCTGCATTGTGTGGATGAAGATGAAGCAAGATTTCTAATGGAAGAGGTCCATGAAGGTTCTTTTGGTACACATGCCGGTGGGAATGCAATGTCTAGGAAGCTGTTGAGAGCAGGGTATTATTAGATGACGGTGGAGTCTGACTGTTTTAAGTATGCTAGAAAATTCCACAAGTGTCAGATTTACGCCAATAAGATGCTTGTGCCACCGAGTCCGCTTAATATTCTGACATCTCCTTGGCCCTTTGCTATGTGGGACATTGACATGATTGGGAAGATTGAACCGACAACCTCCAATGGACATCGTTTCATACTTGTCGCCATTGATTATTTTACCAAGTGGGTAGAAGCAGCTTCTTTTGCCAACATTACGAAGCAGGTGGTAGCCCGTTTTATAAAGAAAGACCTTATATGTCGATACAGAATACCAGAAAGAATCATTACTGACAATGGCTCAAATTTGAACATTAAGATGATGAAAGAATTGTGTCAGAGTTTTAAAATTGAACACCACAACTCCTCGCCGTATTGTCCGAAGATGAATGATATTGTTGAGGCAGCTAATAAGAACATTAAGAAGAATGTGCAGAACATGGTGGTGACGTATAAAGGTTGGCATGAGATGTTGCCCTTCGCTTTACATGGTTATCGCACTTCAGTGTGTACATCTACTGGGGCAACACCTTTCTCGTTGGTATATGGTACATAAGCTATTTTACCATTGGAAATTGAAATTCCTTCTATGAGGATATTGTTTGATGTAAATTTGATGAAGCAGAATGGGTGAAGAATAGATTAAATCAGTTGAGCCTGATTGATGAGAAGAGGTTGGTAGTTATTTCCCATGGCCGGCTATACCAAAGCAGAATGAAGAAGGCGTTTGATCAGAAGGTACGTCCTCGGCAGTTCCAAACAGGCGACTTTGTGTTGAAGAGGATCCTCCCTCCACAAACAGATCACAGGGGCAAATGGACTCCCAACTATGAAGGTCCATACGTAGTAAGAAAGGTTTTCTTTGCCGGAGCCTTATTGCTATCAACCATGGACGGCGAAGATTTTACATCCCTTGTGAACGCAGACGTGGTTAAAAAATATTTTGCTTAAAATAGACCCGTTGGACATAAAAAGAAAATCCAGGCAAAAATGGGGCATCCCGGTGAACCATAAAAAAGGAAAAGGTTCGGGAAAAAATTAGGTATACAAAGAAAAAAGGTGAACCCACAAAGTTGAAAACCCGAAAGGGCGACTTTGGCAAAAAAAAAAGGGTATCCCGGTGGATTGAAAACCCACAAGGGAGATCCAAGCAAAAGTTAGGGATTAAAAAGCAAACAACTACGGCCTACATTCGATCTACAAATTTATCTTGGCACATGATCACCCTGAAGGTTAAGTATCAGTTCAATTGGTCTCCTCAAAAGAAAGAGCATTGGTGAAGCATCGAGAATGTACATGTCATAGCCGAATCGACACATGGTGGTTGTCTGTTTCCACATTGCCGACATTTATGTATTTTCCTTGTACTTTTTACTTCTTTTTCGCGCAATTTCTTCTTTTAGGGATTGTATCCACTTATAATTTGCCTATTTACAGGCCTTTTTCAATCAATAGAATATTATCCACTCAGAAAGTTTTTCTTTTTACTTTTGCTGTTTTGTTTGCAAAAAGGGCGTCTATATTTTTGATAAATTTTACATATGAACAAGTTGTGGGCTCCACAAAGCATGTTTAAAATAAGAATTTACGTGACTGATATCATGTATGATACGCTGAGGTAACCATTTTGCAGTCAGGACGCCCTATTTGTTGTTGTATGATTGCAGGTTGTAACACCCCACTCCCCAAATTAAATAAAATGCGAATAAATCAATTAAATTATCAGAGTTTCTCTTCCAAAAGTGGGATATTACTTTTCACCAGAAATTCGACAAAAAAATTTTATCAAAAGATTTTCAAAATAAGCAGCGGAAAAGAAATTTGTCATAACATATATACATATATGTATATCATCTCATACATCATGTTCGGTCATCAACCCAAATTATACAAAACATCATCAATAGGATCCATCATCAAAACATGATACGACACGGAGTATAAACAAAATCATCAGGTAGGTAATAAACTCCCCAAAGCCCCGTGTTACGTATCAGAGCATCCTAGACTCGATCAACACACTGCTATCCAACTAGCTAAACACCTGGATTATCTGTACTTCCGAATAAGCACATACCACAACAACAGCAAAGGGGTGAGAAAACATGATCGAAATATAACGGTAAATATTTACATGAAATAAAGGCAGTAAATAAATACATCATCACCCCACAAATCATCATACACGACCTACTGTCTAATCATCAATCATAGCATACAATAATGCACAAATGCAACTCAACACATGCATGCGGTACCGACTTAAACTCAAGATAGATCGCATACACTTCATCCAAACAATGATCTATCCCTACCATGCTCCTCCTGAGCACATATAATCAAATCTCAGGATAGATCGCATACACTCCATCCGAGCAACGATCTATCCCTACCACGATTACGGGTGAATCGCATACACTCCATCCGAGCAACGATTCAACTCTACAATCGCCGATGGAAACTTGGCCATCAACCCTCCTCTAGGAGCAACACGATCCTACTGATTGCATCATGCATCATGCTATGCATACACCAACATCAAGCACAATAGGTGCACACGATCCTACTGATCCATCATCATACAACACACAATCATCAAGCACACAAGGTGCACACAATCCTACTGATCCATCATCATACAACACACAATCATCAAGCACACAAGGTGCACATGATCCTACTGATCCATCATCATACAACACACAATCATCAATCGAGTTAATGACATTAGACATCGGCAAAACAGCCCTATAACACTCAACATACACTCAGCATCCTTGCACTATCTCTGTACATCAAACAGATCACAATCATCAACATCAGATGAACACAGCTCAAATAAAACAAAATCCTGCTACGTTTGCTACCTTGCTCACTACGTGAGCTCCTAGCGAACGCTCGCTACACGCTCGCCCAACGAACCTACTCGCAAATCCCACTTCTGAGCTATTGGAAGTGTTCGCTATGACCTCGCTGGGACTTCGCCTCGCGAATCCTTCGCTACACCATTCGCCTAGCGAAACTGCTAGCGAGTACAGAGAAATGGCCACTGGAATGGCTCGCAATCTAGCTCGCCTAGCGAGCACCTAGAGAATGCTTGCTACTCACTCGCCTAGTGATGAGCTAGCGAGTGTCTGCAATTTCAGAAAGACCCCACTGTGCAGAATCTCAATAGCAACTCAAAACTCAACAAATTCTCTCTAGATCAGTACCAACAACCTCAACTTAGCATTCTACATAAATTATACCCAACTAATTCTAAAATCATCCAATGAAATATCAACTTCTGCCGATTAATCCACTTTCGGCTTAAAACCTTAATCTACTCCGAAATACCCAATTCACCCAAACAATCATCAAACATTACATGCAATGATTCCACCATGAACAACAAAAATCAGAAACTTAATCAACCACATGCAATCATCATCATGCAATTCATCATCATCAAAACCTATGGGGTTAAGGACTCCCCAACTACCCTTATTCATGCATTACCAATTTCCCATCTATTTTCTCCCCCCTTACCTCAATAAGCGGCTTGATCGATGATAATCCGCAAATTCCAACAGCTTGATCTCCTTCCTCCTCTTGCTCAAGCTTGCTTCACTTTACCGTGTCCTTGCTTCTCCTTCTTTTGATCGTGCTTCTCTCTCTCCAATTCTTTCTAAATGCCACTTTTGCCCTTAATCCCAAATAATAAAGAAAATCTTATTTTCTTGTATTCCAAATTAATTCCAATAATGTAAATCCTCATAATATTAATATCCATAATAATAATAATATTAACATTACTATTAATTATTAATTTATTATCATTATCATTTATAATATATTAATATTAAAGGCCACAACTTCTCAAATAATTAAAATGGGCGTTACAACTCTCCCCCACTTTAATTATTTTCGTCCTCAAAAATACCTGATGGAAACAATTCTGGATACGCTTCCCGCATCCTGCTTTCCAATTCCCAGGTCACACCGCCTCCTGCAGCACCTCCCCAAGCTACTCTCACCAAAGGTATCTCCTTCCCTCGGAGTCGCTTCATCTTACGATCCTCAATCCTTAATGGCATCGTCTCAACAGTAAGATTCTCTCTTACTTGAAC
Source organism: Lathyrus sativus (assembly GCA_963859935.3). Classification (NCBI taxonomy): domain Eukaryota; kingdom Viridiplantae; phylum Streptophyta; class Magnoliopsida; order Fabales; family Fabaceae; genus Lathyrus; species Lathyrus sativus. The sequence continues at coordinate 184,234,321 of OZ012741.1, read as the reverse complement.
ATCATCTCTCTGAATCACATGAGATGGATTTGATACATACTTCCAAAGTTGCGACACATGAAACACGTCATGCAAGTTCGAAAGCTCCGGCGGCAACGCCACCCTATAAGCCACAACACCAATCCTCTACAAAATCTGATACGGCCCAATAAACTTCGGATCCAGCTTCTTGGACTTCAATGCACGATTGTTGCACCTCAAAATTTGCCCAATATTTCTTTACCAAGCTTATGTTTCATTTCATTCACATTAGCATTATCATTTGCATTTCATTGACATGTATGCAGGAGATCAAGAGGTATGGTTACCAATCAAGAGCTATACAAGACTTTGAAGCTAGCTAAGAAGGTTATTCAAGTGTTCAAGGGTTGATATCTGTAATACCCCAAATTTTGCCCTAAGATTAGTCGTTTCATCTTGCATCCCATTTCATTTTGCATTGCGTTTAAACTAACCACTAACGGGTTGTGCAGTTGTTTGATTGTTCAAGAAAATATCATGTGGCGCGCTCTTTTAGTTTACAGGGTTTCTAGTGCCACTTTATTTTGAATGAATAAAATAGCACAATTGGCAAGAGACCCTGTGTAAGGAGTTGTGAGTGTGAGAGGTTGAGAGTTCAAATCCCACCTTCTTCACTTTTTGTTTTGTTTCTTTTATTTTTATTCTAACTTTTCTATTTTCATAAAAAAAAAAATAACAAAAATATATTTTTTTATTATTTAATTATTATTTTCGTATTTTATTTAAATTATTTTTTAAAAAAATATTATTTTTTTACTTTTTTCCATATTATTCATAAAAACATCCAAAAATCATAAAATTAAAAATATTAGAAAAGGTTTTATTCTTTTAAGTTTGTTTTAGTTTGTTTTTTTTTAGCTTTGACTAATTATTTAAGTTGGGCTTTAAAGTGGGCATTAGGTTAGAGTTAACCCTAATTTGATACCTATATAAACATAAGTTATATTTGAGAAAAGGGGGAGGAGAAAAAAAAACGGCGGCCGTTCTCACGATTTATCAGAAGAGAGAATTTTTTTGGAAGAATCCTAAAAGGTTTGAATTCATCATCGGCCAAGCGCTACTGGCGAACAAAAAGTCCCAACGGCGGAGGCTCAGTTCGTTCAACATCATCGTCGTTACTGTAAGTTTTCTCTTTCCTTTGATTTACGGTGTTTTATGATTTTTGTGTGTTGTTTTGTTCATTGATTGTAGATTAATGGGAAGAATAAATAGAAGATGACATGCAAGGATTGAAGGAGAGGAAAAGCTTCGATAGTCATCCATGGAGAAAACGGCAGAAGCCTTTTTATTTACGTTTCATTTTTTTATTTTATTATTCAATTGTTTATTTTTTCAATTATATTAACTATGTAGTTTGTAATTAATAATGCAATTAAGTTTAGGTAAGTTATTTCAACAAAAAAAAAACATAACGTAATCAGTTTTTTTAAAAATTAATATCTTTCTAAAAAGTTTTTTTCAAAAATTAAATCATTTTTTATTTAAAAACATATTTCTAAATAAAACAGTTTTTCTTAATTAAAGCTTTTTTCCAATTAAAACCATTTTTCATTAAGTTAACACAAAAATTAAAAAATGACCTTTCTTTCACTAAAACAAAAATTAAAACCTTTTTCGTTGAATTTAAATCAAATTTTTTCATTAAAATTTAAAACATTTTTTTAATTAAAATTTAAAACATTTATTTTCGATAAAATTAAAACATTTTTTTCAAGACATTTTTTCATTAAAATTAAAACCAGTTTCTTTATTAAATTTTTTAGTAAATAATTAGAATAGTTTCTCCATTTAAGCATGAAATTAATTCTCCTCTCCTCTTCTCAATAAAAACTCAAAAAGAAATAAGTTTTGATTTAGCCGTTTCATTTTTGTCTAACCCTCGTTAATTTGTTTGTTTTAACTTGTTATTATTTCATTTGTTCGTTTTTGTTCCATGGATGTAATTTACGCGAGGCCATGGTCGCGGTTATTTTATTTTGCATTTTTTTGGGAATTTGTAATTTACGCGAGTGATCGTCGCGATGCTTTTTTTACCGCTTTCTTTATTTTTTCGCACTTTAATTCTGCCGAATAGTAATTTGTCGTATTTTGCATGTTTTTACCGTTAGAATCCCTCCGAAGGAATTAGGTCTAGCCGTTTGACCGCCGAGTCAATAGCCTTATCCTTTGGGCCGTTTCAAAAACCCTAATAGCCTAGGTGTCCTGTCGTGGACGAAAATGCCCTTTACCCTAGCATTAGGTCAAAGAGTCGCCGTACTCTGTTTAGGGTTTCCCGCCGTGGAATCCCTAATTTCAACCCTAAATTTTTAATTAACAAATTCAACATAGAAATAGGAGTTTCAAAGACTCCACGTAAGCGTGTCCTTAAGATATGTTTACTCCCCTTGAAACCTTGACCATAGTCAAGACGTTTTTAACCTCCCTTTCGAGGGGAACTACGATTACTCTGATTCCATTCCCTATCCAGGATACGTAGGCACAAGATGCGATGTCTTGCCGAGTAAACTTAGGACTAACTCTTAGGTCTTTAGGTCACTCTATCCCTTAACTCAATATATATTAAAGCAGATAATAAATAAAAATAAAAAAGCATACAATAAACAAAAGGGTCTTGTAGAGTACTACAGAAGTTTAGGGTGCTAGTACCTTCCCTAAGCTTAACCAACCCCTTACCTAGGTCTCTCCCCGCATTGTGTTTACGATGCAAAAATAGGTTTTCCCTATTTTGACCTTTTCCTTCGGATAAATCAAAGAGCGGTTGTGAATTAAGAATTGTGATTTAAACTAATTAATAGTTTGATATCCTATTTCCACCGCAACAGAAAATGGCGACTTCACTGGGGACCGCCATAACTTTTAAGGGCTATCCCTATTTTGTTTATTGTATGATATTTTTTATTATTTATTCTCTTGTATATATTATTATTGTGCTTTGCTTGTGGGGATACCTGTTATTGTGAGATAAGTCCTAACCCGGACTTGAGTGACCTTATTATAGGAAGGTGAGATATTCGACAAGGCTTGCCGGGAGTGAGTCCCGACCAAGTTGACTCGAGAATCACCGCTCAGTTGAGACCCTTTCGAAAATGGTTCGGTTGATCGAGTGCAGTCGTGAAAACTTTTACTATTTTCAATTGGAGTCTGTGATATTGAGGACCGTAGTTACCTTAACACCACCTTGGCCTTATATAGGACGTAGTGCGGGAACTATGTGGGAGTAGTCCTACAATAGTTTCTACGCGATGCTACACTTAAAAGAGGTTCTCTTGAGAATATTATCAACCCTCGAGTCAGTCGGAAGGTCGATAATATCCGAAGGAAGGACTAATGACTTTGGGCACTTCTTAGAACCTTGTTCTGCAGGTACAACTAACCGTAGTACATACCTTATGGGGATGGGTAGACCCTAACTCCTTGCACATACCTTTAACCTAGGACTGGTGAATATATGTGCATTGCATCCATCAAAGCATCACATTTCATGGAATTCAAACCTTATTTATGAATATTGCAGGATACCATGAATTACAAAAAAAAAACACTTTGAGATATTCTTTTAAAAGTCTTAAGTTAGAGGACCTAAGGAAGCTAGGAACTTTGGTTCAAGATCAACAAAGGATTCAGAAACAAGTATGGAAGGCCATTATCTCTGTTGAAACTTCAAGTAGACGAAGGTTTCCTTTCGAATTTGTTACAGTTCTAGGATCCAGATTATCTTTTCCTTACATCCCTCGAGTATCAGCTCTTGCCTACCCTAGAAGAGTACTCAATTGGTGGGGTTACCTATTCTGAAGGAGTCTTCGTTCCCTTTCTTGGAGAAAGACCCTAAAGGACAAGATTGTTGCTAAAGCCATATGTTTGAAGGTATCTGACATCAAGGGCAATATGATCACTAACAATTGTGAAGACTTTTCCAATGTACCCTTGTTTGGTTTTGATGAAGGATTTATTTTCCTCTAACTATCGATTTACCTTTTGAAGATAGGCTCATCCTTAAAAAAGGCCAAGCCCGAAGAGTAGAGCAAGGGGCAGAACAGGAAGCTTCCTTAGGGTCATTATTAGCTTTTATTTAGCTATTATGCCAAGACTTTTCTAAGAATGTTATTCGTAATCCGTTTTCAAATTAATAAACAAAGTTTGGGCATTCTGCGATATTCGTAAATATTTGAATTTCATGAAATCATTTTGCATTTTAGCATCATATTTTGCATTGCATGTGTCTCTCGGTTTCTCATACTCGGTTCCCTCGCCTTCCAGTTTCGTCACCCTGGGTCCTCCGCATCAATACAACACTAGAGCCCAAGCTCGAAAAAGGATGGAAGAACAAGCTCAAGAGATCGACCGTGTCAACCATGAACTCGAAGATCTTCGAGGAAGTGTGGGGCAGATTATGGAGATGTTGCAAGCCCTTAAGGTGAAGATGGATAATCAACCTACCGTTGTTTCTGAAATTACCGATATTGTTGTGGATCCTCAACCAGCTGTTACTGTCGAGAGCATACCTCCTCAGAATCGTCAATCCAGTTCAGTGAATCCTACTGTTGCTCAACCAGTTCGATGAGTTACTCCTCCGAAGTGCAAAACTCCGAGCTCTGATCATCATAAAAGAGCTACATGTCCGAGGAACCGCTTAATGGCTGCTCATCAACATCAGCAGAATTATGTTCAAGGTTATCCAGTTCAGTATGCTCCACAACCCTATGTAGCTACTGTTGCACCTCCCTTCAAGCATCAGTTTCCTACTTATCATCCTGTGCCACCAGCTCCGGTCTATCAGCATTCGGTTTATCAAACACCTTCTGCTTATCAGCCTGCACAAGCTCCTGTCAACTGTCAACGAGTGCCCAATACTCCCGTGTGCCAACCATCAGAGGAGACGATACCTCGTCAAAATAGAAGACCATACAAGCCTTGTCCTCCGATCCCAATGACGTTCACTGAGTTGTATCCTTTCTTAGTGCAACAAGGTCTGGTTGTTACCCGAACTTTGGATCCACCTCCCAATTCGGTACCTGTCAATTACAACGCTGCCGCTCATTGTTTATTTCATGAGGGTGCTCCTGGTCACGATTTGGAAGGATGTTACGCGCTTAAGAATATTGTCAGAGATTTGCTAGAAAATAAGGTCCTGTCTTTTGCCGATCCTCAGCCGAAAGTCAAGACTCCTCTCAGGGCGTCCCAGGGCCAGAATCAAGCTCTGCAAAGCCTGTTTTCAACATATCTCAACCAGTGATGCATATGGTGAATCAGCCGAAGCCGATAGTTCTTCAGATGCCTAGTCCTTTTCATTTCAGCAATCCTCAAGATGATGCGACCCCGATCAACAGAGAATCTGGGAGAGTTATTCTGAGTGAAGATTTGAAGACCGATAATAAAGTAATGACAGACGTAGTTGGGGCAAGCAAGACGACTCCTTCCAGTGAGGCTCCGCCAGAGGAAACCACTACCATGTCGGTCTCAGACGCGAAGACTTCATAAACACATCTTGAAGGACTTTGAGACGTTACATTTTGATTATTTATATGTTTATTTTCTTTGATTAAGCATAATTAGCATGTACGAACTTGTTTATTTTGGAATAATTAATGCAATGCATATTTGTCTAGAATAAATCCATTCGTTTCACTCACAAAAATATTTTTTTATAAAATTATAATGCCAACTTTACCCGATCTCTTGCTTTGAAAGAGAATTGGGAGGAGGATGATGAGCCAAAAACGTCAGATCTCTTATCATATGCTTCCAATTGAAACCTGCTGATGATGTAAGGCATTGTTTCAAATCCCAAACAATGGTGACATAAGGATGACAATCCCTCGTTAACCCCTTTGAGCCTTGAAGTAGGAGTTTTCTTTGCTAAGTAAAACCCTCATCTTAACCTGGGGCAGGGTAGTTTTTCAGTTAAATCGATTGAGTGCTCAGACTCTCAAAAAGGAGGAGCGAACCTTCGAGAATCTATCCCTAACATCTTAGGAAGTTAGAAGTCTAGGACTAGCCCTCTAATACTAAAAGAGTGGGGCAGGCACAAGCCTTTCAAATGAGTCACACGACTTACTCAATAAAAACAAAAAGTTATATAGCCTGCTAAGTCAAGACCTATGAAGGAGACTTAGGCAAAACTGGGGCATCCCGCTGGACTCCAACGCCAAATCCAAAAAACGCCATCCAGGCAAAATTTAAGGAATAAAAGAAATGAGGGTACCTTAAAGAATCCCCAATAAAGAACAAAGTCGTATGACCAATCGACAAAAGAAAATAGGTGAATGACTGCCATTGTCCAAAGCCTTGATGAGTTCTCGACCATACCAAATCCGATTGAGATATGAGTGCTCGTATCCCGTTAACTGAATTAGGATTGGAGAACATCACGAAGAAAGGGGTGGGTACAAATAACTTTGAGCCTTTATCCTTTGTTTCCTAAACCGTGCACCAAGCCCCGATACAAGCATTAAAAGACCTAATTGAAGTAGGAATTCTTTTGAAGGCATACTCGACGAGATAATGTTTCCTGACTCCTATAAGCTATGCTCAATTTAATGTTGGCATTATAAATTAAATTCATATCCTCACTAGTGATTTCAGTCACGAGTTAGTGGGATCTTTTTTTCAAAAACAAAAACAAAAAAATTTTCAAGACAAATATACATGTTGCATTGATAGTTTCAGGATTAGCATTTCACGCGTGTTGTTTTTGCCTGATATCTTAGAAACTTGCATATAGACATCCATGAAACTCGGAGGTCATGTTAAACAGGGGCAGGTGGTTTCCAAGCCGTTTGTTGATGCAAGCCTGATTCTCTCAAGAGCTACTTCTGGAAGACTCAGTCATGACACCGTTGATCTGAGCCAGTTACGTCGAGATCCAACAAATCTCTCCATGAGTTTGAAAATAGTGGGTCAACCTGTCTCCCATTCTCTATAAAATCCTCTCGAGATGACTCTTCCTCACAAAGAAGGTACTCTGGGGCATGGTCATGTTTTTCAAAATGGCGACTATCCCGAAGTCCATTAAGATCAAAACTAGCTTGTTTCACGACATTTTCATGCACCCGATGGATCTTACTCTCGGTGGTCTTCATTACCTAGTAAATCTCATCAACCATTGCCTCAGAGCAGTCCCCAAAGAGACTTTAAGTCGACACAGTCCCCAGCGAGACTATAAGCTGACAACACTTTGGGGTGAGCCGGTAATCTCCAAGACAACAGAGATCATACCAGTATCTTCCCAGTAATAGTCCCCAGCAAGACTTTAAGCTGACAACACTTTTGGGATCCATCCGATAAATCCCCAGGTGACTCTCAAGACTGCAGAGATATCCCCAATATACTCCAAGTGGTATATGTTCTTGAAGACCCATTCTCAGTGGAAGCATCTGTTCCTCAGTGAAATCGCCTTACTTTCCTCAGGAAATATTCCCCAGGAGATCGCTAAATTCTCCCCAAGAGGTCAAGATACTGTCCTCATGAATGTTTGTTGATTTCTCCCCAGTAAGTCTGATGAACTCTCCAGGGAAGTTTGATATACTTTATCCCCAGTCGGACGTTCCTTTTCCCTAGGAAGCCGAAGTATTATTCCCAGGAAGTTGCTACGCTATCTCCATGAAGTTTCCTAATTCCACATCTTCCCCACGAAGCGGATATTTATTTTATCCCCAAAAATCTTTGATCCCAAGAGTTCTTTGGCTGATTACGGTTCATGATAGCAATCCCTCCCGTGAAGTCATGACATCATATCCTCGTGTAGAGGTCATGGATCCCCAGTTGAAGTCGTGACATCGTACTCTCCGGTGAAGTCGTATCGCATCCCGATGTGGAAGTCATGAGATTTTCTCCCCAGGGAAATTTTAACTTTGAAGCCAGATTCGGTCTTACCATCAACTATTCCTATCCTCTAATAGATGTATTGTTGCAGAAGTCACTGGGTATTCCTGTCGAGATGTTTATTTCATCTCATGTCTCCTCTATCATCTATTTTGTCAGCATAAGCATAAGCATGAACATTATATACTCATGTTCATTTCATTGTCATACACATAAACATACACATTCGTATACACTTTGGCATACGCATTAGCATTTGCATGCTTGCTATTTGTCGTCATCCTTGTCGTTACCGCCGAGTAACTGGGTTTGTCCGCTCTCTCCAAGTAGATCGTCAGCCCTAAGCATAAAATACCTACTTGTTTCCAGTTTCCCCATAGAGTTCAACCCTCGTGGATGATGGTTATTTCTGTTACTTTTCCGCGTTAGGATAAGGTAGTCCCCATTCGAGTTCGTTTCCTCAATGGAGTCTTGTTTGACAGTTCTTTCTATCCCAATTCTAGATCGAACTTCAGTCCCGTCGGTCACTGAACTTACTTGGACGTGCATTTATTTTGCGCTATCTTTCGAGAAAAGCATTTACAATCCTTTGCAGATATGCGACAGTTCTTGCCCGAGAAGCTTATCACTACATTGCACAATAGACAAGCAACAGTTCCCAGCCGAGGAGCTTATCACCTACCTTACACTCTACAATTGATCTTCTCATACAAGGAGCTCATTATTACATTACAGTGATCTAGATGTTTGCCATCATCACAACATTCTTGACAATTTACATTACAGTGATCTAGATGTTTGCCATCATCACGACCTTCTTTACAATTTATGTTACCTGCTATCACTCAGTGATCTAGATGTTTGCCATCATCACAATATTCTTGACAATTTACATTACAGTGATCTAGATGTTTGCCATCATCACGACCTTCTTTATAATTTATGTTACCTGCTATCACTCAGTGATCTAGATGTTTGCCATCATCACAACTTTCTTTACAATTTACATTACCTGTTACCATCTCTACAAGCAGTTCTCACCCGAGAAGCTTATTATTGCCATTCTTGCAAATAAGCGGCATTTCTCGCCCGAGAAGCTTATCCTATCTTCGTCATGACTTGCAGCAAATGACCATCTCCAACGAGCAGTTTGGTTTCCATTTCCCGTATCATTTTGTAGAAAGGGGAGGTTTGAGCGGAATCATATTCAAGAGAGCACAGATCTTGAAGTATGAAGAAGTTCGTTTACCCTTTAGTAAAAGAAGGAGCGGAATCATATTCAGGAGAGCACAGATCTTGAAGTATGAAGAAGCTCGTTTACCCTTTTGTAAAAGAAGGAGCGGAATCATATTCAGGAGAGCACAGATCTTGAAGTATGAAGAAGTTCGTTTACCCTTTAGTAAAAGAAGGAGCCGAATCATATTCGGGAGAGCACCGATCTCGAATTATGAAGACGTTTATTTTATCCTTTAGAAAAAGAAGAAACTGAATCATGTCCAGGGAGCACAGACTTGAGACGTGAAGAAGTTTATATTATCAATCAATCTATTATCCACAGATAAGCAGCAATCTCTTTATTTGAGAGCTTATCCAGTTTGGCATATAAGTCCCTTCCAACGATAAGTGGCAGTTCTCTCTCGAGAAAGCTTATCAGGGTGTTTCCCATTTAAGACCATTTATTTTGGCATACAGCCGGTTTTACCCTGTATATTTTCTATGGATTCCTAAATTCTGTTTGATCCTGTCACGAGGGAAAGTTTACAGAAGCTCGGATGTTATTCTTTGCTCAATGCTCCAGCATTTTGTTAATCGATCCTACAGTCGTGCAGATCCAGTTTTATTTTCTTACTCTAGAGTATCAGTCGGTCACGCCTGAACCTGTTGATGATTACTTTTAAATTCCCATAGTGGAGGCCGTCTCACCGATGCCATCTCAATTGAGGATCCCGCTCTTACCATTCCTTTTCCTAAAGTGATAATTGGTCGTACTCGCACCAGTTGACTATCACTTTAGAATTCCCCAGTGTCGTGCTGTCACCCAGTGCGTCGTATTCCCAGTGTGGTTCGTTCGTCGCGTATGTCCCCTATGTCGTCGTGTCGTCTGCATCTCTGCATTTACCATTCCATCATATGCACCATACTAAATTCATGGCATTGTCAACATTATAGTTTATTTTCGTTTTGTCCATAGTATTGCATATCACTACATCTAAGGGCAAAATTTTCGGTTATCTATATTTAAATCCCTCCACCATGATTTCTCGAGCCTTTGTCGCTCAAATCATCCGGTGAAGCTATTTAAATAGGGGCAACTGTAATACCCCAAATTTTGCCCTAAGATTAGTCGTTTCATCTTGCATCCCATTTCATTTTGCATTGCGTTTAAACTAACCACTAACGGGTTGTGCAGTTGTTTGATTGTTGCAAGAAAATATCATGTGGCGCGCTCTTTTAGTTTACAGGGTTTCTAGTGCCACTTTATTTTGAATGAATAAAATAGCACAATTGGCAAGAGACCCTGTGTAAGGAGTTGTGAGTGTGAGAGGTTGAGAGTTCAAATCCCACCTTCTTCACTTTTTGTTTTGTTTCTTTTATTTTTATTCTAACTTTTCTATTTTCATAAAAAAAAATAACAAAAATATATTTTTTTATTATTTAATTATTATTTTCGTATTTTATTTAAATTATTTTTTAAAAAAATATTATTTTTTTACTTTTTTCCATATTATTCATAAAAACATCCAAAAATCATGAAATTAAAAATATTAGAAAAGGTTTTATTCTTTTAAGTTTGTTTTAGTTTTTTTTTTTTTTAGCTTTGACTAATTATTTAAGTTGGGCTTTAAAGTGGGCATTAGGTTAGAGTTAACCCTAATTTGATACCTATATAAACATAAGTTATATTTGAGAAAAGGGGGAGGAGAAAAAAAACGGCGGCCGTTCTCACGATTTATCAGAAGAGAGAATTTTTTTGGAAGAATCCTAAAAGGTTTGAATTCATCATCGGCCAAGCGCTACCGGCGAACAAAAAGTCCCAACGGCGGAGGCTCAGTTCGTTCAACATCATCGTCGTTACTGTAAGTTTTCTCTTTCCTTTGATTTACGGCGTTTTATGATTTTTGTGTGTTGTTTTGTTCATTGATTGTAGATTAATGGGAAGAATAAATAGAAGATGACATGCAAGGATTGAAGGAGAGGAAAAGCTTCGATAGTCATCCATGGAGAAAACGGCAGAAGCCTTTTTATTTACGTTTCATTTTTTTATTTTATTATTCAATTGTTTATTTTTTCATTTATATTAACTATGTAGTTTGTAATTAATAATGCGATTAAGTTTAGGTAAGTTATTTCAACAAAAAAAAAAACATAACGTAATCAGTTTTTTTAAATATTAATATCTTTCTAAAAAGTTTTTTTCAAAAATTAAATCATTTTTTATTTAAAAACATATTTCTAAATAAAACAGTTTTTCTTAATTAAAGCTTTTTTCCAATTAAAACCATTTTTCATTAAGTTAACACAAAAATTAAAAAATGACCTTTCTTTCACTAAAACAAAAATTAAAACCTTTTTCGTTGAATTTAAATCAAATTTTTTCATTAAAATTTAAAACATTTTTTTAATTAAAATTTAAAACATTTATTTTCGATAAAATTAAAACATTTTTTTCAAGACATTTTTTCATTAAAATTAAAACCAGTTTCTTTATTAAAATTTTTAGTAAATAATTAGAATAGTTTCTCCATTTAAGCATGAAATTAATTCTCCTCTCCTCTTCTCAATAAAAACTTAAAAAGAAATAAGTTTTGATTTAGCCGTTTCATTTTTGTCTAACCCTCGTTAATTTGTTTGTTTCAACTTGTTATTATTTCATTTGTTCGTTTTTGTTCCATGGATGTAATTTACGCGAGGCCATGGTCGCGGTTATTTTATTTTGCATTTTTTTGGGAATTTGTAATTTACGCGAGTGATCGTCGCGATACTTTTTTTACCGCTTTCTTTATTTTTTCGCACTTTAATTCTGCCGAATAGTAATTTGTCGTATTTTGCATGTTTTTACCGTTAGAATCCCTCCGAAGGAATTAGGTCTAGCCGTTTGACCGCCGAGTCAATAGCCTTATCCTTTGGACCGTTTCAAAAACCCTAATAGCCTAGGTGTCCTGCCGTGGACGAAAATGCCCTTTACCCTAGCATTAGGTCAAAGAGTCGCCGTACTCTGTTTAGGGTTTCCCGCCGTGGAATCCCTAATTTCAACCCTAAATTTTTAATTAACAAATTCAACATAGAAATAGGAGTTTCAAAGACTCCACGTAAGCGTGTCCTTAAGATATGTTTACTCCCCTTGAAACCTTGACCATAGTCAAGATGTTTCTAACCTCCCTTTCGAGGCGAACTACGATTACTCTGATTCCATTCCCTATCCAGGATACGTAGGCACAAGATGCGATGTCTTGCCGAGTAAACTTAGGACTAACTCTTAGGTCTTTAGGTCACTCTATCCCTTAACTCAATATATATTAAAGCAGATAATAAATAAAAATAAAAAAAGCATACAATAAACAAAAGGGTCCTGTAGAGTACTACAGAAGTTTAGGGTGCTAGTACCTTCCCTAAGCTTAACCAACCCCTTACCTAGGTCTCTCCCCGCATTGTGTTTACGATGCAAAAATAGGTTTTCCCTCTTTTGACCTTTTCCTTCGGATAAATCAAAGAGCGGTTGTGAATTAAGAATTGTGACTTAAACTAATTAATAGTTTGATATCCTATTTCCACCGCAACAATATCCTTGTCAGAGAAGTTAAAAGATCCTCATAAAGAGTGATTGAAACCAAGAGGGTGTGTCTCCTAACTTGAGAGTTGTGGAGAGCCATCAGATGATTCTGAGGCCAGGAGGATGGACTTGAGGTCTTGAGAGAGCTCATGAGAAGTTTTGAAGATCACTTTGAGGCCTAGACAGGTCATTGTGCAAGATTAAGAAGACTCATCCATAAGTGGTGCAATTAGGGTTTAACTGGGTCAACCCTAAGTCAACTGATGATTTAAAGGAAGTTGAGACTTAATTCAATAGCCATGTAATCATGAATTGATACATTGAAATGTTATAAGGATGATTCCAAGGTCAAATCATCATGATTGAAGAGTTTGAGAAGTTTCAAGCTAGGGTTTCTAAGACTTAACAGTGTAAAATCCCCTGGCTTGACCCCTGACTTCAACACTATTTAACTCAAGATATGATTGTCATCTCATCTTGACCCCAACATGATTGTTGTAGGGCATGGTCTTAGCTTTAATTTGAGTACTGTAATTCCTTGATAGGGTTTATAGAACTCAAGTTATGAGCCAGACAAGTTACATGTCATCTGAGGCATGTGAATTTGGAGCTTGAAAGTTACACAACTTGCATGACACTTTTGCCCAAGAAGGGTGATTCCTATGAACTTTTGGTCAACATGAATGTTTTTCCTTATCCTCTTAGATTTCTAGAGAGTACTAGAAGTCCTTGATAGGATTTTTAGAACTCAAGTTATGGCTTTGACAAGTCAAGGGTATTTTGGGAAGTTGTAATTATGGGTCATTTTTGGTTATGGGTCATTTTCACCAACTTAGACATCTCAAATGAAATTTTGTGCAACTTGAAAGTTTCTCAAAATGGGGTTTTAACCTTTACCATGTATCAAGGAGGCATTGAAATGGCTCAAGGAGAGACTTGATTCAAGAAATTGTGAAAAAGGAAGAATTAAAGAGAATTAAAGACCAAAAATTCAAAATAAATGATATGTGTGCAAATGAGGCAAAATAATAGCATTTTTTGAATGGAAAATGCATTTTAGAAACATTGGCAATATTAGATTTTTGATTTGAGTTCAATTTCATGGACTTTTATCTCATTGCTTCATGATGAAGTAACATAACATACATGAGCCATTGGATTGAAACAAGGGGAGAATCACCACCAGTCATGTTCAATATCTCATGAGAAGTTGAATGCAAGCTAGCTGAGGCCAAAACAGAGAGGAAACCGTGACTGCCATGAATGAGATTTTGGTGAGAATTTGAAATTCCAAAATCTCATTCTGAAGCTTTGAGAAACTTCTGGATGATTCCATCAAGTTCTATATAAACCTCTGAGTGTGTTCAGCCATTTTTTTGGAAGAGTTTGAAGCTGGTAGCAGAAGGAGCAATTGAAAATTCAGAGTTGCAAGTGAAGATCGTGTTCTGAGTTCAAGGAGGAATCAAGGCAAATTGAGGGTGGCATTAGCTTCAGAAGGTGATTTAGAGTGAATCTGCATCATCTTGAAGGTTGAATCAAGCAAGAAGTGCTTCTGTTACACCTCTAAACTCAGGTTGGTAACTTTCATCCTTGTACATAATTTAGGAGGAGATAGATAGAAATTCATAGGTGGTTAGGATCTTGATGATGTGTAGTTGGATTTAAGATGATTAATTGCATGATTAGGGGCGATTTAGGTTGGACACCATTTTCGGTTGAGATTGGGATTTTGAGATTCGTACGTTTTTAGATTGAACAAATGATATGGTTAGATTGCTGGTGAAATTATGGACAAGATTCATGTAAGGATCATGGCGAATGGTGGTCTGTAGAGGAAGTTAGGGTTGAACAGGGTGATCGGAAATGTCACCGGCGGTGGCCATGGCTGCGCGCGAATGTGCAGAGGTTTAAACGAGGAAGATAAAATCTTCACCCTTCATTTGTGTGGAAATGTTGACTCAATCCTTCATCCAAGCGCGTATGTGGCGCCACGTACCCTCCCCCTTGTACGTTGCGTTTCACTAATTGGAATTCAGGCCTTGTGTTGAGATACATACACCAAAGGAGCATTGGTTCGATCCTCACGTGTGACAATTTTCCTTTAATTTTTCTGAGCTGAAGAGAATATGATTGAATTCCAGGCGCATGGGCTTAATGAACCTCTTGCTATCCTAACCCCCATCTGCAAGCCCAAAGTGGATTTTCAAGGCAATTGGCTTACTCAGCGCACCCCCTCCCTGGTTATTCTTTGGTGACTGAGTTGATACTCAGATGGGCCTCACGCCCTATTACTATGCGTACCCCCATGGTGATGGGCCCAGGCGTTTTGAACCAGCTTTATTTGCTGACTGCACCCTCTTTTCATCTTCTTTTAATATTCTTTTTCTTATTTTTGTGCATTTTATACTTGTTTGTTTTTAATCCATTAAAAATAGAAAAATTGATCAATTAATTCTGAGATTTTTTCCCTTGATTCATGAATGAATTTAGAAATTTTGGAAACAAAAAGATTAGGATTAGCATTTATTTTCATTTGATTTGATTTTTTCCCATTTTATTTGATAATAAAATTGTATTAATTGCTTCTTCTGTTTGGTGAATTTTGTTTCAGCATTTGGTATGGAGTTTTTGCTTGATTTTTGGTTTGTGATTATTTTAGACATGTATGCTCCCATAGTATTTTTCTCACATTTTTGTGATAAAACTAGGTTCTGTTTTTAGGTTGAAACCTTAGGTGCTCCCTTTTAGGGTTTAAGTTTAGTACCTTTTAGTTTAGAGTTTATTTCTAGGTCTTATTTGAGGATTTGATCTCTAGAATTAACATGGTAGAGTCATAATTGACATAGGTTCCCATAGTTATTTTTGTAGGATTTGATAATTGATTTTAGTATTTTAGTTAGAATTAACTTTAATACTAGGTTTTAGGTGATCCTAACTTGCTAACTCAGCTAGAATGACTTCATTAGTTCCCTTAGACTAGGGTTTTGCTTCTCTTGCTTTTGGATGATGATGAAGACTTTTGTGGGCTGCTGTGGAATGCATGGTGGAGCTTGAAATTGAAGATTGCTCTCCCTTTGGTGTAGTTTGTTTAGGGTTAAGGATTAGGGTTTTTAGGGAGATCTCTTAGAATAGATTTTCTTCCTTCATGAAACATGGAAGGTGTTGATCACTTCCATTCCTCCCTATGATGTAAGGTCCCCTTGTGAAGGCCTCATCCCTCCTTTGGTAGGATGTGTGGCTCTTCATAAGTTGGTAGAACCTTTGAGGGTTCCTTTCTTTGATGGTGGAGTGCTTAGTGGTGACCTTTGGTCTTCACCTTGCTTCTCCCTATCCCACCTTGATCTTGTTAGATGAGTCTTTCTCCCTTGCTAGAGGATGGAGTTCCTTGTTAGAAGATTGAAGATACTAGGGGTTGCACTTCCCCTTTGTTTGAAGACTGCCATTGAAGATGAAGCTTGAAGATCAAGAAGAACAAGTTGATACTTGTGTGAAGAAGATCAAATTAAGATTGAAGAAGGAGCCGAAGCTTGAAAAAGATGAAGAACAAGTTGATACTTGTGTTTGATGCATTGAAAGCTTAAAGAAGCAAGTTGATACTTGCTATTGAAGATTGAAGCCTGAAGGTGGAGTCTACCTTGAAGATTGAAGCCTGAAGGTGGAGTCTACCTTGAAGATTGAAGCTTGAAGATGGAGTACCTTTCATTCTCTTAAAAGGGATAGACTTGAAGAACAGTTACAGACTGTGGACTGAACTGCTGTTAGAGGATTGATTTGCTGTGAAGCTGTGGAAGTTGTTGATCTGCTTTCTTTCCTGTCTGTTTGCTTTCTGTGCAAATGTATTGATGTGACTTGTTTGATTTGCTTGATGCATTAGAATAATTTCATGTTTAAATTGTTTTAAGCTAGGAGCATGATTGCATTAGAGGTTGAGTTGCTCCCTCTGCTTGTGTTTTTACTATATGGCTTTGCTTGCGGGTATTCGGTAGAGCTCTGCTCCCTTTCCTATGTGGTTTATGATTTGCTTGATGGCATTTTATTTTCCTTCATGATTGCAGTTATTCATATCTGGCTTGAGGTCGAGACGAGCTTGTGGAGGTTGATGCCCCACACACATTTCCTCCCTCACTTGCATTGCATGCATTTTACAGTCGTTTACTGTTTACTGTTTAAGCTGATGCTTTATCTGTTTCTGTTTATCATTGACATGATCCCTTAGGAATCTCACTTCCTTTGATAAAGAAGTGATGATTAGAATTTTAGGTTGAAACCTATGCATGATAACATCTAGAAGATCCCTGTTTCAAACCTCAACCATAGGATGAATCCTTGGCATGACAACATTAAGACTTGATAGTCTCCCCGTAGTTGTCCCCCTCTCTCTTCTCATCTCAAACAAACAGTAAAAAACATAATAAAGGCAAGTTAGTATAAGCGCGATACGAGCCTTAAGCTACTTGGGTAATGATAATTGAGCGGCCTCCTCTCAATCGTCTAGAATATTTAGTATACGTCCTTTGGACGATATATGATGCATTCGTTCCCAGGTCATAGTCTCTAGTGCTGTACGAACTACAGACAACTAAAAAACAGTTCTTTCGTAAAAGACAGAAAACAAACTTCAAACCTTTTTGCCCCGTGGGCCCATAATTCAAAGGAAGCTTTTCTGAAGAAAAGAGTGTCGTTAACTCCTAGTTCTACCGCAAACGGTAACGCCTAAGTCTCTGAGGGTCAAGCTGCGTACGCCAAACTGCTGGAATTGTTTGTTAACCCTACTCGATAAAACAGATGAATCTGAATTCCCGTAATCCGTATTATCCCGAAATACATAAGCTCTGATCTCTCATACCTGTTGAGAGTACGTAGGCACAATACTGACGTATTGGAGAGCCAGCTTCCCCGTAACCCGTAGTTAGCCGAACTACATTGACTCTGATTTCTCATTCTCTGATGAGAATACGTAGGCATAAAGCGCGACGCTTTGCCGAGTCATTTTCTTTTCTTTTCAGACTGGCCTTGATAGGTAGATAGATTAAAACCAAACCGTCAGGTAAACACAAAAAGCGTGGATCCCATCGAGTACGATGGACGTGAGGGGTGCTAATACCTTCCCCTTGTGTAACCGACTCCCGAACCCAGACATTGGTTGCGATGAGCTTGTCTTATACCTTTTCGTCAGGTTTTTCCGATCGTTTCCTTTCCTGTTCTGAGGGATAAATAACGAAAGGTGGCGACTCTTCTGTTTTTCCGGCACCTTATTTTCGCGGTAGCGACAGCTGGAGACTCTACTGGGGACTTGATAGTTTCCTGGGATCCAACGTCCCTTATGCGAGTCAATTTGGGGATCCAACGTCCCCTGCGAGAGTCAATCCTAGCGCTCATATGATTTCTTGTCGGGTTGTGTTTATTTATCGCATTTTATTTCCCGCACTTTATTTTTAGTATGATATGATTATCTGTACTGTTGTAGGAGGGGCATTCTGATGAGTGAGAAGCCAGACCCAGGCTTGAGAGCTACATAGTATTAGAGTGGGTTAGTGGAGGACGTGCTTGCTTTGCTTGCATCTGTTCCCATGTAATCCACACTCAGACGAGGTTCTCTTTGATGGCTTTCTATCGGTCCTTTGGACTCGAGGGGTTGTTGGATCTGAGGGTTGTCGACTCTGGGAACCGATCATTTGGAATTCAGCTAAGTGAGGCCGCTTCAAGAGATGATGATGCCACACCTCCTAGGTATCGTATCATCGTTTCTTGAAAGTCTGTGACGCTGATGACCGCATAGGATGCCAAACCTTTTCCGTGATTAGGTACGTACCTATGAGCAGGGTCGGGTGTGATGCAGGAAACCTTAACCCCCAGACTACCTGGTTTTCTTGTCAGCGAATCAGTTTTGTTGGTATTAGAGGTTCTCATCATCAGATATGTGTTGTCTTGACAGAGCAGATTTATGGTCTGGTATAATGGGATTCTCATCAGAGATATGGTTGTTCTTGACAGAGCAGTGTTGTGGTTTTGTTGATACAGAGCCCTCATCTCCTCAACAGCACAGTCATCTTGATCTCCTGCTGCATGATTGCATTTTGCATTGTTTGCATCCTCATTTGCATGTCATTAACGTGTGTCTGTGTTGCAGGTGCATATTTCCCCCGGGTTCTAGTGATCTTGATCCTCATGGCAGATATGGCATCTCTGAAGAAGACTGTGGCTTACAAGCTACCAACACCTGACATCCGAGAGTTACAGACTTTGATTTCTTTGGCTGATAAGACAGTGATGGAGAGTTTCAGAAAGAGTTATGGGAGACTTCTGGGTATTGTGTATAAGCTTCCTGCATACGAGTTGAATGGCCTCTACGCCCTGCTGCAGTTTTACGACCCATAGCTCAGATGCTTTGTATTTCCAGACTATGTCCTAGCTCTGACCCTAGAGGAGTACTCTGACCTGTTGGGGGTGCCTTTGATGAATCAAATGCCTTACTACCGTGTTAAGGGTGAACCCAAATTGAGTAAGTTGACTGACGCTCTTCATGTATATGAGTCTGAGTTGGAAGGGATGGTATCCAGGAAGATTGGAGTTCATGGTTTCCTTTTTCATTTCCTGATGGAAAAAGCCCGAAAGTTTGCCGAGAAGGGTCGCTGGGATGTATTCAATGCCTTCTTAGCCCTTTGCATTTATGGGATCGTGCTATTCCCAAGTCATCCGAACTTCATAAGCATGGATGCTTGCCACATATTTGCCTCCGGAAATCCAGTACCCGCTCTCCTCGGAGACGTCTACCATTCAGTTCACAGCAAGAATGAAAACAGAAAGGGAAAGAACGTGGCATGTTGTGCTCCTTTACTGTATAAGTGGTTTGCTAGCCATCTTCCTAAGTCAGGACCGTTCATTGATTCTGCTGAGTCTTCACCTTGGTTCACGCGTCTGATGGGTTTGACTGCTGACAATATTATCTGGTTTGATAGAGATCTGCTGGGCAAAGATATTGTGTATAGCTGATGTGGCTTTCCTAACGTCCCCCTGGTCGGAAGGAATGGATGTATCAACTAAAATCCCTCTCTGCTAGTACGACAATTTGGGTATGCACTGTGAGGTCCTCCCGAAGAGGAAGAGATACAGGAATCTCTGTATCTCATAGGGTTGCTTGAAGGCGACACTTTGGTCAAGGTACAGAATGCTTGGAGCAAAATTCACCGAAAGGGAAAGGTCCTGCTAGGAAAGAGCAACAACAAGGCCTTTGATCTGTATGTGACTTGGGTTCGAGAGAGAGCCGCCAAGTTTCTAATGTCGTTTCCTGCCGTGGAACCATTGTATCCTCCCGTGTACAAAGAGCCTACCACAGTTGATATTCAGAGATTCAACCAGGTACTCCAAGAGAAGGAAGAGCTACGAAAAGCCAACGAAGAGTTGGAGAAAGAGATCGCTCAACTTCGGAAAGAGAAAAGTGAAGCCGTTTACACCTGCAAGCAGCAGACTGAGATGATCAACCATCTAGGCGCCAACCTGACCAAAGAAACTGATGCTAGGGAACGTTTCGGGTTGGACCTGAAGTCAGTACATGGCGTGTTGACAACCAAGAAACAGGATCTAGACAGAGTGTACCGGAAGCTAACCCAATACGAGAGGGTCTGGAGCAGCACCCTAGCCAAATACAAAGAGCGGGAAGAAAAGCTGAAGCATCAAGTAGCCGAGATAGAAGCTCAGATTATGGTGAAAGACAAGAAGATAGAGGCTGAAGCCTCACTGCGACGAGACGTCCAGTATAGACTGGCTGAGGCCGAGGCGAATTTACAAGATTTCCAACTTCGGGCTGATGCTAAGAGGAGTAGAGTCGAGAACCATTCTGAAGAAGGTGTTTCTAGGAGCATTGTCGAGAACCTCCCAGAGTCCATCAGGTAGAGGGACCTGCTGGACCAGGGTTTGCTTACTCAGTCAGATCATCCCACTACAAAGAAGTTTATAGAAGATTCCCGTGCCCGTGGCCGCACCTGATCTTTTTGTATTTTCTTTGTACATTTTATGCATTGATATGCTGATCACCGCCAGGTCTGTTGGTTGGGGTCATGCCTTGTTGCTTCAGTTGTATGTGATTACAGTTGTACGCTACCCGAGCGGGCTTTTCAGATGAATATATGAGGATTTATTTTCCATGATTGGATGATATACTTTATTTGTCTCGGAAACTAGGATCGGGGGGGGGGGGGGAATCTCCCCAAGGCACAGACACACGTTTGCATTTGCATTTGCATTTGCATGACGAGCACCTTGTCGTTTTTCTAACCCTTTGTGTATGCAGGTTTTTCCAAGATTGACCGAAGACCGATCCACCGCTATCCGATCAGAGTGAATCAAGCTAGAGCAATGGAACAAGTGCAAACTGACGTCCAGGAACTCCGAGAGAGGATGGACAGCTTCATGGAGCTTATGCAAGTGGTTGCCAACGGCCAAGACTAGCTCAGAACACTGGTCCAGCCTCTGATCTTAAGGGTTGACAACAATGGTGTGCTGCATGGAGGGAGCGTTCGAGTCCCTCCTCCTGTTGAAACTCCTCAGGCTGGCATCCCTGTGACGGGGGGGGAATGGAAGTGGTAACGGAAATGTGATCACTAACATCGGGCTCAATGACAATACGACTGGCGTCGGTAATGGAAACTTTGAAGCTAATGGCAACATTGGACTAGGCAATGGCGACGCAGGTGCTGGAAATCTGTATGGGCCTCAACCATGGCTAGAAGATCGTCAAGAAGATTTGTTATCACAGAGGAGTGCTGAAGGAGAACTGTCTGCTGAAGCACGTCTGAGGTTTAAGGCACTCGAGGACAAAATGAGGAATTTCGAGAACCATAATACTATGGGTGTCGACATGACTAAATTGGGATTGATTTCTGATTTTAAGGTGCCTCCTTAATTCAAGGTACCCGACTTTGAGAAATACAAGGGAACCACTTGCCCTCGTGTCCACTTAAGGTTATACTACCGAAAGATGTCTGCTCACTCTGAAGACGAGAAGCTGCTGATGCACTTCTTTCAAGATAACTTGTCCGGGCCATCTTTAGAATGGTACATGGGTTTGGAACCCACCAGTGTGCGCACATGGAAGGAACTGGCTGAGGCCTTTGTACACCATTATCAGTATAACAGTGACTTGGATCCAAACCGGGTTCAACTGCAGAACTTGTCACTGAGGAACAACGAGGGGTTCAAAGAATACGCCCAGCGATGGCGTGAATTAGCAGCTAGAGTTCATCCGCCGATGGTTGAACGAGAGCTTGTTGAGATGTTTGTAGCCACTCTCCCGGGGGTCTATTACGAGAAATTGGTCAACGGTATGTCAGGGAGTTTCTCTGATCTCATCATTACTGGAGAGCACGTTGAAAATGGGATCAAATTAGGGAAAATTCAAGGTGTTGATCTATCCTCAGCTGGAGGAGGAAAGAAACCATACGGTAACAAAAGGCGTGAAGGAGAGACGAGCGCCGTGTCTAACGCTCGAAGGAAAGGTAAAGGCCAGCGCCAGCAGGTGGCTAGCATAACCATCCCTGCTGTCCAACAGCCCCAGCCGCAACAGCATCAGCCAAATCAGCAAGGGTACAGAAGGTATCAAAACAGGGCACCTCTGTCAAGTCGTCACCTTGAGACACCGCCTATGTCTTATGCTCAGCTGTTACAGACTCTGCTTCAGTTACACCTAGTCCAGAAAAGAACCCTGGCTCCCTTGACAGGGGCGCCTCCGCAGGGTTATGATGCGAATGCAACGTGTGATTTTCACTCAGGGGCACCCGACCACACGATAGAAAACTGCAAAGCCTTCAAGCACAGGGTGCAAGATATGGTGGATGCTAAGATCATCAATTTCTCAGATAATGTGCTGAATGTCACAAAGAACCCTATGCCGAACCATAGGGGAGGTGGGGTGAATGCCATTATTGAAGAAGAGAACATAAATTTGTTGACTGATGTCAAGGATCTGAAGACACCGCTTAGCTTTGTTAAAGCCAAGCTGATGAAGAGAGGCTTCTTTCCGGGCTGTGGAGAATTGTGTATGGGCTGTGCGACTCATCCTGATGGATGTGAACAGTTGACAATAGGGATTCAGAGCCTGATGACCGAAGGAATCTTGCAGTTTAGCCGAAGGGCCGAATATGGATCTGGAGAGGTAATGCTGAAACAGGATGATGAGGTTGCCACCATCACCATCCCTCGCCAGACGATAACTATTTCTGCACCCAGGCCGCCCATAATTACCATCACAAAGGCTGGGCCGATACCTTTTGAAAGAACCAACGTTGTCCCGTGGCATTATGGGGCAGACGTCTACTGTAACGGACAGAAATTGGAACTGGAACCATCTGGGCAGTCTGTGGATAACCTAGTGGGAATTGGCGGAATCACACGCAGCGGAAGAGTATTTGCTCCACCTGAGATTGTGGTCGACAAAGCAGATAAAGCTGAGCAAACTGATAAGGGAAAGAATAAAGTCGTTGATGAAACCCCTTGTGGGGTAGAGAAGGACTTACTTGTAAAGGAAGCTGAAGAGTTCATGAGGTTGATCAAGAAGAGTGATTACAAGATCGTGGATCACCTCCATCAAACACCCTCGAAAATTTCCATCCTGAATTTGTTGCTGTGTTCGGAGTCACATCGCAATGCGCTGTTAAAGGTTTTGAATGCCACGTATGTACCGCAGGAAATCTCGGTCAACCAGTTGGAAGGGGTAGTAGCCCACGTAAATGCTGGAAACGGGTTAGGGTTCACTGACCTGGAGCTGACGCCGAAGGGAAGAAACCACAACAGCGCCCTGCACGTCTCAATAGAGTGTAGGGGAACAGTTATGGCTCACGTATTAGTGGACACTGGGTCATCGCTCAATGTTCTTCCGAAGAAGGCATTGATGAAGTTAGATACTCAAGGATTGATTTGCACACCCAGTGACCTGGTTGTGAAGGCTTTCGATGGAACCAAGCGTCATGTCTTTGGAGAGGTAACGCTGCCAATCCAAGTTGGGCCAGAAACTTTTGACGCTGTCTTCTACATCATGGACATCATGCCAGCCTACAGCTGTCTCTTAGGCCGGCCATGAATCCATTCTGCTGGTGCCGTGATCTCCACGTTGCACCAGAAGCTCAAGTATGTTGTAGGGGGCAGCATTGTAACTGTGTGTGGCGAGGAAGACATAATGGTGAGCCATTTGTCGTCCTTCAAATATGTTGAGATGGATGGGGAAATCCACGAAACCCTATGTCAGGCATTCGAAGCTGTCAAGGTCAAAGACGCGACTCCAGTAATGACTGAGAAACCAGAGATGACTCTCTCTTCCTTCAAGGAAGCTCGGGCCATTGTTCAAGCCAAATCTACCCCAGGCTGGGGGAAAGTTCTAAAAATACCTAAGAAACAGGACAAGTTTGGGTTGGGATACTCTCCTGCGGCTGAAGCCTCCTCTTCCCACAGTGCGTCCCGAGGTAAAGGGTCGATCCAGTTTACAAGTGGCGGGGTGATATTTGAAAGTGTCAACGCAGTGTCTGAAGACGGCGAAGACAGCGATTGCGACCTGGATTCCTGGATCCAGCCAAGCAAACCAGGCCAGAGCCTCAACAACTGGTCCATCAGGGATACCATCCAAGTGACAGGCAAAGATTAATGATTTACTTTCTCCAATTATTGTACAACCCTATGTCCTACCCGGGGCATAGTGGTTTTATTGTCAGGGCCTTGTTTGGTTATGTACATGCATTTTACCAATAAATCAAAAGGCGTTTTTCTTTGCATTCAAATGTTGTGATCTCTGTTATTCCTGTTTTATATTTGTTTTGAAAAACAATAAAATGGCAATAGGGTATGTGCTAACCTGCATATCCTTGTTTTAAGCTTAACCCTTGTTATTGCAGGATCCACATAGCAGATGACATCGACTCTGGACCTTCTACGACTCACTTCGACTTCGATTTCCCGATCTATCAAGCCGAAGAAGAGATTGATAAAGAGGAAGACCTTCCCGAAGATTTGGCTCGCTTGTCGAAACAAGAAGAGAAAGTTATTCTGCCTCACGAGGAAGAGATTGAGATTGTGAATCTGGGTTCTGAAGAACTGGTCAGGAACGTCAGGAGAGGGGCTGCATTGCATAGTGATGTCAAGCAAAGATTAGTCGAGATGCTGAGAGAGTATAGTGACATTTTTGCTTGGTCATACGAAGATATGCCCGGACCTTATACTGACATCGTGGTCCATCACTTGCCGCTGCGAGAAGATTGTCCTCCCGTTAAGCAGAAGCTTAGGAGGACACGACCAGATATGGTCGTTATGATCAAAGAAGAAGTGCAAAAGCAGCTTGATGCTGGCTTCTTAGCAGTCACTACTTACCCTCCGTGGGTCGCCAACATAGTACTTGTACCGAAGAAGGACGGTAAGGTGCGAATGTGCGTCGATTATCGGGATTTGAATAGCGCGAGCCCTAAAGATGATTTCCCGCTCCCTCATATTGATGTGTTGGTCGACAATACAGCTCAGTTCTCCGTGTTTTCGTTCATGGATGGCTTCTCCGGCTACAATCAGATCAAGATGGCACCGGAGGACATGGAGAAAACTACGTTTATTACACCTTGGGGGACATTTTGCTACAAGGTAATGCCTTTCGGTCTGAAGAACGCAGGGGCCACTTACCAATGAGCAATGGTTACTTTGTTCCATGATATGATTCATCATGAGATTGAAGTCTATGTTGATGACATGATTGCGAAGTCCCAAACGGAGGAGGGACATCTGGTCAATTTGCTGAAGCTTTTTGAGAGGCTTAGGAAATTCAGGTTGAGGCTGAATCCTAACAAGTGTACTTTCGGAGTACGGTGGGGAAAACTACTGGGGTTTATCGTAAGTGAAAGAGGCATTGAGGTTGATCCTGCGAAGATAAAAGAAATACAAGAGATGCCAGCGCCAAAAACTGAAAGAGAAGTTCCTGGTTTCCTGGGCAGAATAAACTACATTGCAAGGTTTATCTCTCAGCTCACGGCCACGTGTGAACCGATGTTCAAACTACTGAAAAAAGATCAGGCGATTATCTGGAACGAGGATTGCAAAAAGGCATTTGATAAGATAAAACAGTATCTGCAGGAACCTCCGATCTTGATACCCCCAGTGGTCGGAAGACCCCTAATCATGTACTTGACAGTTCTTGAGAATAGTATGGGGTGTGTTCTCGGTCAGCACGACGAGACGGGCAGAAAGGAGCATGCCATTTATTATTCGAGTAAAAAGTTCACAGACTGTGAATCCCGTTACTCGATGCTGGAGAAGACGTGTTGTGCACTCGCCTGGGCTGCCAAACGTTTGCGACAGTACATGCTCAATCACACAACCATGCTAATTTCGAAGATGGATCCGATCAAGTACGTCTTCGAGAAACAAGCGCTTTCGGGCAGGATTGCCAGATGGCAAATGGTGTTGACGGAATATGACATTAAGTATGTTTTCCAGAAGGCCATCAAGGGAAGCGTATTGTCTGAATACCTTGCCGAACAGTCGATCGAAGATTATCAGCCGATGAAATTTGAATTCCCTGATGGGGATATCATGTTTCTCAAGGTGAAAGATTATGATGAACCATTGCCCGACGAGGGTCCAGATAGGAAATCCCATTGGAAATTGATATTTGACGGGGCGGTCAATTCTTACGGAAGTGGCATTGGGGCAATCATCACGACTCCCCATGGATCCCACATCCCGTTCACTGCTAGACTGACGTTTCCGGTCACCAATAATGAAGCAGAGTACGAAGCATGCATCATGGGTCTAGAAGAAGCAATCGATTTGAGAATCAAGAACCTAGATGTATATGGTGACTCGGCACTTGTGATCAACCAGATTAAAGGGGAGTGGGAGACTCGTCAATCGAATTTAGTGTCGTACATGAATTACGCCAGAAGGCTGCTTCCGTTCTTTGATCGAGTGGAACTCCATCATGTGCCCAGAGCTGAAAATCAGATGGCTAATGCCCTAGCCACGTTGGCTTCGATGTATAAAGTCAATTTTTGGAATGAAGCTCCAAGAATTGTCCTTTCTCATCTTGATAGACCTGCATTCGTCTTTGCGATCGAGGAGGCCTCCGATGGCAAGCCATGGTTCCATAATATCCAGACTTTCCTTATGTCTAAGGAGTATCCTGCGGGAGCGTCAACTTAAGATAAGAAGACTCTGAGGAGGTTGTCTGGAAGTTTCTATCTCAATCCTGATGGAGTTCTATATAAAAGAAACCACGATCTCGTGCTACTCAGATGTGCAGATGAGAAAGAAGCGAGTATGCTCATGGAAGAAGTCCATGAAGGCACATTTGGTACGCACGCCGGCGGGCACGCTATGACAAGAAAGATCCTGAGAGCAGGATATTACTGGCTGACGATGGAGTCGGATTGCTTCAAATTCGCGAAAAGATGTCATAAGTGCCAGATTTATGCTGATAAGATTCATGTGCCGCCGTGCCCATTGAATGTCATGTCCTCCCCGTGGCCGTTCTCCATGTGGGGCATCGACATGATAGGCAAGATCGAGCCCACTGCATCTAACGGTCATCACTTTATTTTAGTAGCCATCGACTACTTCACCAAGTGGGTGGAGGCAGCCTCGTATGCTAACGTGACCAAGCAGGTGGTGGCTAAATTCATAAAGAGGGACATCATTTGTCGATACGTAATTCCCGAGCGGATCATTACTGATAATGGTTCGAATCTGAATAACAAGATGATGAAGGAGCTGTGCCAAAGTTTCAAGATTGAACACCACAACTCATCTCCTTACCGACCGAAGATGAATGGCGCCGTTGAAGCGGCCAATAAAAACATTAAGAAGATTGTACAGAAGATGGTTGTGACCTATAAAGATTGGCACGAGATGTTTCCATTTGCCCTGCACGGTTATCGTACGACAGTACGTACATCAACCGGGGTAACTCCTTTCTCACTGGTGTACGGTATGGAAGCTGTCCTACTGTTAGAAGTTGAGATTCCTTCTTTATGAGTTTTGGTTGACGTGAAACTCGATGAGGCAGAATGGATTAAGAACCGACTAAACCAACTCAGCCTGATGGACGAGAAGAGGTTAGCATCGATTGCATATGGTCGCCTATACCAAAGCCGAATGAAGAAAGCTTATGACAAGAAGGTGCGTCCTAGAAGCTTTCAGACGGGTGATCTCGTCCTGAAGAAGATTCTTCCTCCACACTCCGATCACCGAGGCACGTGGACTCCCAATTACGAAGGTCCATACGTCGTCAGCAAGGTCTTCTTGGGAGGAGCCTTGTTGTTATCCACAATGGATGGCGAAGATTTTGCATCCCCGGTGAACACGGACGCAGTTAAAAAATACTTTGCTTAAAAAATGACCCGCTGGAAAGAAAAAGATTATCCAGGCAAAAAGGGGGCATCCCAACGAACCATAAAAAAGGAAGAAGGTTCGGGCAAAAGTTAGGGATATAAATGGAAAAATATACACCCGCAAAGTCGAAAACCTGGAAGGGCGACTTTGGCAAAAAAGGGTATCCCGGTGAATCGAAAACCCGAAAGGGCGATTCAGGAAAAAGTTAGGGATTTGAAAAAGCAAATGACTACGTTCCGCGTATGGACTTTCATTGGTTAGTGGTTCGGAAGACCTGAGGGCCGTTTATCTGAATCAATCTCTTCTGAGGCTGAAGCGTCGGAGAAGTATCGAAGTCGAGTGGGTTATAGAGGGATCAACTCATGGTGTTCGTCTACGCCATATTGCCGACATTTGTGTATATACTGATGTATATTTATGTTTTTATATTTGCGCAGCTTCCTCATTCCAGGAGCTTGCATCTGTTGTAAAACATTTTTACCCATTCAGGGGTTCGTTATCAATAAAATATATACTATTCAGCAATTCTGTTTGATTGTTTAGCATCTATCTATTTTGTTTGCGAAAAAATGCCGATGTTTTTGATAAAATGCGCATACATAAACTTACCGGCCTAGGCCACTAATTGTTGAAACAATGAATTACTTGAACATTGTCGCAGGATGATAACCTTGATAGGTCCCTTTGAGAGGGGTATCTTGTCTGTTTGTTTGTGTTGTTGCAGGTATAGCATATTCCAGGAAGTACGCTGTATGCGTTCCCAAGCAGGATGTTTCCTTCCTCCCCAGCGAGTTCAGCAGCATCTCCCCACGGAGCCTGAACATGGGACCAAGAGCATTGATATGTCTCCCCAAGCAGAGATAGATTCTCTCCCCAATCAGATGTATCCTGAAAGATCATCATGTCCCTAGCTGAGTTAGGCGCTGGAGCGTGTATTCATTCCCAGCATCGAGTCAGTGTGCAGTTTTCTCGTAGAAGACCACTCGCAAGTGTTCAGCTTTTGATAGTTCAAGACTGAAGTCTCCAGGAGAATTGAAATTCCCCACAGAGTTGTTTTCTCCCCAGCAAGCAGGATGATTCCTTCTTCCCCAGCCGAGTTGGCAAATCCCTAAGAGAGTTGAGTCCTTGGAAGCCATCGAAGCCATGATTGGTGCTCCCCAATAGAGTGTTGAATAGCTGATGCTGTATTTCCCCACCGGAGTCGTTATCTCCAGGAAAGTTTTGTCGCGAAGGCCGTACAGTCTATTTTTGCGATTGACATTGTCTTCCTCGGCAGTTGTGGTTCGTACACCTAGTTGAGCGAGTTCAGGTTCTTGTAGAGCTTTGTTCCCCTACAGCAGTCAACTGAAGATCATTTCCCCAGGCGGAGTCCAATTGAGATTGGTGTGACTTCTCCTCCTCGGCAGGATGATTCCTCCTCCCCACCAGAGCGGTTCCTTCTCCCTGACAGGAGGCTTTTTCCCTTCAACATTTATTTTGTTGATGAGGGCGTAGCATTTTGCATGATTGCATAGCATTTACCCTAAAAATGCGTAGCATTTCCACCGTGTGGAGCATTACGCCATGGTCAAACATATGCATATGAAACATGGGCTAAGTTGTTGTCGTTCTTGTTTTGCAGGTGTTCCTCCGTAGAATGGTTTGCTCAAGATGATTCTTGAATTCCCCAGCAAAGTTGTTTACTTAAGATGATTCTTACAAATCCCCGGTGAAGTCGCCGGAGTTGGTTGCTCAAGTTGATGCTTAGAGTCCCCGGCAGAGTGTTTGCTCAGGATGATTCCTGAAATCTCCAGCGGAGTTATTGGTTTAAGATGATTCTTGAAGCCCCCCAGCGGAGTTATTTGCCCAAGATGATTCTTGAAGTCCTCAGCAGAGTTGATTCATCCAGAATGATTTCTGGACCCCCAAAGTAGAATTACTCGATAGTTATCCAGAATCCCCAGCAGAGATGTGTCATCCCCAGCAAGTTTCTGAACAGCGAAGTTGAAACTGCCCTTGAGGACTTGTTGATTGAAGTCCGGCAGCGGTGCCAAAACCCCAGACTTACTGACGAAGTCCAACTGTGATGTCGAAGCAGTTCTCTCAGCTGATGCGAAGTGCTTGATGGCAGAAGTTTGGATATCCCCCATGTGGTTCATGATTGACCGAGAATTCCATTCCCGACTTACTGATGAAGTCCGGCTGACGCCCGAAAATTTCTTTGAATGCCCGATGGCATAATTATAGATATTGTCAAAAGTTCCTAAATGACCCGATGAGTCCCGAGGAATTCTTCTTCCGCAGTGTCGCAGAATGCCTGACGACAATATCAGCTATGTATCGCCGGTTACCGAGTGACCAGTGATCCCTTGATGATTTGAGGAAGAAGCTGTAGCGAAATCTAATAATCATCCCGACGGAGATTTGAGAGTAGCCATTCACCAGTTACCGAATAACCGGTGATCCCTTATTGACTTACTGATGAAGTCCGACAAAGATACGGTCGACGTGCCTAGCGACACGATGAGTCCATAGGCGACGATAAGGAGTTCTTCTGCAGTGGTGCAGAATGCCCGACAGTATAATCCGCCATTATTCACCAGTTACCGAATGACCGGTGATCCCTTATTGACTTACTGATGAAGTCCGACAAAGATATTGTCGACGTGCCTAGCGATACGATGAGTCCATAGGTGACGATAAGGAATTATTCTGCAGTGGCGCAGAACGCCCGACGGCAAAATCAGCCATCATTCACTAGTTATTGAGCAACCAGTGATCCCTTATTGACTTACCGATGAATTCCGACAAATATGTTGTCGACGTTCCTAAGCGACATGATAAGTCCATAGGCGACGATAAGGAATTCTTCTGCTATGACACAGAACACCTGACGGCATAATCAACCATTCATTACCAGTTACCGTGCAACCAGTGATCCCTTGATGAATTGAGGAAGAAGCTGCAGCAAAATCAGATGACCATCCTGACGGAGATTTGAGATTAAGACCTTTCACCGGTTACTGTGTGACCAATTTCTCAGCAAGTTGTCGCGCAACTATCATATTCAGTTTTGAAGATCCTACCAATCAGAGTATCGTGTACCTGTGCGGTTGGCAGATCGCCAGGCACCGCGTAACCAGTGATCCCTCGATGATTTGAGGATGCAATGATATCAGATAAATCAAAGAATCATCCTGACGGAGGTTCAGATCAGTATTTCTCCAGCTAGTTGTCGTGCAGCTACTATTTCAGTTTCCGAAGATTTGTCCCCATCAGAGTACCGTGTACTTGTGCAGTTGGCAAATTTCCGGGTTTGTTGGTATTCAACCGTCTTTTACCTTGATTGTTTGAGAGTCATTCACTTCTCACCCAGTCAGGTCCAAGCCGTTTGAATAAGGGCAGCTGTTGTACCCCAAAATTTGCCCAACATTTCTTTACCTAGCTTATATTTCATTTCATTCACATTAGCATTATCATTTGCATTTCATTGACATGTATGCAAGAGATCAAGAGGTATGTTACCAATCAAGAGCTATACAAGACTTTGAAGCTAGCTAAGAAGGTTATTCAAGTGTTCAAGGGTTGATATCCTTGTTAGAGAAGTTAAAAGATCCTCATAAAGAGTGATTGAAACTAAGAGAGTGTGTCTCCTAACTTGAGAGTTGTGGAGAGCCATCAGATGATTCTGAGGCCAGGAGGATGGACTTGAGGTCTTGAGAGAGCTCATGAGAAGTGTTGAAGATCACTTTGAGGCCTAGACAGGTCATTGTGCAAGATTAAGAAGACTCAGCCATGAGTGGTGCAATTAGGGTTTGACTGGGTCAACCCTAAGTCAACTGATGATTTGAAGGAAGTTAAGACTTAATTCAAGAGCCGTGTGATCATGAATTGATACATTGAGATTTTATAAGGATGATTCCAAGGTCAAATCATCATGATTGAAGAGTTTGAGAAGTTTCAAGCTAGGGTTTCTAAGACTTGACAGTGTAAAATCCCCTGGCTTGACCCCTGACTTCAACACTATTTAACTCAAGATATAATTGTCATCTTATCTTGACCCCAACATGATTGTTGTAGGGCATGGTCTTAGCTTTAATTTGAGTACTATAAGTCCTTGATAGGGTTTATAGAACTCAAGTTATGAGCCAGACAAGTTACAAGTCATCTGAGGCATGTGAATTTGGAGCTTGAAAGTTACCCAACTTGCATGACACTTTTTCCCGTGAAGGGTGATTCCTATTAACTTTTGGTCAACATGAATGTTGTTCCGTATCATCTTAGCTTTCTATAGAGTACTAGAAGTCCTTGATTGGATTTGTAGAACTCAAGTTATGGCTTTGACAAGTCAAGGGTATTTTGGGAAGTTGTGATTATGGGTCATTTTTGGTTATGGGTCATTTTCACCAACATAGACATCTCAAATGAAATTTTGTGCAACTTGAAAGTTTCTCAAAATGCGTTTTTAACCTTGACCATGTATCAAAGAGGCATTGAAATGGCTCAAGGAGAGACTTGATTCAAGAAATTGTGAAAAAGAAAGAATTAAAGAGATTTAAAGACCAAAAATTCAAAATAAATGATATGTGTGCAAATGAGGAAAAATAATAGCATTTTTTGAATGGAAAATGCATTTTAGAAACATTGGCAATATTAGATTTTTGATTTGAGTTCAATTTCATGGACTTTTATCTCATTGTTGCATGATGAAGTAACATAACATACATGAGCCATTGGATTGAAACAAGGGGAGAATCACCACCAGTCATGTTCAATATCTCATGAGAAGTTGAATGCAAGCTAGCTGAGGCCAAAACAGAGAGGAAACCGTGACTGCCATGAATGAGATTTTGGTGAGAATTTGAAATTCCAAAATCTCATTCTGAAGCTTTGAGAAACTTCTGGATGATTCCATCAAGTTCTATATAAACCACTGAGTGTGTTCAGCCATTTTTTTGGAAGAGTTTGAAGCTGGTAGCAGAAGGAGCAATTGAAAATTCAGAGTTGCAAGTGAAGATCGTGTTCTGAGTTCAAGGAGGAATCAAGGCAAATTGAGGGTGGCATTAGCTTCAGAAGGTGATTTAGAGTGAATCTGCATCATCTTGAAGGTTGAATCGAGCAAGAAGTGCTTCTGTTACACCTCTGAACTCAGGTTGGTAACTTTCATCCTTGTACATAATTTAGGAGGAGATAGATAGAAATTCATAGGTGGTTAGGATCTTGATGATGTGTAGTTGGATTTAAGATGATTAATTGCATGATTAGGGAGGATTTAGGTTGGACACCATTTTCGGTTGAGATTGGGATTTTGAGATTTGTACGTTTTTAGATTGAACAAATGATATGGTTAGATTGCTGGTGAAATTCTGGACACGATTCATGTAAGGATCGTGGCGAATGGTGGTCTGTAGAGGAAGTTAGGGTTATACAGGGTGACCGGAAATGTCACCAGCGGTGGCCATGGCTGCGCGCGAATGTGAAGAGGTTTAAACGAGGAAGATAGAATCTTCACCCTTCATTTGTGTGGAAATGTTGACTCAGTCCTTCATCCAAGCGCGTATGTGGCGCCACGTACCCTCCCCCTTGTACGCTGCGTTTCACTAATTGGAATTCAGGCCTTGTGTTGAGATACATACACCAAAGGAGCTTTGGTTTGATCCTCACGCGTGACAATTTTCCTTTAATTTTTCTGAGCTGAAGAGAATATGATTGAATTCCAGGCGCATGGGCTTAATGAACCTCTTGCTATCCTCACCCCCATCTGCAAGCCCAAAGTGGATTTTCAAGGCAATTGGCTTACTCAGCGCACCCCCTCCCTGGTTATTCTTTGGTGACTGAGTTGATACTCAGATGGGCCTCACGCGCTGTTACTATGCGCACCCCCATGGTGATGGGCCCAGGCGTTTTGAACCAGCTTTATTTGCTGACTGCACCCTCTTTTCATCTTCTTTTAATATTCTTTTTCTTATTTTTGTGCATTTTATACTTGTTTGTTTTTAATCCATTAAAAATAGAAAAATTGATCAATTAATTCTGATATTTTTTCCCTTGATTCATGAATGAATTTAGAAATTTTAGAAACAAAAATATTAGGATTAGCATTTATTTTCATTTTATTTGATTTTTTTCCCATTTTATTTGATAATAAAATTGTATTAATTGCCTCTTCTGTTTGGTGAATTTTGTTTCAGCATTTGGTATGGAGTTTTTGCTTGATTTTTGGTTTGTGATTAGTTTAGACATGTATGCTCCCATAGTATTTTTCTCACATTTTTTTGATGAAACTAGGTTCTGTTTTTAGGTTGAAACCTTAGGTGCTCCCTTTTAGGGTTTAAGTTTAGTACCTTGTAGTTTAGAGCTTATTTCTAGGTCTTATTTGAGGATTTGATCTCTAGAATTAACATGGTAGAATCATGATTGACATAGGTTCCCATAGTTATTTTTGTAGGATTTTATAATTGATTTTAGTATTTTAGTTAGAATTAACTTTAATACTAGGTTTTAGGTGATCCTAACTTGCTAACTCAGCTAGAATGACTTCATTAGTTCCCTTAGACTAGGGTTTTGCTTCTCTTGCTTTTGGATGATGATGAAGACTTGTGTGGGCTGCTGTGGAATGCATGGTGGAGCTTGGACTTGAAGA
The DNA here is from genome assembly GCA_963859935.3 of Lathyrus sativus. Lineage (NCBI taxonomy): Eukaryota > Viridiplantae > Streptophyta > Magnoliopsida > Fabales > Fabaceae > Lathyrus > Lathyrus sativus. Next base: position 184,199,732 of record OZ012741.1, on the reverse strand, counting down.
TTGCTCTCCCTTTGGTGTAGTTTGTTTAGGGTTAAGGATTAGGGTTTTTAGGGAGATCTCTTAGAATAGATTTACTTCCTTCATGAAACATGGAAGGTTTTGATCACTTCCATTCCTCCCTATGATGTAAGGTCCCCTTGTGAAGGCCTCATCCCTCCTTTGGTAGGATGTGTGGCTCTTCACAAGTTGGTAGAACCTTTGAGGGTTCCTTTCTTTGATGGTGGAGTGCTTAGTGGTGACCTTTGGTCTTCACCTTGCTTCTCCCTATCCCACCTTACTCTTGTTAGATGAATCTTTCTCCCTTGCTAGAGGATGGAGTTCCTTGTTAGAAGATTGAAGATGCTAGGGGTTGCACTTCCCCTTTGTTTGAAGACTGCCATTGAAGCTAAAGCTTGAAGATCAAGAAGAACAAGTTGATACTTGTGTGAAGAAGATCAAATTGAGATTGAAGAAGGAGCTGAAGCTTGAAGAAGATGAAGGACAAGTTGATACTTGTGTTTGATGCATTGAAAGCTTGAAGAAGCAAGTTGATACTTGCTATTGAAGTTTGAAGCCTTAAGGTGGAGTCTACCTTGAAGATTGAAGCTTGAAGGTGGAGTACCTTTCATTCTCTTAAAAGGGATAGACTTGAAGAACAGTTACAGACTGTGGACTGAACTGCTGTCAGAGGATTGCTTTGCTGTGAAGCTGTGGAAGTTGTTGATCTGCTTTATTTCCTGTCTGTTTGCTTTCTGTGCAAATGTATTGATGTGACTTGTTTGATTTGCTTGATGCATTAGAATAAGTTCATGTTTAAATTGTTTTAAGCTAGGATCATGATTGCATTAGTGGTTGAGTTGCTCCCTCTGCTTGTATTTTTACTATATGGCTTTGCTTGCGGGTATTCGGTAGAGCTCTGCTCCCTTGCCTATGTGATTTGTGATTTTCTTGATGGCATTTTATTTTCCTTCATGATTGCAGTTATTTATATCTGGCTTGAGGTCGAGACGAGCTTGTGGATGCTGATTCCCCACACACATTTCCTCCCTCACTTGCATTGCATGCATTTTACAGTCATTTACTGTTTACTGTTTAAGCTGATGCTTTATCTGTTTCTGTTTATCATTGACATGATCCCTTAGGAATCTCACTTCCTTTGATAAAGAAGTGATGATTAGAACTTTAGGTTGAAACCTATGCATGATAACATCTTGGAGATCCCTGTTTCAAACCTCAACCATAGGATGAATCCTTGGCATGACAACATTAGGACTTAATAGTCTCCCCGTAGTTGTCCCCCTCTCTCTTCTCATCTCAAACAAACAGTAAAAAACGTAATAAAGGCAAGTTAGTATAAGCGCGATACGAGCCTTAAGCTACTTGGGTAATGATAATTGAGCGGCCTCCTCTCAATCGTCTAGAATGTTTAGTATACGTCCTTTGGACGATATACGACGCATTCGTTCCCAGGTCATAGTCTCTGGTACTGTACGAACCACAGACAACTAAAAAATAGTTCTTTCGTAAAAGACAGAAAACAAACTTCAAACCTTTTTGCCCCGTGGGCCCATAATTCAAAGGAAGCTTTTCTGAAGAAAAGAGTGTCGTTAACTCCTAGTTCTATCGCAAACGGTAACGCCTAAGTCGCTGAGGGTCAAGTTGCGTACGCCAAACTGCTGGAACTGTTTGTTAACCCTACTCGATAAAACAGATGAATCTAAATTCGCGTAATCCGTATTATCTCGAACTACGTAAGCTCTGATCTCTCATACCTGTTGAGAGTACGTAGGCACAATACTGACGTATTGGCGAGCCACCTTCCCTGTAACTCGTAGTTAGCCGAACTACGTTGACTCTGATTTCTCATTCTCTGATGAGAATACGTAGGCATAAAGCGCGACGCTTTGCCAAGTCATTTTCTTTTCTTTTCAAACATGCCTTGATAGGTAGATAGATTAAAACCAACCCGTCAGATAAACACAACAAGCGTGGATCCCATCGAGTACGATGGACGTGAGGGGTGCTAATACCTTCCCCTTGCGTAACCGACTCCCGAACCCAGACATTGGTTGCGATGACCTTGTCTTATACCTTTTCGTCAGGTTTTTCCGACCGTTTCCTTTCCCGTTTTGAGGGATAAATAACGAAAGGTGGCGACTCTTCTGTTTTACCGGCACCTTATTTTTGCGGTAGCGACAACGACCCACACCAGTCACTAGGTTAACCCTCAAGAATACGTGATCACCTTCACTGAATTCCAACTCTTTCCTTCGGTTATCATGATAACTCTTCTTCCTGCTCTGAGACGCTTTCATCTTCTCACAAATCATCTGAACGGTCTCAGTAGTCTGTTGCACAATTTCTGGTCCCAAAACTACATTCTCACCTGTCTCATACAAACACAGAGGAGTTCTGCACCTCCTACCATAAAGAGCCTCAAACGGTGCCATCCCGATACTAGAATGGTAGTTGTTGTTGTATGTGAACTCTACCAACGGTAAATGAGTATCCCATGCACCGCCTTTTTCCAACACACAAGCCCGTAACAGATCCTCCAGCGACTGAATAGTCCTCTCTGACTGACCATCAGTTTGTGGATGATAAGCTGAACTCAACTTCAACTTAGTACCCAAAGCTTCCTGCAAACTTTTCCAAAATTCTGAAGTGAACCTCAGATCTCTATCTGACACAATACTCGACGGCACACCATGCAACTTCACAATCACCCGAACATAAATCTCTACCAGCTTCTCCAACGGAAAACTGATACTGATCGGCACAAAATGAGCGGACTTCGTATGCCGGTCCACAATCACCCAAATGGCATCAAATCCTCTCTCCGTGTTCGGCAAACCCGTAACAAAATCCATGGTTACATAATCCCATTTCCAAACTGGAATCTCTAACGGTTTCATAAACCCATAAGGTCTCTGATGTTCTACCTTCGATTTCTGACATGTCAAACAAGCATAAACAAAACGAGCGATATCTATTTTCATACCTGACCACCAAAACAACTTTTTCAAATCCTGATACATCTTCGTAGCTCCCGGATGGATACTCAGGCTACTACGATGCCCTTCGTCCAAAATTGAATTCTTCAGCTCATCATCATCCGGCACACAAATACTGCCTCTGAACCTCAACACACCTGCACTATCCAATTTAAAATCATTATCGGAGTCACCTTCGGCTCCTTGCATCAAATCCACCAATTTCACATCCATCTTTTGGTGTTCTTTTATCATATCCAAGAAATCATTCCTCACTTGGAACTTGCCCAACATCACACCATTTATCGAAAATTCACAAACCATGCTTAAGTCTCTGAACTGCTCAATTAGCTCCATCTCTTTCACCATCAAAGCCGACATATGAATTGTCTTCCTGCTCAAAGCATCCGCAACCACATTCACTTTTCCTGGATGATAGCTTAGACTGAAATCATAATCCTTCAAGAATTCCAACCATCTTCTCTGTCTCATGTCCAGCTCCTTCTGATCAAACAGATACTTCAAGCTCTTATGATTGCTGAATACCTCAAATCTCGAACCATACAAATAGTGCCTCCAGATCTTCAATACAAAAACCACTGCAGCCAATTCAAGGTCATGAGTAGGATAATTTCTTTCATGCACCCTCAATTGTCGTGAAGCATAAGCTACCACTTTTCCATTCTGCATAAGAACTCCGCCTAATCCCATCTTAGATGCATCACAATACACCACAAAAGGCTCACTTGGATTTGGAAAAACCAACACTGGTGCTGAAGTCAATCTCTTTTTCAGTTCCTCAAAACTTTCCTCACAAGCCGTATCCCACACAACAACTTGATCCTTTCGTGTTAACTGAGTCAATGGCAACGCCAATCCGGAAAATCCTTCAATAAACCTCCGGTAATACCCTGCCAAACCCAAAAAGCTTCTAACTTTCGTTACTGTCTTCGGTGGTTTGCACTGTAATACCGCACTCACCTTTGATGGGTCTACTGCCACACCGTCACCAGAAATCACATGCCCCAAGAAACTCACGGTCTTCATCCAGAACTCACACTTCGACAACTTGGCAAACAACTTGTTATCTTTCAACACCTGCAAAGCGATCCTCAAATGCTCTGCATGCTCTTCTTTTGACTTAGAATAAATCATTATATCATCAATGAACACAACAACAAACTGATCCAAATAAGAATGGAAGATCCGATTCATATATTCCATAAATACTCCTGGAGCATTAGACACTCCAAAAGGCATCACCGTATACTCATAATGTCCATATTGAGTTCTAAACGCCGTCTTCTGAATATCACCAGCCTTCACTTTGATCTGATGATAACCCGACCTCAAATCAATCTTACTGAACACACGAGCTCCCACCAACTGATCCATCAAATCATCAATCCTTGGAAGAGGATATTTTTTCTTGATGGTCACTTTATTCAGCTGACGGTAATCGATGCACAAACGCATACTACCATCCTTCTTTTTAACCAACAACACTGGAGCTCCCCACGGTGACACACTCGGTCTGATAAACTTTCTATACAACAACTCTCCAATCTGAGACTTCAACTCGGCCAATTCCACTGCCGACATCCTGTACGGCGTCATAGAAATAGGCCTCGTACCAGGAACAAGATCAATGCTAAACTCAAATTCTCTCTTCGAAGGCAATTCCATAATATCATCAGGGAACACTTCCGGAAATTCATTCACCACTGCCAACTCACCCAATGACGTCTTGCTATCAACAGATAATGACGCAAACAAAGCAAACACCTTAGCTTCATCTTCCAACAAGACCCTCAATTCCTTATTAGACAAGGAATCCGCCACTGCTTCCTCTTCTAGAGCAAGAAACAACAACACCTTCTGAAAATGATCGATGTAGACTCGGTTGAACTCCAACCAGTTCATACCCAGAATAACATCCAAACCACCAAGTGGTATACAAATCAGATCTACCCCAAAATATCTACCGAAAATAGTCAGTGGACACTTCAAGCACACCAAAGAAGTAGTCACTGAACCAATAGAGGGAGTTTCGATAGTCATCCGCCACTCAAGAGTGGACGGCACCAAACCTAACCTCTTCACACACTCTACAGAAATGAACGAGTGGGTTGCACCCGTATCAATCATAGCAGTCAAAGGAACATTATTGATAAAACAAGTACCTTTGATAGCACGCTCCTTATCCATCGATTGAGTTCCTACAACAACAAACACTTTACCACTGACCTGAGGCGCCTGAGTCCTCCTCGGCTTCTCACAATGAGTATTAATATGACCCTTCTCACCGCAGTTATAGCAAGTAGGCATATTAGTCTTGCACTCCGCCATCACGTGGCCCGACTTCCCACACTTGAAGCACTTCTTCATCTCATGAGGACAATCACTAACACGATGCCCCGCGGCACCGCACCGAAAACATTTCAAATCCATCGATGCTCTCCGTTCTCTGAACTTCTTATCAGCAACAGCCTTCTGTTTTCCCTTATCAGCTGGCACGCTGTAAGGAGTACCAGCAAACCTCTGTTTACCCTTACGGTCATTCGTAGCCTTATAGTGTGCAATCCTTGCCCGGTTGTCATTATCATAAATTCGGCTTCTACTCACCAACTCAAGATAGCTCCTGATCTTCTGACAAGCTATCCCCATCTTGATCTCTGGACGCAATCCGTTCTCAAACTTCAAACACTTAGAAGTCATTGCCTCATCAGTATTGTAATGGGGACAATATTGAGCCAGCTCTTCAAATCTAGCAGCATACTCTGCTACAGACAGGTTACCCTGCTTCAGCTCCAGAAACTCAATCTCCTTAGCACTTCTGATATCCTCCGGAAAATACTTCTCCAGAAAAATCGTCCGAACCACCTCCCAAGTAATGGCAGTTCCCGTAGCCTCCAATCTCTGGCGACTGTTGTCCCACCAAGCCTCAGCCTCACCCTCCAACATGTGAGTACCAAACCTCACCTTCTGCTCATCACTGCAACCCATAGTCCTGAAAATCTTCTCAATCGCTTTCAGCCATTTTTGTGCAGCTTCTGGATCCAAAATTCCTCCTTCAAACTTCGGTGGCTTATTACTCTGGAACTGTGTCAAATCTCTGAATTGCGCACCCACAGCCAAATTCTGATTGGCCACCACCTGCGCCATCGCTTGTATAGCTACAGCCAGAGCAGCATCATTCCTTCCTGCCATACTGATCAACCAAAACAACACAGGGTCAAAAGACACACAACCTCTATCCTAAGGACAGACTCAAAACACTACACTGACCGGACGGACCGACCTGCTCTGCTACCAACTTGTAACACCCCACTCCCCAAATTAAATAAAATGCAAATAAATCAATTAAATTATCAGAGTTTCTCTTCCAAAAGTGGGATATTACTTTTCACCAGAAATTCGACAAAAACATTTTTTTATCAAAAGATTTTCAAAATAAGCAGCGGAAAAGAAATTTGTCATAACATATATACATATATATACATCATCTCATACATCATGTTCGGTCATCAGCCCAAATTATACAAAACATCATCAATAGAATCCATCATCAAACCATGATACGACACGGAGTATAAACAAAATCATCAGGTAGGCAATAAACTCCCCAAAGCCCCGTGTTACGTATCAGAGCATCCTAGACTCGATCAGCACACCGCTATCCAACTAGCTAAACACATGGATTATATGTACTTCCGAAGAAGAACAGACCAAAACAACAGCAAAGGGGTGAGAAAACATGATCGAAATATAACGGTAAATATTTACATGAAATAAAAGCAGTAAATAAATACATCATCACCCCACAAATCATCATACACAACCTACTGTCCAATTATCAATCACAACATACAATAATGCACGAATGCAACTCAACACATGCATGCGGTACCGACTTAAACTCAGGATAGATCGCATACACTCCATCGAGCAACGATCTATCCCTACCACACTCCTCCTGAGCACATATAATCAAATCTCAAGATAGTGTCGCTACTGCGAAAATCGGCGCCGGCTATGACAGAAGAGTCACCACCGTGCGTTATTTATCCCAAAAGAGGGAAAGGAAACGCTCAGAGTAAACCTAACGCAAAGAGGGAAAGGAATGGTCGTCACAACCAAATCCTGGATTCGGGAGTCGGTTACGCTAGGGGAAGGTATTAGCACCCCTCACATATGTCGTACTCGACGGGATCCATGCTTGTTTTCTGTCTAAGGGTGTGTTTATCTATCTACTCTAAAGGTCTGGTCTAATAAGAAAAGAAAATGACTCGGCAAAGTATCGCACTTTATGCCTACGTATTCCCGTCTGGAACGAGAAATCAGAGTCAACGTACTTCGCCTAACTACGGGTTAAGGGGGAAAGGTTGCTCGCCGAGATGTCGCATCTCGTGCCTACGTACTTTCATACGGCATGAAAGATCAGAGCAAACGTAGTTCGGGATACGGAAGATACAAGTTTGTCTGACAGTTTTTTATCTCCTTATGAAAGGGTTTTCCCGATTAAGGGTCCAAGAGGACAAAAACAGAGTTTGAATGTTTGTTTGAATTTTTTATGAAAGAACTGTTTTTTAGGATGTTTACAATCTCAGTCGCACTAGAGACTACGACCCAGGAGTGAATGCCTCGTATGTCACCCAAAGGGTACCACACTAAACATCCAGATTACTGGAGAGAGACCCTCCACCAACCTTTTCCCAGATAGCTTAAGGCTCGTAACGTACGACTTCGATTAACCTTATTACTGTATTTTTGAATTGTTTTGAGATGAGAAGAGAAAGACACCCTAAAACTATGATTGAAAGGGAATCTACCTACAGTTATCATGCATGGTTTAGAAACCTAATGTTTGTCATAATTCCCTCTTGCACAGAGGAAATCAGAGATCCTAGGGGAAAACAGCAAAAGAAAGCAAGCAGTAAACAGTAAACAGTAAAATGCATGTTATGCAACAGTACAAGCGAGGCAAGGGAATCCGGCTCAACCTCAAACCTAAGAAAACAACAGGCAAGGGGAGACAAGCTCCACCTCAAACCTAAAGGTAGGCAACACAAGCAAACAGACAATACAATAAAAGAAAAATAGAGGAAGCAGCAGCAACAGTCTTCTACAGACAGCATCTTCAACCTTCAACAGCAGCTCTGATCAGCAAAGTTGAATTAACAGCAAGGAAACTTGATCTTCAAGCTAGCTACTATCTTCAAGCTTCTTAAATTATTCATCTTCACACTCTAGCAAGCTCCACAAGAAGAGAAATCATCATTGAGATCAAGTTACAATGTTAGGAAACCTGATGAAAACCAAAGGAATTCATCAGGAACCAACATGAAAAGAAAGTGCATCCTTAAAAGTTCTACTCATTAAGGCATGCCACTCATCCCTCCAAAGGAGAGATGGAGCTTCCTTAAGAGGACTTTTCATCATAGGATGGAATAGAAGTAAACAATGCATTCTATATTTGATGAAAGAAGAAAGACTAGTTCTAATGGCTCTTCCTAAAACCCTAATCCTATAAGCTTCTAAAAAGCTCCTAAAAGAGGAATAAATATTCAACTCCAAGCTCCACAAGCCAAGCCACAACAGCTACAAGATGTCCAGAAGCTCCTCCAAAAAGGAATCCAAGCACTTCAAGCTCCAAAGCCACCAACAAGACCAAACAAAACAAGGCACCAAAGACAGAACACCACAAGCAACACAAATTTACAAAATCTACCTAAAATGGAAAACTAAGTTGTAAAATTCTAATAAATTTCCTAGGGGAACATGCATGTTTTAACATTTTAGGGTTCAAATATAAAATCCTAAATCAACTTCTAGATCCACTAAACAATTCCTAAGTTGAAACATGTCAAGGTAAACCACAAGTTTGGGAAGGCTCTAAACATCTCACCTAAAACAGAACATATAATTGTTGAAAAAATCTAATAAAAATCCTAAGGGAGCATGCAAATCTAGCCTATAACATATCCAAAAATGAAAGCCAGATTCAATACCAAGAGGTCACACCAAAATCAACAAGGCAGATGAACAATTATGCAAAATTTAAAGAGATAAACAAAATGAGAAAAATCAAATAAAATTGAAAAATGCATAAAAATGAAATTTATTTATCCCAGAAAATCAAAAATTTAATCAGGAGCATGGAGATATTTTTAAAATATTTTTAGGATCAAAAATGGATTTATTGTGATTTTTTGAATCAATTTGCATTTAAAATAAAACAAAAATGAATAAAAGAAAATAAAAACTCAGAATAAAACGTGGACTGTTGGATGCGTGTACTAGTCAAGGATCTGAAGGCTCAGGATTGTGCCAGCGCATTAGTGAAACGAGTGCATTTCCCTCTAGTCAAAGTCAGCAAAACAAATAAGCCACAACCACTGGATTGGATTACGAAGTCTCGTTTCCACGCAGATCCAACGGTTCATCATCATCTTCTCCATTCAAATGCCAAAACAGAGGGAACTCAGTGTGGTGGCCGGAGAAGACCTCCGGTTGTCTTCTCCGGTGAGCAGGTGGTTACAGGTGATCAAAAATCAACAAATCTTACATCAATCTCTCAAGAATTTCACATAGATTCCAAATATCATGTTCATTTTCTCTAGATCAAGCTAGGTTTTCATATCCGATTCAAAGTTCAAATGACACTCCAACATTGATCATCATCAAACTCTAATATAATTGCACATAAATGTTCACCACTCTTCCTAGTTCATCATGATCTATCCAAATCAACTTAATTCCTCATGATCAAGCTAAACAGTGCCTCAACATAAATCACATGTCATCTTAATTTGTCTCTAATTGTCCAAAACTCTATCCAGAAACGATCTACTCCTTAACTAGATCCTAACCACATATGCAAATCGATATACATCTCCCTATAATTATGAGAAATTTGAAGGTTACATACCTGGTGTAGATCCACTAACAGAGGTAGCTAGAGCTTGTTTCTTGCTTCAAAACTCTCCAGACACGATCAGTGATGCAAGAGAAAGAGTCTTCAACCTTCAATTTGCACTGAACTAGCTGGAACTCAAAACACGATTCTCAATTGCTCCCTTGAAGTTTCAAATGCAATCTCAGCTTCCACCATGAAATGAGCTCCAACCTGAGTATAGAATCAATGATATGCTTATATAGAGTGAGTTTGTGGGCTTTTGAAGCTTGAATGAGGCCCAATTCAGTAGTTCACAAATTCTGATTTTTCCTTCAAATGCCATGTGACGGTCGTGTATTCTGGCCATGTAGCTTTCTCTAGAATCTTCTAATCACTTGCATATTGCCTTGTGAATGCATTCAGATAAAAAAGAACACTTGAAATGCCTTGGTGAATGTTTTGGATATGTAACTTGCATATGAAGAAACCAAATTGTAACTCATGAAAATTGACCTAAACTCAAAAATCCACCAATGTCATTGTGCTTGAAATGAAATTTTCAATCAAAATGAGCACTTATTTGACATGTTTTGGTCACTTAACCAATTATTTGAATTTTTCAACTTTTAATCCTTTTAAAACCTTCTTTTTCAAGCCATTTCAAACCAAGTCTTGCTATGAGCCCAATCAATCCATCATGACTTCTTGGTTAGCCTAAAAACCACATTTTGAACAAGTTTCATGTTAAACAAAAATCCATTTGACAAGTGCAAGTTGGAGATTTTGACCTATGATTGAAAATGGCCTATAATCTCACTTTCCCAAAATACCCCTAACTTGTAAACCTCATAACTTGAGTTCTACATATCAGATGGAATACTTCTAGTACAATTTAGAAATCTAAGATCATGAGGAACAACTTTCATGTTGGCCAAAAGTTCAGGTGAAACCTCCCTCTAGGCCAAAAATAGCTTGGAAGTCAGATGATTTTCACAGACAAATTTCAGAGGCATCTGAGGACTTGTAACTTGTCTGGACCATAACTTGAGTTCTATAAATCCCATTGAGGACTTATAGTACTCAACTTAAAGTTATTGAGATGATCTACAAGTTTCATGTTGGCCAAGGATCCATTTGAAACTTGTATCTTGACTTATGTGGTCTTAAAGTTAGGCACTAAACAGGGGATTTTACACTGAAACCTTAATTTAGCAACTTCCCACTCTCTTGACTTTTCTTGACTTGATCTTGGCACAACAACACAAATGTCTCAACATATCACTTCATGAACTCCATGACCTAAAAATAGGCTTTGATACTCTTCAATTGCATAGTTGACCTAGGATTGGCCCAGATGAAACCCTAATTGCTTGCACCTCAACTGTGGCTCTTGCATCTGATACAATGACTTGATTGAGCTCTCCCATGGCCCTCTAGGCATTCTATGAGCTCCATACACATCCTCTTCTCATATTCAACACTTCACATCCCTCTGATGGTCCTCAATTGATCCTCAAGTTAGGAGAAGATCCACATACAAGCATCCAAACTCTTAGGCACTCAAATTACCTCCTGATGACTTTGATAACTTCTCAATCTTGAATAAGACCTCTTGCTAGGCTTCTCTTGATAAGAATCACATTTGATCCCCTTCTATATGAATGATATCATGATATGCAAATGATATAACTATGCAAACGTTAATGCAATGAAACATAAACCAAATAAGAAAAGGTTGAGCAAATTTTGGGGTGCAATAGCTGCCCCTATTCAAACGGCTTGGACCCGACTGGGTGAAGAGCGAACGGCTTTCAAACAATCGAGGTAGAAGACGGTTGAATACCAAGAAACCCGGAAGTTTGCCAACCACAAAAATAAGTTGCGAAAACTGCTTCGGGGAACAACATCCATTCCACTGAACCCAATTGTTACGGCAACAATTGATCAGTCATCTGGTAAAACTTTGGATTTCAACATCAACTCCCTGTGTGACGCCATAGGCATCGGATTAACTTTGCAATAAACAACTCCGTCCACAACTGGACTAAATTCGTCAACACGAGGAGAGACTCCATCACCATGGGTACAACTCCGTCCATAACTGGAATAACAATCTCTGTCAATCACAGGTAATGACTCCGTCAATACGGATAATAATCACTGGCGACTTCACTGGGGTCAACTCCGTCAATCACGGGCCACGATTCCATCAACACGGGTAACAATCATTATCAACACAGGTACAATTCCGTCAACACGGATAATAATCTCTGTCAATCACAGGTGACAATTCCGTCAATACGGATAACAATCTCTGTCAATCACAGGTGACAATTCCGTCAACACGGATAACAATCTCTGTCAATCACAGGTATGATTCCGTCAACACGAATAACAAGCTCTGTCAATCACAGGTAACAATTCCGTCAACACGGATAACAATCTCTGTCAATCACAGGTAATGATTCCGTCAACACGGATAGCAATCTCTGTCAATCACAGGTAACAATTCCGTCAACACGAATAACAAGCTCTGTCAATCACAGGTAACAATTCCGTCAACACGGATAATAATCTTTGTCAATCACAAGTAACAATTCCGTCAACGCGGATAACAATCTCTGTCAATCACAGGTAATGATTCCGTCGACACGGATAACAATCTCTGTCAACACAGGTAACAATTCCGTCAACACTGATAGCAATCTCTGTCCATCACAAGTAACAATTTCGTCCATACGGATCCGTTTGAAGAATACTTTGCTGGGGAATACGAGAAAATTAACCCAAACCACTATGTGGGGAAAACATTTCACCGGGGAAATCACTAGTGACAACTCCGAAAGTTTAAGCCATGAAATCTTTTAATGCTGACGTAACAGCAACCTGAGAAGAATCCCGCTGGGGACGAAGAGAAACTTAACCAAGCAACTCTGTTAGGGGACGAACGTTATCATCACCCATCTCACGCTGAGAATTTGAATGTCTAGAAATCCTTCTGAACAAGAATCTCACTCCTCTACAAGGAATAACACCTGAGAACAAAGAGGTAACCAACCTGGCTTATGTTTCAAAATGCGTATGTTTGACAATGGCGTAATGCTCCATACGACATGGAAATGTTATGCGTTTGGGTAAATGCAAACATGATGATATATGCAAAATGCAAAGATGCCAAGAGGCGCTTTAGCAAAATAAATGCTGAAGACAAGGCCAAATCCACTGGGGATAACCAGGTACCACAAAGCATTCCAGAAAAATAAATGCTGGAAAGGTGAAACCAACTCCGCTGGGGATAACCATCCTGTTGGGGAATGGCTCACAAGCTTGAAATTACGAGCTCTGCTGATGATGTTCATCCTGTCGGAGGAAAAACAACCTGTTGGGGAGAAGGAAAAACAGTCCCGCGTTGGGGATAATCCTTCTGAACCAAAGACGACTTGGTTATATTCTGCGGGATTTACCCATGCTGGGTATCAAGTGTGTACATACTCAATGTTGGGAATGCACCTTCTGTTGGGGACATCCAGATCCACTAAGGATACTCTTTTGGCAGCTTTCCTGGGGAATACTCTTCTGGGGAGGACAACCCCACATCCAGTAAGGATAAGTGCCATTTCAACTTTTTCTGGGATAAGACGTGACTTCCATCTGCTGAGGAGTGATACAATCACTATGTCACAGGACTCTGGCTGGGGAAACACAAATTCCTTGACTGTTTACTTCAAAGGTGAGAACCCTGCAAAACACAAATGAGACCGAACAAATCTATACAACAAGATCTATCCCGGTTAGTATCCGTGACATTCGTTCAGTCAATTCGAAGTTTTAACAATTATTGGCAAGGGCCGGCAAGTTTATGCACATGCAAGTTCATCAAAAACATCGGCGTTTTTCACAAACAAATCAGCAAAGAACAAGCATCAAATACTGAATAACATGCGTTATTGATAACGGGCCTGTAAATAGGCAAAATTTTATACACTGGATGCAACTTCTGAAAAGAGGATGTTACGCACAAACAAAATACAAATATTACAGAAGTACAAAGAAAATTTGTATACATGTCGGCAACGTGGTACAGATGAACACCATGAGCTGATCCTCCTATGACTCGCCTGACTCTGACGCTTTCCCGATACTCGATCTTTGGAAGATATTGTTTGGGATATACGACCCTCAGGTACTCCTAAACCACTAAGCAACGCAGTATCAAACTCGGACCGCAATCATTTGCTTTTTCAAATCCCTAACTTTTGCGTAAACCGCCCTTTGCGGGTTTTCAATTCACCGGGATACCCTTTTTTGCCGAAGTTGCCCTTTTCAGGTTTTCAATTTCGCGGGTGTACATTTTTTCAATTTTATCCCTAAATTTTGCCCGAACCTTTTATTATTTTTTTTAATGGTTCGCCGGGATGCCCCATTTTTGCCTGGACTCTCTTTTTTCTGTCCAGCGGGTCTCTTTTAAGCAAAGTATTTTTTAACTGCGTCCGAGTTCACAGGGGATGTAAAATCCTCACCATCCATGGTGGATAACAATAAGGCTCCTCTAGAGAAAACCTTTCTAAGGACATATGGACCTTCATAGTTGGGAGTCCATTTGCCCCTGTGATCTGATTGTGGTGGGAGAATCTTTTTCAGCACAAGATCACTCGTCTGAAAGCTTCGAGGACACACCTTTTTATCATAAGTTTTCTTCATCCGACTCTGATATAGCCGACCATATGCTAGAGAAGCCAGTCTCTTCTCATCCATTAAACTGAGCTGATTTAGTCTATCTTTCACCCATTCTACCTCATCAAGTTGGACATCACGCAAAACCCTCAAAGAAGGAATCTCAACCTCCAATGGTAGGACAACCTCCATACCATATACCAATGAAAAAGAGTTGCCCCGGTTGATGTGCATACCGTCGTACGATAACCGTGCAGAGCAAAAGGCAACATCTCATGCCAGTCCTTGTAGGTCACAACCATCTTCTGAACGATCTTCTTTATGTTTTTATTGGCCTCCTCAACAGCGCCATTCATCTTGGACCGTTAAGGAGAAGAGTTGTGATGTTCAATCTTGAAATTCTGGCACAATTCCTTCATCATCTTGTTATTCAAATTCGAATCGTTGGCAGTGATAATCCGCTCCGGGATTCCATATCTGCAGATAATATCCTTCTTGATAAATCTGGCTACCACATGCTTGGTAACATTAGCATACGATGCCGCTTCAACCCATTTGGTGAAGTAATCAATAGCTACCAAGATAAAACGATGTCTGTTGGATGCCGTGGGCTCAATTTTTCCAATCACATCAATTCCCCACATGGAAAAAGGCCAAGGCGATGACATAACGTTCAGAGGGCTCGGAGGCACGTGAATCTTGTCTGCATAAATCTGGCATTTATGACACTTCTTTGCAAACTTGAAACAATCTATTTCCATCGTCATCCAGTAATATCCTGCTCATAATAAGTTTCTCGTCATTGCATGCCCGCCGGCATGCGTGCCAAATGTGCCCTCGTGGATCTCTTCCATGAGAAACTTAGCCTCTTTCTCGTCCACACACCGCAACAACACCAAGTCGTGGTTTCTCTTGTATAAGACGCCATCCGGATTCAAATAGAAATTGCCAGCCAATCTCCTAAGAGTCTTCTAATCACGACTGGATGCCCCAGCCGGA
Organism: Lathyrus sativus; assembly: GCA_963859935.3. NCBI lineage: Eukaryota > Viridiplantae > Streptophyta > Magnoliopsida > Fabales > Fabaceae > Lathyrus > Lathyrus sativus. The sequence continues at coordinate 184,184,189 of OZ012741.1, read as the reverse complement.
TACTCTTGGTTCTTCAGGAAATTTTGGATATCATAATACCACGGTTTGCCATCGGAAGCTTCCTCAATGGCGAATATGAAAGCGGGCCTATCAAGGCGAGAAATAATTATCCTGGGAGCCTCATTCCAGAAGTTAACTTTATACATTGAAGACAACGTCGCGAGAGCGTCTGCCATCTGATTTTCTGCTCGTGGTACATGGTGCAATTCCACCTTGTCAAAGAAAGGTAACAATCTCCTTGCATAATTCAAATAAGGTATCAGATTGGGCTGACGAGTCTCCCACTCTCCCTTGATTTGGTTCACAACTAGAGCAGAGTCCCCGTACACATCAAGATTTTTAATTCTCAGATCAATAGCTTCTTCGAGCCCCATAATGCACGCTTCATATTCGGCCTCATTGTTGGTAACCGGAAAGGTCAATCTGGAAGTGAATGGGATGTGCGACCCATGGGGAGTAGTAATGATTGCCCCTATTCCACTTCCGTATGAATTAACGGCACCGTCAAATATCAATTTCCATTTGGAACCCAGCTCTGGACCTTCATCAGGCAACGGCTCCTCACAGTCTTTCATTTTTAAGTACATGATATCCTCATCAGGAAAATCAAACCTCATTGGCTGGTAATCATCAATTGGTTGCTCAGCTAGGTACTCTAATAGAACACTACCTTTAATAGCCTTTTGAGAAACATATTGAATATTGTATTCTGTCAATACCATCTGCCATCGGGCAATTCTTCCGGAAAGTGCTTGCTTTTCAAACACGTATTTGATCAGATCCATCTTTGAAATTAACATGGTTGTATGATTTAGCATGTATTGCCTCAAACATTTAGCAGCCCAGGCTAGCGCACAACACGTCTTTTCGAGCATTGAGTAACGAGACTCACAATCTGTGAACTTTTTACTCAAGTAGTAAATCGCATGCTCTTTACGTCCATTCTCGTCATGTTGACCGAGAACACAACCCATACTTTTCTCAAGAACCGTCAAATACATAATCAATGGTCTCCCGACTACTGGGGGTATCAATATTGGAGGTTCCTGTAAATACTCTTTTATTTTTTCAAACGCCCTTTAACAATCTTCATTCCAGGTCACAACCTGATCTTTTTTCAATAACTGGAATAATGGTTCGCATGTGGCCGTTAGATGAGATATGAACCGAGCAATGTAGTTCAATCTCCCTAAAAAGCCACGAACCTCTTTTTCTGTTTTCGGCGTTAGCATTTCTTGTATTGCTTTTATCTTAGCAGGATCAACCTCAATTCCTTTTTCGCTCACAATAAACCCCAATAGCTTACCAAATCTCACCCCGAAGGTGCACTTGTTAGGATTCAACCTCATCCTAAATTTCCTAAGCCTCTTGAATAATTTCAGAAGATTGACCAGATGCTCTTCCTCCGTCTGGGATTTGGCAATCATATCGTCAACATAGACTTCGATCTCTTTATGCATCATGTCATGAAAGAGTGTTGTCATAGCTCGCTGATATGTTGCCCCGGCGTTCTTCAAACCAAAGGGCGTCACTTTGTAGCAGAACGTTCCCCACGGGGTAATAAAAGTTGCTTTCTCCATATCCTCTGGCGCCATCTTTATCTTATTATAGCCCGAAAAGTCGTCCATGAAGGAAAACACGGAGAATTGAGCGGTGTTGTCGTCCAGCACATCAATATGAGGAAGCGGAAAGTCCTCTTTTGGGCTCGCCCTATTCAAATCTCGATAGTCCATGCACATCCGCACCTTACCATCCTTCTTTGGTACAGGTACTATATTGGCGACCCATCAGGGATAAGTTGTGACAGCCAGAAAACCGGCGTCCCATTGTTTCTGAACTTCCTCTTTAATTTTCACAGCCATATCTGGTCGAGTTCTTCTGAGTTTTTGCTTAACCGGCGGACATTCCTCACGCAATGGCAAACGGTGAACCACCATATCAGTATCCAACCCAGGCATGTCTTCGTAAGACCAAGCAAAGATATCACTGTACTCTCGAAGCATCTCAATCAAACTTTGCTTGATATCACCCAGCAGTGCAACCCCTAACCGGATATTCCTGACAACCTCTTCGGACCCCACGTTGATGATTTCAATTTCCTCCTGATGAGGCAGAATGATTCTCTCTTCTTGTTTCAAAAGTCAAGTCAGCTCTTCTGATAAGTCATTATCCTCAACAATCTCTTCTTCTGCTTGAAATATCGGGTGGTCAAAGTCGAAGCGAGTCATAGGAAGTTCGTGATCGGTGTCGTCTGAAATATGAATTCTGCAATGAGAATGGTTAAATGTTTCAAATAAAGCACATAACCACGTTGCCATTTTATTGTTAAAGCAAAAACAGGAAAAACAAGGATCACAAAATTTGTATGCGAAAACGCCTTTATTTATGATTAAACAAAGTACACACATAAGCAGGTAGCCCTAAAAACAGAATCACTATGCCCTGGGTAGGACACATGATTATACAATAATCGAGAAAACAAATCATTACTGTTTTGTAGTCACTTGGACAAGTTCCTGGATAGACCAGTTGCATAGGCTCTGTCCTGGCACGCTGGGCTTAATCCACGAGTCCATATCGCAGTCACTATCTCCGTCTTCAGCATCGGAAACAGCATTAATCATTTCATAACAGACCCCACCTAGAGTGATCACCACTGGACCTTTGAACTTTGGCACGCCTGATGCGGAAGATGACAACGTCGGGCGATACCCCAACCCAAACTTGTCCATCTTGACAGGAATTTCTAAGACTTGGCCCCATCCTTTGGTTGCTCCAGCCTTAACCACTGCCTGAGCATCTTTGTACGAAGACATGGCCACCTCTGGCCCTTTGCTGGTAACATGAGACTTGTCCTTGATCTACAACCCTTCAAAGGCTTGGCATGGCGTCTCATGGGTCTCCCCATCCACTTCGACGTACTTAAATGACGAAAGATGACTAACCAGAATATCCTCCTCTCCGCAAATAGTAACAACACTGTCCCCGACCATGTATTTAAGCTTCTGATGCAGCGTGGACATCACAGCCCCTGCAGAATGTATCCATGGTCGCCCCAGTAAACAGCTGTAAGATGGATGTATGTCCATGATGTAGAACACGGTGTCAAACACTTCCGGCCCGACCTGGAGCGACAATGTTATGGACCCAAACACCGACCTTCTGGTCCCATCAAAAGCCCTCACGACCAAGTCACTTGGCGTGCATATGATTCCTCGGACATCTAGCTTCATCATAGCCTTCTTAGGCAACACATTCAAAGATGATCCGGTGTCTACCAGAACGTGCGAAATAACAGTGCCCTGACATTCCACTGAAATGTGCAAAGCCATATTATGATCCCGACCTCTAGGCGTCAAATCAAAGTCAGTAAATCCCAGGCTATGTCTGGCATTCACATGCGCCAGTACCCCCTCAAGATGATTAACAGTTACTTCCTGAGGTACAAAAGATGTGTCCAAGATTTTCAACAAGGCATTCTGATGGGCCTCGGAACAAAGCAACAAGGATAGGATTGAAATTTTGGAGGGCGTCTTCTGCAAGTGCTCCACAATGTTATAGTCGCTTTTGCGAATCAACCTCATAAACTCTTCTACATCCTTGATCGATGTTTCTTTCTCTTTCGACTGGGAAGGTCCTCTTTCATTCACTTTGGCTTTGCCTTTAGCAATCCTCTCAGCCTCGATTTCAGGTGAAGTGAAAATTCTACCACTGCGGGTCATGCCTCCCGCTCCAACAAGATTACCCACTGCCCCTGCCTGCTGGCTATCCACCTTAATCTTTTCCCCGCTGCAAAAAGCTTCCAACCCATAATTCCACGGAATGGCTTTCGTACTTTCATAAGGAATTGGCCCTGCTTTTGCTATCGTGATAGTTGGCCGCTTGGCGGGCGCTGATATCGTAATAGTCTTTCGTGGAATTGTAATTGTTGCGACCTCGCCCTGCTTTTCACATGTTACCTCACCAGGTTTTTCAACAGCAATACGGTTGAACTGTAAAGTTCCCTCATCAATCATGGCCTGAATACCTCTCTTCAAATCAATACAGCCCTCTGGTCGGGTCCAACAATCCAAACAGTACTCATCACATCCGAGGAAGACCCCTCCTTTTAACAATCTGCTTTTAACATAGCTTAAAGGTGTCTTCAGATCATTTACGTCCATAACCAAATCCAAATCTTCTTCTGTCAGAATAGCATTCGCTCCATGATTCGGCATTGGTTTCTGTACAATGTTGGGACCATCATGACTGAAGTTAATGACTTTACTATCAATCAAATCTTGGACTTTGTGTTTAAGAGCATGACAACTCTCGATATCATGTCTGGGTTCCCCAAAATGAAATTCACAATGCTTGCTAGTATCATACCCGTAAGGAAGCGCTCCTGTGGGCGGGTCCAACGTTCTCTTTTCAACCAGATTCAAACTTAACAGTGTTTGAAGCAATTCTGCATACGTTGACGGAGGTATATCAAATACCCTCCTTGGCTTCCCATTCTGAATCCTTCTCTGAGCAGGATTATGCCTTTGTTGTTGTTGCTACTGTTGTTGTGGTTGTTGTCGTTTTTGAGGTATAGGGATCGTCACACTAGCAACCTGTTGTTGAATATACTGATTCCTACCTCTACCTCGTCCTCGACCACCATACACTGCGCTGGCGTCTCCTTGTCTTTTACCACCAAAGACCTTTTTTGCACCTCCAGTTGAGGTCGATTCACCAGCTTAAATCTTACCAATTTTAATGCCATTTTCAATCCGTTCTCCCATGAGTATCATGTCAGAGAAACTACCCATCGAACAATTGAGCAATTTATCATAATACATCCCAGAGAATGTTCAAACAAAAATATCAATCAATTCCCTTTCAACCATAGGTGGTTGGACCCTTGCCGCCAGATCACGCCAACGCTGGGCATACTCCTTGAAACTCTCCCCATTCTTCTGTGAAATACTTTGAAGCCGGACCCTATTTGGCGCAAGGTCACTGTTGTATTGGTAATGTCTGAAGAAAGCATCAGCCAATTCTTTCCAACTTCCGATCTGTGCAGGCTCTAGTCCCATGTACCATTCCAGCGATGGTCCCGACAAACTATCTTGGAAAAAATGCATAAGCATCTTCTCATCATCAGAGTAAGCAGACATCCTCCGGTAATATGAATGCACATGAACCTGTGGGCATGTATCCCCTTTATATTTATCGAAAGTGGGAGCTTTGAACTTCAATGGCACCCTCAGCCCAGGAACCAGCCCCATGGTAGCCATGTCCAAACCTGCAGAATTTTGATTGGCTATACCTCTTATCTGCTCTTCCAGCATTTTAATCCTCCGATCATTATCAGTGGGACCCTCAAAACCCATGCCTTTCCCAGAAAAAGCATCTTCCTGGCGATCTCTTTCCCAGTACGGACCCTCATTACCATACCCGTCATAAGCAACAACACGACCATGACCATGACCACTTTGGAAGAACCTGGGGTCATACCTCAGATTTCCAAGCTCTTGATTAGCAGCCGTTGTCCCAAAGCCAGTATTGAAAGGACCCATCCCAGCACCATTGGTGTTCACATTGCCAAACCCAGCATTGTCGTAGCCATTATTACCATACCCTTGATTGCCAAAGCCAAAACCTTGATTGTTGTCACCGAAACCAGTATCGATACCAACATTCCTATTGGTTTCCACGTTCCCATTAACATTATCAGCATTTCTGTTACTAGCGTTGCCATTGCCATTGCCAGTACCAGTCTCATCAGCATTTGGTATCACTTCCTCCCTACGAGGGGTCTCAACACGAGCAGAGTTATATTCAGTATTACCAGCCGCTTGCGCCAGCAGCGGTTGCACCAAAATTTGAAGATGTTCCTATCCCTTGGCCACAGCCTCCATAGTCTGCATGAATTGGGCCAACCTATCCCGGATCTCTTGCATCTCAGACTGTACCTTATCCATGATCTTCTTACTGTTGCTTCTTGTAGGGTACCGGTGAGTTCTCTGTTCTTCAATCTTAAAATAACCTGGAAGACGCAAGAGATAAGATTCGAGCTCAAAAAAAGTACTTGCCATGCAATATGAAGATGCAAATGCACACATGTAAATATGCAACAGGTTAATTCCCCCCCCCCCCCCGATTCTAGTTCCGAAGAAGAAGCCATAACGATAATGGAGTCCCAAGGAAGCAAGCGCAGAATCGGAAACCTCATATATAAACAAATGCCAAGAGGCAGAGTACAAAGATACAACTGAATACAACTGAAAAGACCTCGGCCAACAAGCCTGGCGATGGTCAAAATACAAGCACAAATAACATACTACAAGAGAAAAACAAAGATAAATCAACGGATGGCGCGCCCGGACATCTCCCAATAGCCTCAGTGTCTCTGGATGACCTGGTCTGGAGAGCAGTTCCTGTATTAGTAATGCGTCTCGCCTAACAATGGATCTTAGCTTTTTGGCGTCCTCTACATAGGCTCCCTTGCTAAAACATTCATCCAACCTGCATCTCTTGAAGCCAGCCTTCAGTTCACAACCCCTCATTTCTTTGACCATGCTGCTCACTCTGAACTCAATGTCACGTATAAGAGATGCCTCTTCAGCAATCTTCGCATCCTTAGAGATGAGCTGCTCCTCTAAACCGTGAAATCTGAAGCTTCAACTCATCTTCATGCTCCTTCCGACTAGTAAGTGTGGCATTCCACAAAAATTCCCATTTGGAAAGTCGAGAATAAGCCTTGTTCAGAAGCTCTTTCTTAGTAGCAAGCACACTACTAACACCATTCAAGGCTACTCCCACCTTCTCTCTCCTGCTGGTCTCTTCAGTCAAATCTGAACCCAACCTATTAATCATCTCAGTCTGCTTCTTCAAAGTGAAGGTTGCCTCACTCTTCTCATGTCGAAGCTGGAAAATCTCTTTCTCTAACTCTTCATTTGCTCTTTGCAATTCTTCATTTTCAGCCAGCAGCTTGTTATACTTCTCAATCTCTACTGAAGTAGGTTCCTCAATCACCGGAATACATAAAGGCTCTACAGCAGGATATGGCATCAAAGAAGTCCTAGCTCTCTCATGGATCCAGAGCCGATAAGGATTATAAGCTCGACTGTCACTCTTGCCAAGCAATGTCTTTCCTCTTCTGTGAATATTACCCCAAGCATGCCTCAATCTGACCAAAACATATTCGTCTAATAAACCCGTGAGATACAGAGATTCATGTATCTCATCTTCAACTAGAGAGTCCCTCAAAGCATAGCCAAACTGTCTCACAAGCAGAGAAGGGTTATAATTAATACAACTTTTCCGTCCAATCAATGGAACGTTCGAAAAGCCACTGCAACTATATATAATATTCACTCCGAGCAGGTTTCGATCAAACCAAACAATATTCTCAGCACACAATCCCATCAATCGGGAAGACCAATCTAAAGTACCAGCAGTATCAACAAAAGGTCCCTTCTTAGGAAGATGTCCCTGAAACCACCTGTATAGAAGAGGTACACAGCAAGAAACATTCTTTCCCCGACGCTTCTCATTCTTATAGTGAATAAAATGATAAACGTCACCCAAAAGAGTAGGCACCGGATTCTTCGAGGCAAGAATAAAGAAAGCATCTGAGTCAACAAAATCAGGTAAGTTAGGGAACAAGATAATCCCATAAATGCAAACAGCCAGAATAGCATTAAAGACAATCCAACATCCATCCTTCGCACACTGCGTAGCCTTCTCAACCAAGCAAGAAAGATGAAAACCATAAAATCCATTCAGCTTGACCAAACCTCCGGGGAACTCAGAAGCATCTAAACTGACAATCTCAACAATCTTAGCCAACTCAGGCTCAGTATCCTCGTGAATAAAAGGCATCTGATCTAACACAGAAACTCCTAGCATATCAGAATACTCCTCCAAAGTAGGGGCCAAAATAAAATCAGGGAACAAGAAGCATCTCAACTGAGGCTCGTAAAACTGCATCAAGGTATACAATCCAGTCATCTCAAACACAGAAGGTCTGCACACCAAACTGAGCAGTTTCCCATAAGACTCTCTAAACTCAGCCCTCACTCTCTGATCTGCTAGAGCAACCAACCGCAACAAGGAACTGACATCTGGAGAAGGCAACCTGTAAGCAACTGTCCTCTTCATGGACTCCATGTCTGGAAAGAAGAACACTAGAATCTGAGGGGAAAAAGCACACCTGCAACATAAATACACGTTAATGAAATGCAAAAATGAAAATGCAAATACATATGCAGACAGGGGATCAAGTGCAATGATGAAGAACTGTGATGTGCTGTATTGCAGCTTGAGAACCATCAGATCTTCTCCTCAAACCAAACCAACCACAAAAGAACCCTCACAACCAATTCTCACTGACAGAGACAAACCAGGTGTTCTAAAGCCAGAGTTTTCCTGCAAAAAGACCCACCTACCCCTCACAGGTATGTACTTAACTCGCAGACGAGGTACGGCATCCTATGCGGTCATCAGCTTCACAGACTTTCAAGAGTGATGATACGATACCCAGAAGGTGTGGCATCATCATCCCTTGAATAGGCCTCACTTAGCCGAATCCTAAATGATAGGTCCCCAGAGTCGACAACCCTCAAATCCAACAACCTGTCGAGCCCAAAGGGCCAGGCAAGATGCCATCAAAGAGAATCTCGTCTGAGTGCAGATTTCGTAGCTAGCTGGTGCGAGCAAAGCAAGCAGGCCAACCACTACTTTCTACTTCTAAGTCTATGTGCACTCAAGCCCAGGTCCGGCCTATCTCTCAAACTAACCCTCTACCCCTAGCACAATAACAATAATATATAGTAGTGAAAGTAAAGACAGAAAGATAAATACATACAAAACCCCAGACGGGAAAACAAGCGCTAGGACTGACTCGCATAGGGAACCGTTGGAGTCCCCAGCAGAGTCGCCAGCTGTCGCTACTGCGAAAATTGGCGCCGGCTATGACAGAAGAGTCGCCACCGTGCGTTATTTATCCCAAAAGAGGGAAAGTAAACGCTCAGAGTAAACCTAACGCAAAGAGGGAAAGGAATGGTCGTCGCAACCAAATCCTGGATTCGGGAGTCGGTTACGCAAGGGGAAGGTATTAGCACCCCTCACGTCCGTCGTACTCGACGGGATCCACACTTGTTTTCTGTCTAAGGGTGTGTTTATCTATCTACTCTAAAGGTCTGGTCTAAAAAGAAAAGAAAATGACTCGGCAAAGTATCGCACTTTATGCCTAGGTATTCCCGTCTGGAACGAGAAATCAGAGTCAACGTAGTTCGCCTAAGTACAGGTTAAGGGGGAAAGGTTGCTCGCCGAGATGTCGCATCTCGTGCCTACGTACTTTCATACGGCATGAAAGATCAGAGCAAACATAGTTCGGGCTACGGAAGACACAAGTTTGTCTGACAGTTTTTTATCTCCTTATGAAAGGGTTTTCCCGATTAAGGGTCCAAGAGGACAAAAATAGAGTTTGAATGTTTGTTTGATTTTTTACGAAAGAATTTTTTTTAGGATGTTTACAATCTCAGTCGCACTAGAGACTACGACCCATGAGTGAATGCCTCGTATGTCACCCAAAGGGTACCACACTAAACATCCAGATTACTGGAGAGAGACCCTCCACCAACCTTTTCCCAGATAGCTTAAGGCTCGTAACGTACGACTTCGATTAACCTTATTACTGTATTTTTGAATTGTTTTGAGATGAGAAGAGAAAGACACCCTAAAACTATGGTTGAAAGGGAATCTACCTACAGTTATCATGCATGGTTTAGAAACCTAATGTCTGTCATAATTCCCTCTTGCATAGAGGAAATCAGAGATCCTAGGGGAAACCATCAAAAGAAAGCAAGCAGTAAATAGTAAACAGTAAAATGCATGCTATGCAACAGTACAAGCGAGGCAAGGGAGTCCGGCTCAACCTCAAACCTAAGAAAAAAACAGGCAAGGGGAAACAAGCTCCACCTCAAACCTAAAGGTAGGCAACACAAGCAAACAGACAATACAATAAAAGAAAAGCAGAGGAAGCAGCCCAAGCAGCAGCAACAGTCTTCTACAGACAGCATCTTCAACCTTCAACAGCAGCTCTGATCAGCAAAGTTGAATTAACAGCAAGGAAACTTCATCTTCAAGGTAGCTCCTATCTTCAAGCTTCTTCAATTCTTCATCTTCACACTCTAGCATGCTCCACAAGAAGAGAAATCATCATTGAGATCAAGTTACAATGTTAGGAAACCTGATGAAAACCAAAGGAATTCATCAGGAACCAACATGAAAAGAAAGTGCATCCTCAAAAGTTCTACTCATTAAGGCATGCCACTCATCCCTACAAAGGATATATGGAGCTTCCTTAAGAGGACTTTGCATCATAGGATGGAATAGAAGCAAACAATGCATTCTATGTTTGATGAAAGAAGAAAGACTAGTTCTAATGGCTCTTCCTAAAACCCTAATCCTATAAGCTTCTAAAAAGCTCCTAAAAGAGGAAGAAATCTTCAACTCCAAGCTCCACAAGCCATGCCACAACAGCTACATGATGTCCAGAAGCTCCTCCAAAAAGGAATCCAAGCACTTCAAGCTCCAAAGCCACCACCAGACCAAACAAAACAAGGCACCAAAGATAGAACACCACAAGCAACACAAACTTGCAAAATCTACCTAAAATGGAAAACTAAGTAGTAAAATTCTAATAAATTTCCTAGGGGAACATGCATGTTTTAACATTCTAGGATTCAAATATCAAAGCCTAAATCAACTTCTAGGTCCAATAAACAATTCCTAAGTTGAAACATGTCAAGGTAAACCACAAGTTTGGGAAGGCTCTAAACATCTCACCTAAAATAGAACCTATAATTGTTGAAAAAATCTAATAAAAATCCTAAGGGAGCACGCATATCTAACCTATAACATATCCAAAAATGAAAGCCAGATTCAATACCAAGAGGTCACACCAAAATCAACAAGGAAGATGAACAATTATGCAAAATTTAAAAAGATAAACAAAATGACAAAAATCAAATAAAATTGAAAAATGCATGAAAATGCAATTTATTGATCCCATAAAATCACAAATTTAACCAGGAGCATGGAGATATTTTTAAAATATTTTTAGGATCAAAAATGGATTTATTGTGATTTTTTGAATCAATTTGCATTTAAAATAAAACAAAAATGAATAAAAGAAAATAAAAAATCAGAATAAAATGTGGACTATTGGATGCGTGTACAGGTCAAGGATCTGAAGGCTCAGGATTGTGCCAGCGCATTAGTGAAACGACTGCGTTTCCCTCTAGTCAAAGTCAGCAAAACAAATAAGTCACAACCACTGGATTGGATTACAAAGTCTCGTTTCCACGCAGATCCAACGGTTCATCATCATCTTCTCCATTCAAATGCCAAAACAGAGGGAACTCAGTGTGGTGGCCGGAGAAGACCTCTGGTTGTCTTCTCCGGTGAGCAGGTGGTTACAGGTGATCAAAAATCAACAAATCTTATATCAATCTCTCCAGAATTTCACATAGATTCCAAATATCATGTTCATTTTCTCTAGATCAAGCTAGGTTTTCAAATCCGATTCAAAGTTCAAATGACACTCCAACATTGATCATCATAAAACTCTAATCTAATTGCACAGAAATGTTCATCACGCTTCCTAGTTCATCATGATCTATCCAAATCAACTTAATTCCTCATGATCAAGCTAAACTGTGCCTCAACAGAAATCACATGTCATCTTAATTTGTCTCTAATTGTCCAAAATTATGTCCAGAAACGATCTACTCCTTAACTGATCCTAACCACATATGCAAATTAATCTACATCTCCCTAGAATTATGAGAAATTTGAAGGTTACATACCTATGTAGATCCACTAACAGAGGTAGCTAGAGCTTGTTTCTTGCTTCAAAACTCTCCAGACACGATCAGTGATGCAAGAGAAAGAGTCTTCAACCTTCAATTTGCACTGAACTAGCTTGGAACTCAAAACACGATTCTCAATTGCTCCCTTGAAGTTTCAAATGCAATCTCAGCTTCCACCACGAAATGAGCTCCAACCTGAGTATAGAATCAATGATATGCTTATATAGAGTGAGTTTGTGGGCTTTTGAAGCTTGAATGAGGCCCAATTCAGTAGTTCACAAATTCTGATTTTTCCTTCAAATGCCATGTGACAGTCGTGTATTATAGCCATGTAGCTTGCTCTAGAATCTTCTAATCACTTACAAATCGCCTTGTGAATGCATTCAGATCAAAAAGAACACTTGAAATGCCTTGGTGAATGTTTTGGATATGTAACTTGCATATGAAGAAACCAAATTGTAACACATGAAAATTGACCTAAACTCAAAAATACATCAATGTCATTGTGCTTGAAATGAAATTTTCAATCAAAATGAGCACTTATTTGACATGTTTTGGTCACTTAACCAATTATTTGAATTTTTCAACTTTTAATCCTTTTAAAACCTTCTTTTTCAAGCCATTTCAAACCAAGTCTTTCTATGATCCCAATAAATCCATCATGACTTCTTGTTTAGCCTAAAATCCACATTTTTAACAAGTTTCATGTTGAACAAAATTCTATTTGACAAGTGCAAGTTGGAGATTTTGACCTATGATTGAAAATGGCCTATAATCTCACTTTCCCAAAATACCCCTAACTTGTAAACCTCATAACTTAAGTTCTACAAATCATATGGAAGACTTCTAGTACAATTTAGAAATATAAGATCATGAGGAACAACTTTCATGTTGGCCAAAAGTTCAGGTGAAACCTCTCTCTAGGCCAAAAATAGCTTGGAAGTCAGATGATTTTCACAGACAAATTTAAGAGGCATCTGAGGACTTGTAACTTGTCTGGACCATAACTTGAGTTCTATAAATTCCATTGAGGACTTATAGTACTCAAATTAAAGGTATTGAGATGCTATACAAGTTTTATGTTGGCCAAAGATCCATTTGAAACTTTTATCTTGACTTATGTGGTCTTGAAGTTAGGCACTAAACAGGGGATTTTACACTGAAACCCAAATTTAGCAACTTCCCACTCTCTTGACTTTTCTTGACTTGATCTTGGCACAACACCACAAATGTCTCAACATATCACTTAATGAACTCCATGACCTAAAAATAGGCTTTGATACTCTTCAGTTGCACAGTTGACCTAGGATTGGCCCAGATGAAACCCTAATTGCTTGCACCTCAACTGTGGCTCTTGCATCTGATACAATGACTTGATTGAACTCTAACATGGCCCTCTAGGCATTCTATGAGCTCCATACACATCCTCTTCTCATATTCAACACTTCATATCCCTCTGATGGTCCTCAATTGATCCTCAAGTTAGGAGAAGATCCACATACAAGCATCCAAACTCTTCGGCACTCAAATTACCTCCTGATGACTTTGATAACTTCTCAATCTTGAATAAGACCTCTTGCTAGGCTTCTCTTGATAAGAATCACACTTGATCCACTTCTATATGAATGATATCATTATATGCAAATGATATAACTATGCAAATGTTAATGCAATTAAACATAAACCAAATAAGAAAAGGTTTAGCAAATTTTGGGGTGCAACAGATAGATCGCATACACTCCATCCGAGCAATAATCTATCCCTACCACGATTATGGGTGAATCGCATACACTCCATCCGAGCAACGATTCAACTCCGCAATCACTGATGGACACTTGGCCATCAACCCTCCTTCAGGAGCAACACGATCCTACTGATCCCATCATGCATCATGCTATGCATACACCAACATCAAGCACAATAGGTGCACATGATCCTACTGATCCATCATCATACAACACACAATCATCAAGCACACAGTATGCACACGATCCTACTGATCCATCATCATACAACACACAATCATCAAGCACACAAGGTGCACACGATCCTACTGATCCATCATCATAAAACACACAATCATCAAGCACACAAGGTGCACATGAAATTCATCATCATTAAAACCTATGGGGTTAAGGACTCCCCAACAACCCTTATTCATGCATTACCAATTTCCCATCTATTTTCTCCCCCTTACCTCAATAAGCGGCTTGATCGATGATAATCCGCAAATTCCAACAGCTTGATCTCCTTCCTCCTCTTGCTCAAGCTTGCTTCACTTTACCGTGTCCTTACTTCTCCTTCCTTTGATCGTGCTTCTCTCTCTCCAATTAATTCTAAATGTCACTCTTGCCCTTAATCCCAAATAATAAAGAAAATCTTATTTTCTTGTATTCCAAATTAATTCCAATAATTTAAATCCTCATAATATTAATATCCATAATAATAATAATAATAATAATAATAATAATAATAATAATATTAACATTACTATTAATTATTAATTTATTATCATTGTCATTTATAATATATTAATATTAAAGGCCACAACTTCTCAAATAATTAAAATGGGCGTTACACAGGTCGTCAGAGAGATTCCAGAAATGTTCATATAAGTTGAAATACCATTACATAATCAGGCAGTGATTCAGTAGGAGGTTCTTTGTCTCCCTGCAGCAAGGTTGTTGTGACACCCACAGAGTTTTGTTATCTAATCAGAAATGATGTCATCGATAGCGGCATGTGTTTATCCCCAACAAGATAGAGATGGAACGGTGATCGATATCTCCAGTGAAGTCCAATGGTCATTGGCACGTTCCAGAGGCAATTTCAGGGTTTATTCCTCCGTCGAGTTTGTTTTTATTTCCCCAACTGAGTGTTGTTTTTCCTCCAGGGACTTGTGTTTTTAAGGGTCGTTCAGGGCATTTTCCTCAGCAGGGTTGGTTTTCTGGGTTCTCTCTTCAACACTACTTCCGGTGGTGTTCTCTTGCATTTGCATTTTTGCATAGCATCCTCCCAAACGCGTTACATTTCCATTTCGTATGGAGCATTACGTCATTTTCAAACATATACATCTGAAGCATAAGCCATGTCCGGTTTCACTTTGGCCAGACGTTTCTCCAATTGATATTGGTAGGACTTAAGATTTTTTCATCTTTTCTGGCAAGTCCTTAATATATGTGTTCATCTTTTTCACTCAGGCAGAGTTAGTTTGTTTAAACATATCCCTCCCTAGCAGAACCTCTTGCCCAGGTTATGAGTCGTTCGATTTTACGTCTTGTGTACCCATTTCATCTCGACTCTTGGTTGGTAATCCCCGGCGTGGTCATATTTTCTTGTGAGCTTATTCTGACTCTTGGTTGGTTCCCCTTTTGATATCCCAGCGTAGTCGCTTTCCCATCTTTTGGTTGGTATTCACTATTATTCCAACTTTTAGTTGGTGGTTTTTCTTTATGGCGATCCTAAATTTTGGTTAGTAGCTCTTGTTCCAACTATTAGTTGGTATCCTTTGGTTGTTATCCCAACTCTTGGTTGGTATCTCCAGTTTTCTATTCCAACTCTTGGTTGGTGCCTTGCAGATTTTTTCTATCCCAACTTTTGGTTGGTAACCTTTAATCCTGATGATCCTAACTCTTGGTTAGTAACCTATTTTCCAACTTTTGGTTGGTGCCTTGTGGGTGTTCCATCCCTACTTTTGGTTGGTAATCTTTAGTCCAGGTGATCCTAACTTTTAGTTAGTAGCTCTTGTCCCAACTCTTGGTTGGTATCCTTTGGATTTGGTATCCCAACTTTTAGTTGGTATTGGGTGTTTTCATTTCAAATTTTGGTTGGCAAGATGTTGTTCAGGATAGTTATCCTCAGCATGTCGCATCCCAACTCTTGGTTGGTATTCGTTGTTTTGCATCTCCGCAGGTTACAAATTTCTGGATTCTTTTTGGTAATCAATCACCTTTTACCTTGAACGTTTAAAAGTGGTTGTTTTTCATCCCTTCAAGTCCAAGTTGTTTGAATAGGGGCAGTTGTAGCACCCCAAAATTTTCTCATCTTCTCTTGTGTTCTTGGCTTTTGTTTCTTTGCATTTTCATATTCATGTTTGCATAGCATTTGTTCTTGGCAGGGGATCAAGGTATCATGGTTTGTCTCTCAAGCAAAGAGGTTATGTTTCTTCAAGTTCAAGAAAAGTTTTCTCCATGACTTGGTGGTATTCTCAACCTTAGAAGCCTCTCATCATCAAGTATGGTTCAAGGCAACATCACTCCAACGTCATTTGTGTTTCATCGTGGCTTATTATGCAAGAAATCATCGAGGGATTCAATTTTGGTGCAAGGTGTTTGACCTAATTTGGCAATTTGGGGATGCTATGATCAAATGAGCATATCTCCCTCAATTTTCAACATCTTGAGGTGGTTCGTTTTTCTAATGAACTCTTCTCATCATCCCTAACAAGTTCTCTTTGAAAGGAAAGATTAAATTATGCTTGGAAGGTCATCAAAAGTTTGAAGACATTATAGGTCATTTTGGATTTTGGAAGGTGTGCTAGGTCAACTTCAAAAGGGCATAACTTGGTTAATTTTTATCATTTGGAGCCCATTATTTTTCTAGAATGAACTTCAAGATGTCATCTACAACTTTTTTTAAATGTAGAAAAGCTAAAAACCCATGGAAGGTCTTGGGTTTTATCCAAACATTATAGGTCTCTTTTTGGTCCCTAAAAGACTTGAAATTTTTTTAAGTGTTTTGTGATTTTCACTTCTCTTATGGAGGCAACTTTGAAGGATCATATCTCTCAACTCAAGCTGCCAAATTAATACTTTCTTTTCACATTGCAAAGATTGTATCTCCCTCTACACAATGCAAGAAGAATCATCTCAAAAAGCCTCCTACATTGTGAGAACCATGGCTGCAAATTTTGAATTTTGAAGTTAGATTTCACTTAGGATCAAATTTGAATTTGTTTGAATTGGCCTCTAATCACCAAATTAAGGCACGAATTCAAGCTAAATATGTTTAACCAACTTGCCTGAAGTGATTAGCACCTTGAAGCGCAAGTTTTGGGTGAGTTTTGACAGATTTCAAGTCACACTTGAGCATGTTGCAGGTGTACACGATTTCCATCCAATTCACCTCATTCACTCCTCATTTTGATTCAGATAGCTTCCCCTATAAATAGAGAGTGATTTCCACCCATTTCCACAAGCTTTTGATAGCCAAAACTACTATGTCAAGATCCCATTTGAAATCTTGAGCTTGAACTTTGAATTTCCATTTCCACACCTTAAACACTCAAATTCTCCACCCAGTTAGCTTCACCAACATTCAGTGAAGCTAAGCAAATCAAGAGGTTGAAGACTCGTGGCCTGAATCAAGCTAGGGAACTTAATTTTCAGAGCTTCAAGGTTGAGCTTCAACAGGTATAATTCTCAACCACTTTGACTCAAATTTGTTGCTAAAATGTAGCCATTGTCGTGCTGATGATGTATGTATAGTTTAATTTCATCTGTAGTTGGGTTTTGTTGCTGAATTTTCAAAATCGTATTTGAATCTTGTTCTGGTTTTTTTCAAATTACTTGGGCTGTGATTTAAAGAAATTCGGCGCGATGAAATGGTTGAGGTCATCTGTAAAAGACGAATCAAATGATACCACTATGAGCACCAATGGATACAGTTTGAGGAATCCATGAATTTTGACCTCCCTCTGCAAATTTCAGAGAGCTAGAGGTTTAAGATGATGATCCAACCGTCCACTTTTTCACGCGTTTTAGTATTGTTGTGTTTGACTTTGTTTGGATCTATGGACATGCGCTGACTCATGTCCATCATGGATGCACGCATTTTGATTCATGGATCTGCCACCTCATTTAATGAAATGAGATCCAACGCATCTGGTTTTTTCTGTTTTATTATCTTTTTCTAAATTGTTTTTAAATTCATTTTATTTTTAGAATATCATATTAAATTCATTTTTAATCAGAAAAATACAAAAATAATTTCTAAAATTCCCTTTTGTTTTTATATTATTTATTTATATTTTTATGCATTTTTATTTTGCATTTTGGTATTTTTCATGATTTTTATTGGTTTTGCATGATTTTAATTGGTTTTAAAATACTTTTGGGCCATTTAAAATTATGAAACTATTTTCATACGATCCTATGATGGTTTTTAACCTGTGGTGATTTTCTTGGATTTTTGTTTTCTATTTTGGTATTTTTCATGTTTTTTTGATTTATTTGCTTGATTTTAATTAGTTTAAAATTGCTTTTGAGCATTTTAAAATATTGAGGAAATTTTCACATGATCCTATGATGGTATTAGACCTATGGTGATGCCTTTGAGTCTTCACTCATGCCTTGATTTCCTCTTTTCCTTTTTAGGTTTTTTCCTTTCTTTTTATTTGATTTTATTTTATCTTTTAATCACCAATAAGTGAATAAATTATTTTTAATCTATGTTGGGGTGATGTTTTGACTTTTGCCCCAAGTCTTTTGGATCTTTGGTATTTCATATGTGGATGTATATGATGGTGGATTCACTTTGAAGTTTGATCTCCTTTATGTATCCATGATTGAATGTCTTTTTTATCATGGTATGTGGTTGCCTTACCTTGTTGGTTAAGTCATTTGATCACTTGATACTTTGCTTCTTGGCTTTGCTCTTTTTCTAGATTCATCTGATTGGGCATGGTTTGGCTTGTTTTGGTGTTTATCTGCACATCTTGAATGTGATTTGGATTTGGATTGCACCAATGATATGTTGACTTGAGGTGTGTTTGCCCAATTGGCTTGGGTTTGACCTTTTATTTTTCTTTATGTATCTCTCTTATTCATCTTCTTCTCTTCCCTCTGTGAGGCTTCTTTTGTTTTTGTTTTCATCTGCGATTGAATTGGATATTGTTTACTTGTGCTTGGTCACATGATCCCTTAGGATTCCTAGTCCATCTGTTTAAGATAGGAGTAGGAGAGACACTAGGCTTTCAATCCTTTGTATGATAACAAGTACGATAGTCCCTCTAATCCCAATCTTAGGACCATTTTGCATAATAACATTAGGGTTTTCAGTCTCTCTTTAGTGTTCTTGTGTCTTCTCTTCTCATCTCAAACTTCTCTAAGACACTTGATAAAGAATGACAAACATTGTACGCTACGAGCCTTAAGTACATGGGAAATTATAAGTGGGCGGTTTCTCCTCACTTCTCTAGAGTGCTTAGTGTATGTCCTTTGGGCGATATGCGACGCATTCGCTCTTATGTCATAGTCTTTAGTATAACATGAGTCTCAAACTAACTCAATCCATTTCACTAAAACTAACAAACCATACTCAAACTTTTTTATCCTTCGGGATTTGTGTTTCAAACTCATTTTCAGAAAAGAGTACGTTATTTTTCCGTTCTACTGTAAACAGGCATCGTCCCTAACTGCTGGAATGGGAACTTAACGTCACTCATAAAAAGCACTTAACTAACCTGTGGTTTCGTAGTCTGAACTACGTTTGCTCTAATTTCTCATACTAGATGAGGATACGTAGGCACAAGACGACATTGTCTTGGCGAGCAACCTTCCCCCCATCACCTGTAATTTTCCGAACTACGTTGACTATGACTTTCCCATTGCACGAGGGAATACGTAGGCATAGGGCGGCGAAGTCCTATCGAGTCTCTTCTTTTCTTTTTCCCTCCGGTTTAGCAATAGTTTCTAGATAACCTACCCCTTTTATAGACAACAAGCGTGGATCTCGTTGAGTACAACGGACATGAGGGGTGCTCGTACCTTCCCCTTGCGTAACCGACTCCTGAACCCAAGATTTGGTTATGATGACCTTGTCTTCTCCCGTTCTTTTAGGTTTTCTTCGATTGTTTCCTTTCCCTCCCTTTGGGATAAATAACGTTCGGTGGAGAATCTTCTATTTGTTTTCTGCCGGCCCTTTTCGTAGTTGCGACACAATCGAATAGGGATTAGAACCGCTTAGGGAATTGGAATTATAATGATCAATGATAAATTGGTAGTCGAACCGGTAGATTACATTGTTTAATCACTTATTCACTCAGTTTTTCTTATTTGAATCCTTCACTAAAACAACCCCCTACAAAAGGAGCACCTATTTTGCTCCAAGAAAAATAAGATAAAAACACTAAAATTTAACAGATAAACATTTATTTCATCACATAAACAGAAATGAAATCGGATAATAGTAAGACACCAAAAGTGGATTATCAACTGAATGTTAGCTTGATGTTAGTTTGCGATCTTCTACTTATTGAGCGAGAAAAGAGAAAAAGAGAAACATTTGTTACTAGGTTGATTGCTTTTAAGGAGTGATCCTTTAAACATGTTAAAGTGACTAAACATTTGCTTGATGCTCACTCATGGAGGCGGAAGCCTTTGTTTGCTTCACGTCGATATGGATAAAGCATACTCATTTCTGAGAATGTGTTTGAACGTACGCAAGGGCAAAAAACAAGTTTGATTGGTTGAATTGCTTTTATCATGAAGATTTTATATTTGCGGAAGGTGAGTAAATATTTTAGCATAGATGTGCACCAAGCGCGCGTTTACTCGGCATTCGCATGGATGTGCTTCCATTGTCCCTTTATTTCAAGTTTGTTTAACATGTTTTTTATTTATAAGACTAATAGTCATTTTGAATTCAGTGTACTTCGAACGCTCGACTATTAAGGGGTCTAAAGAGATGTGCATCTTCAGATACATCAAAATACTATACGAAGATATCTTCGGACAATTTTTTTCTTCAAAATAGAATATATCTCAGAAAGATGTGGATTGATTTGATTTTAGATGTGTTCGAATATGCATCTCCGAACATAAAAACTGACATTTTAGAATTTCTAGAAGTGTGAATCATACCATTAAAAGTGGAAAGAACATTTGCCTATAATTAAAATCTAAAAAAATTGATACAGATCAATATTTTCACGAATTTTTTATGCCAACAAAAAAATTGTTATATATAAACTCGTTTATATACTATTAATTCATAATACAATTGATACAGCTCAATATTTTCACGGATTTTTTATGCCAACAAAAAAAAATGTTATTTGTAATATGTGTGATTTTTATAGACGAGTTGATAGAAATGATGATAAAACATTTTTATCAAGTTACATTTAATATAAATATTTTTTATCATTTGTTTGAAATTACACTATTTTTAAAAGTAAGCATTAAATAATTTCTTTAAAATTTTGAAAACATAGTTTAAAAATAAATTTATCAAATAGATTTTTTTTCATTTTCTTACCTCTAAAACAATCTAAATGAATAGAATTGCAAAATGAATTATTTATTTATTTATTTTCTTTCTAAAAGAAACAGTTTTTAAAACTAATATATAAAATAGTCTTTAAAAAAAAATAAAATTAAATCAAACAAACCTATAATATTTCAATTTAAAATAAAATCGAAACACACATTTAGATTTAACAACCATCAATGTTTGCAAGTGCAACAAATATAGTACAATAAATTCAACTGACACCTTTAAGAGTATGTATGTCGCAATGTCTGGCATGCGACAATATTGCTATATATAGGGGTGGCAAAGCGGGCGACCCACTCCATTTAAACTCGTATAAAAGTGAGGTTGGGCGGGGCGGGTCAACTTAAGCGTCTGAGTTCAAAAGTCAAGTCCGCCCTGTTTACTAACGAGTTGGCGAGTTGGCAGGCCGATCCGCTAATTTTTTATTTTTTATTTTATAATTTAATTTACTACATGATTAATATATATATATATATATATATATATATATATATATATATATATATATATATATATATATATATATTACCAAAGAGGTCGACAAAAGATTTTTTTAACAACGCATAATAGACTTCAACATGTCTTAAGTCCAAACAATTCAAAAAATAAAATAAATAAAGACCAATTACAACAAAAAAAAATAATGAAATAAACTCAAGTACAGTAAAAAAATGTATCAAAATAAATAAACAATACATATCATCCTAATCCTATTTAAAATCTAACTGCTAAAAGAACCCAATCAAGAAGTTACAAAAGACAAACAATGATAAAAATTACACTGCAAAACATCACAATGCAGAAAATAGTAGTGCATAAAATATCAACATTTGACTTTCTCACTCTTTACATCATATAGACTTTTATTTTGACTGATTCCTTAATAGTTAAATCCTAAATTTTTCACATGTAATCAAATCCTTCCTTTTCTTAAAATCAACATTTATTTCTAAGAAAGCATGTGAGTTAATGTTTGACAACTTAATAATTCAGCATGTCATACAATAGTTCTTTTATTTCAAGTTTGTCTAATCAAGATATGTATTAGAAAGTTATAGACAGAACATTACAATTATAATTCAATTTATTTGTATAATAATTTATAATACAATTCAATCAACATAATCCTAAGAGAAGAGTGTTATTTTTATAGTTAAAGTTGTTTTAATTCTAAGTAAGAAAATAAAAAAATTTAACAAAAAGCCCGCGGGAAAAATCTGACCCGCTTTTCAAGTGGTTTAGGCGGGGCGGGCCAACTTAAAGTGCCTAGCTGAAAACCTCAGCTCAGCCCGCCAAAAATGGTGGGTCAAATGGGCCGACCCGGCGGGCCCAACCCGTTTTGCCACGCCTAGCTATATATATGACATCCGTACAATATGTATGTGTTTGAAAACTCTGACGAGTGCTCCAAATAATTAAAAAATATATTTTGTCACTCTTCGAATCAGCATTTGACACCCATATAACACTCATACAAAACACATGTAATAATATAGACAATTTTTTCCTTGCTTCAACACACCCTATAATTTTTATTGAACAGCGACGTTGGATCTCCTTAACGATGGTGTAGGATGGAACTGTATGGTTAACACTCTAACGTCCATGTCAATTCAAGTTTCAAGATGAGTGTGGTCAAAAGTGGAGATCAGGGAATGTACTTTGTTCTTTGCGTGTGAACTAATTTTATACCTTGGATTAAGTGGAGTAGATTTGAGATGAATTAGGTTTTAGTCATTTAGGCCTTTGGTTGGGATAAAATAGTTGTTCCCAAGGTTTTTCCAGGCACAGAAGGAGTCGGGGAAGCCTTAAGTGATGTTGGGAAGCCTCAAGACATTGTCTGATGTGAAATAGAATTGAAACTCCCAAAATCAGTTAGAAAGTAATGGGAAACAAGTGCATTAAATACATTCTCATTATTGAAAAGTTTCATAGCCTTTTTCTGACACGTGTGGTGACATGACTAGCTAAGGCATGACGTAGTTTATAGTGCACTCGAGTTGGCGGGTATCCACGAGGGGAAATCTAATTGTATATTATGTGACTTATTTCACTAGTTGGTCTGAATCCTTCAGGTGTTGTTGCTTTTAAATAGGAGGAATTTAGTGTTTGGAAGTTTTCGCAACCCTTGGTATTCAAAATCGCGGTTACTTTCACATAATACATCTTTGTTTCCTCTTCCTTAAGAATATTACTAGAAGCCATCTTTAGTGTTTTAGTCAAAGTCTTTGCCTTTCTTCCTCTTCTCATACTTCACCAATCTCATATAACCAGGTATCATCCTAAACTAAAGCTTTTATCTTCTGAATTTCTTATTTTTTAGTCAGGATGAGTGATAATATGATTGACCTAGTGAGCGATTCTAAATTTGAAACTTTGTCTACCTATATAAGGGGGGACATCTCATAATTCTCATCTACATCCTCTTAGTCATAATCACATAGAACTAGAAATCATACATTCTCTAATGATTATGATTGATAAAGGGTATATGGTAATTCCTTGGAGGAAGGAACTTCTTCATCCGACTCATTAGAAACCCTTTTATCAAATGTTGGAGGAGAAGTTAATCATGTCAAGGTCTCTATGCCCCCTCCCATTTTAACTGAGAAGGAGAAACGAGCCAAACGAGAGAAGAGAGAACATGATATGGATTATATTCAACTTCTCCTGAGGACCGATAACTGTGAATCCAAGAATCTTGATATGCATGCCTACTTGGATCTCAAGATCAGCCAGACACAATGAAGCATGGT
Organism: Lathyrus sativus; assembly: GCA_963859935.3. Lineage (NCBI taxonomy): Eukaryota > Viridiplantae > Streptophyta > Magnoliopsida > Fabales > Fabaceae > Lathyrus > Lathyrus sativus. The sequence goes on along the minus strand of OZ012741.1, from coordinate 184,160,311 downwards.
TAGGTGGACGCAAAGATACCGAGTATTTCATATGTTATGGACTATGAGGCTGCCATGGATGTTGCTTAAATCGTGGTAGGAAATCCTCATAATTGGTTGGCTCTTCCAGTAGGGTTGGATAAGAGGATATGTGGTTTCTTTGATGTCTGCACGGTCTTGCTCTACGAGTGTTTGTTTACAAAATAAGATTGCGGTTTCCCTTTTCTGACTTCGAGAAATTCTTCTTGAAGCATTTAAAAGTTTCCCCCTCTCAGCTCCACCCGACATCTTAGGTTTACATAAGGGAATTTCAGTTGTCCATTGAACATAAGTCTTGGAGGCCTTCCCTTTGGTTGTTTTTATACAATTTTATCTATTGCATTCCTCATAGGATAACTTCTAGACCAAGGTCTCATTAGCCTTTTACAAGAAAATCCTTGGTTTGACATTTCCGCTCTGGACAGTGGTGATTTTATGAGGTGCTTCTTGCTGGTAAAACCCTCTCAACCATGACTAATCTCAAGTTTTGCTACCCTCCTGCTGATTCTCATTGCTTATGTCAGGGTTCCTTTCCAAACTATTGGTCAAAATTTCACTTTAATTTAAATGCCCATTCTTACCACACTATGATATGGGTTCTCTTTCCCTTGCCGAGGCGGTGATGATGGAAGACATGCACTCTTGGTTTCAGGGGCTTGGTTATGAGAAGGGGTTTGGCTCTGGTGACGTGCTCCCTACTGAGGTGAAGAAAATTCAAAATGATGCTTATTTCATTGGTGAGAGAAGAGTCTTAGTGTTGTGTGTATATGTGTATATTTTATTGACATGTGTGGTTGGTTTTACAGATAACATGGAAAAGGTGAACAAGATGGTGATGCTCTACAACCTTGCAAATGCTTAAGGTATTCAGGTCATGGTGAATACTGAGACTTCTACTTTTACACATGCTTCTCTGGCGACCAATGTTCCATCTCTGGCCCTTGCCCCTATATCGACTATTGAGACTTCTACTTCTGAACCCGAGATAGATCAACTTGTGGATGTTGTGTCCACTTTAACTGTGTTGGATTTGTCCACACCTCTAATTTCAACAAAGAGCGTATGAGATGAAGATCATTTCCTCCCTGGAAGAGTTTTCTCCAAAACGAACTAGTATTGTTGGGGATGATGCCTCGAGAGAGGTAACTATCTTCATGCGAATTTTCTGGAATCTTCTCTTCCCGACTTGCTCGCATCGAATTTATCCTTTGCTCAAAATCTCCCTGAGGGGAAAAAGAAGGAACTCATACTGAAATTACTCTTAGTATGTTCGAGGTTGCTTCTCTATTTTCCCTTGTTTCTGTTGGCAGGGGAGACATCTTGTCTCGAGGAAATCCCACCAAGTAAAGAGACACTTGCAAAGGGAAATTTGAAGTTATGGAACTGAGGTTTTTTACTCTCTAGGAGGAGATTTTTGTATTGTAGGAGAATGTCAAGGCTGCCAATTCTTTGCAAGAGGAGGATAAAATCCACAACTCTCCTTCTACTCTGGCTGCCTAGATAACTAAAATGGAAGGTGCCCTCCAAGTGACAAATATTAGGATTCTTCTGATGTTATTAAGAGAAGACTCGTCGGGTGGAGGAGCATGATAAAACTCTTCTTCAGGAAGTCGAGGCTCATACTGAGGCCTTGAAAGCTCTAAAAGACGAGATGGTCACTCTGAGGCAAGCACTTCATGATTCCTGTTAGTGGACTATGAAGGTTGTACTTAGGGTTTATGACCAATTCATGGAGCAGAAGAGGGAGTTTTGTCCTATTACCATAATTTTGGCTGAGGCGTTAAACCCATTTAAGTATGCTCTTGGGGTGACTCAAAAGGGTGATCCTAGTACCTCGGCTCCAGAGGCTTCAACTTGATTTTATTTTTTTATTTGTATTATTCTATTTCCTACAATGTTTCCTAGACTTTTTCACCCTGGATATAATATTTATTGATATTTATTATAATGCTTTTACCTCGATGATTTAGGTGTTATTTAGCTTGAAGTTCTGCATTCAACTTCATTTTACTATTATTGTTATGATTCACCTTTGGCTGTTTGTGAATTGTTATAACTTCGGGGTTAGTTCTCTTACCCTGCAATGCAAAGGCCTCCAATAACGATCGATGTTATCGTATCGCCTGCTCTAGGGGAGAGAACCATAATTGCCTGCTTTACAAGGGAAAAAGTGCATTATATTGCAACGAAGTGATCAATATGCTCCCCCTTGCCATCGTGATTGGTGACTTAGTGCGTTGAATGATGTTAGCTACTGCTTTTAGTTTCTACATTTGTTTTTTGTTTTTAGCAAATTGCTTATGTTCCCAGAGGTGACGTTTGGATCCGACATGACCAGAATGTTGTGGTCATATATTTGTACTGCACTCCACATCACAAAGGACCATTCCTTGTAACACCCTAAAAACCCTGAGTCTTTAATTTAAAAAGATAAATAATATTATTCTCAAAATTTAAAAGAGAACAAAGAATATACATGAATAAACATAACCATTATGGTGTCACACATTCACAATATGCATACTCTTTCAAGTTGATTAAAAACTCGCAGCAGAACTCAACATAGACATATACTTTAAATTATTTCTTCAAAATAAAGTACTTGATATAATTTAAACAAATTTAAAATAATCAATTCAAACAACAATAACGACCCGTTCCCAGTGTTACAGATCAAATCCATCAAAAACTAAATAATGGAAAACGATAGCAAGGGTAACATATTAGACACAATCATCAATCACACACTCTATTCACAACAATAAAACAATCACAATGCATTTATGTATGCAATGCAAACAACATATCGACTCAAATGCATGTGGTACCAATTTGGACATCAGAGGTATGTTACTGATCTCGTCCACTCAACAATGGTTCCCCTTCAAACCGCACTCATCACTAATCCCCACTTCTGAATCAGCAACCCGTTACTAATCCCACTTCTGAGTCTGCAACTTATGACTTCTTAACACTGACACACATGATGCATGGCATATAAAGACAACATACAGGTGCAACAACATCACTGGTTCCACTTTAAACCATACACAACAGCATATAAGGTGATCACAATAGTTCTCACTTTAGACCATACATCTCAACATCAACAACATATATAATTATAACTCATCATATACTTATGCAGACATTTCAACAACTTACACTCATACATTGAACAAAGTATTCACATAAAACTTCAGGCATGTCAATTCCATTCACCATCTCACCAAACACGATAAAATAGCAACAAACAATCATTGTAATCATAGACAGACAGGGATTCGAGTCAAAAAAACAACAACATTATGTTGTCATGCTCGCTGAGCGACCAACAGTTCACTAAACGAGACCCACAAACCAGAAAAAGTCACCCTCTGCACATGCTCTCTAAGAGATACCCTCCTTTTCTAAGAGAGGCTTGATCCTCGCTCATACCCAGAACATCAAAAACCAGAAACGCGATTCCACCATTGGAGCCCTATCAAAGCTCTAATTTTGACCCCAAATTTCCCAATTTGAATAGAAGACAACATATACATATCATACCATAATTAATACATCATATATTCGCTGATTAAAAACCTAATCCATATGTTATCATGAATATAAGGTTATGTTCGTAATGCCAAAATCATACAAATGTGAAGGTGAGAAAAATACACAAGAAGGAGGGTTGAGTTGTGTTCACCAAAAACATTTTTGCTTCTAAACAAATTTCAAATTCTAAACATTGGTTCCGATTTTGATCATAAGTGCAGCGAAACAATATATCAGAAGTAGAATAAATAGAATAATGAACACACAGATTTATCTTGGTTCCTCTCCCAACTAAGAATACTCCAGTCCCCTTGCCTCACAAGAAATTTTCCACCATAATCAACTCATGATTACAACTGCTTATGCACTTAAGCATAAGACTTTCATTGTTCAGACCTACAGTCTAAGACTTCCTTGCTCAAGCAGCACCTGATCGAGACTTCCTGCTTAGATCCTCAGATCCTAAGACTTCCCCTACTTAAACCTTCTGGTTCAAAACTTTCCTGCTCAGACACACTGCCTAGGACTTCCCTTGCTCAGATTCTCAATCCATGATTTCCCTGCTCAGACGCACCGTCTAAGATTTTTCTGCTCAAACTTTCTTGTTAGACGATGGCGCAGATCTAGAAGGGGGGTTGAATAGATTGCTTGTTTAAAACAGAGTCGGTGCTGCCAAAAATTGGTTTTTAAAATTGTTTAAGGCGGAAGCGACCGAGGAACTATACACGTCTAAAATGAACGGTTACTAGAAAACCGAATATGCATAAAGCCTATGGAATTGGATAAACGAGATATGAGAATCACTACTTCAATCACACTTCAATTAGATTATGTTCACCATAAGGTGTGACTAGTTCCAATGCCTTTAAAATATAGACAATTTGAAAAGACAGCACAAGATGTTTTTTAGTTCACATAATTGATCAAACACTTGGAGTGCAGAGCACTACAAGTGAATTCTATTTTGAGAGTTGAGTGCTTAAGTTTTCTATTACAATCAATGATTTTAATTGGCTTAAAAAATAGTTCAGCACAACTCAAATCAGAATTTGATTGACACAATCGTTTGCACTAAAAACTCAGAAATTTAGCAATATAAACATAAAGAAAAAGACACAACGATTTGTTGAGGCAATTCCCCATCCGTCCTTGCTCGGGGTACGTCTACCCTCAATTCTAACAATAGAATTGAGACCTATATATATATAGATATAACCTGTTGGTCAATATTTATACAAAAAGCAACTAGAGATCAAACAATCGAACATAATTTGTTGTTGTAGAGCCTATTTCTTCTTGCCCTTTGATTCAAGTTGAATCAAGTACTTTGAACACGGTGAATAAACCTCCGATTACGGCACTCTCTTTGAACAACCATCGATCTTCAAATCTGGCCCGGCTGATTTCAGTCACCCACGTGTCGAACCCGAATCTTCCACTCACAATCCTCCATTTACCGCTACTAAATCGACAGAACCTCTAGCTTTTTGATTACCTTCACTCGGCTGAATCTGTGATGGACCAATTCGTGCAAAAACCTCCAAAATCTGAGATTCTTGGAGGACAAAACCCTAACATTTTTATTTACGAAAAACCTGTTGATTACTCAACCCAAACCAGATTAAACCAATCTTTGGCTTTGGACGTTATCACCTCAAACATGCACAATGCACAACAAGAATGATTATATGTAGTTGTTGTGAAATGTTATGAAGAGAATGAAGATGATGAGAACCACATCGACATGTATATTTCACTTTTCTTGTTTTCTTAGTTGTTGTGAAAGGAAAGTACAACTTAACTTATATACAAAACATAACTGACTTAACAAACAAAACAGACTCACAAGAGCGGTTTGACATAACAGAATTTTGACACAAAACAGCAAGCGGTCGACCTATGCAGTAGAGGGGTCGACTTGAGCTTACCCGAATATAAGAATATGCAGAAATCAAGACCATGCATCGACCGGAGCATGACATGTGCCGATGCACAGCATGCAATTTTATCCAAATACAAATGGTCACAGTATGAGTCGACCAGAGGGCCAACGCGAGCCCTTTTAAGACTAATTCATTAAAATGACTAGTTGTATGAGTCGGCGAGAGCAGGATTTGGGTCGACTCACAGCCCTGAAATAGGCAAAAATGCAAATTTTCATGCATTAAGACACATTTGATGAAACCTATAGTATGGCAAACAAAACCAACTAAGCCAACACTATATGAAACATAGATTTCTCCATCTCTATATACAACAATCATGTTTTTGACGAGCGTTTGACTTATGAGAGACAAGACATGCAGATATGACATGGTGACAACGTCCAACATACATTTTTCTATTGAGCTGAGTTTTGACATCATCAAAACGAGCACATCTATATATGAGGCTTTGTCCTCACATACTCCCCCTTTTTTGATGATGGCAAAAAAAATAGAACCTGGATGTATGATATGTCATGTTATCCTCCCTTTTGCTTGATGCCTTCATCCATACACACTCTTCTGCGTGAATACTGAGTCTTCACCTGCAATGTTTATGTTCCTATTGCGGTGCTTGATATTTTTCTCCCCCTTTTACAACATCAAAAAGAAAGAAACACCTGTCAATGAATTGTATAAAAGTAAAAGAATACGCAAGTTCCAGACACTCGCAACAGGCTATACATTAACATAATTTCACATATAATGTAATTAATGAACATATAAACAAAATGATAAATAGCACCACGCAAAATAGAACAAAATAAAGTTTGCTATCTCAGTAAAAAAAAAAGTCATTAAACACACAAATGTACATAATCCATTCAACAACAAATAACATCATTAATGAACAAAGCTCAATGCAAAATTTCTTAATGATGATGACTTTGAATGGATAATATGAATTAAATTTTATTGAAAGTAGTGGAAAATGAACAGTTTTAGCAGACATTTTTCAGAAAATTTGTGCGATGCATCGACCGAAAGGGTCATGCGTCGGCGCATACTGTGTGAAAAATAACACGTTGGAAATAACATGGGTATGCGTCGACCGGAGGGTCGACTTGAGCATACTCGTTTCTCAGTCATGAAAAATATCACTATTGTGAGTCGACCGTAACCCTGCATAGGTCGACTCATGCAGACAAAAAAAATAGCAAAACTTCAATTTCGATCAATTTAGCATACAATGAGACATAAATACCAAGCCAAATCATATTTCAAGCATACAAAGGAGTGAAATAAGCGCAATCATGATATACACGACAATGATGACATATAATTTGATGCATTACATTTTATAAACATGGGAATTTTGAGAGATTCTAATTAAGGAAGGACATTACCTCAGCTCCAAGTGTAACGGAATACCCTAACATATGGCTCTAAACATCTTCATTTGTTAGGTAACAGATGGACAAGGCACATATAGATATAGATGTATATAACATGTGAGAGATATTTCTAAACACGATCAGAAATATCAAGAACACCGAGTTCCCGTCGGATGTGAAAGAAAGGCTCTGTAGCGAGAGGTTTTGTAGAGATATCTGCAAGTTGATTTTTAGTGTCAACATGCTCAAACACCACATCGCCTTTCTCCACATGATCCCTAAGGAAGTGGTGTCGAATTTCAATATGATTGGTGCGTGAATGTAGCACAGGATTCTTGGTTAAGTTAATAGCACTCGTGTTATCATAAAAAATTGAAACACACTCAAGTTTGAGGTTAAAGTCGAGCAATTGTTGCTTAAGCCATAAGACTTGAGCGCAACAACTGTCGGTCGCAATGTATTCCGCTTTGGCGGTTGACAAAGCTACAGAGACCTGTTTTTTGCTATGCCAACTTACCAAAGAGTTTGAAAATAGATGACACGTACCACTCGTACTTTTCCTATCTGATTCGTATCCCGCAAAATCAGAACTGGAAAAGCCAACCAAGGAGCAATCATTTCTGTTAGTTCCATGGTTCTATGATATAGAATTGTCCATGGTCCTATGATTGGCTAAATTTTGGTAAAACATGATCCTGCACTGATGTTAAGCAGGATGTTATAACATATCCATCTGTTCTGGTGAAAGAACTGTTGTGGAGTGTTTTAATGTGAATGTCATGCTGAATGTCGTGACGTCCATCACGACATCCATCTGCTGTCATGACAGAACTACTGTCATGTGTGAGAAACAGCAGGAGTAGTGGTATAGCAGGAGCTGATGACTCATGACATCGCTACTGGTGCTGCAGGAGCTGGTGACAGAACTGCCGTTATGGATGTCATGGATACAGCAGGAGCTGATAACAGAACTACTGTCATGTGTTGTAAACAGGATGTCATTACATCTGATGCAGCAGGAGCTAATAAGAGCAGATGACAGAACTGTTGTCATGAAGAACTGTTGTCCTGAATGTCATGACATTGATCATATGACATCATGTCTGGTACAGTAGGGGCTGCTATGTTATATCTCTTGACAGAAGTGTTTTGGTCCTGTTGGATATTCCACATCAGTATGTACAGGCCAAAGAGATTTGTTAGAAACAAAGTGCAGATTTAATGGGTGTTCACAAAAAGGATCGTTGATACTTTTTAGGGAACTATAAAGCATTTGTTTCTACTGTCATGAAGAAGATTCAGCAGAAGTGTTCAGCAGGGCAAGTTGGTCAGCTAAGAGGAAGTGAAGCTGAATGTCATGACCAATGTTATGACATTGATCGTATGACATCAGACGGGCTGGGTTTGTTTTTCTGTTATGATACCTGATATATCTCAGGCTAAATTCAGGAAACCTGTTATGACTTCTTAGTTATCTCAGACGAGATTCTAGGCAGTATCATGACCTAATTTGACAGCACCTTGATCAGTGGAAATTAAGTTTACCTTGTTAAACCTAATGTTTGTTACTTTGGAGCAGCCCAAGCCCAGTCTACATTGCTATAAAAGGAGGCACTCACATCAAGAAAAACCAGAGTGTAAAATAAAGGTCTAGGGTTTGAGAGTCCCTTGTGTGTAAGTCACCTTTTATATCTTTTGATACATTGTGGTAGACATATTTATAAGTGAAGAAGGCTAGTCTTCACGCGTGAATTTTGTTTAGGAATACTTGTACTCCAAGCAATTGTCTGGTGGATGATTTACATTGGATAGGTAGATTCTAGGTTGTGTCTCACTCAAAGCTGTGAAGCAACAGTGTGTGTGTGTACCTTGATCAAAGTTGTGAAGCAAGATCAAGGTGTGTTTGAAGTGTTTCTCCATAACTGATTTGCAACTGTAATTGTGTATCACTGTGTTGTGATTGAGGGGGAGTGAGTGGGTATACTCAGGTCTAGAGTGTCTCTAGGTTGAAGTGTAATTGGGTAGAGATTAAGTGAGAAGTGCAAACTGGTTGTTTGACTTTGAATTGATTATGCTAATAGTGAATTTCCTCACTGGCTTGGTAGCCCCCATATGTAGGTGATGTTGCACCGAACTGGGTAAACAATTACTGGTGTTATTTATCTTTCTGCATACGCAATTATGCATAATTTAAATGGTTAGATAAATAGGTATGTCAACTTGTAGATGTCACAACAGAGGTCATGACGTTGGTCATGACATTGGTACAATTTAAAGAAATTTAAATTGTTCATGATCTGTCCTCGTCCTTGTTTCAGCAAAGATCAATGTTCTTCGGACATATGAGATCTGCATACCAGAATTTCAATTGGTATTAGAGCCGGCATCCTGTATGTTTTGGATGGGATCTTGGGAGATACTTTCTGGTGTTTTGGAATAAGGAGAAGTTATAGCTGAGTTGCTGATCTTGCTGAATGTTTGAGCTACTGCTTATGGAGCTAAGGAGAAGCTTGTATCTGCTGTTGTGCCCTCTGATATTGGAGCTTCTATGATCTGCATGAATGGTTTGCCAAAAGAGGAGTGACTACTTATGTATGATGTTCCATAAGATGTTCTGACATCTTGTTTAGGGCATGTTGAAGATGTTCTTCTGGTGGTTCCACTGCTTAATTTTCTGATGGAAGAACTCTGGAGGTCCTGCTATTCTTGAAGATATCAAAGCTCTATTCATTCCATCGTTGGGAGCAATGGACTGAAGAGAGTGGTTGGTGTGAAATGTTATTGTTGACCTCGTGATTAGAAGTGGTTTTATTATGAACCTTTAAGGAAAAACAAGAGCTCTACTAGCAAGAGGAAGTCAAAGGCAGGTTGAGTCAAGGGTGTCAGCCTTGATGTTTCAGCCTTGGTATTCCTGAAGGTGTGTGGATTTAAGGTCAATTGCTATTTATGGACTACACAAGTATTTAATTGATTATCCATGAAGTTCAGAGAAGGATCTGGTACAAGGATTTAAGATTCATTGCTATTTGAGATATTCTCAAATATTTGATGGATTATCCTTAGTTGATGATCTAAGTGCCTCATCAGTTTTTGCTCAAGCATTAGGCCCCAGATCTGCTTCAAGGATTTGATGTTCAACCAGATGTTAAGACATTCCATCATCAGAGTGTACAGAAGTCTGCTGAAGAAGATATAGCAGATAATCTTGTTACCATACTCTTGTGTGGTAGGATCTGACTTTATTCTAGTAAGGTTCCTGGCAAGAAACTAAGACTAGAATGTAGTGTTGATGGAAGTGGAGATGAAGACAGTTCTCTTGAATCAACTTATTGGAGTGCAGCAAGTGTGTTCTAGTCTCTTCTAGAAGCATATCCAGAAAGTTTCCTGGCAAGAAACTGGTCTAGAAGATGGTGCTTGGGTCAGTTTATTTCTGATCTAAGTGCACAGGAGCATGAGATCTTGCTCAGCTTGGAGGTCAAGGATAAGTGGCAGGTATCCCTGACTTTCTAAAGAAGTCTCTACTTAAGGAAAGCTGGAATCCTTGTGTAAATATTTCTTGTGTGACCCTTCCTCATTAAAGAATCAAGCCTTGGCATGTTTGGTTTCTCTTAAGAGGAGTTCATGAAGCAAATGCATTTCAAGCAATGTGTTGTGGTCCAATAAAGTAAGATGGAGGTTGTCTACTCAAACTCAAGTCTATATGCTCTTTCTGATAGAGTGATGAGGTTCTTCTAAATGGCATAATGGAGGAATGAATTCATCAGCATAATGTCTTGTCAGATGTTGTGACACCCAGGAGTAACTTCAGGGCCTCAGTGGATGTTGTGGTACATAAATTGAAGATAAGTTGATCTGCTTAGGTATGAGTGGAATTGATACTATCTCATGCAGTTTGCAGGAGCTGTAGGAAGAAGGAGGTGTTACAGGTCCAAGTCTTGGTGTATCTAAGCTGCCTTGGAGCTTGTAGGATGTGAAGATCAAGCTTGCTTAGATTTTCTAGAGCTCTGAAAGATGCTGAATAACCAAACAGTGGCATTTGGTTATTTAAGCAGTGTGCCTTTAGAGAACTATTCTTGTGCAGAAGGGTAGTTATTTGAAGACCACAGAAGTTTCTGAGATTGTTCATGCTTGGAACTAATTACTCTTGTGCATAAGGGTAATTGGTTGAAGATCAAAGGAGGATCTATTTCTGTTCATATATTGGAGATTGTGGTAGAAGCCCTAAGTTGTGTATAGAAGTTTTCTTCTTTTGAAGATGTAGTTGATCAAGCTGGTGGAGTTGTGTTCTCTGAAGATCTTCAGTTGGATTACTAGGTGTTGCACCCCAAACTTTGACCAACCTTTTCTTAAATTGGTTTATGTTTCATTTCACTTTCTCCTAGCATTTGCATTGCATAGCATTTTTCATTGAACAGGGGATCAAGAGGTTGTGCATAGCAAGAGGAGTCTACTCAAAGTGTTAAGCCTAAGCAAGGGGTGTTACTCAAGCATGGATGGTCATCAGGTCATCTAGAAGTGGTCAATGTTCTTTGAAAGGATTTATGGATGTATGTGGGTCAGCTCCTAACTTTGAGGCCAGTTGAAGATCATCAGAGGGTTGTGAATTCATGATTATGGATATAAGATGTTGAGAGAGCTCATTGAGTGCTTTGAGAGCCATGTTGGAGCTTATTCAAGTTGTTGTGTGATGTGGAAGAAGCCACATTCAAGGTGTGGCATATAGGGTTTTCATCTGGTTAATCCTCAGTCAATTGTGAAATCAAAGGAGATTAAGACTCAATTCCAAGTCTCTATGGTCATGGGATGTTGTGTTGAGATGTCTAATATATTATTTCAAGATCAATTCATCAAGAATCAAGAGTGTGAGAAGTTACTAAATTAGGGTTCTTAGTGTAAAATTCCTTGTTTAGTGCCCAACTTCAAGACCACTTATCTTAAGATAGAAGTCTCATATCATCTTGACCCTAACATGAAACTTGTAGAGCATTTTTCTAGCTTTCTTTTGAGTATTATAAGTCATTCATCTGATTTCTAGAACTCAAGTTATGAGGCTGACAAGTTACAGGTCCTCAGATGAATGTGGTTTTGGTCAACAAAAGTCAACCAACTTCCAAGCCATTTATGACCTAGGAGGATGTTTCTCATCAACTTTTGATGAACATGAAAGTTGTTCATCATGATCTTAGCTTTCCAAAGAGTACTAGAAGTCTTTCATCTGATTTATAGAACTCAAGTTATGAGGCTTGCAAGTCAGGGGTATTTTGGGAAAGTAAGATTACATGTCATTTTATTATAGGTCCATTTCACCACTTTACACACTTCAAATGAAAATCTTTCCAACATAAAACTTGCTCCAAATGGGGTCATTTGCTCAACCAAACATCAAGGAATCATGGATTTGGCTTGGATTGGAGAATTAAGGTGTAACTTTTTCATGAAGGAAGCTTAAAAGAGTAAAATGGAATTAATTGATTTTTAATCATTTGGAAGCAACCTTATGCATTTTTTGAGTCACAAAGATGATGTGAACAAGATGCAAGCATTGGATTAAGGTTTTAGGGCCATTTTCATGTGTTTTCCAAAGGCACTTTCAAGTGAATTTTTGATAATGCAATCTCAACCATTTGATCTTTCCAAGGCTTTAATCCTATCCATTTGATTTACACGAGGTCTCAGCAAGCTAAATGAGTGTTTTTCCATGCTTGGCAGTGGAAAATTTGTGCACATTTGGAAGCTCCAAACCAAGGAAATTTGATTTTGCAATTAGGCTACACAGCATGTAATTGGGCTTTCTTTGCTTCAGGATCCATCACATATATTCCCCTAATCATTCACAATGCTTCAGAACGCGTTTTGGTGAAGAAATTGCAGAGAAAGCAGCTTGAAAAAGTGAGAGAAAATTGAAACACGATTTTGGAGATTTATTGAATTTCAAGCAAAATTGAGCATTGCAAAAGCTTCTTTGGAGTTTGAGGAGTGATTCTGGTTCATTTCCAACAAGTTCCATCAATAATTGAAGGCTCAGTGGAAGCTCTCCACTAGGTATCTTCAATTCAACTTTTCTCTCTATTTACTGTCCAATTGCTTGCCATTTTTGCATCATTGAGGCCTAGGAACTATGTAGATCATTGATAACTAAAATGAACTGGCATTTGAGATGGTTTGTGTTTGGTGCTCATTTCTGTTTCTCTTTGATTTGCTTGATTTACACATGATTTTTGAAAATGGATGGCATATTTGTAATCTACGTGAGATGTAGATGATGTTTGACCTAAGTTTCGTTTGATTTGGTTGATTCTGGGTAGGGCTTCGCCGGAGTTTCATCGGAGAAGATGACCGGAACAGTGGTTCCGGTCACCTGGTTTGTTCCCTCCGTTTCTCATTTTTTAAATGATGAAGATGACTCCTGAGCCGTTAGATCTGAATACTTTTATTTTCCATGGCCTTGATTATGACGTACTGTGTACGTAGTTTGACTTGTTTTACCAGATCTGGTTTGAATTTCATTAAATGACATGGCGCGCTCTGATCCACTTGATGTGATTACCATCCTGATCCAACGTGCCTGATTGCATTCCATCATGTACTCACGTTGACCGCACACACACGAGCATTGTTTGGTTTTTTAGTTTTTGCGCGCCTCTTGGGTCTGGGCCTATCTTTGCTGTCTGCACTCCCCTGATTGAGCCCAAGCTGGTTTTGAACGTGTTTGGGTTGCTGTTTGCACCCCTCTTTTATTTTATTTTAGTTTTTATTTTGTTTTTGTTTTGTATCTGTTTAGATTTAAATCATTTTAAAATAATTCCAATGGACCAAAAATTCCACAAAAATATATTTTAGATATTTTAGGATGTCTTTTATTTTTAGGAAATTTTTATTTTATTTTTTGGTTTTATTTTTAATTAAAAATGGAATTAAACATTGGAAGTGTTTTGAGTTAAATCTTGACATGTGTTTGTTCTTATTTTGTTTCTTCCATTTCCCTTTGATCCAATGAATGAAAATTCATCCTCATGTCCATGATGAGTTGATGAATTTTTGAGGACCATTTTGCCCCTGTTGGTTGACTTTTGGGTTGACTTTTGTTGCATTTCATTTGACCCTCAACAATCCTCATTCACAATGGAACACCCTTGTGAATGAATTTCTTTGGTGGTGTTGTGAATTGATTTTGATTGTAATCTTTTGGCCTCTGTTTGCCAACATGTTTAAGTACCTTGTGCATTTTATTTGATCATTTTTTAACCATTTTCCTAATTTTGAGGTAACTTGCAAGTCAAGTTACCTCCAAGGGAAGTTCATACATGCACCTTGACCTAGTTTGACTTGGATATGACATTTTTGGATCCTTTAAACTCTCAATGCCTTTTGTTTCATGTGGCTAACATGTTAAGGATGATGTTTGTTCAATTTTAGGTCATGACATTGTTTCTTCCTTGTTCTTTTGTTTGTTTTCTTTTGAGCTTTCAATTAGGGTTTCAATGTGAAGTATGCTTGCATTCCTTTGTGTTCTAGCTTACATTTTCTTTTGGTGTGATTTGCTTTTGCTTTTGAGCTTTCTTCTCCATCTTTACCTTCTGCTCAATGACTTTGGAACCTCATTTAAGGTATCTTAGTCCCTCCTGAGGAGGTACTTGATGTATACCTAAAATGATGGATCCTTGAGGACTCTTTTGTGCTTCTTTTTCACTTTGGTTGTGATGCTTATGGTTGAGTCCATATTATGAGGTCCTTGCTGCCCTCATTTGGTCTCCCATCCTCACTTGGTTTTAGGTTTGCTTTACCTTTCATTTGTGTTTGGGTCTTTGCATCTTGGTTGATGTTGTTTGGTTTAGGACATTTCATCCCACTTTTAGTGAATTTTTGTGTGGTTTGTTCTTGCTTGTTTGACTTCTTCTTTGTGCATCTTCTCCTCTTTTCTTCATTGCTTTGTCATATGCATGCTTGGTTGAGATGAGCTTGTGGAGGCTACTGCCCCACACTATTTTCCTCCCACTTTCATTCTATGTGTGCATCTTTGCATTTGCATGTTTCTTTCTTCTTCTTCTACTTCTTTTGTCTTTCTTTGCCATGCTCCCCATAAGTTCTCTAACCTCTTGAGGTTATGATGGAGTTTAAGTTCAAACCATGCATGATAACATTAGGTAGTTCCATTTTGAATCTCAAGCTTAGGATCACCATTGCATGACAACTTTAGGTTTGTGTTAGTCCCCCTTTAGTTTGTCCCTTCTCTTCTCATCTTCATACAATCTTAACACACTTAATAAAGATAATGAATGTTGTGCCATGAGCCTTATACTTGGGAAATGGTGATTGAGGGGCCACCTCTCAATTTCCTAGAGTGTTTAGTATACGTCCTTAGGACGATATGCGACGCATTCGATCCTAGGTTTTAGACTTTAGTACAACATACATTATAAACACTCAAATTTAAAACACTTCTTCTCTAAAAAACACAAAAACACTTCAAACATTTTTCATCCTTCGGGATCTTAATCGGGAAAATCTTTTCAGATAAAAAGAGTGTCGTTAACTCCTGGTTCTACCGCAAACGGTAACGCCTAAGTCTCCATTGGTCGAGCTGAATACACCAACTGCTAAAACTACTTGTTAACCCTACTCGGGCCTAAAAAACTTTTGAACCAGCCCGTGGTCTTTGTGTCGCTACTGCGAAAATCGGCGCCGGCTGAACAGAAGAGTCGCCACCGTGCGTTATTTATCCCACGGGAGGGAAAGGAAACGCTCAGAGTAAACCTCGCACAACACGGGAAAGGTATGGTCATCGCAACCAAAACCTGGATTCGGGAGTCGGTTACGCGAGGGGAAGGTATTAGCACCCCTCACGTCCGTCGTACTCGACGGGATCCACGCTTGTTTTCGGGTATGGATTGTTATTCTATCTAAACTATAGGTCAAGGGTTAAAAAAGAAAATAAAATAAAAATAAAAATGACTCGGCAAAGTATCGCACTTTATGCCTACGTATTCCCGTCTGGAACGAGAAATCAGAGTCAACGTAGTTCGCCTACCTACGGGAAAGGAGGGGAAGGTTGCTCGCTAGGATATCGCATCCTATGCCTACGTACTTTCATACATCATGAAAGATCAGAGCAAACGTAGTTCGGGCCACGTACGACACAAGCTTGTCTTGGTTGATTTTATTCCTTCTGAAAAAGGTTTTCTGATTAACAGTCCCAGCGGAAAAAAAATGACGTCTTGATGAGTTCACCTTCTTTTACGAAAGAAGTGTCTTTTATTGTGTTTGAAATCTTTATTGTGTTTTTCTGTTTGTTTTGAGAAAGAAAGAGACAGAACTCTAACCTACGGTTGCGAAGGGAATCAAACTATCCTAATGTTATCATGCATGGGTTAAGACCTAGTGTCTATCATGCTCCTCTCTTGCACAGAGAGAAACAGAGATCCTAAGGGAATAGACAGCAACAGAAACAATATCAGATATATACAGTAAAACAGTAAAATGCATGGATGCAACAATACAAGCGAGGCAAGGGAGTCGCACTCAACCTCGAACCTGGAAAACAATAGGCAAAAGTGAACAGGCTTCACTTTCAACCCAGCAGGGTAAACAGCAAACAATACAGTCAGGAAAACCAATCAATACATCAAGAAATGAAATACAGCAAAATAAACAGCCATAGCAGCTCTGAATCAACATCTGGCTTCAAGTAATCTCCAATCAGTTACAGGCTTCAACAAGCATCAATCTCCATCTTCACGGCCTTCAGGTAAGGGCTTTGATCATCAGTCTTCTATCTGCAAGGGCTTTTCTTCAAGCTCAAACCTCCAGGATGAGGGATCAGTCACAAGAGTAAATTGGGTGTTAAACAATTAGTTGACTACCAATGGTGGTAAACCAACTGCTTCTAACACAAAAGACATTTTCTCTCAAGAGTTCTATCTCTCAGACACTATCACCAAGCCTTCCAAAGGAAGGGGGTGAGTGTCTTAGAGAGACTCTGAATCACGGAGAAGAATGGATGCAGACAAGGCAATCCATGTTTGGAAAACAAACTTTCTAATCTAGAGCTCTGCCTAGCTCCTAAACCCTAGTCTCCTCGGCATCTGCTAGCAAGAATCTCCTCTTCAACTCTGGCAATTGATCTCCAATCTCTGGATCTTCAATGGCTTTCATCTCCTCAAGTCTTCAGCTCCCCCAAGTTCCCAGACAAACCCAATACCCAAACAATCAAGCAATAATCCCCAGAGGGCACACCACACCAGTCAATCAGATATACAGCATACTAATAGCAGTAGGGGAATCCTGACTTTTTCTAAGGGATCTAATAACTACCCATAGCCCCTATAGTCCCATAACTAAACTATTCAAACCCTAAGCCCTGAGGGGAAAGAATCAAATCTCCTAAGTCATCACCTAAAAACCCTAGTTTGTTCATGTTATTCACACCTACACTAAGCACCTAAAATTAATTTCTAAAAATGGGAACTAAATTGAATCTACAAGTTCATTGTCTAACCTAAACAACCTAAAAAGAATGGATGAAAAATATTGAAGCAATTAATAGAACAAAAAATAACAAAATCATGTATGAAATGAAACCATTTAAAATGTTATTTATTTAGAAAATATGAGAAAAATATCAAATAAAAAATAAAATGCAATTTTTATTTTTTATAATTTTCTAGACATCCTACAGAAAAATATGCAAAAAGAATGAATTGAAAATAATGATTTTTCCATTTATTATGATTTTTATAAGATGCATGAAAAATATAAAGAAAATAAAAAGAAAATGTAAAGGGATATTTGAAGGGGGTAAGAATAGAAACACGCTGCAGTTGTTTTATTAAGTGGGCTGAGGACCGGGGGTGCAGATAGGACAAATTCATAGGCCCAATTCGCTTCAGAATCTCACCAAAACCAAAAACTCTAGAACGGTGTATATAGCAATAATTCCAGTTGATTTCATGTTGGGCCTGGTTGAGAGGGGTGTTAAAAGCAAAATTCACTTAAGCCCAATGGTCAGATTAAATGATACGGTGCGTTTTGCTCATCAAAAGAAATCCCTCACACATTATGGACCGCGCACAGCCTTTGGATCATGGTCTCGGTCAATGATTTATCATGATCTAAGGGTGCAGAACCTTTCTTCCTCATTTGAAATCAGCCTTGGAGCCAAACGCCATGGATGAATGCTTCCAAGAACACCAACTGATCCTCAGACGAACTTCCTCAGTTCTTGATGAAAATCTAAGGTGCAAAGACCAAACTCACTCCAAATTCCATCAGCAACTCGGTCATGGCTTCAGAAATAGTTGAAACGCAACCTAACCCTAAACCAGATAGCTATCCCCAAAATACGATCAAGAACCGACTCTCATAATTCTCAAAATTAATGGCATAAACCTGTTCCTCTCTTTACACTGATCAAAACTAACTGAAGAAACAACATTATCCTTCACTATTGAGGGAGTTCTTGCTCCTAACAGAAATTGCACACACACATTAACCTTCATCAAATCCCCTCAAACTATCCAGAAACCAACCTCTAATCACCTAGAGTATGCCTACCCTAACAATTCACTAAGATCTCCTCTAATTCGAGTCAATTTCAGAAAAGTACCAACCTGGAAAAATGATGAAAACAGAAGGCGATTTTCTTCAATTCACGGCTTGTAAGACTCCAGGATCACTCAATGTATTAGTATCTCGCTTCTGTTTGCAATGATTCTCCTTCAAACGGCTTGGATCACCATAACAGAATCTGGTTTGCAGTTGAATGTGCAGCAACTCAAAAACACGATTTGTGCTAGGATTCCCTCAGATTTTGATTGGAGCACTCTCAGTAGTGATGATTGAGTGGAATAGGATCAAGAATCTTAGGAAATGATGGAGGATTGAGGAAAATCGAAACTGAATTGTAAGAGAGAGATGTGAAAATGCAGTTCTGAATTTCTTCACTAATGAATCCCAAAAAAAGCTTTGGATCAGCTTCAATGCTTATGTAGATGAGGATTGAGGGTTCTGGAACTTGCTAGAAGGATCCAAGGAGAAATTGGCATCTCATGGTATGAGAATTTGAAAAAAGATGAATTGAAAAACCAGCTTATGAATACCTTGCTGCAGCTTCCAAATGACACTTGAATTTCTCTTCAAATGAGAAATAGGGAGTGTTTGGATGGTCTTTTGTGCTGTACCTTGACCAAAGCTTGGTTTGGCAAGTGTTGCTTCATGCATAAGCAACTAAGGATATCCTCCATTTCTTGACTTCAACTCAAAAAACTAACATTGCCATTGGTCTTAAAATATGATTTACCTTCAAAATGGTGGGTCACATGTTTAGTTTTGCCCTCATATCAAAAATTCACAATTTTGGTGATTAAGAAATGGACTTTTCCTTTATATTTGGTCCATTTTATAATCCTAAGTTCCATGCCTTTCCCAACTTCCATGACTTACTTCCTTGACTTAAAATGACATTCTGAGAAACTTTGATGTTGGGAATTTTTCCATTTGAGGCGTCCTTGTATGAGTTTTGGACATAGGTTAAAATGACCTGTAATTCACAAATGACCAAAATACCCTTTGCTTGCCAAGACCATAAGTTGAGTTCCACACATCATATGAAGGCATACTATACCATTATAGAAAGCTAAGACAATGAGGAACAATTCTTATGTTTACCAGAAATTCATTTGAAATTTCCTTGAGGGGTAAAAATTGCTTGGAAGTCAAGTCACTTTCACAGACAAAATTTCAGACACCCCAGATGACCTGTAACTTGCAAGGACCATAACTTGAGTTCTATAAATCTCCTTGATGTCTTCCACCACTCAAATTAAAGGTATTGAGATCCTCTACAAGTTTCATGTTGACCAAGAAGCCATTTTAAGCTTGCATTTTGACTTATCTTGCTTGGAAATTTGACCTAAACTAGGGGATTTTACATAGAAACCCTAATTTAGAAACTCCTCTTCTCCTTGAATTCTCTTGATTTCTTCTTAGCATGACAACATATCCTCATTCTTCATGTCAAATGATGAACCCCACATCTCTCCAATAGCCTTTAATGCCTTTAAATCAATCAATTGACCTAGGGTTGACCTAGGGTTGACCCAGATGAAACCCTAGTTGACTGTCTTCAACTGCAATTCTTGTGACTTCACCAATGACTTGTTTCCTTCTCCAAATGACTTTCTAAGTCCTCCAGGATGTCTAGATGCTCCCCATGCCTTCAATTCACAGCTCATACTTTCCTTGATGATCCCCAGATACCCTCAGCCAGGAGATAGATGAACTGCTTGACCCATTGACTTGATAGCTTTCAAATTCTTTTCTGATGACTTGAATGAGATTGAATTAGGATAATAACCTCTTGATGGGCCTCTAGAGATGAGGATAATGATTGGTTCCCTGTTGAATGACTTGTTATGCTTATGCTATGCAGATGAGTAACCTATGTACATAACTCTATATGCAAATGCTAATGGTATTGAAACATGAACCAAATGAATAAGGTTGAGCAAATTTTAGGGTGCAACAGCTGCCCCTATTCAAGCGACTTGGACCCGATTGGGTGAAGAGCGAACGGCCTTCAAACATTCGAGGTACGAGACGGTTGAATACTAAGAAACCCGGAAATTTGCCAACCGCAGAAATAAACTGCACCCCTGTTTGGGTAACGACATCCACTGCCTGGATCTGACTGTTTGCAACCGCCCACTGATCCCGTAATGACCATGCTGGGGATAACAGATTGCTTGCTTGCCCACATTAGGACTCTGTCTGTCATCAATACGAAGAAATCTCAACTAGAACCTGTCCACGTTAGGACTCCACTTGCTGTTAACCCAGAAAAATCTCGGCAACTCCGCTGGAGGATATTCCAATAAATCGTCCACGTTAGGAATAGACTCTTCCACGTTAGGAATAACACCATCC
Organism: Lathyrus sativus; assembly: GCA_963859935.3. Lineage (NCBI taxonomy): Eukaryota > Viridiplantae > Streptophyta > Magnoliopsida > Fabales > Fabaceae > Lathyrus > Lathyrus sativus. The sequence goes on along the minus strand of OZ012741.1, from coordinate 184,139,514 downwards.
ACGTAAGGAATCATCTCTTCTGCATCTGTCCACGTCAGGATTAAACTTTCCATCCTTCCACGTCGAGATGCAATCTTCTCTTTCCACGTAAGGAGAACCGTATCAATCTGTCCACGTAAGGACTCCAGTACAACTCGATATGTCTGCGTCAGGACTCCAATCTTTCCGCGTAAGGAATACAACTTTGGTTCTGAACCTGTCCACGTTAGGACTCACCTTTCCACGTAAGGAGTACATCATTCTTCCACGTCAGGAATCAACTTTTCTTGAATCCGTCCACGTCGGGACTAAATTTTTCCACGTGAGGAATGCCATCTTAGTCTGTCCACGTAAGGACTCCGCTCTTTCCACGTAAGGACTCAATCTTTTCCACGTAAGGAACACGATCTTTTCCACGTAAGGAACACGATCTCCTTTCCCCGTAAGGAATCATTTTCTGATTTGTCCACGTAAGGACTCCCATCTTTCCGCGTAAGGACTTGAAGTTTCTCTTTCTCTTCCACGTAAGGAACACGCCCTCTTTCCACGTTAGGCATACTTCTTCTTCTGAATCTGTCCACGTCAGAACTAAATTTTCAACGTAAGGAATCTATCTTCTTCTTCCACGTAAGGAATAAATTCGTCTTTCCACGTTAGGAATAACTTCTTTGATCTGTCCGCGTCAGGACTAAACTCTTCCACGTCAGGAATAAATCTCTTTTCCACGTAAGGAATCACCATTTTTCCACGTAAGGAATAAGACTTCGTCTTTGTCAGGACCCATGTTTCGTCTTGATTTGTCCCCGTCAGGACTCAGGCATCTTCGACCCACTGGGGAAATAAAACTTGTCCACGTCAGGACTCCCATCTCCTCTGTTGAGAAAGCCAAAACTTGTCCGCGTCAGGACTCACACCTTCGTCTGATCTGTCCACGTCAGGACCCACGCTTCGCCAACACGAAGAAAGATAACTGCTGAGAGCAAATGGTCCATGTCAGGACACCAACACAAAGAGTAATCAGTTTTGTCAACGTCATGACTCCACATTCCACCAATTTCGAGAACCCGAGTCTGTCCACTTTAGGACTAAAACATCTCATCAACCCGGGGAAATAAATCTGTCCACGTTAGGACGCCCATTTCTGAAGAAATCCCGCCAATATAGGAATAAATTGTCCACGTCAGGACTTAGTTCTTCATTGATCCCAACCCACAAACTTCTTTAGCACTGACGTGACAGCGACTTTGAGGCGGACTCTACTGGGGATATCTGGAAACCAAACTATCGGACGCCTGTTCTGATAACTAAAGGCAACTTCTGAAATTCTGATTCATGAAACCCCTTGATGACAAATAACTCTGCCTGGGACTAAAGAGAAACTTATCCTGATAACTCTGTGGGGAATACTGCCGAAACTGACATTATCATTGAATGTCTCATGCCGAGATCTTGAATGTTTGGTAGTTCATTTGAGCAAGAGCTCTCTCCACCTGAATTGCTAAAATACAGGAACTGTTTCAGCAAAATAAATGCTGAAGATAATGCCAACTCCGCTGGGGATAGCCAGATGCTACAGAATTATTCCAGCAAAATAAATGCTGGAAGGGTGAAGTCAACCATGCTGGGAAATTGGGAGCTCAAACCAAACACCCTATTGAGGTAACCCCCTGCTGGGGAATATAACTTTGCTGGGGAATAACAGATGTGCACAGTATGATCGGACTTTCTGCTGGAGAGTGAACTGATATTACACTGTATCCCTGACAAAATAAATGCCAGGATCCACCACCAACTCTGCTGGGGAGAGCCTTGATCTTCGAGTTTCGCTGGGAGGAAAGAACACTTGCTGAAACGAGAATTCTACTGGGGATGGGATGACTCTCTCGGGGGAAATCAACTGACTCCGCTGGGAGAGAGTGAATGACCCTGCGGGGAAAGATGAACCTGTCTGAATACAGCTCACAGATATTAATCTTCTAAGGCTAAACCAACTCTGCTTGAGATACAATGTTGGAATCGTCAATTCTGTTGAAGATGAACGACTTTGCTGGATAATCCTTTTTTGCACAAGCTACGACTAGCTGGAGAGTTCGATCCTTCTTCAGGAAGAACCTGCATGACCTGCGTGAGGGCTGAGTCTTTCGTTATTGCAATCTTTTGATCATCTTCCTCGTACGGTTATGAAACCTGCAACAACACAAACAAGACAAGACAAGCCTATGCAACCAAATCAATTCAGGTTAGTGACGTTATTTTCAGTTAATTCAAAGCTTTAGCAACTGTTGGCAAGGGCCAGTGACGTTATACACACGCTAGTTTCATCAAACTTAGGCGTTAATCATGCACAAAACAGTAAAGAACAGTGTCAAGTACTGAATAACGTATTTTATTGATTGGCCCCTGAATGGGCGGAGTTTTGTACACGGGATGTGACTCCTGAAATGAGGAAGCTACACAAAGCAAATATACCAGTATACAAGTATGCATAAGAAGCATAAATATTGACAACTTAAATTTGTGCACATGTCGGCAACGGGATGCAGATGAACACCACGAACTGATCTTCCCATGACTCGCCCGACTCTAATGCTTTCCCGGCATCCCCACTTCTGAAGAGATTGTATCAGATAACTGACTCCTCAAATGTATTCTCCCGCATTGATGCTTATTGCAATTATCCAATTCGGACCGCAGTCATTTGCTTTTCAAATCCCTAACTTTTGCGTGAACCGCCCTTTACGGGTTTTCAGTTCACCGGGATACCCCTTTTTGCCGAAGTCGCCCAGTGTAGGTTTTCAACTTCGCGGGTGTACATTTTTTCAATTTTATCCCTAATTTTTTCCCGAACCTTTCATTCTGTTTTTGGTTCGCCAGGATGCCCCATTTTTGCCTGGACTCTCTTTTTCTGTCCAGCGGGTCAATTTTAAGCAAAGTATTTTTTAACTGCGTCCGAATTCACAGGTGACGTGAAGTCTTCACCGTCCATAGTGGACAACAACAACGCTCCTCTTGAAAATACTTTCCTGACAACGTATGGCCCTTCGTAGTTGGGGGTCCACTTGCCCCTGTGATCTGCTTGCGGCGGGAGAATCCTTTTCAGCACAAGGTCGCCCGTCTGAAAGCTTCGCGGATGTATCTTCTTGTCGTACGCTTTCTTCATTCGGCTCTGGTACAAACGACCGTATGCTAGAGAAGCTAGCCTCTTCTCATCCATCAAACTCAGTTGATTCAACCTGTCTTTTACCCATTCTGCCTCGTCCAACTGAACGTCTTGCAATACCCTCAGAGAAGGGATTTCGACTTCTAACGGTAGCACCGCTTCCATTCCATATACCAATGAGAACGGAGTTGCCCCGGTTGATGTGCGTACTGTCGTACGATAACCGTGCAAAGCGAAAGGTAGCATCTCATGCTAATCCTTGTAGATCACCACCATTTTCTGAACGATCTTCTTGATATTCTTATTGGCCGCCTCTACAGCGCCATTCATCTTGGGTCGGTAAGGGGAGGAGTTGTGATGTTCGATCTTGAAATTTTGACAGAGCTCCTTCATCATTTTGTTGTTCAGGTTTGAACCATTATCCGTGATTATCCGCTCGGGAATCCCATATCGGCAAATGATATCTCTCTTGATAAATCTGGCCACCACTTGCTTCGTTACATTTGCGTAAGACGCCGCTTCCACCCACTTGGTGAAATAATCGATTGCTACTAGGATGAACCGATGCCCGTTAGAAGTTGTCGGCTCGATCTTTCCAATCATATCGATTCCTCACATCGAGAATGGCCATGGAGATGACATCACATTTAGAGGACTCGGAGGAACATGTATCTTGTCAGCATAGATTTGGCACTTGTGGCACTTCCTCGCAAACTTGAAACAATCAGTTTCCATCGTCAGCCAAAAGTAACCTGCCCTCAGCAGCTTTCTCGTCATAGCATGCCCACCCGCATGCGTACCAAAGGTACCTTCGTGAATTTCCTCCATGAGCAGCTTTGCCTCTTTCTCGTCTACACAACGCAACAGCACCAAATCGTGGTTTCTTCTGTACAAGACACCGTCCGGATTCAAATAGAAATTACCCGCTAATCTCCTGAGAGTCTTCTGATCCTGACTGGATGCCCCGGCCGGATACTCTTTATTCTTCAGGAAATTGAGGATATCGAAATACCAGGGTTTGTCATCAGATGCTTCATCGATAGCAAATACATAAGCTGGTCTGTCAAGCCGAGAGATAATGATTCGGGGAGCCTCGTTCCAGAAGTTGACTTTGTACATGGAAGACAAAGTGGCGAGGGCGTCAGCCATTTGATTCTCCGCCCGCGGTACGTGATGCAATTCAACTTTGTCGAAGAAAGGAAACAATCTCCTTGCATAATTCATGTAATGTATCAAATTGGGCTGCCGTGTCTCCCATTCCCCTTTGATCTGATTCACCACCAGAGCTGAGTCTCCGTATACGTCCAGATGTTTGATTCGCAAATCAATGGCTTCTTCAAGCCCCATTATACAAGCTTCGTATTCGGCCTCATTATTGGTAACAGCAAAGGTCAGTCGGGCAGTAAACGGGATGTGCGACCCGTGTGGCGTAGTGATGATTGCCCCTATTCCGCTACCATAAGCATTCACGGCTCCGTCAAATATCATCTTCCATTTAGAACCCAACTCTGGTCCCTCGTCTGGCAACGGCTCTTCACAATCTTTCATCTTTAGATACATGATATCCTCATCAGGAAAATCAAATCTCATCGATTGATACTCTTCAATAGGCTGCTCCGCCAGATACTCAGACAGCACACTCCCCTTTATAGCCTTCTGCGAGACGTATTGAATATCATATTCAGTCAAGACCATCTGCCAACGGGCAATTCTACCTGACAACGCCTGCTTTTCAAACACATATTTGATAGGATCCATCTTCGAGATGAGCATGGTTGTATGATTCAGCATGTATTGCCTCAAACGCTTGGCGGCCCAGGCTAGCGCGCAACAAGTTTTCTCAAGCATCGAGTATCGAGATTCACAATCTGTAAATTTCTTACTCAAGTAGTAGATTGCATGCTCTTTTCTCCCTGTCTCGTCATGTTGACCGAGAACACAACCCATGCTTCCCTCAAGAACCGTCAAATACATTATCAAGGGTCTACCTGCCACTGGGGGTATCAAAATAGGAGGCTCCTGCAAATACTGCTTTATTTTATCGAACGCCTTTTGACAATTTTCGTTCCACGTTACTGCTTGATCTTTCTTCAACAGCTTGAATAATGGTTCACACGTGGCCGTTAGGTGAGATATGAACCGGGCGATGTAGTTCAACCTCCCTAAAAACCCGCGCACCTCTTTCTCTGTTTTAGGCGTCGGCATTTCTTGAATTGCTTTTATTTTAGCAGGATCAACCTCTATTCCTCTTTCGCTTACGATAAACCCCAGCAGTTTACCCGATCTCACCCCGAAGGTGCATTTGTTAGGGTTCAGCCTCAGCCTGAACTTCCTAAGCCTTTTAAATAACTTCAGCAGATTCACCAGATGCTCTTCCTCCGTCTGGGATTTGGCGATCATATCGTCAACATAAACTTCGATCTCTTTATGCATCATGTCATGGAAAAGAGTCGTCATCGCACGCTGATATGTTGCCCCAGCATTTTTCAAACCGAAGGGCATCACTTTATAGCAAAATGTTCCCCAGGGCGTTATGAAAGTGGTCTTCTCCATATCCTCTGGCGCCATTTTAATCTGGTTATAGCCTGAAAAGCCATCCATAAAGGAGAATACGGAGTATTGAGCGGTATTGTCAACTAACACGTCAATATGAGGAAGTGGAAAATCGTCTTTTGGGCTTGCTTTATTCAAATCTCGATAATCCACGCACATTCGGACCTTGCCATCTTTCTTTGGCACTGGTACGATGTTGGCAACCCATGAAGGATACTTTGTCACAGCCAGGAAACCAGCGTCCCACTGTTTTTGGACTTCCTCTTTGATCTTCACTGCCATATCTGGTCGAGTTCTGCGAAGCTTTTGTTTAACCGGCGGGCAATCTTCTTTCAGTGGCAGGCGATGCACAACCATATCTGTATCGAGCCCCGGCATATCTTCATATGACCAAGCGAATACGTCATTATACTCCCTGAGCATTTCAACCAGTCTTCGCTTGATATCACTTTGTAGTGCGGCTCCGATACGAATATTCTTCTCAACCCCTTCCGACCCCAAGTTGATAATTTCGATGACCTCATCGTGAGGCAGAATGGCTCTTTCCTCTTGCTTCACTAACCAAGACAGTTCTTCAGGAACGTCGCTATCTTCGACAACCTCTTCTTCGGCCTGAAATACCGGGTGCTCAAAGTCGGGACGAGTCATAGGTGGTTCAAGGATGTCATCTGAAAATGTTATCCTGCAAAAGGAACGGTTAAGTGCTTCAAAATGCGTATAAAGCGAACAACCACGTTTCCATTTTATTGAAAAATATAAAACAAGAAAGACAGGGATTACAGTATTTGCACATGAAAAACGCCATTTATTTAATGATTGACACGCAATGTTCATAACAACACAGCCCTAAGCAAATCCTGATGCCCCGGGCAAGCCATCAGATTATTCAACAATTAATAAAGCAAAGCATTACTGTTTAAAAGTCACAGAAACAAGCTCCTGAATAGACCAGTTCCACAGTCCTTGTCCTGGCGTGCTTGGCTGAATCCAGGCATCCATATCACAGTCGCTGTCTCCTTCATCAGACTCCGAAGCAGCATTGACGGTTTCGTGACACACCCCGCTGGCAGAGATGGTGATTGGCCCTCTGAAACGGGGCGCTCCCACGGAAGGAGTTGATGACGACGGTTGGTATCCCAGCCCGAACCGGTCCATCTTCACAGGAATGTCCAGCACTTTGCCCCAGCCCTTTGCTTCTCCTGCTTCTACCAGAGCTTGAGCTTCTTTATACGATGAAACGGCTATCTCCGACGCTTTGCTCGGCCCGGGACCTTTGTCCTTGATGCGCAAACCTTCAAATGCCTGGCAGGGTGTTTCGTGGATTTCTCCGTCGACTTCCACATATTTAAACGACGACAAATGGCTAACCAGGATGTCCTCTTCTCCGCATACGGTGACTACGCTGTCTCCGACCATATATTTTAACTTCTGATGCAGGGTGGACGTGACTGCCCCTGCCCCATGAATCCAGGGTCTTCCAAGCAAGCAGCTGTACGCAGGCTGTATATCCATGATATAAAATTCAGTTGCAAACACTTCCGGCCCCACCTGTAGAGGCAATGTAATCGATCCAAAGACTGTTCTCTGCGTGCCGTCAAACGCTCTAACTACCAAATCACTGGGCGTACACAAGATTCCTCTAACATCCAGCTTCATCATTGCCTTCTTAGGCAGCACATTCAAAGACGATCCGGTGTCAACCAATACGTGCGACATTACTGATCCTCTACACTCGACAGATACGTGCAGCGCCATATTATGATCTCTTCCTTTCGGGGTCAAGTCAAAGTCAGTAAAGCCCAGGCTGTGGCCTGCATTCACATGTGCCAACACTCCTTCCAACTGATTCACGGAGACGTCTTGGGGTACAAAAGAAGTATCCAGGACTTTCAGCAACGCATTTCTGTGGGCTTCCGAACACAACAGCAATGACAGGATAGATATTTTGGACGGTGTCTGCTGTAGATGCTCCACAATCTTATAATCACTTTTTTGAATCAAACGCATGAATTCTTCTACGTCTTTCGATGTCGATTCTTTGTCACTTGCTTGCACCGGAACGTTCTCAACCACTTTCCCTTTTCCCTTTGCTAATCTTTCAGCCTCCACTTCAGGGGATATAAAGATCCTACCACTCCTTGTCATACCTCCCGACCCAACAACATTATCCACAGTCTCGGCTGGCTGCTTATTAACATCAATTTTTATTCCGTCACAATACACCTCCAACCCATATGACCATGGGACTGCTTTCGTGTTCTCGTACGGGATCGGCCCATCCTTAGTTATGGTGATCGGTGGTCGCTGAGCTGGTGCTGCAATAGTGATTGTCTTTCGTGGAATCGTTACCGTGGCCACATCTCTGATCATCTGCTATTGCCCCTGCGGGCTCTTCGATCGCTGAACGGTCAAACTGCAATATGCCTTCATCAATTAAAGCCTGAATGCCTTTCTTCAAATCATCACACCCCCCAGCTAGGGTCCAGCATTCCAAACAATATTCGTCACATCCCGGATAAACACCCCCTTGCAACAGTCGGCTTTTTATCTCGCTCAGCGGCGTCTTTAAATCTTCAACATTCATAATCAGATTCAGCCCTTCCTCAGTCAAAATGGCGTTAGCCCCGTGATTAGGCATGGGTTTCTGCACTATATTCGGACCTGTCGTTCCGAAATTGATAGTCTTATTGTCTAAAAGATCCTGCACAACGTGCTTAAAAGCATGGCAACCTTCTATATCGTGGCCCGGGGCCCCAGAATGAAACTCACAGTGCCTGCTTGCGTCATAACCAAATGGGGGAGCTCCCGTTATCGGTGCTAGAGTTCTTTTCTCTACCAAGTTCAATCCCAACAATGTCTGCAACAAATCTGCATAGGTTGAGGGAGGCTTCTCAAACACTCTTCTTGGTTTACTACCCTGGAATCTTCGCTGAGCCTGCTGTGCCCCCTGCTGAGGCTGCTGCTGCTGTTGCATTGGCTGTTGATGAACCGGTTGTTGTTGCTGGAGTGGCTGCTGTTGATACGGGATAGTAACACTCGCCACCTGCTGCGGCTGACGATATTGACCTCGTCCCCTGCCTCGGCCTCCAAATACTGCGCTTGCCTCGCCCTGACGGCGCCCACCAAAAGCCTTCCTATTACTGCCAGATGCAGTCGATTCCTCAGCCTGGAACTTTCCTTGCTTAATATTACATTCAATCTTTTCTCCCATCAGAATCAGGTCTGAAAAACTGGCCAGAGACGTGTGAAACAGCATATCATGAAACAGACCTGTGAATGTGCCGACAAACATGTCATTCATTTCCTTATCTTCCACAGGAGGACGGACCCTGGCAGCCATATCGCGCCACCTTTGCGCGTACTCTTTAAAGCTCTCCCCCTTCTTCTGCGACAGTCCCGCCAACTGGACCCGATTGGGTGCCAAGTCGCTGTTATACTTGTAGTGAGCTACAAATGCCTCTGCTAATTGCTTCCATGTCTTGATATCAGTTGGCTCCAACCCCATGTACCACTCTAGGGAAGGACCCGACAGACTATCTTGAAAGAAATGCATTAGCATTCTTTCATCAGTTGAGTATGCAGACATCTTTCTGTAATAAGCTCGTACATGCACTTTTGGACATGTGTCTCCTTTATACTTGTCAAACGCAGGAGCTTTGAATTTAATTGGCACCCTCAAGCCAGGTACCAAACCCATTGTTTCCATGTCCAAACCCACAGCACTTTGGTTCAGGACTCCCCTCATCTGCTCTTCCAGCATTCTGATCTTCTGGGAGTCATCCATCGGCCCTTCGAAACCTCCTCCGGAGAAAGCGTCCTCCTGCTGATCTTCTTGCCACATACCATTTCCAGCCCCATACCCATCATATCCATTATTACGTCCAGCTCTGATCTGATTCATCCCCGGACCTCGGCCTCTATTGTCGTGCCCTTGAACACCTCCAGCAGGACCAAAAGCCATAAATCCCGCGCCGTTTCCGTTCCCGAAACCTCCGTAACCCTGGTTGGTCGCGCCATAACCGTCCTGCCTAAAGCCTTGAGCATTAAAGCCATACTTCCCGGTGTTATCGAATCCCTGATCGTTGAACCCGAATCCAGTATTGACAAAGCCGTTGCCTCCCATATTATCTCCCAAATTGACATCACCCAGCCCAATGTTATGGACAGCAGTCTCATTCCTAACTCCGACGTTACCATTCACAGCAGCGGTAACGTTGTTGATATTAGCAGCAGGTATATTGACTACAGGTGGAGCCACTGGCGTGGGAGTGCCGTCTCCATGAACAGTATCGACCCGTACAGACTGATGATCCTCGTTACCGTGACCAGCATTTCGAGCCAACAGAGGCTGGACCATGGCCTGTAAATTCTCCTGCCCTTTTGCAATAGCTTCCATGGTCTGCATGAAGAGAGCAAGCTTCTCGCGCACATCTTGCATCTCGTTCTGCATTTGATCCATTATTCTTCGACAGTTGGTGCGGGTAGAATAGCGGTGCGGGTGCTGATCTGCAATCCTGAAAAGTACCTGGAACAGAGCAGGACATAAGACACTTATTCAAAGATTACCTGTAATGCAATATGAATATGAATGCAATGCAATGTGTCTGTGCATTAGGGAAATTCATTCCCCCAGTTTTAGTGCGAAGGTGCTAGTGCGGTGACAGTGCTAATGATATAAAGACCGGAGCTGAATCACAGAAAGCCTCATATATTACTGAGAAAACCAGAATACAACGTCGCTGAGAGTACAACAAGAAGGCATGACCTCAACCAACAATCCTGGTGATGGTCAGCACTATGCAAATAAAGCATACAAGTTACTATATGAAATGATCAAATCCTCCCAAAAGCCTGGTACTCTTCGATCAACTTCTTGGTCTCTGGATGACTTGGTCGACCAAGCAGCCCTTCAACAAGTTGGTTTCTCTTCTTAAGAACACGACGCACGTCTTCAGCAGTTTCTTCCCATGTCGCTTCTCCGAAGCACTCTTCTAGTTTTCGCTTTTGAGATACTGCTTCATCTCTGCATTTGATTGCCTTGTTCAGTGCATGCTGGACACTATACCGGGTCATCACTTCTTCCTCACACTTCTTGATGCTAGCCTTCAACTTCTCTTCGAGGTCGGAGATTTGTTGCTTTAGCTTATCTTCCCTCTTCTTATTGTTGGTGAGTGTAGCATTCCAAGTCTTGTTGCAAGAGGAGATTTCTCGATGTGCCACGTCAAGCGCTTTCTTTATGGATTCCAGCATGTCATGGGAGCTTCTGAACTCTTGCCCCAGACGTTCGCGCTTTTTCCTCTCCTCAGTCAACTCAACCCCTAACTTGTTTAACATCTCAATCTGCTGTTGGAAAGCATGAACGGCCTTGTTTTTCTCACTGCGTATCTGGGCTAGCTCCTGCTCTAACCCTTCGTTGATCTCCAACAAGGCTTCTTTTTCTCTCACAACCTGCTCGTAGGCTTCCCTAGAAACAGTATTGGGCTCTGCTACCGGAACAGGAACAAGAATTGGTGCATCTGGAAATGGTATCCCTAACTGACTGGCTCTCTCTTGAATCCAAACTCTATAAGGTGCATAGGCCTGACAGTCATTCTTTCCTAACAACGGCTTCCCTCTTCGGATAATACGCGTCCAGGCATGCTGCAGCTTGGCTAGTAACTCCCCCTTCACGTCACCGGTGAAGTACAGAGATTCCTGTACTTCTTCCTCCTTTGGTGGGTTCTTCAACGCATATCCGAATTGGCGAATGAACAGAGAAGGGTTGTAACTGATACACCCTTTTCTTCCTATCATCGGAACATTAGGGTAACCAGAACAACTGAAGATAAGCTCGGATCCCAGCAGATCTCTGTCAAACCAATCAACGTCTTCGGAAGTTAACCTCATCATATGCTCTGGCCAGTCGGGCGTAATTGCGTTATCCATGAAAGGTCCCCTCGATGGAAAATGGCTCTTGAACCACATATATAGCAAAGGTACGCAACAGGAGACATTCTTGCCTCTCCTGTTTTCATTCCTGTAGTGCATCGAATGGTAAAAGTCCCCGATCAGTGTTGGTACTGGGTTACTGGCAGCAAATAGATGAAATGCATCCATGTCCACGAAGTTTGGGAAGTTAGGGAACAACATTATCCCATAGATGCAGAGGGCCAAAATAGCGTTAAAGACCACCCAACACCCATTATTGGCATACTCTTGAGCCTTACCAACCAGAAACTGAAGAGAAAAACCCGGAACCCCTCGCCACGCAGTCATCAACAAGTCAGAAGCATTCATATGCAGGGCCTTGGCTAAATCCTCCAAATTGGGCTCAGCGGCTGAGTGAATAAAAGGAACTGCATTCTGAACTGGCAGCTCAGTAAACTCTACATACTCCTCCATGGTGGGCCCCAAGATAAAGTCCACAAACGTGAAGCATCTCAAAGCCGGGTCATAGAATTGCATTAATGTGTACAGCCCATTCAATTCATCCTCAGTAGACCTGCGCACTAAACCCAACAACCGTCCGTAACTCTGCCTGAAGCTTCTACGGACATCCTCATTTGCAAGAGAAATCAGACCCAGGAGTGGCGTAATATCGGGGACAGGTAGCTTATACGCAACGGTCATCCTCAAACCAGCCATGATCAAATACTCGGGAGTCCAGACACTAGAACCGGGGGAATGCAAATGCACCTGCAGCACAGACACACGTTAGTGGGATGCAATGATGATGAGTATGCAAACAGAATGCAATGCAAGTAACATGCAACAGGGACCAAAGCTGTAGCTGAATAGCCTGAACCCAATCAAGAAAGGTCTCAGATAGACCATCCAGAAGTCATCAAACCCTGGTCTCAGATAGACCTAAAACAAAGCTCCAATACTGGTCTCTGACAGACCTCAAACCATAATTCCCACTGGTCTCTGGCAGACCTCAAATCACATCTCCAATTGGTCTCTGACAGACCTCAGAACACTCTAACTGGTCTCTGACAGACCTCAGAACACACCACCAAATGGTCTCTGACAGACCTCCTAACTCTCCATAAATACCCAGGACCCTGATCAAGAAACAAACCGGTGGTCTGAAGGTCTAGTTACCTGCATAACCCTGAATCCCCTCACAGGTGGGTGGCCCTATAACTGGCACAAGGTACGGCATCCTATGTGGTCGTCGGCGTCACAGACTTTCAGGGTTGACGATACGATTCCCAGAAGGAGTGGCATCATCAATTCCTGAAGAGGCCTCACTTAGCCAACTTCCAAATGATCGGTCCCCAGAGTCGACAATCCAATTAACCAGCAACCCAAGCCACCCAAAGGGCAGGACAGGAGGCCAACCAGAAGAACCTCGTCTGAGTGTAGATTTCGCGGGACACTAGGACATGCAAAGCACGTGCGCGCCCACTAATCTCTACTCTAAGTCTAAGGTGCACTCAAGCCCAGGTCCGGCTTCTCACTCAATATCAGAACACCCGTCACACCCCAGATACAGCAACAATGGTCAATATATATAATGCTGGAAATACAAGGTTAGAAATATAAAATAATTCCATACAAAATCCTCGACGGGAAAACAAGCGCTAGGATTGACTCTCTTAAGGGACGTTGGATCCCAAATGCATAAGAACCATCGCAGTCCTTAGACGCCAGGGGACGTTGGATCCCCAGCAGAGTCGCCAGCTGTCGCTACTGCGAAAATCGGCGCCGGCTGAACAGAAGAGTCGCCACCGTGCGTTATTTATCCCACGGGAGGGAAAGGAAACGCTCAGAGTAAACCTCGCACAACACGGGAAAGGTATGGTCATCGCAACCAAAACCTGGATTCGGGAGTCGGTTACGCGAGGGGAAGGTATTAGCACCCCTCACGTCCGTCGTACTCGACGGGATCCACGCTTGTTTTCGGGTATGGATTGTTATTCTATCTAAACTATAGGTCAAGGGTTAAAAAAGAAAATAAAATAAAAATAAAAATGACTCGGCAAAGTATTGCATTTTATGCCTACGTATTCCCGTCTGGAACGAGAAATCAGAGTCAACGTAGTTCGCCTACCTACGGGAAAGGAGGGGAAGGTTGCTCGCTAGGATATCGCATCCTATGCCTACGTACTTTCATACATCATGAAAGATCAGAGCAAACGTAGTTCGGGCCACGTACGACACAAGCTTGTCTTGGTTGATTTTATTCCTTCTGAAAAAGGTTTTCTGATTAACAGTCCCAGCGGACAAAAAATGACGTCTTGATGAGTTCACCTTCTTTTACGAAAGAAGTGTCTTTTATTGTGTTTGAAATCTTTATTGTGTTTTTCTGTTTGTTTTGAGAAAGAAAGAGACAGAACTCTAACCTACGGTTGCGAAGGGAATCAAACTATCCTAATGTTATCATGCATGGGTTAAGACCTAGTGTCTATCATGCTCCTCTCTTGCACAGAGAGAAACAGAGATCCTAAGGGAATAGACAGCAACAGAAACAATATCAGATATATACAGTAAAACAGTAAAATGCATGGATGCAACAATACAAGCGAGGCAAGGGAGTCGCACTCAACCTCGAACCTGGAAAACAATAGGCAAAAGTGAACAGGCTTCACTTTCAACCCAGCAGGGTAAACAGCAAACAATACAGTCAGGAAAACCAATCAATACATCAAGAAATGAAATACAGCAAAATAAACAGCCATAGCAGCTCTGAATCAACATCTGGCTTCAAGTAATCTCCAATCAGTTACAGGCTTCAACAAGCATCAATCTCCATCTTCACGGCCTTCAGGTAAGGGCTTTGATCATCAGTCTTCTATCTGCAAGGGCTTTTCTTCAAGCTCAAACCTCCAGGATGAGGGATCAGTCACAAGAGTAAATTGGGTGTTAAACAATTAGTTGACTACCAATGGTGATAAACCAACTGCTTCTAACACAAAAGACATTTTCTCTCAAGAGTTCTATCTCTCAGACACTATCACCAAGCCTTCCAAAGGAAGGGGGTGAGTGTCTTAGAGAGACTCTGAATCACGGAGAAGAATGGATGCAGACAAGGCAATCCATGTTTGGAAAACAAACTTTCTAATCTAGAGCTCTGCCTAGCTCCTAAACCCTAGTCTCCTCAGCATCTGCTAGCAAGAATCTCCTCTTCAACTCTGGCAATTGATCTCCAATCTCTGGATCTTCAATGGCTTTCATCTCCTCAAGTCTTCAGCTCCCCCAAGTTCCCATACAAACCCAATACCCAAACAATCAAGCAATAATCCCCAGAGGGCACACCACACCAGTCAATCAGATATACAGCATACTAATAGCAGTAGGGGAATCCTGACTTTTTCTAAGGGATCTAATAACTACCCATAGCCCCTATAGTCCCATAACTAAACTATTCAAACCCTAAGCCCTGAGGGGAAAGAATCAAATCTCCTAAGTCATCACCTAAAAACCCTAGTTTGTTCATGTTATTCACACCTACACTAAGCACCTAAAATTAATTTCTAAAAATGGGAACTAAATTGAATCTACAAGTTCAATGTCTAACCTAAACAACCTAAAAAGAATGGATGAAAAATATTGAAGCAATTAATAGAACAAAAAATAACAAAATCATGTATGAAATGAAACCATTTAAAATGTTATTTATTTAGAAAATATGAGAAAAATATCAAATAAAAAATAAAATGCAATTTTTATTTTTTATAATTTTCTAGACATCCTAAAGAAAAATATGCAAAAAGAATGAATTGAAAATAATGATTTTTCCATTTATTATGATTTTTATAAGATGCATGAAAAATATAAAGAAAATAAAAAGAAAATGTAAAGAGATATTTGAAGGGGGTAAGAATAGAAACACGCTGCAGTTGTTTTATTAAGTGGGCTGAGGACCGGGGGTGCAGATAGGACAAATTCATAGGCCCAATTCGCTTCAGAATCTCACCAAAACCAAAAACTCCAGAACGGTGTATATAGCAATAATTCCAGTTGATTTCATGTTGGGCCTGGTTGAGAGGGGTGTTAAAAGCAAAATTCACTTAAGCCCAATGGTCAGATTAAATGATATGGTGCATTTTGCTCATCAAAAGAAATCCCTCACACATTATGGACCGCGCACAGCCTTTGGATCATGGTCTCGGTCAATGATTTATCATGATCTAAGGGTGCAGAACCTTTCTTCCTCATTTGAAATCAGCCTTGGAGCCAAACGCCATGGATGAATGCTTCCAAGAACACCAACTGATCCTCAGACGAACTTCCTCAGTTCTTGATGAAAATCTAAGGTGCAAAGACCAAACTCACTCCAAATTCCATCAGCAACTCGGTCATGGCTTCAGAAATAGTTGAAACGCAACCTAACCCTAAACCAGATAGCTATCCCCAAAATACGATCAAGAACCGACTCTCATAATTCTCAAAATTAATGGCATAAACCTGTTCCTCTCTTTACACTGATCAAAACTAACTGAAGAAACAACATTATCCTTCACTATTGAGGGAGTTCTTGCTCCTAACAGAAATTGCACACACACATTAACCTTCATCAAATCCCCTCAAACTATCCAGAAACCAACCTCTAATCACCTAGAGTATGCCTACCCTAACAATTCACTAAGATCTCCTCTAATTCGAGTCAATTTCAGAAAAGTACCAACCTGGAAAAATGATGAAAACAGAAGGCGATTTTCTTCAATTCACGGCTTGTAAGACTCCAGGATCACTCAATGTATTAGTATCTCGCTTCTGTTTGCAATGATTCTCCTTCAAACGGCTTGGATCACCATAACAGAATCTGGTTTGCAGTTGAATGTGCAGCAACTCAAAAACACGATTTGTGCTAGGATTCCCTCAGATTTTGATTGGAGCACTCTCAGTAGTGATGATTGAGTGGAATAGGATCAAGAATCTTAGGAAATGATGGAGGATTGAGGAAAATCGAAACTGAATTGTAAGAGAGAGATGTGAAAATGCAGTTCTGAATTTCTTCACTAATGAATCCCAAAAAAAGCTTTGGATCAGCTTCAATGCTTATGTAGATGAGGATTGAGGGTTCTGGAACTTGCTAGAAGGATCCAAGGAGAAATTGGCATCTCATGGTATGAGAATTTGAAAAAAGATGAATTGAAAAACCAGCTTATGAATACCTTGCTGCAGCTTCCAAATGACACTTGAATTTCTCTTCAAATGAGAAATAGGGAGTGTTTGGATGGTCTTTTGTGCTGTACCTTGACCAAAGCTTGGTTTGGCAAGTGTTGCTTCATGCATAAGCAACTAAGGATATCCTCCATTTCTTGACTTCAACTCAAAAAAATAACATTGCCATTGGTCTTAAAATATGATTTACCTTCAAAATGGTGGGTCACATGTTTAGTTTTGCCCTCATATCAAAAATTCACAATTTTGGTGATTAAGAAATGGACTTTTCCTTTATATTTGGTCCATTTTATAATCCTAAGTTCCATGCCTTTCCCAACTTCCATGACTTCCTTCCTTGACTTAAAATGACATTCTGAGCAACTTTGATGTTGGGAATTTTTCCATTTGATGCCTCCTTGTATGAGTTTTGGACATAGGTTAAAATGACCTGTAATTCACAAATGACCAAAATACCCTTTGCTTGCCAAGACCATAAGTTGAGTTCCACACATCATATGAAGGCATACTATACCATTCTAGAAAGCTAAGACAATGAGGAACAATTCTTATGTTGACCAGAAATTCATTTGAAATCTCCTTGAGGGGTAAAAATTGCTTGGAAGTCAAGTCACTTTCATAGACAAAATTTCAGACACCCCAGATGACCTGTAACTTGCAAGGACCATAACTTGAGTTCTATAAATCTCCTTGATGTCTTCCACCACTAAAATTAAAGGTCTTGAGATCCTCTACAAGTTTCATGTTGACCAAGAAGCCATTTGAAGCTTGCATTTTGACTTATCTTGCTTGGAAATTTGACCTAAACTAGGGGATTTTACATAGAAACCCTAATTTAGAAACTCCTCTTCTCCTTGAATTCTCTTGATTTCTTCTTAGCATGACAACATATCCTCATTCTTCATGTCAAATGATGAACCCCACATCTCTCCAATAGCCTTTAATGCCTTTAAATCAATCAATTGACCTAGGGTTGACCTAGGGTTGACCCAGATGAAACCCTAGTTGACTGTCTTCAACTGCAATTCTTGTGACTTCACCAATGACTTGTTTCCTTCTCCAAATGACTTTCTAAGTCCTCCAGGATGTCTAGATGCTCCCCATGCCTTCAATTCACAGCTCATACTTTCCTTGATGATCCCCAGATACCCTCAGCCAGGAGATAGATGAACTGCTTGACCCATTGACTTGATAGCTTTCAAATTCTTTTCTGATGACTTGAATGAGATTGAATTAGGATAATAACCTCTTGATGGGCCTCTAGAGATGAGGATAATGATTGGTTCCCTGTTGAATGACTTGTTATGCTTATGCTATGCAGATGAGTAACCTATGTACATAACTCTATATGCAAATGCTAATGGTATTGAAACATGAACCAAATGAATAAGGTTGAGCAAATTTTAGGGTGCAACACTTTGTTAGCCCGAACTACGTTTTCTTTGATCTTTCATACCAGATGAAAGTACGTAGGCATAAGACGCGATGTCTTGGCGAGCAACCTTTCCCCTTTCACCCGTAGTTAGTCGAACTACGTTGACTCTGACTTTCCCATTGCACGAGGGAGTACGTAGGCACAGAGCGGCGATGCTCTGCCGAGTCACTTCTCTTTTCTTTTTCTTTTGTCCCTTGACCATTAGCGTAGATAGTTTCGACACACCCTTTTAGATAGACAACAATGCATGGATCCCGTCGAGTACGACGGACGTGAGGGGTGCTAATACCTTCCCCTTGCGTAACCGACTCCCGAATCCAGACATGGTTGCAATGACCTTGTCTTTCCCTTTTCATCAGGTTTTTCCGATCGTTTCCTTTCCCTCTCTGTGGGATAAATAACGAAAGGTGGTGACTCTTCTGTTTTCCGCCGGTTGTTTTTCGCAGTTGCGACAGCTGGCGACTCTGTTGGGGATCCTGGTTCCCTATGCGAGTCGGTCCTAGCGCTTGTTTGTTTATCTTTGGGTGTTGTACATGTGTGATTTATTTACTTTCGCATTTTACTTTCCCACATTTATTTTCCACATCATATGTCATTATTGATGTGCTGTGGGGAGGGAAGTTCCATTGAGTGATAAGCCGGACTCGGGCTTGAGTATAAACCTAGTATTAGTAGTGGAGACTAATGGGGGGCCTGTTTGCTGAGCTGACACAGTTCCCCATGAAATTCACGCTCAGACGAGATTCTCTCTGATGACTTCTTTTCTGTCCCAGAGGGCTCGAGAGGATGTTGGATCTAAGGATTGTCGACTCTGGGAACCGATCATTTGTGAGTCAGCTAAGTGAGGCCTCTTCGTAAGATGATGATGCTAAACCATAAATGGTGAACGTATCATCATTTCTCGAAAGTCCGTGACGCTGATGAACGCATAGGATGTCGAACCTTGTCAGTGGATAGGTCCATACCTGTGAGAGGGATTGGGTTGTGTAGGAAACCTTGGCTTCTAGAATACCCGGTTTGTTACAGTGTGATCTGTGTACCTGATATTAGTGAGACCTACTGTCGATACTTTGTTATTGCTAGAGCGAAGTGCTGGTTCTTCTCGATCAACGACACAGCAGTCTTGATCCCTTGTTTGAATTTGCATTTGCATTTTCATCTGCATTTCATTAACATGTATTTGTGTTGAAGGTGCACATTTCCTTCCCGATTCTAGTGATTTTACTATAGAGCCCTTGAAGAGGATATTTCCCTACAAGTTTCCAGCTCCAGACATCAGTTCCTTGTTGAGTTTGATTCCCATGCCTGACAAAGCAATAATGGAGGATTTCAAGAAGTCTTATGGAAGGTTGTTGAGCTATGTCTGTAGGCCTTCTGCATATGAGATCAGTGGTATCTATGCTCTTTTATAGTTCTATGATGCCCAACTGAGATGCTTCGTCTTTCCTGACTATGTCCTAGCTCCTACCCTAGAGGAGTATTCTGAGCTGTTAGGGGTACCCATTCTGGATCAGATGTCGTTTGTCCATGTTGATGCTAGGCCTGATCTGGCTAAGCTCACCGCTATTTTGCATCTTGAGGCTTCAGAGTTGGAGGGAACGATGCTCAAGAGAAGTGGAATGTATGGATTTCCTCTGCTTTATTTGGTTGAGAAGGCTTAACAGTGTGTCAAGGATGGTTCACCAATCTTCCGGACTTCATGGATGTCGATGCTTTTTACATACTGGCTTCAAGGAACCCAGTACCTACGCTGATTGGAGATGTTTATTATTCTGTGCATTACAAGAATGAAAACCGAAGAGGAAATAATGTAGCTTGTTGTGTTCCTTTATTGTACACATGGTTTGCTAGCCATATGCCCAAGGCGGGTCCGTTTGTTGCTACCGTTGGTATTTCAAAGTGGTCCGAGAGGTTGATGGGTCTATCTGCAGAGAATATTACTTGGTTTGACCAGGATCTGCTTGGTACAGAAGTTCTTTATAGTTGTATTGGATTTCCTAACGTCCCTTTGGTCAGAAGGAAAGGTTGCATCAATTATAACCCTTCTTTAATGGTCAGACAGTTCGGGTACGCACTGAGGGAGCCTCCTAGAGAAGAGGAGATACAGGAATCTCTGTATCTTACTGGTTTATTGGAGGGTGAGACTTTAGGCAGACTTGAACATGCTTGGAATAACATTCATCGGAGAGGAAAATTAGCTTTGGGAAAGAGTAATAGCCGAGCATATGACCCTTACCTGACTTGGATTCGTGATAGAGCTGCAAAGTTTCTGATGCCATATCCTTCAGTTGCACCTCTGTATCCTCTCATGATAGAGGAACCCACTACAGTAGACATTCAGAAATACAATCAGGTATTGTTTGAGAAGGAAGAATTGAGAAAAGCTAATGAAGAATTGGAAAAATAGATCATCCAGCTTCGAAGTGAGAAGATTGATGTTGTTCACTCCTTCAAGAAACAAACTGAGCTTATGAACAAACTGGGTACGAATCTGACCAAGGAGACTGGTTCTAGGGAGCGTCTAGGTTTGGATTTCAAGGCCGTCAACAGTGTTCTTGCCACTAAGAAGGAAGAGTTGGATAGAGCTTACTTGAGGATTTCCAAGTTTGAGAACTAATGGAATGCCACGCTCACCAACAACAAAGAGCGCGAAGACTTGTTAAAGCTTCAGATCAGCAAGTTGAAGGCGCATCTCAATGCCAAAGATGGAGAGATTGCAGCAGAGGCATCACTTAGACGAGATAGTGAGTACAGGTTGAATGAGGCGATTGTGAACTTGAAGGATCTTAGGGTGAGAGCTGATTCCAAGAGATGCAGGCTTGAAGCATGTTTCGGGGAAGAAGCTTTAGAAGACCATGTTGATGGTCTACAGCATACTGTTAGCCACCAGGATTTACTCATTTAGGGACTACTTGCTAGGCCATATCATCCTGAGACGCTGAAGTTGCTAGAGGACTTCCGATCACGTCATCCTGCTCGACCGTCTTGTTTATTTCTGTTGTAATGTTTTGCTGCTTATTTGTTGTATTGACCATCACCAGGCTTGTTGGTTGAGGTCTTTTCCTTATTGTACTCAGTTGTAGCTTGTACATTGCCTGTTGGCCTTTGATTTATATACGAGTTGTTGTTCTATGTTTTTCCGTAGGGTTCTCCATTGTTGTATTTTTCCTGGAAACTAGAATCGAGGGGGAAATTTCCCTGTTGCATACATACATGTCTGCATTTTAGCATTTCTCTCGCATTGCAGGTGCATCGGAACTGTTAACCTTATTTCTCATGGGGTTTACTAGTGTTTCAGAATTGTTGACTTAACGACTCACCGGTACGCGACCAGGAGAAACTAGAAGAAAGTGATGGAGCAAATGCAAGCGGAGATGCAGGAGATGAGAGACCGTGTGGCCCAATTCATGGAAGTTATGCAAGGAGTGGCCAATGGACAGGAGCAACTCCAGACTCTAGTGCAGCCCTTGATTGCACGTGTCGATGGAAACAGAGTGTTGCATGGTGGAGATGTTGTTAACCCTCCTCGTATTGAGACTCCTCGGGCTGACAATTCTATGCCTACCTTAGTCATCCCTACTGCTGTAGGGAGTGGTCACGCTGCTGGTGCTGGTAATGCGGCAGGTTTTAACAATGTTGGTTTTGCTAATGGTGGTAATGGTAATGGAAACGGTTATGGTCCTGACACCACATGTGCTATACACGGTAATATGGACCATATCTGGAATGAGGACAGGCAAGAGGATATGTTCTCGCCAAGAGTTGTAGTTGTTGAATTACCCTCCGGGGCTGATAGGAGGATTAAGATGATTGAAGAGAAAATGAGGTCTCTTGAATGCCAAAACTCTATGGGGCTGGATATGGCTAACCTGGGGCTGATCCTGGACTTGAGAGTGCCACCAAAGTTCAAAGTCCCAGACTTTGATAAATACAAGGGTACCACTTGCCCTAGGGTTCATTTGAGGTCCTATTATCGTAAGATGTCTGCTTACTCAGACGACGAGAAATTGCTCATGCATTTGTTCCAGGATAGTCTGTCTAGTCCCTCGTTGGAATGGTACATGAGCTTGGAGCCCACAAATGTCCGTAGTTGGAGGGATTTGGCCGAAGCATTTGTGAGACATTATCAATACAATAGTGACCTTGCTCCCAACAAGGTCCAGCTTCAAAACCTCTCACAAAAGAGCAATGAATGTTTCAAAGAATATGCTCAAAGATGGCGAGAATTGGCAGCTAGGGTGCAGCCACCAATGGTAGAACGTGAGCTTGTGGATATGTTTGTCACCACCCTGCCAGGCGTTTATTATGAAAAGCTCATTAGCAGCATGTCTGGCAGCTTTTCTGATTTAATCATCACCGGAGAGGGGGTGAAGAATATAATTAAGTTAGGAAAGATAAATGCTGGTGAAATACCCTCAGCTGGAGGAAGCAAGAAAGTGTTCAGAAACAAAAGGCGAGAGGGAGATACTAACGTTGTATCCAGTTCACGTGGGAGAAATAGAGGTCAGAATCGGCAGCATCAGCAGATTTCCAGTATTACCATTCCAGCAGTTTAACAACCACAGGAAAAACAGCGTCAGCAACAACAACAACAACCGCAACAAAATCAGCAGGGGTACAGAAGATACCAAGATAGAGGTCGGGCAGCAAATAGGCATTTTGATGCGCCTCCCATGCCTTACTCTCAGTTATTGCAGGCTTTGTTACAGCTGCAATTGATTCAGAAAAGGACTTTGGCTCCCTTGACTGGGCCTCCTCCACCCGGGTACAATGCAAACGCTCGCTGTGAGTTTCATTCGGGTGCCCCGGGGCATAACACTGATAATTGTAAAGCCTTCAAGCATAAGGTGCAGGACATGATTGACAGTAAGGCGATTAACTTTTCTAATGATGTTCCTAATGTGGTGCAAAATCCCATGCCGAATCATGGCCAGGCTGGGGTTAATGCAATTATCGAGGAGGGTATTCTGGATTTGATAACGGATGTTGATGAGCTGAGGACACCCTTGAGCTTTGTG
The DNA here is from genome assembly GCA_963859935.3 of Lathyrus sativus. NCBI lineage: Eukaryota > Viridiplantae > Streptophyta > Magnoliopsida > Fabales > Fabaceae > Lathyrus > Lathyrus sativus. The sequence goes on along the minus strand of OZ012741.1, from coordinate 184,116,257 downwards.
AAAGCCAGATTGCTGAAGGGGGTGTTTTCCTGGGTTATGCTGAGGACTGTGTTGAGTGTCTGGTTAATCCTGAGAGAGGATGTAGATTGTTGAAAAGATGTGTTCAGGAGATGATGGATAGCGGGAGTTTTAAAATTTGATCGATCTGTTGGAAGAGAGCCTGAGAAGTTGGTGGCTGAAGAAAGGGATGAGATTGCGACAATCTCCATTCCATACAAGACTGTTACTATTTATGCGCCAAAGCCAACAACTATAACCATCACAAAAGCGGGTCCCGTGCCGTTTGAGAGCACCAAATCTATTATGTGGAACTACGGAGCCGAAGTGTATTGCAATGGCCAAAAGATAGACTTCAATGATCCCCCTGCAAATTCAGTTGATAATCTCATGGGAGCAGGAGGCATTACTCGCAGTGGTCGGGTCTTTTCGTCGCCTGAAGTGATTGTTGATAAGGTTGACAAAGGAAAAGGACCGGTGGTAGATGAGACTTCTCAATCTGGGGAGAAGGAATCTTTGTTGAAAGACGCAGAGGAGTTTATGAGGCTGATTCAGAAAAGCGACTACAAGATAATCGACCATTTGCAGCAAACTCCTTCTAAGATATCTATCTTGTCGTAGCTATTTTGCTCTGAGGCGCATAGGAATGCACTACTGAGAATATTAAACACTGATTACGTGCCACAAGAAATTTCGGTCAATCAACTCTAGGGAGTTATGGCGCATGTAAATGCAGGAAACGGACTGGGCTTTACAGACCTAGATTTGACGCCAAGAGGCAGAAATCATAATTGTGCGTTGCACATATCTTTAGAATGCCGAGGGGCTGTCATGTCTCACGTGCTTGTGGATACAGGATCCTCTTTAAACGTACTTCCGAAGAAAGCCCTAATGAAGTTAGATATGCAGGGGTTGATTTGCACACCAAGTGATTTGGTGGTGCGTGCGTTTGATGGAACCCGAAGATCTGTGTTTGGGGAGGTAACTTTGCCTATTCAGGTGGGACCTGAAGTCTTTGACGCAGTGTTTTACATCATGGATATCCAGCTGGCCTACAGTTGTTTACTAGGCCGTCCATGGATTCATTCACCGGGAGCTGTAACCTCTACACTGCATCAAAAGCTGAAATACATGGTTGGCGGTAGCGTTGTTACGGTATGCGGGGAGGAGGATATCATGGTCATCCACTTATCATCCTTTAAGTATGTCGAAGTGGACGGAGAGATCTATGAAACTCTTTGTTAGGCCTTCGAAGTAGTCAAGATTAAAGACAAGTCTCTTGTTGTGAGCAAGGTGCCGAAAGTGGCCATGTCTTTGTTTAAAGAGGCTTAAGCAGTGGTACAGACTAGGGCAGTGCAGAGGTGGGGCCAAGTATTGGAGATTCCCCACAAGCAAGACAAATTTGGTTTAGGGTACCGACCGTCATTCTCCTCTCCTTCAGCCTCCCAGAGTGCGTCGCGCTATAAAGGACCCGTACAGTTCACCAAGGGGGGAGTTATCTTCGAGAGAATCAATGTTGTATCTGACGAAGAAGGAGACGGTGATTGTGATATGGACGGCTAGATCAAGCCGTGTATTCTGGGACAGAGCCTGTGCAACTGGTCAATTGAAGAATTCGTTCAAGTGACGACAGAACAGTAATGCTTTGTTTTTTCAATTATTGTACTACCTAATGTTCTACCTGGAGCATATTGGTATTTTATTTCAGGGCCTTATTGTTTATGTCTGAACATTGTTTATCAATTAATCAAAGGGCGTTTTCTCATTCAAATTTTGTGATCTCTGTCTTTCTATTTTTGTTTTTTCACAATAGAATGGCAGCATGGTTTATACTTGTTTGCATATTGTTTGAAACATTTAACCATTTTTATTGCAGGATTCCTATTGCAGATGACACCGATTCAGAACCTCCTATGACTCGCTTCGATTTTGATCAACCGATATATCAAGCTGAAGAAGAGATTGATGAGGATGAAGACTTGCCTAAAGAGCTAGCTAGACTCTTGAAACAAGAAGAGAAGATCATTCTCCCTCATCAGGAGGAAATTGAGGTTGTTAATCTGGGTTCTGAAGAAGTTGTTAGAAATGTTCGAATAGGGGTTGCGCTATAGAGTGACATCAAGCAAAGACTGATCGAGATGCTTCGAGAGTATAGTGACATCTTTTCTTGGTCGTACGAAGATATGCCCGGGCTTGATACCGACATAGTGGTTCATCGCTTGCCGTTGCATGAGGAATGTCCTCCGATCAAGCAGAAGCTTAGAAGAACAAGACCAGATATGGCTATAAAAATCAAAGAGGAAGTCCAGAAGCAGTTGGATGCTGGATTTTTAGCCGTAACCACTTACCCTCCGTGGGTCGCCAACATCGTACCTGTACCTAAGAAAGATGGTAAGGTACGGATGTGTGTAGATTACAGAGATTTGAATAAGGCGAGCCCAAAGGACGATTTCCTGCTCCCTCACATTGACGTATTGGTTGACAATACTGCTCAATACTCTGTATTTTCTTTTATGGATGGTTTTTCGGGCTATAACCAGATAAAGATGGCACCGAAAGATATGGAGAAGACAACGTTCATTACGCCGTGGGGGACGTTCTGTTACAAGGTAATGCCTTTTGGGTTGAAAAACGCAGGGGCAACTTACCAGCGGGCTATGGTCACTTTGTTTCATGACATGATTCATCATGAGATTGAGGTCTATGTTGATGACATGATAGTGTCATATCCCAAATTTTACCCTCAGATTCGGTGATCTTTTTTTTTACATACCATTTTATGTCAATCATTTCGCATTTTTCATAGTATCCAATTTATCAGCTGGAATAAACTTATTGGAATTACGGCGGATTTGATCGCATTATGGACAGTTTAAACTGTCTCAATGGATAAGATTTATTTCAAGAATCGGATGAAACGTTGTATTTTCCGGGTGGTTCATTCTATGCTGGTATGTTTGACACGATCGTTTTTCATTTTCAAGTCTCGATTCCCGACTTTCATTTCACTTTATTTATTTTATTTGCTTTTAGTAATTAATTTTTTAACCAGTTTAGAATCAATTTATCTTCATTAGGAAATTAAGATTTTATTTCGTCTTTTCAATTATTTATTTACTTCTTAGTTATTTGATTTAGAATTAATTTAATTTAGGTTGATTAATTTAATTTTATTAATTTCAATTGCTATAATTTATTTGTTAGTCCTTTAGTTAGTTGTTTTAAAATTAACATTAGGTAATTAAATTTCATTTAGTCTTTAATCACATTTAATTTAAGTTAATTGTTTTTACTTATGTAATTAATTTTTCTGTTGAATTTATAACTTTAAATTAGAATTTTCTTTATTATTATTTATTCTTCTAGTTTTAAATTAGTTTTTATTTTAAATTTATTTATTCTCATTAATTGATTAATTCTTTATTTAATTTATTTTAAGTCTTTTCATTTAGGTTCAGATTTTTTTTTAATAAAATCTTTGACCAGAAATCTTTCCAAATGTGTGAAAGTTCTGCTGTCCAATTTTTTTTCTGCAGAAACAAAAGAGCAATCCCTGCTATTATCCTATAATCCAAAACCTCTGCTACCTGCTGCATGTATTATCCCAAGCATACACCAAAAACACTAACATCCAAACAATATAGACCCCATTACACAAACCTGCACTTTATGAACCACACATTTGACCACCCCACCTCTTAACACTTCTATTTTCTCTCTCCACACTATCGAGCAGACCTCTCCTCCTAAACGTAGCTTGCTCATTTTTCTTAATAAGAGCAACTTGCTAGTTTGAGAAACAGAAGAAAACAAAATCATTACACTCATCTTTCTCTATTCATTCAAAACTCCATAAACCATCTTGCTCTAACATTTTCACACATACATCACACTTGTTTCTTATTCCACCACCATACCACCGGATAACAATAACTTTGCACCACCGTCAAACCTTTTTTGCGCAAGCCAACACCTCTTCAACCTTAACAACCTCCCCTTCTCACCTCTTCGTGCGACACTGCTAAAACAACACAACAACACATTTTTCATCGACGATTGCAGCTTCGATACCTTCTATTCACCATAACTTACTAATCTTCTTCTCCATATCACCACCAAACCGGGGATAACCTCACGAAATCGTCGTTCGCCCCAACAACAAGACTTCTTCAACGGTTTGCTTGGTTGCGACATTACCTAGTCCACCTTGCGGGACTTTCTTTTCCATTAAGCTTCGAGGTTGTGTCGCGACATCATTGTGGAGACAACCAGTTCCATTTCCATGTTTGCTCTCTGGAAAACAACTGCATGAGGCTTTTGTACCTGTTGACTTTTATTTTAGTAATGAACTCGAGAAGAGCAGGTGCAACTCACGTGTCGGTAAGATTTCGATTTTCGACCTCTTCGGTATTGTGCTACTGGTTATAATTGCTTCTTGTCTTTTGCTCTTGTTGCTATTCTATTTTTGCTTGGTGTAGTCTATTTGAGTACTATTCCGGTTGCATTTCTTGTTTGTGAATTTTATTTAGTTATTTGTGTTAAATAGTATGCATGGTTGCTACTGAGAATTAATTTTTATAGCTGCTGTCATTTCTGTTTTAATGTGTTAAGAGTAAGTAAATCCATGGACTTTGACATCGCCAATATGCTGTTATGTTGCGGATTTTTTCTCTTGACATATCAATATAGTTGCTGCTTCTATGTGTTTGTTGTCACTGTTTTTCTTTTTGGTATTTTTGGTAGCATTTTTATGAGTACTGTTGTCTTGTTTTGGGTGAGTAATAACATGAGAATACTATTAATTTATACTTTTGTTTCTTTAGTTTTATAATATATAATAAACTCTCAGTTTTAAATTAATGTATATGTTTACTGTTTTGTTAAATTTGAAGCTTTCACTTTTTTTAGTTTATATAAGTTTTAAGCTTTCATTTTTCAAGTTTATACATGTCGCCGGTTTTGTTTTTAATGCTTCTGTTTTTCTATTTCTAATACTGTTTCTATTTAGTTTATGTCATTCTATATACACTTTTATCAGTTATGATAGGTACCTTTATTTTATTTGTAATATTGTATATACTTGTTCATTAGCTATAATAACTACATTTTTTTAATTATAATATAAACATGTTGTTTATTAGTTATAATATATATGCTTCTATGTTTTTAATATTGATAACTATACTACCATTCTTTTTTTTAGTTTAGATATATCTACTTATACTTTTTTTATTTTCTAGTTATAATATACTTTTACTAATTAAAATATATACTATATTTTAGTTATAATATATATACTCTTTTTCTTTTTTGAATTATTTTTATTCAATGTTTATTTTAATTACTTTATTAAATATATAAAAAAATAAAAAAATATATATAAATTAATTAATAATTATCTTGTCACCTGATTTTATGTCATGACTTGTCCGTTTCCATGTTTTTGGGTCTGTCCTCTCTAGTCACGATGCTTTTCCGTGAATGTTTCCCTTTACCATAGGATTTGGAGTCGCCGTGCTCTATTTAGTCGTTCCGCTGTGGATATCCTTTACCTTTACCCCTTATCCTAACCTTAGAATTTGAGTCGCCGTGCTCACTTTTAACGTCCCGCTGTGGACATCCTTTGCCCTTCATCCTAGCCTTAGGATCTGAGTCGCCGTACTCATGTTTAGCGTCCCGCCGTGGACATTCTCTACCATAACAATCTCAACATAGATTCAGGAGTCGCCGCACTCCATGTAAGTACTTCCATATGAATTCTTACATCCCCCTAGAACCTTGACCACAATTAAGAGTTCCTCCCCCCTTAGTTAGGGGAACTACGGTTGCTCTGATTCCATTCCCGTCAGGATACGTAGGCACGAGATGCGATGTCTTGGTGAGCATACTTTGTATATACTTTAGGTCTTTACCTTAGCATTTTTCCCTTAGCAAGCAACTTTAGCATAACACAAATACTAACAAGAGGTTCCTGTAGAGTACTACAGATACTTAGGATGCTAACGCCTTCCCTAGGTATAACCAACCCCCGAACCTTCAGATCTCTCTTTGCTTAGCTTTAGGCCTTCCTTTTGTTTTGCATTTTTATAGGTTTTTCTTTCTTTAAACCTTTCCTTTTGGATAAATTAAAGTTCGGTTGTGAATTTAAGAATTAAAGATTCAAGTTAATCCAATAGCTTGATATCTGATTCTCACCGCAACAGATAGCAAAGTCGCAAACGAAGGAAGAGCATCTGGTCAACTTGTTGAAGCAGTTTGAGAGGCTCAGGAAGTTAAGATTGAGGTTGAATCCAAATAAGTGTACTTTTGTAGTTCGGTCCGGAAAGTTATTAGGGTTCATTGTCAGTGAAAAAGGAATCGAGGTCGATCCTGCAAAGATAAAAGCCATACAAGACATGCCAGCACTGAAAACAGAAAAGGAGGTCTGTGGTTTCCTGGGGAGATTGAACTACATTGCTCGGTTCATATCTCATCTCACGGCCACGTGTGAACCAATGTTTAAATTGTTAAAAAAAGATCAGGCGGTTGTCTGGAATGAAAATTGTCAAAAAGCATTTGATAAGATAAAAGAATACTTGCAGGAGCCTCCGATATTGATACCCCCAGTAGCTGGAAGGCCTTTAATCATGTACTTAACGGTTCTTGAGAATAGTATGGGTTGTGTTCTCGGTAACATGACGAGACTGGAAGGAAAGAGCATGTGATCTATTATCTGAGTAAAAAGTTCACAAATTGTGAGTCCCGTTACTCAATGCTCGAGAAAACGTGTTGCGCACTTGCTTGGGCTGCCAAACGTTTGAGACAATATATGCTCAATCACACAACTGTGCTGATTTCGAAGATGGATCCGATCAAATATGTCTTCGAGAAGCAAGCGCTCTCAGGAAGAATTTCTAGGTGGCAGATGGTACTGACGGAGTACGATATACAATACGTTTCCCAGAAAGCCATCAAAGGAAGTGTTCTGTCAGAATACCTTGCTGAGCAGCCAATCGAAGATTATCAACCAATGAAGTTTGAATTTCCTAACGAGGATATCATGTTCCTCAAAGCGAAAGACTGTGAAGAGTCGCTGCCTGATGAAGGTCCAGAGAAAGGTTCTCAATGGCAGATGATATTCGACGGTGCTGTCAACTCCTATGGTAGTGGAATCGGGGCAATCATTACAACCCCTCATGGTACTCACATCCCGTTCACTGCTAGGTTGACATTCCCTTGCACTAACAATGAAGTTGAGTACGAAGCGTGTATCATGGGTCTGGAAGAGGCTATTGATTTGAGAATCAAGAATTTGGATGTATATGGCGATTCAGTGCTAGTGGTTAATCAAACCATGGGAGAGTGGGAAACTCGTCAACCGAATCTAATTCCTTATAAGGATTATGCAAGTAGGTTGTTACCCTTCTTCGAAAGCGTAAAGTTTCATCATGTGCCACGGGCAGAGAATCAGATGGCCGATGCTTTGGAAACACTATCTTCGATGTATAAAGTGAATTTTTGGAATGATGCTCCCAGAATAGTCATTTCTCGCCTGGATAGGCCCGCTTTCGTATTCGCCATTGAAGAGGCTGCTGATGGCAAGCCATGGTTTTACGATATATAGAACTTCCTCAAGAAGCAAGAGTATCCACCAGGGGCTTCGGCTCAGGATAAGAAGACGCTGAGGAGATTGTCTGGCAATTTTTATTTAAACCCAGATGGTGTGCTTTACAGAAGGAACCATGATTTAGTGTTGTTGAGATGTGTGTATGAAAAAGAAGCAGTGTTGCTTATGGAAGAAGTCCACGAGGGTACTTTTGGTACACATGTCGGCGGGCATGCCATGTCTCGGAAACTCTTACAAGCAGGGTATTATTGGCTAACTGTGGAGTCAGATTGTTTCAAATTTGTGAAGAAATGCCATAAATGCCAGATTTATGCAGATAATATACATGTACCGCCGTGCCCATTGAATGTCATGGCGTCCCCGTGGCCTTTCTCCATGTGGGGCATTGATATGATTGGCAAGATTGAGCCAACTGCATCCAACGGTCATCGATTCATCTTGATTGCCATTGATTACTTCACCAAATGGGTTGAAGCAGCTTCGTACGCCAATGTCACAAAGCAAGTCGTAGCCCGGTTCATAAAGAAGGACATCATCTATAGATATGGAATACCCGAGCAAATCATTACTGGCAATGGTTCAAATCTGAACAATAAGATGATGAAGGAATTGTGCCAGAATTTCAAAATCGAGCATCACAACTCATCACCCTATCGGCCGAAGATGAATGGCGTTGTTGAAGCGACCAACAAGAATATTAAGAAGATAGTGCAAAAGATGGTTGTCACTTACAAAGATTGGCATGAGATGTTGCCATTTTCCCTTCATAGTTATCGTACGAAGGTACGCACATCAACCGGGGCAACTCCTTTCTCGCTGGTATATGGTATGGAAGTTGTCCTACCATTGGAGGTCGAGATTCCTTCTTTAAGAGTTTTGGTTGACGTCAAGCTTGATGAGGCAGAATGGATAAAGAATAGATTGAATCAGCTTAGCCTGATGGATGAGAAAAGGCTAGCGTCTATAGCATACGGTCAGTTATATCAGAGTCGGATGAAGAAAGCTTACGACAAGAAGGTACGCCCTTAAAGCTTTCAGACGGACGAGCTTGTGTTGAAAAAGATTCTCCCACCGCAATCAGATCATAGGGGCAAATGGACTCCCAACTATGAAGGTCCATATGTCGTTCGAAAGGTCTTCTCCGGAGGAGCCTTGTTGTTAGCCACCATGGATGGTGAGGATTTCACATCCCCTATGAACGCAGACGCAGTTAAAAAATAATTTGCTTAAAAGAGACCCGCTGGACACAAAAAGAAAAGTCCAGGCAAAAATGGGGCATCCCGGCGAACCATAAAAAGGAAAATAGGTTCGGGCAAAAATTAGGGATAAAAATGAAAAGATGTAAACCCGCAAAGTCGAAAACCTGAAAAGGCGACTTTGGCAAAAATGGGTATCCCGGTGAATCGAAAACCCGAAAGGGCGGTTTAGGCAAAAGTTAGGGATTGAAAAAGCAAATGATTGCGGTCTATGTTGGAACTTCATTGCTTAGTGGATTGCGAGAACCTAAGGGTCGTTTATTCGAATCAATCTCTTCTGAAGACGAAGCATCGGGAAAGCTTCAGGGTCAGGCGAGTCATAGAGGGATCAACTCATGGTGTTTGTCTGTGCCACGTTGTCGACATTTTTGTACACTTTTTGTATATTTTTGTGCATATCTGTATTTGTTTTCGTGCAGCTTCCTCTTTTCAGGGGTTGCATCTGTTGTAAAACTTTTCCTATTTACAGGCCATTTATCAATAAACATATACTATTCCGTATCTCGTTTGTTTTGTTTTAACTTTTACTTTTTTGTTTGTGAAAACACCCAATGTTTTGATAAACTTGCACTTACATAAACTTGCAGGCCTTGGCCAATAATTGTTAACACTTTGAATTAATTGAACAACATCACGAATGATGACTGAGATGGTTCTGATTGTGTAGGATATCTTATTTGTTTGTTCAGTGTTGCAGGATCGTTACCCTTGGGGGAAAAGGTATGGATGAAGTTCGTTATATCCCTAGCCTGAGTCTATTTCCCCAGTCAGTGAAGTTCGTACCTCTATCCCCAGTAGAGTTGTGTGCAGTTTGAGTGAGCAGGTAGCATGTACGTTTTCCTTCGGCAGTTGATGCACATGTAACTCCCCACAAGGTGCATGCCTGGTTAGGTTCGTCCCCCAGCGAAGCAATCCCCAGAGGCCAGCAAGGGCCGGTTTCTCGGCATAAGTCCAATCGTTATTGGCATGAGCAAGTTTGTGCTCTATCCCCTGCAGAATCGTTGATTCCCCCAACAGGGTTATTTTCTTGCCCCAGTAGGGTGTTTTCTGTATCTCCAGCATTTATTTTGCTGATTCAATTTTGTTGCATCTGCATGCATGCATAGCATCTACCCAAATGCGTAGCATTTCCATTTCATATGGAGCATTACGCCATTTTCAAACATATGCATGTGAAACATAAACCAGGTTGTTATCTCTTTGTTTCAGGTGTATCTTCGGAGGTTTGATCTTTTCCCTTGGTATCCAGACCATGTGATTTCTCTTAGCCCGCGTGGTATCCAGACCCCGGCTCATGTTATTCCCCAGCAGTATCTTCGGATCTCAGCAGGTCATGATAAGTATTTATGATGAATTCTTTAGTCCGTTGAGTATCCAGACTCCTGTCCATTCCCAGTTGATGGGGTTTTCCTTTTTTCGTCGAGTATCCAGACTCCGGTAAAGATGGTTGTGGTATCCAGACCATGGTGATTGATATTATTGTGTTTTTTCCATCGAGTATCTAGACTCTGGTGAAGACGGTGTAGTGTTTATATTTTGATGGGTATATTTGTGATATTTTTCTTCGTCTGTTGAGTATCCAGGCTCCGATTAATTTTCGTTGAGCATCCAGGCTCCGGCTTTTCCGTTGAGTTTTCAGACTCCGGTGAGTGTTCCATTTGTGATGCATTTTTTTTTCCGTCGAGTATCCAGACTCCGGTAAAGTCAGTTGGGTATCCAAACCTTGATAAACTTTATGGTTGTACTCCTTCTCCGTTGAATATTCAGATTCCGGTGAATTTCCGATTTGTGGTATATTGCTTTGTTCGTTGAGTATCTAGGCTCCGGCCCCTCCGTTGAGTATCCAGACTCCGGTAAATTTCCAACAAGTGTTTTCTCTTGATACGGTGAGTGTTCAGACTTTGGTAAATTTCCGTTGAGCATTCAGGCTCTGATTTAGTATGTTGAGTATCCAGACTCCGACCGATCTCCAATATGTGGTAATTTCTCTTGTGCATTGAGTATCCAGACTCTGACAAATTTTCCGTGATTCCAGTTTTGTTGAGTATCCAGGCTCTGATAAATTTCCAGTTTATGGTGTACGCTTTTAGTCCGTTGAGTATCCAGGCTCCGGTCAATCTTTGTTGAGCGTTTAGGCTCCGGATATTTCGTTGAGCATCTAGGCTCCGGTTTGTTTTCGTTGAGCGTCCAGGCTCTGGTTGTTACGTTGAGCATCCAGACTCCGGCTATTACGTTGAGCATCCAGGCTCCGGCAAATTTCATTGACCCACTTTGTTCGTTGAATATCCAGATTCCGGAAATTTGAAGTATTCCCCTCTTTCATGGTTTTCCCCAAGCAGAGTTACTCGTTACGTTTCTCTTTTCCCCAGCGGAGTATGTTTGTAATTAGAGCGGTTATCTCCAGAGATTCTTGTTTGCAGTTTTATTTTCTGTGGTTGGCAAATTTCTGGGTTCTTTGGTGTTCAACCGTCTTTTACCTTGATGGTGTGAAAGCCGTTCGCTTTTTACTCACACGGGTTCAAGTCGTTTGAATAGGGGCAGCTGTTGCACCCCAAAATTTGACCAACCTTTTCTTAACTTGGTTTATGTTTCATTTTATTTTCTCCTAACATTTTTCATTGAACAGGGGATCAAGAGGTTGTGCATATCAAGAGGAGTCTACTCAAAGTGTTAATCCTAAGCAAGGGGTGTTACTCAAGCATGGATGGTCATCAGGTCATCTAGAAGTGGTCAATGTTCTTTGAAAGGATTGATGGATGTATGTGGGTCAGCTCTTAACTTGGAGGCCACTTGAAGATCATCAGAGGGTTGTGAATTCATGATTATGGATATAAGATGTTAAGAGAGCACATTGAGTGCTTTGAGAGCCATGTTGGAGCTTATTCAAGTTGTTGTGTGATGTGGAAGAAGCCACAGTCAAGGTGTGGCATCTAGGGTTTTCATCTGGTTAATCCTCAGTCAATTGTGAAATCAAAGGAGATTAAGACTCAATTCGAAGTCTCTATGGTCATGGGATGTTATGTTGAGATGCCTAATATATCATTTCAAGATCAATTCATCAAGAATCAAGAGTGTGAGGAGTTACTAAATTAGGGTTCTCAGTGTAAAATTCCCTATTTAGTGCCCAACTTCAAGACCACTTATCTTAAGATAGAAATCTCAGCTCATCTTGACCCCAACATGAAACTTGTAGAGCATGTTTCTAGCTTTCTTTTGAGTATTAGAAGTCATTCATCTTATTTCTAGAACTCAAGTTATGTGGCTGACAAGTTACAGGTCCTCAGATGAATGTGGTTTTGGTTAACAAAAGTCAACCAACTTCCAAGCCATTTTTGACCTAGGAGGATGTTTCTCCTAAACTTTTGATGAACATGAAAGTTGTTCATCATGATCTTAGCTTTCTAAAGAGTACTATAAGTATTTCATCTGATTTGTAGAACTCAAGTTATGAGGCTTGCAAGTCAGGGGTATTTTGGGAAAGTAAGATTACATGTCATTTTATTATAGGTCCATTTCACCACTTTACACACTTCAAGTGAAAATCTTTCGAACATAAAACTTGCTCCAAATGGGGTCATTTTCTCAACCAAACATTAAGGAATCATGGATTTGTTTTGGATTGGAGAATTGAGGTGTAACTTTTTCATGAAGGAAGCTTAAAAGAGTAAAATGGAATTAATTGATTTTTAATCATTTGGAAGCAACCTTATGCATTTTTTGAGTCACAAAGATGAGGTGAACAAGATGCAAGCATTGGATTAAGGTTTTAGGGCCATTTTCATCTGTTTTCCAAAGGCACTTTCAAGTGAATTTTTTATAATGCAATCTCAACCATTTCATCTTTCCAAGACTTTAATCCTATCCATTTGATTTACATGAGGTCTTAGCAAGCTAAATGATTGTTTTTCCATGCTTGGCTGTGGCATATTCGTGCACATTTGGAAGCTTCAAACCAAGGAAATTTGATTTTGCAATTGGGATACATAGCATGTAATTAGGCTTTCTTTGCTTCAGGATCCATCACATATATTCCCCTGATCATTCACAATGCTTCAGAATGCATTTTGGTGAAGAAATTGCAGAGAAAGCAGCTTGAAAAAGTGAGAGAAAATTGAAACACGATTTTGGAGATTTATTGAATTTCAAGCAAAATTGAGCATAGCAAAAGCTTCTTTGGAGTTTGAGGAGTGATTCTGGTTCATTTCCAACAAGTTCCATCAAGAATTGAAGGCTCAGTGGAAGCTCTCCACTAGGTATCTTTAATTCAACTTTTCCCTCTATTTATTGTCCAATTGCTTGCCATTTTTGCATCATTGAGGCCTAGGAACTATTTAGATCATTAATAACTAAAATGAACTGGCATTTGAGATGGTTTGTGTTTGGTGCTCATTTCGGTTTCTCTTCGATTTGCTTGATTTACACATGATTTTTGAAAATGGATGGCATATTTGTTATCTACGTGAGATGTAGATGATGTTTGACCTAAGTTTCATTTGATTTGGTTGATTCTAGGTAGGGCTTCGCAGGAGTTTCATCGGAGAAGATGACCGGAACAGTGGTTTCGGTCACCTGGTTTGTTCCCTCCATTTCTCATTTTTTTAAATGATGAAGATGACTTCTGAGCCGTTAGATCTGAATACTTTTATTTTCCATGGCCTTGATTAAGACGTACCGTGTATGTCGTTTGACTTGTTTCACCAAATCTGGTTTGAATTTCATTAAATGACATGGCGCGCTCTGATCCACTTGATGTGATTACCATCTTGATCCAACGTGCCTGATTGCATTCCACAATGTACTCACGTTGACCACACACACACGAGCATTGTTTGGTTTTTCAGTTTTTGTGCGCCTCTTGGGTCTGGGCCTATCTTTGTTGTCTGCACCCCCCTGATTGAGCCCAAGCTGGTTTTGAACGTGTTTGGGTTGCTGTTTGCACCCCTCTTTTATTTTATTTTAGTTTTTGTTTTCTTTTTGTTTTTGTTTTGTATCTGTTTAGATTTAAATCATTTTAAAATAATTCCAATGGACCAAAAATTCCACAAAAATATATTTTAGATATTTTAGGATGTCTTTTATTTTTAGGAAATTTTTATTTTATTTTTTGGTTTTATTTTTAATTAAAAATGGAATTAAACATTGGAAGTGTTTTAAGTGAGTTAAATCTTGACATGTGTTTGTTCTTATTTTGTTTCTTCCATTTCCCTTTGATCTAATGAATGAAAATTCATCCTCATGTCCATGATGAGTTGATGAATTTTTTAGGACCATTTTGCCCCTGTTGGTTGACTTTTGGGTTGACTTTTGATGCATTTCATTTGACCCTCGACAATCCTCATTCACAATGGAACACCCTTGTGAATCAATTTCTTTGGTGGTGGTGTGAATTGATTTTGATTGTAATCTTTCGGCCTCTGTTTGCCAACATGTTTAAGTACCTTGTGCATTTTATTTGATCATTTTTGAACCATTTTCCTAATTTTGAGGTAACTTGCAAGTCAAGTTACCTCCAAGGGAGGTTCATACATGCACCTTGACCTAGTTTGACTTGGATATGACATTTTTGGATCCTTTGAACTCTCAATGCCTTTTGTTTCATGTTGCTAACATGTTAAGTATGATGTTTGTTCAATTTTAGGTCATGACATTGTTTCTTCCTTGTTCTTTTGTTTGTTTTCGTTTGAGCTTTCAATTAGGGTTTCAATGTGAAGTATGCTTGCATTCCTTTGTGTTCTAGCTTACATTTTATTTTGGTGTGATTTGCTTTTGATTTTGAGATTTCTTCTCCATCTTTACCTTCTGTCCAATGACTTTTGAACCTCATTTAAGGTATCTTAGTCCCTCTTGAGGAGGTACTTGAAGTATACCTAAAATGATGGATCCTTGAGGACTCTTTTGTGCTTCTTTTTCACTTTGGTTGTGATGCTTATGGTTGAGTCCATATTATGAGGTCCTTGCTTCCCTCATTTGGTCTCCCATCCTCACTTGGTTTTAGGTTTGCTTTACCTTTCATTTGTGTTTGGGTCTTTGCATCTTGGTTGATGTTGTTTGGTTTAGGCCATTTCATCCCACTTTTGGTGAATTTTTGTGTGGTTTGTTCTTGCTTGTTTGACTTCTTCTTTGTGCATCTTCTCCTCTTTTCTTATTTGCTTTGTCATACGCATGCTTGGTTGAGATTAGCTTGTCACACTATTTTCCTCCCGCTTTCGTTCTATGTGTGCATCTTATGTTTGCATCTTTGCATTTGCATGTTTATTTCTTCTTCTTCTACTTCTTTTGTCTTTCTTTGCCATGTTCCCCATAAGTTCTCTAAACTCTTGAGGTTATGATAGACTTTAAGTTCAAACCATGCATGATAACATTAGGTAGTTCCCTTTTTAATCTCAATCTTAGGATCACCATTGCATGACAACTTTAGGTTTGTGTTAGTCCCCCTTTAGTTTGTCCCTTCTCTTCTCATCTTCATACAATCTTAACACACTTAATAAAGATAATGGATGTTGTACCATGAGCCTTATACTTGGGAAATGGTGATTGAGGGGCCACCTCTCAGTTTTCTAGAGTGTTTAGTATACGTCCTTAGGACGATATGCAACGCATTCGATCCTAGGTTTTAGACTTTAGTACAACATACATTATAAACACTCAAATTCAAAACACTTCTTCTCTAAAAAACACAAAAACACTTCAAACATTTTTCATCCTTCGGGATCTTAATCGGGAAAATCTTTTCAGATAAAAAGAGTGACGTTAACTCCTGGTTCTACCGCAAACGGTAACGCCTAAGTCTCCAATGGTCGAGCTGCATACACCAACTGCTAGAACTACTTGTTAACCCTACTCGGGCATAAAAAACTTTTGAACCAACCTGTGGTCTTTGTTAGCCCGAACTACATTTGCTCTAATCTTTCATACCAGATGAAAGTACGTAGGCACAAGACGCGATGTCTTGGCAAGCAACCTTTCCCCTTTCACCCGTAGTTAGTCGAACTACGTTGACTCTGACTTTCCCATTGCACGAGGGAGTACGTAGGCACAGAGCGGCGATGCTCTGCCGAGTCACTTCTCTTTTCTTTTTCTTTTGGCCCTTGACCATTAGCGTAGATAGTTTCGACACACCCTTTTAGATAGACAACAATGCATGGATCCCGTCGAGTACGACGAACATGAGGGGTGCTAATACCTTCCCCTTGCGTAACCGACTCCCGAATCCAGACATGGTTGCGATGACCTTGTCTTTCCCTTTTTGTCAGGTTTTTCCAATTGTTTCCTTTCCCTCTCTGTGGGATAAATAACGAAAGGTGGCGACTCTTATGTTTTCCACCGGTTGTTTTTCGCAGTTGCGACACTAGGCAGAAGTAAATCCGGTTGTGAACCAGTGGATATGGGTTGGTTTTCCTTGGAAAAGGACTTGAAGATCTAGTGCAGAACTTATAATTCACATCTTGACTAAGAAGTACTCTAACTTGTCATATGGGAGAATGATAAGGTAAAAGGACTATCTTGGAGGATGATGTGAAGGCATTATACAAGACTGGAATGGATCATTGGCTGATTGCATCCTGATGTGGCATATGGAAGTCATCAAGTCACTAGGCGACTCAGAAGTATTCAAACCCATCATACGGGAGAATGATGAGGTAAAGAATGCCTTGGAGTATATCTTAGGCTCTCTAAAGAAGTGGAGCAGTTTGATACACTCTCACTGGATAAGCATGAAGTTGGTCTTGAGATATAATATGGTGATCTTGGAGCATCTTTGGTCAAAGATAGGAGGAGAGCTTTTGGTTGATATGTACTATTTGCTTGTGGTTCAAGCAGTAAGTGAATGCGTTCAACATGTGTGTTGAACAGAGAATGAGTTCTTGAAGACATAAAGATGCGTCTTATGTTTTCCATTCATGTGCACTGGTTACCCTTTATATGGGGAGCTATACTTCTATCTAGGATGTGTTGCTGCAAAAGTGCAGTTATGTACCAAGAGTGTTTGTGGTTTCAAACAGTTTAGGATAGAATGTCAGACAAGATGTTTTGACATTGAGTTACTGCTTCAAGCTCATGGTGAACATGACAAGTGTCTTCCTTTTGGTTCTGTGCTTAGGATGTCCATGGATTCAGTCAAGTCTGTAGGCCTCTATCCAAGTATGTCTGGTGAAGATAAAGATCAAGACATCATCAGCTCTGATCCTGTGCAGATGGAAGGACCTTTACCCTGACATCCTAGAGACCTTCCAGATAGCTATTCTGCAACTCTTCTGCTATCTGTGAATCAAGGAATGAAAAGCTGCAGTGTGTGAATATGAAGATGATGAAGAGAGTTTCATGTAAGTGGGTTCTCTCTCTTAGGGGGAGTACTGATTATGTATGACAGTGGGAGTTGTGTACCTCTCTAATGTGCAGCTGCATGATGCTAATATGAAGTTGAGTACAAAGACTGTTGAAGCTAAGGCAAGCTTGTGTCCTTGGACCACTGATAAGAATATGTGTGTCTCAAATTGGGGATTTAAAATCCATTGTTACATGTGGCAAGTATTTAATTTATTATCCCTTAATTAGTGATGACAAAAGTGTCACTCTTGAAGGTGCAGCTTCAGACAAGGCAAGAACTCAAGATCCAATGACTAGGTTCAGAGGATAAATCTATGAGGAGTTCTTACTGTTTCTCATCATGATGATGCATGGTTGTATGTCTCAGCTACTGATGGATTTGGACAAGAGAAGAGGTAGTCCATGCCTTGGTGCTTACAGTCTAACTGATAAAGCAGGATATTGGATAAAAGAATTATTTCTTAAAGTGCTTAAGAATAATTTTTGGAATGCCAGACAGGGTGTCTGAACATTGTGTCTCTAAGGGAGCTACATGAGAGTCTAGTGCTATATGGTGATGAACTGTGGAGCTGTTGCTGTTGTGTCCAGCTGTATTTAAACGCTCTGTCCAATAGATTGGTGCTGAAGTGGTGCAGTCTTTAGTAGAGGTCAAGCAGCCTGTGAATCTCTTGGTGAGATGACTGGAGGACAACTGAATTCTGCATTGAAGCATGATGCTACTGATTCAGTGTGTGAGTTTAGCTCTGGTTGATATATGTACACTTACTCCAATTTTTGTCAATTATTGACTAAACCAAGGGGGAGAAAATGTTGTTTATCTGTTGCAACTATCAAGCAGGAGCTGATAGTGTGTGAGGCTGGGTAAACTACTGTTGCTGCCCTAATAATTTGTTTTAGCCAAATTTTGCCAAAGGGGGAGATTGTTAGATCCATGGTTCTATGATATAGAATTGTCCATGGTCCTATGATTGGCTAAACTTTGGTAAAACATGATCCTGCACTGATGTTAAGCAGGATGTTATAACATCTCCATCTGCTGTGGTGAAAGAATTGTTGTGGAGTGTTTTAATGTGAATGTCATGCTGAATGTCGTGACATCCATCTACTGTCATGACAGAACTACTGTCATGTGTGAGAAACAGCAGGAGTAGTGGTGTAGCAGGAGCTGATGACTCATGACATCGCTACTGGTGCTGCAGGAGCTAGCAGGAGCTGGTGGCAGAACTGCTGTTATGGATGTCATGGATACATCAGGAGCTAGCGAGAGCTGATAATAGAACTGCTATCATGTGTTGTAAACAGGATGTTATTACATCTGATGCAGCAAGAGCTATGTGCAGCAGGAGCTAACAAGAGCAGATGACAGAACTGCTGTCATGAAGAATTGCTGTCACGAATGTCATGACATTGATCGTATGACATCATGTCTGGTACAGCAGGGGCTGCTATGTTATATCTCTTGACAAAAGTGTTTTGGTCCTGTTGGATATTCCACATCAGTATGTACAGGCCAAAGAGATTTGTTAGAAACAAAGTGCAGATTTAATGGGTGTTCACAAAAAGGATCATTGATACTTTTTAGGGAACTATAAAGCATTTGTTTCTACTGTCATGAAGAAGATTCAGCAGAAGTGTTCAGCAGGGCAAGCTGGTCAGCTAAGAGGAAGTGAAGCTGAATGTCATGACCAATGTTATGACATTGATCGTATGACATTAGACGGGCTGGGTTTGTTTTTCTATTATGATACCTGATATATCTCAGGCTAAATTTCAGGAAACCTGTTATGACTTCTTAGTTATCTCAGACGAGATTCTAGGCAGTATCGTGACCTAATTTGACAGCACCTTGATCAGTGAAAATTATGTTTACCTTGTTAAACCTAATGTTTGTTACTTTGGAGCAGCCCAAGCCCAGTCTGCATTGCTATAAAAGGAGGCACTCACATCAAGAAAAACCAGAGTCTAAAATAAAAGGTCTAGGATTTGAGAGTCCCTTGTGTGTAAGTCACCCTTTGTATCTTTTGATACATTGTGGTAGACATATTTGCAAGTGAAGAAGGATAGTCTTCACGCGTGAATTCTGTTTAGGAATACTTGTACTCCAAGCAATTGTCTGGTGGATGATTTGCATTGGATAGGTAGATTCTAGGCTGTGTCTCACTCAAAGCTGTTAAGCAAGAGTGTGTGTGTACTTTGATCAAAGATGCGAAGCAAGATCGAGGTGTGTTTGGAGTGTTTCTTCACAACTGATTTCTAACTGTAATTGTGTATCACTGTCTGTGATTGAGGGGGAGTGAGTGGGTATACTCAGGTCTAGAGTGTCTCTAGGTTGAAGTTTCATTGGGTAGAGATTAAGTGAGAAGTGCAAACTGGTTGTTTGACTTTGAATTGATTCTGCTAATACTGAATTTCCTCCCTGGCTTGGTAGCCCCCAAATGTAGGTGATGTTGCACCGAACTGGGTAAACAATTATTGGTGTTATTTATCTTTCTGCATACGCAATTATGCATAATTTAAATGGTTAGATAAATAGGTCTGTCAGCCTGCAGATGACACAACAGAGGTCATGACGTTGGTCATGAAATTGGTACAATTTAAAGAAATTTAAATTGTTCATGATCTGTCCTCGTCCTTGTTTCAGCAGAGATCAATGTTCTTGGGACATATGAGATCTGCATACTGTTGCACCCCAAAATTTGCCCAACATTTCTTTACCTAACTTATGTTTCATTTCATTCACATTAGCATTATCAGTTGCATTTCATTGACATGTATGCAGGAGATCAAGAGGTATGATTACCAATTAAGAGATACACAAGACTTTGAAGCTAGCTAAGAAGGTTATTCAAGTGTTCAAGGGTTGATATCCTTGTCAGAGAAGTTAAAAGATCCTCAGAGAGAGTGATTGAAACTAAGAGTGTGTGTCTCCTAACTTGAGAGTTGTGGAAAGCCATCAGATGATTCTGAAGCCATGAAGTTGGACTTGAGGTCTTGAGAGAGCTCATGAGAAATGTTGAAGTTCATGTGGGAGCTCAGACAAGTCCTTATGCAAGATTAAGAAGACTCAGCCATGAGTGGTGCAGCTAGGGTTTGACTGGGTCAACCCTAAGTCAACTGAGGATTTGAAGAAGGTTGAGACTTAATTCAAGAGCCATGTGATCATGGATTGATACATTGAGATGTTATAAGGATGATTCCAAAGTCAACTCATCATGATTGAAGAGTTTGAGAAGTTTCAGGCTAGGGTTTCTAAGACTTGACAGTGTAAAATCCCCTGGCTTGACCCCTGACTTCAAGGCCATTTAACTCAAGATATGATCTTCATATCATCTTGACCCCAACATGATTGTTATAGGGCATGGTCTTAGATTTAATTTGAGTATTATAAGTCCTTGATAGGGTTTATAGAACTCAAGTTATGAGCCAGACAAGTTACAAGTCATATGAGGCATGTGAATTTGGAGCTTGAAAGTTACCCAACTTGCATGACACTTTTTCCCTAGAAGGATGATTCCTATGAACTTTTGGTCAGCATGAATGTTGTTCCTTATCCTCTTAGCTTTCCATAGAGTACTAGAAGTCCTTGATTGGATTTGTAGAACTCAAGTTATGGCTTTGACAAGTCAAGGGTATTTTGGGTATTTGGACATTACAGGTCATTTTGAATTATAGGTCTATTTCATCATCTTGCAAGCCTCAAATGGATTTTTGTTCAACATTAAAGTTGCTCAAAATGATGTTTTTAGCTTAGCCAAGTAACAAGAGTCCATTGATATGGATTAGAACAAGCATTGGTTGAAGAAATTTCACATAAAGACCATTTTAATGAATTAAAAGGTGAAAATTCAAAACAAATGAAAATAATATGTTTTCAGGCCAAATTTGTGGTCATTTTGATTGGAATTGATATTATAAAGATATTGGTATTATCACAATTTTGAATTGAAGTGCATAACATGGCCATATGGAGTCTTGCTTCATAATGAAGAAACATATCAAGTACACCCCATGGATTGAAATCAAGGAGGGGAAGCTATGCCATTGTCCTCCACAATTGTTAAGTGAGTAAATTGGACTGAATTTGAGGTAAGAACAAAGCCAAAACGTGCACATCACCATTGGAATTTTGGAAGGAAAGTGAAAATGGAAAGTTGAGAAGCTTCTAGTGTTTGGGCCTCCAAAGTGGTTAAACAGAATATAAATTGAATGTGGATCATTCTGAGAAGCTTCTAGTGTCAAATTCAGTTGAGAAGCCATTGGAGCAAGTTGGTGAAAGAGCTTGAAATTGGATTTTCGGTTTTGGAGATTCAGAGGATTACAGCAAGAATTGGTTATCAAGAAACATTCATCATCAATCATTGAAGCTATCTGCACTTGTTGGAGGAGAATTGAGGTCTGAAACCACCACAATCGAAGCTTAAAACCAGGTTTCCATTTCTCGAAATTTCTCTCAATTCATGTGTTTTTAGTGGCTTAGATTCATGTGGCTAGGTTGTATTTAAGGTATAGATGGATTCTGGATGTTAATATTGAGGTTTAGTGACAAATTAGGGATTGATCCATTTTCGGTTGAGATGTAGATTTCCCTAGTCTTGAGGTTTTAGCGTGATTAAGTGGTATAGTTGTAATCCTCATGAAATTTCCATCAATTTTCGTTCAAGAATCGTTTGGATTGGTGGAGTATTGAGAGAGATAGGAGGTCACGAATTGCTCCGGTGAAGCTCCGGCCATTCGCGGCCGGATTCTGCATTCCCTCCCCTGTGTTATTTCAAATTGAAGAAGACAAAATCATGCTCGTGTGTTCGCTTGAGAAAATAGGACTAAGTCAGTCAATCCTGCGCTTCAGGACGCGTAACGTAACCCTCCCCCAAAGCACAGTCGTTTTGCTTAGTGAGCATTACTAGTTCTTTTCAGCGCGCTACTTAGACCAAGAGAACTTGAGTTCGATCCCGCGCATGGTTGATTTTGGTTAATTAGGAAAGCTGAGTTGAATTGTTATTGATGTTGGGCCTTGGTTGTTAGCGCTAACCACACCTCCCCCTAGCAAGACCAAACGAGAATACACGTAGAATCCTTGCTTAATCCACCCCCTGTCACGTTCTGAGTTGAGAAAGATTTAGCTGAGTTGAAACTCAGTTGGGCCCATTCCCCAGTGTTATCTGCACCCCTGCGCAGGGCCCATTAACCAAATAACTCATGGAAATATTGCTGGGCGCACCTCCCATCCTTATTTCTTTTAACTTCTTTTCTTTTATTTTTTGTTTAATGCTTGTGAGATTTAATTCATATAAAAATAGTGAATGTTGGCAATAAATTCTGGAAAAATTTGTGGATATAGATTGAGATGTTTAGGATTTTATCATGCTTTTTATTTTAATTTTCCATGCATTTTCCGTTTTATTTCATATTTTCTAGTGTAATATGTTTTTAATGGTGGAATAATTGTGTGCTGATTTTGTCCATTTTATTTCTCACCCATATTTCTGAGTTTGTTCTTGAGATTTTACATGCTAGTTATATACATGTTGTTGGTATTGTGTGATTTTTATCATGATTTTTAGATGATTTTAAATAGGGTTTTAGGGTAGTTGTTTAGGAGTGTTCATGATTGAATTCCTTTAGTGTACCCTTGAGGTTTTAGATTTAATTTGAACCTTTTGACTTAGGTTTAACCCCTGATTTCTGGACTATAGCATGTTGATACATGTAGGATGATATGGTATTTTCCCCAGAATTTTTAGGAATGATTTTCATTTAGTTCCCTATTTTACAAATTAACTTCAGTTTAGGTGATTCTAACTTAGAGAACTTCATAGGTTAATCTTGTAATGGTCCATTAGATGATTCTAAGTAGTGTATTCTTTCTTGATATAATGGTAAGTAAGTAGATACCTTATTAAGGTTTAGGAAGAGCCCTAGAGAGTGTTTTCTTTCTTCAAACAAACATGGCTTGTTTTGTGTGCATGCCATTCCCATCCTATGATTCAAAGTCCTCATGTGAAAGCCTATCTCTCCTTTGGAGGGATGTATGGCATGTCATAATGAGTAGAACTTTTGAGGATGCCTTTCATGGATGCATGGTTGAGTTTCATGATGGATTCTTTTGGTTTCCATCATGCTTCCCATCATCATGTACTCATCTCGTTGACTCTCTTCTCTTTTGTTGAAGCATGAAGATGAAGACCTCTCTTGAAGATGGCTTGAGCTTGGAGTTTGCTTGCAGCTGCTTGGATGTTTGTTTTTTATCTGCTTTGCTATTGAGCTATTTTGTCTGTTATTTTGTCTGCTACTCTTTCTGTTTGACTGTTGCTGGTGTGACTTGCTCTTGTTGCATTTCTTTCTTCCTTTATCTTTGCAATTATTCATACTTGGCTTGAGGTTGAGATGAGCTTGTGGAGGCTCCTGCCCCACACATATTTCCTCCCTCACTTGCATTGCATGCATTTCATTTACAGTTGTTTACCGTTTAGCCTATGCTTTATCTTTTGCTGTATACCATTGACATGATCTCCTAGGAATCTCACTTCCTTTGATAAGGAAGTGATGATTAGAACTTTAGGTTGAAACCTATGCATGATAACTTCTAGGAGTTCCCTGCTTCGAACCTCAACCATAGGATGAATCCTTGGCATGACAACATTAGGACTTGATAGTCTCCCCATAGAGTTCGTTCTCTTCTCATCCCAAAACAAATTAAAATACAGTAATAAAGGTTAACTGATGTCGTACGTTACGAGCCTTAATCTACTTAAGAAAGGGTTGTTGGAGAGTTTCTTTTCAACAGCTTGGATGTTTAGTATGGCACCCTTTGGGTGACATGCGATGCATTCACTCTCAGGTCATAGTCTCTAGCACGATATTGGTTGCAAACATCCATAAAAAATAGTTCTTCCGTAAGAGACAGACAACAAACTTCAAACCTTTTTGCCCCGTGGGCCCATAATTCAAAAGAAGCTTTTCTGAAGAAAAGAGTGTCGTTAACTCCTAGTTCTACCGCAAACGGTAACGCCTAAGTCTCCAAGGGTCGAGTTGCGTACACCAAACTGCTGGAACTGTTTGTTAACCCTACTCAGAAAAACAGATGAATCTGAATTCCCGTAATCCGTATTTTCCCGAACTACGTAAGCTCTGATCTCTCATGCCTGTTGAGAGTACATAGGCACAATATTGATGTATTGGCGAGCCACCTTCCCCCGTCCGTAACCCGTAGTTAGGCGAACTACGTTGACTCTGATTTCTCATTCTCTGATGAGAATACGTAGGCATAAAGTGCGACACTTTGCCGAGTCATTTTCTTTTCTTTTCAGATTGGCCTTGATAGGTATGTAGTAAATCAACCCGTCAAATAAACACAAAAAGCATGGATCCCATCGAGTAAGATGGACATGAGGGGTTCTAATACCTTCCCCTTGCGTAACCGACTCCCGAATCCAGACATTGGTTGCGACGACCTTGTCTTATACCTTTTCGTCAGGTTTTTCTGATCGTTTCCTTTCCTGTTCTGAGGGATAAATAACGAAAGGTGGCGACTCTTCTATTTTGCCTGCACCTTATTTTCGCGGTAGCGACAGCTGGTGACTCTGCTGGGGACTGCGACGGTTCCCTGTGTGAGTCTCGCCTTGGATTTTCTTCCTAGATGTCTGGGTCATCCTCAGCAGTTGGCGACTCTGCTGGGGATCCAACGTCCCTTGTGCGAGTCCATCCTAGCGCTTGCGTGTTTACCTGTTGGGTTGTGTTTAGTTATCGCATTTTATTTCTCGCGTTTTATTTTCAGTATGATATGATTATCTGTGCTGTTGTGGGAGGGGCATTCTGATGAGTGAGAAGCTAGACCCAGGCTTGACTGTACTTAGCATTAGTTGTGGAAATTAGTGGGCGCGTGCTTGCTTTGCAGGCACTAGTGTCTCATGAAATCCATGCTCAGACGAGGTTCTCCCGGTTGATTCTTTTCCAGCCCTTTGGGCTTGAGGGGTTGTTGGTTTGGAGGATTGTCGACTCTGGGGACCGATCATTTGTGACTCAACAGAGTGAGGCCACTTCAAGAGATGATGATGCCACACCTTCTGGGTATCGTATCATCGCTCTTGAAAGTCTGTGACGCTGGGAAACGCATAGGATGTTGAACCTTTTCCGTGATTAGGTCCATGTCTGTGAGCAGGGTCGGGTTATTCCAGGAAACCTTAACCTCTAGACAACCT
The DNA here is from genome assembly GCA_963859935.3 of Lathyrus sativus. Classification (NCBI taxonomy): domain Eukaryota; kingdom Viridiplantae; phylum Streptophyta; class Magnoliopsida; order Fabales; family Fabaceae; genus Lathyrus; species Lathyrus sativus. The sequence goes on along the minus strand of OZ012741.1, from coordinate 184,090,872 downwards.
AGTTTTCTTGACAGTGAATTAGTGTTGTTGGGTTCAGAGGGTTCTTATCATTAGAGATATGTTTGTTCTTGTCAAAGCAGAATTATGGTCCTCATCAGGGTCTTATTGTCAGAGCAGTGTTGTAATTGTGTTAAAACAGAGCCTTGGTCTCCTCAACAACACTCTTGATCTCTTGTTGCATATTTGCACTTGCATTTGCATCATCATACCATGCTTGCTTTTTGCATCTTGCATTCTCATTTGCATTGCAGGGTGTTCCCGGTGGCTTCATGTTCTTATCTCTGCCTGGTTTGCTGAAGTGACAGGATTGAGCAGGTCAGATTCCACAGATATCCCACTCGAGGTAATCAACGAAGGAGTAATGGATCAAGTTCAAGCCAAAGTGCAGGAGCTCAGAGCTCGCATGACTCAGTTTATAGAAATGATGCAGGGCGTCGCGGCAGGACAAGAACAGCTAAGAACCATAGTTCAACCGTTGATGACCCGGGTGAATGAAGAAGGTGTTGTCCATGGAGGTGCTGGTGTTATCCCTCCTGTTGGTGGTTCTGTTCCACCTCCTATCCCTGTTGTTATTACACCTACGGGCGGAGGCGCGGAGAATGGAAATGGCAATGTTGCTGGTGGGAGTACCCACCCTGGGCGTAGAACCGCTAGTCCTCGCTGGGAAGATCACCAAAGCGATATCTTTTCCATAAGAGATGCGGAAGCTGCCATGCCAACTGAAGCTGAACAGAGGTTTAAGCTGATTGAAGAGAAGGTGAAGGCCTTTGAAAATCAAAACTCTTTAGGCCTTGATATGTCTGATATGGGTCTGGTTCCAGGAGTCAGAATTCCTCCCAAGTTCAGGGTGCCAGAATTCGACAAGTACAAAGGGACAACCTGTCCTTGAGTCCACGTTCGAGCATACTTCCGAAGGATGTCTGCATATTCTGAAGACGAAAAGCTGCTAATGCATTTCTTCCAGGATAGCCTGACTGGGGCATCATTGGAATGGTACATGGGGCTTGAGAGAACCCACATTCGTAGTTGGAAAGAGTTAGCTGAAGCATTTGTGCGTCATTATCAGTATAATAGTGATCTGGCACCAACCATGCTGCAACTACAGAGTTTGTCACAAAAGAGTACTGAGAGCTTCAAGGAGTACGCCCAGAGATGGCGAGACTTGGCAGCAAGAGTACAACCTCCCATGATGGAGAGAGAGCTGAATGACATGTTCACGGCTACACTTCCTGGTGTGTATTATGAAAAATTGATAGGTTGCATGACTGCAAATTTCTCGGATCTGGTAATAGCAGGGGAAAGGGTCGAAAGCGGTATCAAATTGGGAAAGATCCAAGTCGCTCCTGTTTTTGCTAAAGATGCAAAGAAGTCGCATGTTGGAGAAACTAGTGTTGTGTCTACTCCAACTGCTGGTCAACGTTCATCCCGAAGCCAACAACCTCGTGCTCCTCGGCAGCAAAACAATCGGCGCCAGAATCAAGATAGGCCCCGTAACAACCTGGAAAGGAGGATTGCTCCTCTTCACCATGTTCCAGTGCCGCTCAACCAGATTCTGCCGCATCTGATTCAGCACTCGTTGGTGGAGCCTAAAGCTCTCAAACCAAGGCCAGAATCCTATCCTCCGGGATACGACCCCAGTGCTCAATGTGATTATCATGCAGGATCCCAGGGGTACGCGACTGAAGATTGCAAGGCCTTTCAAGCCAAAGTGCAACACTTGATGGACCAAGAATACATTTCCTTTTCCGAAGGAGAGATGGTTGTGCACGTCGACCTCTCATCTGATTGAGTTTGGAGACTTCAAGGGTTGCATCTCCCTAGTCAGTGGTTCAGATACAAGAAGCCCAGTTCTCGAAAGCTGGTGATTTGCATTTTATCATGTCATTTCTTTACATTTGTAGTTTCTTTCCTGTAGAATTGCAAATTTCGTTTGTAAAGCATGATTGTTTTTCAATTGATATTGATAATGAAATAAATATGCATGTTTCGAACTAATCCATTCGTGTTCACTCTATTTCTTTCTTTTATTTTCAAACGCTTGTTTAAGTGGAATCCGGGGAGGATGACGAAGTCCAAAGATGCGTAAGCTTCCGATGCTTTGCTTTTAAATAAAAAACTTGTTGATGATGTACAGGCATTGTTTCAAGTCCCAAACACCGGAGATATAAGGAAGATAATCCCTTGTTAACCCCTTTGAGCCTAGTTGTAGGAGTTTCTTTCTGAAGATAGACAAACCCTCAATATTAACCTGGGGCAGGGTAGGTGTCAGTTGATTTGACCAAGCGTTCAAATTACAACAAGGAGTGTCCGTTCGAGGACCAATCACACCGCTATAGGTCGTACCTAAAAAAAACCATGATGGTTAAACCTGGCCGATCAGGAGTGAAACAGTCACAATCTCTTTGACAAGTCATGCGAGACGATGCCATACGCTTTGTCCCAAAAAAAAGAGAAAGAAAAAGAGAAAAATCGAAAAGAAAAAGCCCGCTAAGTCGAATCTTGAAAGCAAGCGACTTAGGAAAAAATTAGGGTACCCCGCTGGACTTCAAGATTGAAGAAACTCAAGAGAGTTAGTCCAGGCAAAAGTTAGGGGAAAATGAAAAAAACAAAAAACAAAAAGCGAAAAAGGATTACGAAAGAAAATCCTCAAGCAAGAACGAAATTGTATGGCTACCGGTGCCCAAACGAAGATGAAAAGTGAACGACTGTCACTCCAAAAACTTGTGGTTTCCTGAACCGTCACTCCTGTCATATAACCTTTGAAAGGTGAACGCTAAGGTCGAATTAGCTGAATGCAGGATCGGAGGACATCAAGGAGAGTGGGTGGGTTAAAATGAATTTCGAGCCTTTATCATTTATTTCTTAAGCCGTGAACCTGACCACGTTACAACCTTTAAAAGTCCTAATTGAGATAGGTTCGTTTCGAAAGCATACTTCGGTAAAGATCGCATCAGAACTGACTCCTAGAAAGGATTCTCATTACAGCGTTGTGTTAATATCGACATGTTGATGAATGATTTCATATATTTTATGTCATAAAATTTTTTCCAGTGGACAGGAACGGATTTTGAAAACTGCCATATGCATTGCATTTGATATGTCTTTTATGCAGAACAACTTGTTTTACTAGCGAGTAAGCGCTTCACAGCAGGAAAGTTTCCACAATGGAAAGTCTGATCAGGATAGAATGCAGAACGCCTGAGTATTCTGGTGAACCGGGGCAAGCTATGGCAAATGATCGCAGCATGGGAGTCAGCCATCTAGAAATAGTTATTCCGGGGCAATCAGGTCGAGATTTGATGAATCTCTCACAGCCAAGGGTATTACTCCCACAGATCAGCCCATGAGGGGCAAAGTCATGACAAGACTGGGGCAGGTCACCCCGAGAGCATCGAAGCCACCCTTATCCTGAAGGTTATTAACTTGAAGCACCTTTGCAAGGTTCAAGATGCTGAAGCAGATCTGGGTGCAGAGATTGCAGATTTCCTTTCGAGGAACATCCCCAAAGAGATCCCACAGGCTGGGGCAAAAGCTGAAAGCGAAGGAGCCGTTCCTCCATGGTGGCATGGATTGTCAGAGTTTGTCAGAAGTGGTCGAAAGATCCTGGGGCAAGTCGTCTCAAGTCCGTCTCATGGCAAGATTGCTTTATTCGCGAGTTAAACTAAGCAGGGGCAGTTCCTCAAGCAGGTATATTTTCCCCCCAATCAAAGTTGAAAGTCGGTGAATCGGGTCGTCACCCTTATCAAACAACTTGAAACTTTCAGGGTCCAGTCTTGTCTGGCTAACCCTCAAACCAGTTTTCGTCCAGTATGTGTCTAAATGTTAAACCAGTCCCCGCCTGGTCCCTTCTTGTGGTAGTTCGCTGTTTAACCAGTCCTCGTACAGAAAACACAGTCGCAAAGTCCAATCCTTGTTTGGCAGACCCGAAGTCAATCCTGTTTTATATTCGAACCAGATATCAAGTCCCTGTCTGATATCCATAATCCAGAATCAGTCCTGTCTGATCTCCTTACCCGAAGTCAATCCTGTTTGATATTCGAACCAAATATCCAGTCCCTGTCTGATATCCATAATCCAGAATCAGTCCTATCTGATCTCCTTACCCGAAGTCAATCCTGTTTGATATTCGAACCAGATATCAAGTCCTTGTCTGATATCCATAATCCGGAATCAGTCCTGTCTGATCTCCTTACCCGAAGTCAATCCTGTTTAATATTCAAACCAGATATCCAGTCCCTGGCTGATATCCATAATCCGGAATCAGTCCTGTCTGATCTCCCTACCCGAAATCAATCCTGTTTGATATTCGCACCAGATATCCAGTCCCTGTCTGATATCCTAAACCAGAAATCCATGCTTATACCGGAGATTATTTCTTGTCTGACGACTTGGCCTGTGACACCGATTCTTGTCTGGTGGTTCACCCTTGAATGCTAGTACCTGTCTAGTACTTCCCCGTTTAAATCCACTCTCATTGGTAACCTTCCGTTCGAGGTTCAGCTCCAGCTTGGAAAACCGTTTCAGAATCCAGTGCTTGTCTGGCTTGCCATTCTTTTGAAGATTAATCCCCGTTTGATAAGCCCTCGACCAGCAGTCAGTCCGCGTCTGACCTGCTTTGTTAAAATCCATTTCTAGACTGATGTCCAAGTGGTCCATTTTTCCAAGCAGGATGATTCCTTCTTCCCCAGCAAGTTCAGCAGCGTCTCCCTACGGAGTCTGAATATGGGACCGCGAGCATTGATATGTCTCCACCAAGAAGAGTAGATTCTCCCCAACCTGATGCATCCTGAGGAAGGGTCATCCTCTCCCCAGCTGTGTCGTGCGTTGAAGCGTATGTTTACCCCCAGCACTGAGCCAATGTGCAGTTTTCCCGTAGAAAACTATTCGCAAGAGTTCAACTTCCGATAGTTCAGACTGAAGTCTCCAGCGGAATTGAAATTCCCCACAGAATTGTACTCTCCCCGGCAGGTAGGAGTGATTCTAGCGTCCGGTTACCATCCTCAACCGAGTTTGTAGTCCCTCAAGAGAGTCGAGTCCTCGGAAGTCGTTCAGGCCATAATTGGTGCTCCCCAGTAGAATGTTGAATAGTTGATGTTGTATTTCCCCATCGGAGTCATTATCTCCAGGAAAGTTTAGTCGCGAAGGCCGCGCAGTTTATTTCTGCGATTGACATCGTTTCCCTCAGCAACTTGTGGGTCGTATACCTAGTTGAGCAGGTCCAAGTTCTCGTAGAACTTTGTCCCCCTGCAGCAGTCGACTGAAGTTTGTTTCCCCAGGCGGAGTCCAATTGAGATTGGTGTGACTTTTTCTCCTCGGCGGGATGATTCCTCCTCTCCATCCGAGTGGTTCTTTCTCCTTGACAGGAGGATTTTCCCTTCAGCATTTATTTTGCTGATGGGGTTGTAGCATTTTGCATGATTGCATAGCATCTACCCTAAACGCGTAGCATTTCCATCGTGTGGAGCATTGCGCTATTGCCAAACATATGCATATGAAACATGAGCTAGGTTGTTACTGTTCTTGTTTTGTAGGTGTTCCTACGCATAATGGTTTGCTCAAGATGATTCTTGAATTCCCTAGCGAAGTTGTTTGCTTAAGATGATTCTTAAAATCCCCAGTGAAGTCGCAAGAGTTGGTTGCTCAAGTTGATGCTTAGAGTCGACGGCAGAGTATTTGCTCAGGATGATTCCTGAAGTCCAGCAGAGTTATTGGTTCAGGATGATTCTTGAAGTCCCCAACGGATATGTGTCATCCCCAGCAGGTTTTTGAACAGAGCAGTTGAGATTTCCTTGAAGACTTAATGATTGAAATCCGGCAGCGGTGCCAAAACCCCAGACTTACTGATGAAGTCTAACTGCGAGGTCAAAGCAGTTCTCCCAGCTGACGCGGAGTGCCTGACGGCAAAAGAATGTATATCCTTATTGGTCCGTGATTGATTAAGGAGTCCATTTGAAGACTTACTGATGAAGTCCAACTGCGATGTCGAAGCGGTTTGCCTAGCTGACGCAGAGTGCCTGACGGCAAAAGATTGTTTATCCTTATTGATCCGTGAATGATTAAGGATCCCATTTCAAGACTTACTGATGAAGTCCAGCTGCGATGTCGAAGCAGTTTGCCTAGCTGATGCAGAGTGCCTGACGGCAAAAGATTGTATATCCTTAGTGGTTCCTGATTGATTAAGGATTCCATTTGAAGACTTACTGATGAAGTCCAACTGTGATGTCGAAGCAGTTTGCCTAGCTGACGCAGAGTGCCTGACGGTAAAAGATTGTGTATCCTTATTGATCTGTGAATGATTAAGGATCCCATTGTAAGACTTACTGGCGAAGTCCAACTGTGATGTCGAAGCAGCTCTCTCAGCTGATGCGGAGTGCCTGATGGCAGAAGTTTGGATATCCCTATTTGGTTCATGATTGATCGAGGATTCTATTTCAGACTTGCTAACGAAGTCCGGCTGACGCCCGAGGTGTTCTTTGAATGCCCGACGGCATAATTAACTTGGTTGTTAAAAAGTTCCTAACGACCTGATGAGTCCCGAGGAATCCTTCTGCCGCAGTGTCGCAGAATGCCTGACGGCAATATCAGCTATGTATCGCCGGTCACCGAGTGACCAGTGATCCCTTGATGATTTGAGGAAGAAGCTGTAGTGAAATCTGATAATCATCCCGACGGAGATTTGAGAGTAGCCCTTCACCAGTTACCTAGTAATCGGTGACCCCTTATTGACTTACTGATGAAGTCCGATAAAGATATTGTCGACGTTCCTAGCGACATGATGAGTCCATAGGCGACGATAAGGAATTTTTCTGCTATGGCGCAGAACGCCTGACGGCATAATCGACCATCCTTCACCAGTTACCGTGTAACTAGTGATCCCTTAATGACTTGAGGACGAAGTTTTACAGCGAAAATCAGATGATCATCCTGACGGAGATTTGACCCTTCACCAATTACCGTGTGACCAATTCCCCAGCAAAGTTGCCGTGCAACTGTCATGCTCAGTTTTGAAGATGTTCCTACCAATCAAAGTATCGTTTACCTGTACGGTTGGCAAATCACCAGTTACCGTGTAACCGGTGATCCCTTGATTATTTGAGGACGCAATGGTATCAGATAAATCAGAGAATCATCCTGATGGAGATTCAGATTAGTATTCTCCAGCTCGTTTCCGCGCAACTATTATTTCAGTTTCCGAAGATTTGTCCCCATCAGAGTACCGTGTACTTGTGCAGTTGGCAAATTTCCGTGTTTGTTGGTATTCAACCGTCTTTTACCTTGATTGTTTGAGAGTCGTTCGCTTCTCACCCAGTCAGGTCTAAGCCGTTTGAATAGGGGCAGCTATTGCACCCCAAAATTTGCCCAACATTTCTTTTCCTAGCTTATGTTTCATTTCATTCACATTAGCATTATCATTTGCATTTCATTGACATTTATGCAGGAGATCAAGAGGTATGATTACCAATTAAGAGCTACACAAGACTTTGAAGCTATCTAAGAAGGTTATTCAAGTGTTCAAGGTTTGATATCCTTATCAGAGAAGTTAAAAGATCCTCAGAGAGAGTGATTGAAACCAAGAGTGTGTGTCTCCTAACTTGAGAGTTGTGGAAAGCCATCAGATGATTCTGAAGCCATGAAGTTGTACTTGAGGTCTTGAGAGAGCTCATGAGAAATGTTGAAGTTCATGTGGGAGCTCAGACAAGTCCTTATGCAAGATTAAGAAGACTCAGCCATGAGTGGTGCAGCTAGGGTTTGACTGGGTTAACCCTAAGTCAATTGAGGATTTGAAGAAGGTTGATACTTAATTCAAGATCCATGTGATCATGGATTGATACATTGAGATGTTATAAGGATGATTCCAAAGTCAACTCATCATGATTGAAGAGTTTGAGAAGTTTCAGGCTAGGGTTTCTATGACTTGACAGTGTAAAATCCCCTAGCTTGACCCCTAACTTCAAGGCCATTTAACTCAAGATATGGTTTTCATCTCATCTTGACCCCAACATGATTGTTGTAGGGAATGGTCTTAGCTTTTATTTGAGTATTATAAGTCCTTGATAGGGTTTATAGAACTCAAGTTATGAGCCAGACAAGTTACAAGTCATATGAGGCATGTGAATTTGGAGCTTGAAAGTTACCCAACTTGCATGACACTTTTTCCCTAGAAGGATGATTCCTATGAACTTTTGGTCAGCATGAATGTTGTTCCTTATCCTCTTAGCTTTCCATAGAGTACTAGAAGTCCTTGATTGGATTTGTAGAACTCAAGTTATGGCTTTGACAAGTCAAGGGTATTTTGGGTATTTGGACATTACAGGTCATTTTGAATTATAGGTCTATTTCATCATCTTGCAAGCCTCAAATGGATTTTTGTTCAACATGAAAGTTGCTCAAAATGATGTTTTTAGCTTAGCCAAGTATCAAGAGTCCATTGATATGTATTAGAACAAGCATTGGTTGAAGAAATTTCACATAAAGACCATTTTAATGAATTAAAAGGTTAAAATTCAAAACAAATGAAAATAATATGTTTTCAGGAAAAATTTGTGGTCATTTTGATTGGAATTGATATTCTAAAGAGATTGGCATTATCACAATTTTGAATTGAAGTGCATAACATGGCCATATGGAGTCTTGCTTCATAATGAAGAAACATATCAAGTACACCCCATGGATTGAAATCAAGGAGGGGAAGCTATGCCATTGTACTCCATAATTGTTAAGTGAGTAAATTGGACTGAATTTGAGGTAAGAACAAAGCCAAAACGTGCACATCACCATTGGAATTTTGGAATGAAAGTGAAAATGGAAAATCTTAAATTGGGCTTTGTTTGGGCCTCCAAAGTGGTTAAACAGAATATAAATTGAATGTGGATCATTCTGAGAAGCTTCTAGTGTCAAATTCAGTTGAGAAGCCACTGGAGCAAGTTGGTGAAAGAGCTTGAAATTGGATTTTTGGTTTTGGAGATTCAGAGGATTACAGCAAGAATTGGTTATCAAGAAACGTTCATCATCAATCATTGAAGCTATCTGCACTTGTTGGAGGAGAATTGAGGTGTGAAACCACCACAATCGAAGCTTAAAACCATGTTTCCATTTCTCGAAATTTCTCTCAATTCATGCATTTTTAGTGGCTTAGATTCATGTGGCTATGTTGTATTTAAGGTATAGATGGATTTTGGATGTTAAAGTTGAGGTTTAGTGACAAATTAGGGATTGATCCATTTTCGGTTGAGATGTAGATTTCCCTAGTCTTGAGGTTCTAGCGTGATTAAGTGGTATAGTTGTAATCCTCGTGAAATTTCCATCAATTTTCGTTCAAGAATCGTTTGGATTGGTGGAGTATTGAGAGAGATAGGAGGTCACGAATTGCTCCGGTGAAGCTCCGGCCATTCACGGCCGGATTCTGCATTCCCTCCCCTGTGTTATTTCAAATTGAAGAAGACAAAATCATGGCCGTGTGTTTGCTTGAGAAAATAGGACTAAGTCAGTCAATCCTGCGCTTCAGGACGCGTCACATAACCCTCCCCCAAAGCACAGCCGTTTTGCTTAGTGAGCATTACTAGTTCTTTTCAGCGCGCTACTTAGACCAAGAGAACTTGAGTTTGATCCCGCGCATGGTTGATTTTGTTTAATTAGGAAAGCTGAGTTGAATTGTTATTGATGTTGGGCCTTGGCTGTTAGCGCTAACCACACCTCCCCCTAGCAGACCCAAACGAGAATACATGTAGAATCCTTGCTTAATCCACCCCCCTGTCACGTTCTGAGTTGAGAAAGATTTAGCTGAGTTGAAACTTAGTTGGGCCCATTAACCAAATAACTCATGGAAATATTGTTGTGCGCACCTCCCATCCTTATTTCTTAATTTCTTTTCTTTTATTTTTTGTTTAATGCTTGTGATATTTAATTCATATAAAAATAGTGAATGTTGGCAATAAATTCTGGAAAAATTTGTGGATATAGATTGAGATGTTTAGGATTTTATCATGCTTTTTATTTTAATTTTCAATGCATTTTCCGTTTTATTTCATATTTTCTAGTGTAATATGTTTTTAATGGTGGAATAATTGTGTGCTGATTTTGTCCATTTTATTTCTCACCTATATTTCTGAGTTTATTCTTGAGATTTTACATGCTAGTTATATGCATGTTGTTGGTATTGTGTGATTTTTATCATGATTTTTAGATGATTTTAATTAGGGTTTTAGGGTAGTTGTTTAGGAGTGTTCATGATTGAATTCCTTTAGTGTACCCTTGAGGTTTTAGATTTAATTTGAGCCTTTTGACTTAGGTTTAACCCCTGATTTCTGGACTATAGCATGTTGATACATGTAGGATGATATGGTATTTTCCCTAGAATTTTTAGGAATGATTTTCATTTAGTTCCCTATTTTACAAATTAACTTCAGTTTAGGTGATTCTAACTTAGAGAACTTCATAGGTTAATCTTATAATGGTTCATTAGATGATTCTAAGTAGTGTATTCCATCTTGATAGAATGGTAAGTAAGTAGATACCTCATTAAGGTTTAGGAAGAGCCCTAGAGAGTGTTTTCTTTCTTCAAACAAACATGGCTTGTTTTGTGTGCATGCCATTCCCATCCTATGATTCAAAGTCCTCATGTGAAAGCCTATCTCTCCTTTGGAGGGATGTATGGCATGTCATAAAGAGTAGAACTTTTGAGGATGCCTTTCATGGATGCATGGTTGAGTTTCATGATGGATTCCTTTGGTTTCCATCATGCTTCCCATCATCATGTACTCATCTCGTTGACTCTCTTCTCTTTTGTTGAAGCATGAAGATGAAGACCTCTCTTGAAGATGGCTTGAGCTTGGAGTTTGCTTGCAGCTGCTTGGATGTTTGATGTTTATCTGCTTTGCTGTTGAGCTATTTTGTCTGCTATTTTGTCTGCTACTCTTTCTGTTTGACTGTTGCTGGTGTAACTTGCTCTTGTTGCATTTCTTTCTTCCTTTATCTTTGCAATTATTCATACTTGGCTTGAGGTTGAGATGAGCTTGTGGAGGCTCCTGCCCCACACATATTTCCTCCCTCACTTACATTGCATGCATTTTATTTACAGTTGTTTACCATTTAGCCGATGCTTTATCTTTTGCTGTATACCATTGACATGATCCCCTAGGAATCTCACTTCCTTTTATAAGGAAGTGATGATTAGAACTTTAGGTTGAAACCTATGCATGATAACTTCTAGGAGTTCCCTGCTTCGAACCTCAACCATAGGATGAATCCTTGGCATGACAACATTAGGACTTGATAGTCTCCCCATAGAGTTCGTTCTCTTCTCATCCCAAAACAAATTAAAATACAATAATAAAGGTTAACTGATGTCGTATGTTACGAGCCTTAAGATACTTGAGAAAGGGTTGTTGGAGAGTTTCTTTTCAACAGCTTGGATGTTTAGTATGGCACCCTTTGGGTGACATGCGATGCATTCACTCTCAGGTCATAGTCTCTAGCACGATATTGGTTGCAAACATCCATAAAAAACAGTTCTTCCGTAAGAGACAGACAACAAACTTCAAACCTTTTTGCCCCGTGGGCCCATAATTCAAAGGAAGGTTTTCTGAAGAAAAGAGTGTCGTTAACTCCCAGTTCTACCGCAAACGGTAACGCCTAAGTCTCTAAGGGTCGAGCTGCGTACACCAAATTGCTGGAACTGTTTGTTAACCCTACTCGGAAAAACAGATGAATCTGAATTCTCGTAATCCGTATTTTCGTGAACTACGTAAGCTCTGATCTCTCATGCCTGTTGAGAGTACGTAGGCACAATACTGATGTATTGGCGAGCCACCTTCCCCCGTCCGTAACCCGTAGTTAGGAGAACTACGTTGACTCTGATTTCTCATTCTCTGATGAGAATACGTAGGCATAAAGTGCGACGCTTTGCCGAGTCATTTTATTTTCTTTTCAGACTGGCCTTGATAGGTAGATAGTAAATCAACCCGAGGGGTGCTAATACCTTCCCCTTGCGTAACCGACTCCCGAATCCAGACATTGGTTGCGACGACCTTGTCTTATAACTTTTCGTCAGGTTTTTCCGATCGTTTCCTTTCCTGTTCTGAGGGATAAATAACGAAAGGTGGCGACTCTTCTGTTTTGCCGGCACCTTATTTTCGCGGTAGCGACACATACTAGAATTTCAATTTCCCTTAGAATACCAGAGCCCATACTTTGTAGTATCCGAGAGGTATCTAAGTATGCACTTTACTGCTTTTAAATGGGATTCTTTAGGAGATGACTGGTACCTAGCACACATACAGATACTAAACATAATGTCGGGTCTAGAGGCAGTAAGATAGAGGAGAGATTCAATCATACCTCGATACTTTTTCACTTTTACATCCTTACCATTTTCGTTTCAGCTAAGATTCGCACATGTTGGCATTGGAGTATCGATAGCTTTGGAGTTTTCCATGTTAAACCACTTGAGAAGCTCAAGGCAGTATTTCGTCTGGCTCACAAAGGTACCCTTCTGCAGTTGCTTGATTTGCATTCCAAGAAAATATGTGAGCTCCCCCATCATACTCATTTCGAATTCTCCCTGCATTAAAGTAGAAAACTCCCTTACTAGATTCATGTTAGTTAACCCGAAAATGATATCATCAACATAAATTTGTACCAAAATTAAGTGTTTTTCTTGATGCTTAATGAAAAGAGTTGTTTCAACCTTTCCTCTTGAGTACCCCTGATCAAGGAGAAACTTGCTTAGACGATCATAAGAAGCCCTAGGGGCTTGCTTGAGTCCATACAAGGTACGTTTTAATTTGTATACATGATCAGGATACTCATGGGATTTAGACCCCCGAGGTTAGGCAACATAAACCTTTTCATTTATATAGCCATTAAGGAACGCACTTTTCACATCCATTTGAAATAGCTTAAAAATTTTCGCACAAGCGAAGGCAAATAGAAGGTGTATAGCCTCGAGTTGGGAAAACGACGCATAAGTCTCGTCATAGTCGATGCCATCCTCTTGGTTATACCCATGCGCGACTAAATGCGCTTTATTACGTGTTATTACTCCGTTTTCGTCCAGTTTATTCCTAAACACCCATCGGATGCCAATTACTTGATGGTCTCGCGGAGGAGGGACGAGGTCCCAAACCTCATTTCTTTTAAACTAATTAAGTTCCTCTAGCATTGATAGGAACTAATGTTCATCGAGTAAAGCCTCTTTTGGGTTTTTAGGTTCTACTTGAGAAACGAAAGTGAAATAATAACAAAAATTACTTAGCTTTGATCGAGTCGTCACTCCCTTTGAGATATCTCCGAGGATATTGTCGATGGGATGTTCTTTGGAAGACTTCCAAGCTGGAGGGAGATCATCTTTGTTAGACGGATGAACTTCCTCAGTCTCCTCATGGCGATCATTTTTTTCCTCCTCAACTTTGGCTGGGTCAGGTTGGTCAATTCACGTCTCAACACCTTTGAGTATGTATTCAGAAGATACACCTGCACCATGAAATAAACTACCTTTTCCAACACTTTTCGGATAAGACTCATCAAATGTGATGTGAACAGACTCTTCGATAGTAAGTAATCTCTTGTTGTATATTCTATAGGATTTACTTGACTGAGAGTATCCAAGGAAGATACTTTCGTCTGCCTTGGAATCAAATTAACCTAGACTTTCTTTTCCATTATTTAACACAAAACACTTACAACCGAAGAAATGTAGGTGAGACACATTTGGCTTCAACCCTTTTAAAAGTTCATACGGTGTCTTATTTAGGATAGGGCGAATGAGTACCCTATTTAAAACGTAACAAGCCATGCTAATGGCGTCAGCCCATAAATACTTAGGAATCCCACTTTCATTGATCATAGTCATTCCTAATTCTTCCAAAATTCAATTTTTTGCGCTCCATAACCCCGTTTTGTTGAGGGGTACACGGAGCGGAGAAGTTATGATCAATTTCGTGTCTACCACAATATTCCTCAAACAGATAATTCTCGAACTCACCCCCATGATCACTTTTAATTGATATGATGTTTATGTTTAACTTATTTTGAGAAAGCTTAGCAAATTTTTCAAAGGCGGAGAATGTATCACTCTTGCTAGCCAAGAAGATAGTCCAGCAAAATCTAGAAAAATCATCGACTATAACAAAACCATAATAGTTACCACCTAGACTTTTAATTCTAGATGGCCCAAATATATCCATATGAAAAAGTTCAAGAGGTCTCGTAGTTGAAACAATGTTTTTAGATTTAAACGAGATCCTTGTTTGCTTCCTCATTTGGCATGCATCACATAAGTGATCCTTGGTGAACTTGATTTTGGGCAAATCTATGACTAGATCTTTTGAAACTATCTTATTTAGCAAGTCAAAAGTGACATGCGCTAAACGTCTATGCCACAATCATGAGTCCTCACTCATTGTCATGAGACATTTATCGCTAGTCAATGATACTTCACTCAAATCTAGCATATAGACATTATTTACTCTCATACCATTAAACACATTCTTCATTTTATCATTGTGTTCAATTAGGCAACAATCGTTTGAAAACGATACCTTGTATCCTTTGTCGCATAATTGACTAATGCTAATGAAATTGTGTTTAAGGCCCTCGACTAGAAATACATTAGAGATAGTAGTAGATGAGGGATTACCTACACTACCTTTTCCAAGTATCGCACCCTGGTTGTTGTCTCCATAGGTTTTAAATCCCTTCTTCTTTGCCACAAAGTTAATAAAGAGAGATGTGTCTCTTGTCATATATCTTGAGCAGCCACTGTCGAGAACCCATCTTCTCTCGGTAGTCTCAAGACGTTGTACCTATGAACACAATTAACAAGAATAGGTACCCAATTGTTTATTGGGTCCTTGGTTGTGAGTGAAAACATGGTTGCATTTAGGGAATCATTGATAAACCCCTTTAAGAATCAAAAATCTCCTAAAGCGACATTTAGCAATGGTGTGACCCTTTTTGCAATAATACAAACAAGAAAAGTTAACTCTTGTATCACTTTTGGTATCATGATTCTTTACCACATATGTGTATTTTTGATATGGATTAACCATACTCTTTACAAAATGTGCTTTATCGATAGCAAATGTGATTTTGGGTTCTAGAGCCTTGTTAAGTTTGACCTTGAGATTTATAACCTCATTTTTCCAAATGTAACAAGTATCATACCCGAAGTTAACTACTCTCTTTCTTATTTCCTCACAATCCACTTTTGTACCTTCCACTATGAAAACCTTTAACGCCTCTAGTTTCCTTTCGGAATCAAGAATCTTTTGCTCTAAGTGAGCAAAATTTTATTTATTTGAGGCTAGCCTTTTAAAGGCTTCTTTGGCTTCATGATGTAAGGTATCAAAAGCAGTTTGCAATTCGGAATGAGACAATCTAGTAGAATTATCGTATTTTCCATGCCGTACCTTTTTATTTTTCTTCTTTTGATGAGCGAAGAGACAAAGATTGATGGATTCGTCTTCGTCACTAGAACTATCATCCTCAAATGACTCACTATCGCTTTCCCACGCAATGTAAGCTCTTCTCGACCTAACTTGCTTCTTGTATGACCGATTAGTTTCCTTTCCTTTGTCCTTTTTCATCAAGGGACAATCCGACTTGTAATGTCTGGCTTTTCTGCAGTTAAAGCACGACCTTTTTGTTCTACTTCATTGTCATCGTCATTCTTAGAATATCTTGAAGGTTTTCTGAAATTGACTAGATTCTTTTCAGAATGTTGGATACCATTTTTCTTGACATAGTGATTGTATCGCTTCACAAACAGCCCCATATCCTCATTCTTTTCGTCATCACTCATATCGCAATCACTCAGCTCTTTTGCATAGGACTTTGAATAAGAAGCCTTTAAAGCTATGGACTTCTTTTCCGTATTTTTCGTTTTCTCCTTCTTTTCCTTTTTCTCAAATTGCTCGAGACTAAGAAGCACTTGCTCGTGTTCTTGAAGCTTTCCAAAGAGTGTTGTAAGGTCCAAGGTCATAAGATCATTTGCTTCCTTTATGGCGGTTAATTTTGGTTGTCATTCCCTGGTAAGACATCTTAAGACTTTGTTAGTAGCAACATCATTGGCAACTGGCCTACCAAGTGAATTTAGTCTATTGATAAGATGAGAAAATCTCTTTGGCATGTCAGCAATGGTTTCCCCTTGCTCCATGTGAAAGAGATCAAACTCTTGTGTTAAAGTATTGATTCTAGCTAGTTTGACATCATTGGTTCCCTCATGGGCAACTTTCAATGAGTCCCACATAGTCTTAGTAGTCAAACAACGGGAAACTCTATAGTATTCATCAACTCCCAAGGAGGAGATCAGAATATTTTAGCTTTCCAATCGTAATTATACTTTTTCTCGTCATCATTATTCCATTGTGCTTCAGGCTTAGGCACAATCATGATATTTTCATCGGTCATGGTTATTTCCATAGGACCGTTCAAAATAACATTCCATACCTTCTTGTCAATGGAATTTATATGCACACGCATACAATCTTTCCAGTAACTATAGTTTTCTCCATTGAAAACAGGTGCTCTATTATAAGCCCTTTTAGGTTCGTCAGCCATTTTCTACTAAGTTATACTTGAAGCACGAAATTAACTGGTACTCCTGATACCACTTGTTAGACGATGGTGCAGATCTAAAAGGGGGGTTGAATAAATCACTTGTTTAAAATAGAGTCGGCGCTATCAAAAATTGGTTTTTAAAATTGTTTAAGGTGGAAGCAGCCGAGGAACTATACACGTCTAAAACGAACGGTTACTAGAAAATCGGATATGCGTAAAGCCTATGGAATTTGATAAACGGGATATGAGAATCACTACTTCAATCACACTTCAATTAGATTATGTTCACTATAAGGTATGACTAGTTCCAATGCCTTTAAAATATATACAACTTGAAAAGACATCACAAGATGTTTTTAGTTCACACAATTGATCAACCACTTGGAATGCAGAGCACTACAAGTGAATTCTATTTTAAGAGTTGAGTGCTCAAGTTTTCTATTACAATCAATGATTGTAATTGGCTTAAAAAATAGTTCAGCACAACCCAAATCAGAATTTGATTGACACAACCGTTTGCACTAAAAACTCAGAAATTTAGCAATATAAACGTAAAGAAAAAGACACAACGATTTGTTGAGGCAGTTCCCCCACCGTCCTCGCTCGGGGTGCGTCTGCCCTCAATTCTAACAATAGAATTGAGACTTGTATATATATATATATATATATATATATATATATATATATATATATATATATATATATATATATATATATATATATATATATATATATATATATATATATATATATATATATATATATATATATATATATATATATATATATATATATATATATATATATATATATATATATATATATATATATATATATATATATATATATATATATATATATATATATATATATATATATATATATATATATATATATATATATATATATATATATATATATATATATATATATATATATATATATATATATATATATATATATATATATATATATATATATATATATATATATATATATATATATATATATATATATATATATATATATATATATATATATATATATATATATATATATATATATATATATATATATATATATATATATATATATATATATATATATATATATATATATATATATATATATATATATATATATAACTGTCGTACCTCGAAAAATACGGAAAATACGTTCGAAACAGAGCCGCCACCGAATTAAGAACATGGTCATCGCAACCAATATTCTAGGTTCGGGAGTCGATTACATAGAGGGAAGGTATTAGCACCCTCTACGTCCGTTGTACTCAACGGGAACCTCTTGATTCGATTCACGAGAGAAAGTTAACTATGTTTGTTTATCTTCTAAGGAATTGCTTGCTAATGGGAAAATGGGGTAGTTTTATGATAGGGTGCTCGCCAAGGATTGGGGCCCTTGTGCCTACGTATCTTCACTTGTAAAAAGTGGAAAATCAGAGCGTTCGTAGTTCGTGGGACTACGGGTAAAGGTTTGGGAATTGTGCTCGCTAGGATCATCGCCATCCTATGCCTACGTACTCTCAACGGATATGAGAGATCAGAGCGGTCGTAGTTCGGCTTATGGATAAAGGGTTTGTGTTTGGAATGAACGAGAGTTTAGGTTGCATTCTGCTAAACATTGGCTTGTTTGCTCGCTAGGGGAGGCTGAAGCACGAGTTTGTTATGCGCGGAAGAAGGGACTAAACAATGTTCTTTGGTAAAGGTGTATTGAATTGTAGGTCGCGCGAGGGCGAGGGATTAGGTTTTGGGAAGTATCAATCGTACGAGGGCGAGAACAGATAGTTTAATATGTTAAGTATTTGGTTTAGAAAAGATAAGTTTGAATAGGTATAAGGGTTTTTGTCCCACAGGGGCGAAGAATTAGTGTTTAGAAGTATTGGATGTTTTTGGTTAGGGGTGACGATTACTTGAAGTTTAAGAAAGACTTCTCGGACCCAAGCAATCGGGAGAGTGAACCAAAGACTTGGAGCTCTCTCTTTTTCAACCTCAAATGCAAAAGGATAGAATTGAGTATGGTTTGAATAGGCTGAACGGATGACGATTACTTGAAGTTTAAGAAAGACTTCTCGGACCCAAGTAATCGGGAAAGCGAACCAAAGACTTGGAACACTTTCTTTTTTCATCGCCAAAGGAGTTGTTGGAATGGCGTTTGAAAGATAGGATGTAGTTAAAGTATTTTAACAAATGAGGATTATTCGAAGCTTAAGAAAGACTTCTCGGACCTCAAATAATCGGAAGAGTGAACCAAAGACTTGGAGCTCTCTTCTTTTCTCATCTAATATTATGAAATATGTTTAATATGATTAGAGTGTATTAATCGGATGACGATTACTTGAAGCTTAAGAAAGACTTCTCGGACCTTAAGTAATCAGGAGAGTGAACCAAAGACTTGGAGCTCTCTCTTCTTCATCCTAAGTGTTTAGGAAAATAAATTTGCATTTGTTTATCATTTTTAGAAGACAATTGTTTGAGTTTAAGAAAGACTTCTCGGACCCAAACAATTGGGAGAGTGAACCAAAGACTTGGAACTCTCTCTTTTTCATCTAAGTGTTGAAATTGTATTTGAGTAATTATTAAGTATATTAAGTTTGATTTGAGAAAATACTCGATATGAATTGAGGTTTAAGTGTGCGTATGGAACGAACAAGGTTGAACTAAAGGATATGAGGTCCTATGGGTATAGGGTAAGGTCGATGGCGAGGCCAAAGCACTCGACTTACAAGGAGAGTAGGAGGATTAATTGCATTTGTCATTGTACAAAGCCCAAGAGGAGGCTATAAGGTCGATGGCGATCATAAAAACAATCGGCTTACAATGGGGTTTGAAAATGGGCTTGACATTAAGTCAAGATATTAGTTTTGTTTTAAAAGGTTGGACAAGCATGTGAACAACATAAATATAATTGAGATACGATAATAAAACATATAAAAACATCACAAGAAAAAAAGTAACCTAAATAGAACGGGGATATGCTTAATCAAGACATGCTAACCTAATTAACATCCTAATTATCTAGGGTTAGTAAAAGAAAAGAAATTAAATTATTTTAAATTATTTTAGGATTTTAAGAGAAAATGGATAATTAAGATAATTATTAAAATAGAATATTGAAAATAAAATTAAGTATCTTTGTATTGTTTTAGAATTTAAAAACTAATTTAAAACAATTAATCAAATTAAAATCAATTATTTAATAATATTAATTATTAAATAAATTAATTACTATTAAATAAAAGATCTTAATAGAATTAATTAAATTAATACTAATTCATAATTTTCTTATCAAAAACAGAAAATTAAATAAATATTTTTTGAATTTTTGTTTTAAGATAAATTAAAAAGTAAAGTCTAAATAAAATAAACACAAAATAGAACAGATGGGCCAAATTTAAGAAGAAACAGGGGTGCTGAAATCAAAACACCAGGCTCATTGAGCCAAAGGCCCACGCTGGGAAAAGAGAGTCCATGAAGACTCTGTAGTCAAACCTTGACCCCCCAACGAATCCTAGACGTTCATCACATAGTGAGTCAACGTTGACTCTAATCACAAGGCTGAGAAATGCGCGCACACGGTAGGGACTAGAGGACGTGCATGCATGATAGCAACAAAAGAACAAGGTCGGTGACACTTGTCACCGGCGCAGCTTGTCACCCATGCCACCAAACCTGTGTTGTCAAGATGCATAAAAAGGGAGACCAAAGCAAATACTATCCTATTCAAACGAGTCTCTCCTTCCACCACCTCCTTACTCTCAAATCAACATTTCCTTCTGCAAATAAACACGCCGGAACCCCAGAGAAACCCACCGGAGAAGATGGTGGCGTGCGGTGGTCGCCGCCGTCTTCTCCAGCCAAACACCCAATCAAACCCTCAACCTCACACGAAAACACACCCTGAGTCCAAATCCGGACTCAGTTTCCTCCAATTCGCCCTCAAAACCTCTAATCCCAAAGCCAACTGAAACCCTAGATCCAATACATAATGGCAGAAGCAACTCAAATCAAGGGGAAAACAAGTTTAAACCATACAAGGAGTTCAGGTCGAGCATCAATAGTTCGCAAAGGAGAAGAGAAATACCTGAGTGGGAGCAAAGCCGACCGGACGCTTTTTCGGCGAAGGTACCTTTCGTATCTCCTCCTTCTACTGATTCTTTCTGCGTGTCCGTCTTTTAATCCTTCATTATCTTCTTTCTTCCAGCGACTTGAAAGCTTGGAGCTTGAGAAAAGATTATTCTTCCAATTTCTGGGTAAGGTGTTCTAGGGTTTTTGGTGTTTTTTCTGTGTAGAATTTTAGGGTTTTTCTTCCCTCTCTCTGCCGCTTCCTTTCTAAATGAACAGTGTATGTTATATATGAATATCATACGTGTGAGGTAGGGTTTCTCTTTTGCAAACCGTGTAAATTTCTGGGTGAAAAAAAAGTATGATTTCAGACTCCTTTCTTGTAATTCTTTGTCTGTTAGCTGTTTCTGGGAATGTCTGTCTTTTACCATGATTTTCACTGCGAGAAAATAAAAATTTTACCCTGATTTTTTCACCATGAATTCTTGGGACTTTTTACTGTGGTTACATGGTAATTTTTGCTTTAACATTGTTTTAAAACCAACTGCTGTTGTTTGTGAACTTTGGATTGAAATGGTTTGTAAGGGTGATTTTTGATTCCCTGTTCTTGTCCGAAATGTAATGGTTTTGGTTTGATGATAACCTGCTGTAAAGATCCTGGTTGTTCATCACTGAGTTGGTTGGTGGAAAACAAACTCTGTTATGCCTTGGTTTGTTTATACTGACAGTCGTTTCTGTTTTGTGAACTTTTATAATCGAAGTATCTTCTCATCTTTGTAGGTACACCACTGAAGCTTTGAAAAATGGCATATTCGCATAGTTTAAGTGTGCTTGCACGGTGATGAGGCAGTTAGCTGTGAAGGTGTTGTGTCGCAATCTTAGTCATTTAAGTAACTTTTCCTCGTTTTAATCTGATATTCATGTGACAGGGCTTGACCTCTTCAATGTGATCTTGGCCTTGTTGGGACATAACAAATGCAAATTGGAGAGATTTTGCAGAACCAGGAGGATAAGGGTATTGCTGGCAGTTGTTACGGCATAAACGCACGGATCATGGAACGTAAGATGGAACATAAGGTGCACGCAACTTCCAAGTCACGGTCTAGTCAAAGCTTCAATATTTGATAGATTACAGGTATAAATTTGAGTCATTCTGAATTTATCTGGGCTTGTGAGTTTCGTGTGTATACTGTGTTTAAGGTGTAAGCAACTTCTCCTTGCTGCACCTAAGTGTCCTGTGAATTAACCTTGAATGCGTTGGTGTGGTTTCATGAGCTTGCACATCTGACCTGTTTCATTTTATCATGTAGGTGATGATGAAAATGTAAAGGATATTGAAGAGAGTCCAACACATGAAGTGTCTTGCACTTTCAAGAATGGGTGGCGCAGGGACTTGGCGGTACGTAGATACAGAGCAGCATCACTGTTTTAGTGGAACATCTGGCATCTCATATTATATTTGTTCTTTCATGAGCCGGTCAATTTGAACTTCTGCAGGTTTTGGCTATAGGATGGATGAGTGGGAAGCTTGAAGGTGGAATGCCTTGTTGGTAAGCTGGCTACACGGTACCTTGATATGTGGACTATCGAATTTAAACTAATCCCTCACGTCTCTTTATTTCACATGTATTTGGCGCGACTTCTTGAAGGATGGCACACGCGAGAGTTTATTTGGTCGTGACGGCGGATGTTCTGCAGGATATGGTAAGCAAGCTTGAAACTTTTTAAATCTCATTCCAAATGATATATAGTACATCAAATAATAGTGCGGTTTGTAATATGCCACCATCAATTTTCTCACACTAATTATGTGTTTCTTTTCATTGAACCTTGTATGCACTACTCATATGACAAAATTATAAACTTGAAGGTGAAAAGATTTGACGTGAAGCTCATGTTGATGAAGAACTCAACAATGGTGGTCATGGCTTAAGTACGAGGGATTTAAACCGAGGTTAGCCTGATTTCTACTTTACTCTATGAAGTCATTGTGTTTTTTATGATGATGTTGCCTCTGATGTTAAATTTTCTTTTATCATTCAGGTTCTTTTTCTTGATTTCACAAGAGATGACTACAATGGATGACTTTGAAGTTTGGTGAGGAGTCAACGGTTAATTGGTATAAGCAAACATAACACCTGGTATGGACCCTTCCAACTTTGGAACTTTATTGTTATCAATGCCTTGTGTGTTGATTTACTTTAAGAATGCTTCCACTCTTATTGAAGAAAATCATATGCAGCTGAGCTCCAGCGTCTTCTTACATTCATCCTGTTTTACAGATGCACTGCTCTTGGCAAGATGGAGAAAAGTCATATCAGATTGTGGTATTTATGCTCTTATGCCTGACATACTGTGCAATGTAAAGTTTGCGTAGGGATCATCCTTCACAACCAGCCCCTACTGTCTGAAATGTATTTGAAGGTATGTGTCTTGTTTCCGCATCTTCTTCTCATGAATGATCTTCTATTATGCTCTGAAAATATTGTATTGATTGAGCATCCTGTACTAACCACCAATTTTATATTTTCCATGTAGACATTTGTGGAGAAATTCTGCCATAGCAAGAAAAATTGATGACTTCCTTTGCACTTGGAGAGACCTGGGAGTGCTTCAACTTGCTAGGTGTAGCTCAAAGTTTCCGAAGACTATCAATAACAGTGATGCTTACTCATAGTCGTAATAAACCACATCTACTTGTTTCTGCAGATATATTACTCTTGGCATATGGATTAACCTTCTGGCCATGAACACCCACCAGCCAACGCATTTATGTGCTCAGGATTACAAAGAGTACGACGCAAATTTGAGAAACAACCATCACAAACAACGGTAAGAGGTGCACATGCTGATAAATCTTGAGCATCTTTTGTTTTGTTTTTGGATCAATCTATTTTTGATCTCATGTAGTTGTTTCTTATTTCAGATATCATCCTTGGTGTATTGGGAACAGAGTGCTTGAATCATAGACTGCAGGTGAGATTGGGCACGATTGTTCATGGCTCTACATCAATTACTTCTTAAATGCATATCCATGTGTTCTTCTCTAAGAATGGCCAGCCATTTCAAGCTTTTGATCCAAACTCATCGTTTGATCATCTATAAAAATCACTCAAGAATGCAAGTCGGTCAGTGCCCGCATTCGGTAAGGCTCTCAGGAGTCTCCAGCATCATATCCTTCTATATTCTTCCAGCATCACCAATTTCTGAATTCCTTAATTTCTCAGGTGCAAGAGTAATGAGGTGAGATATATGCAGGAGGTTTTAGGGTGAACTGTCTTGACAAGTAGCTTGAAAAACACGGCACGACGTTCACAAAATACACGGAAATAACCTTGAAGACTTTCCAAGTCTAAGTCC
Source organism: Lathyrus sativus (assembly GCA_963859935.3). NCBI lineage: Eukaryota > Viridiplantae > Streptophyta > Magnoliopsida > Fabales > Fabaceae > Lathyrus > Lathyrus sativus. The sequence continues at coordinate 184,066,876 of OZ012741.1, read as the reverse complement.
AAGTTCTGTAGTATGTATTCTTGAATGTCACTTAGCATCTGTTTAGATTATTTCACTAATCCTAATGTTGTTTTTATGCCTTCGTATCGTGAACTGATTGCAACTTGTTTTGTTGAGTGCAAGGTACATACAGCTGCTGTCAGTTGGAGGGTGAAGTTGTCGCCGGTTGATCGAAGAGGATGTTGAAGAATTGGTGTAACTCTAAGACGGTCTTGGTACAGTGCGGAAGAAAACAACGGTTGAAAACTGATGAAGCTCTGTATCAGGAACTTATAGTTTGCATTTTGATAGAACATACCCTGCTGAAACTTTCTTTGCATACCTTGAAATCTTGTATTTAACCAAAACAGGCATATATTATTTAGGCCTACGGTTGCCGCTGTAAGCAACCATAATTTACCTTGCAATAGTTTAAGCTCTTAACCTCCTTGTATGTTTATTTTTCAGGGTACATTGCTGGCATGAGATCTTTGGGTTGGTGCAGAATTAAGCTTATTGAAGCTTACCATGGAATGAAGTAGCTCTTTTTGACAGCATGAGGACTTGGCGAAACTTTGAGAGCATGAAGACTTGGAAGGAACTCGGTGAATCTGTTCGGAGTGTTTGGCAACAGCTTGGCACAAGAGTGATGACCTTCATGATTTCTTTTTAGGCTTTTTGTATTTTGAATGGTTTATAAATTTAGAGCCAATGACCATGATTTCTGCTCTTTATGTTATGATGTGAACATTTATACAGCTGTTACGGTTGTATGATATCCATCACTGTTCTGTTTCTCTTTTCTTTTGCTAAGGTAATATTGACCATAGCTTGGTAAGTGACTGCATATAAACCTGAACAACTCCATCTATGCTTTGAAACAATTCCAACGTGGCTAGAATTAATCTAATCATGAATTCAAAATAAAGGTTGAATAATAGCCGAAAATGGCTTGAGACAAGGAAACTTGGCTAGTAATAGCTTCGTGGCCTTAGTACCCACCTAAGACATGGTTCAAAACAAAATGATTCTAAACAAAGTTTTTAAATCAATTTGACATATGGCTCGAACTTATTTTGAAACACTTTGACCATGTCTTAAAATAACTCAACATATTATAGCTTGAAAGCGAACAACCCCATGGTTTAGAATCCATTTGAAGCCACTTGATCATATCTTGACTAATTGATCATAAGAATAAGGGCCTATTTTTCTTTCATTTCCAACTGAATCTACTTGGAACAAATTAAATCCACTCTTGTCATAAATTTATCTTGGCATCAGATCCATTTGAAATGTGTCCCAGAATCATTTTGGACTATCGTTTAAAATCAACTTGAAGTCGTATAACCATGTCTTGACTGAGTAATCGTACAATGAGTGCCTAATCCTCCTTTATCTGCCCTTAAAAATACAACAAACCAACAAGAGTTATCAAACACCACAAACTCATACAAGACCCTCATGAACTAAATTTTGGCATATGATAGCCAAAGGCCATATGATGATTTTGTTGGGAAGATTCCATGAAGCAACACTATGAAAAATGAGAGGGTAGGACAAATTTGGGGTATGACAATAACCTGATGGTCAATGTTTATACAAGAAGCAAATAGAGATCAAACAATCAAACACAATTTATTGTTGTAGAGCCTATTTCTTCTTGCCCCTTGATTCAAGTTGAATCAAGTACTTCGAACGCGGTGAATAAACCTTTGATTATGAAACTCCCTTTGAACAACCCTCGGTCTTCGAATCTGGCCCGGATGATTTTAGACACCCACGTGTCGAACCCGAATCTTCCACTCACAATCCTCCGTTTACTGCTACTAATCCGACAAAATCTCCAGCTCTTCGATTACCTTCGCTCGGCTGAATCTATGATGGACCGATTAGTGCAAAAACCCCCCCAAAACTGAGATTCTTGGAGGATAAAACCCTAACAATTTTATTCAAGAAAAACCTGTCGATTACTCAACCCAAACCAGATTAAGCCAATCTTTGGCTTTGGACGTTATCACCTCGAACATGCACAATGCACAACAAGAATGATTATGTGTAGTTGTTGTGAAATGCTATGAAGAGAATGAAGATGATGAGAACCAAATCGACACGTATATTTCACTTTTGTTGTTTTCTTAGTTATTGTGAAAGGAAAGTACAACTCAACTTATATACAAAACATAACTAACTTAACAAACAAAACAGACTCACAAGAGCAGTTTGACATAACAGAGTTTTGACACAAAACAGCAAGCGGTCACCCTATGCAGTAGAGGGGTCGACCTGAGCTTACCCGAATACAAGATTGTGCAGAAATAAGGACCATGCGTCGACGCACAACATGCAATTTTAGCCAAATACAAATGGTCACAATTTGAGTCGGCCAGAGGGTCGACACGAGCCCTCCTGAGACTAATTCATTAAAATGACTAGCTGTATGAGTCGATCGGAGCAGGCTTTAGGTCGACTCAAAGCCCTGAAATAGGAAAGAATGTCAATTTTCATGCATTAATACACATTTGATGAAACTTATAGTATGACAAACAAAACCAACTAACCCAACCCTATATGAAACATAGATTTGGCCATCTCTATATGCAACATTAGGGTATGAGGTTTGTAAGCTCCCCCTGAGTCAAATAGTGCAAAGTTGAGTTCTGAGAACCCACCCTAAGTACCATTTTCAAGAAAACTATAATTTTAACTTTCTTAGCAACATTAGAATACGAGGTTTGTTAACTCTTTCTGAGTCTAATAGACTAAGGTTGAGGTTTGTAAGCTCCCCCTTAGTTCTATATACAAGAAGAGTTAAAATTATTTACCCGGGTAAGATAATCATGATAACAAAATATAGAAAAATTAAATTAACAGAATTAATAATAATATTAAATTTGGCAGCATTGAATCTAAAGGGGTATAAATTCATATTTGAATACTTCTATATTTCTCCCCCTTTTGTCACATCAAAAAAGGTTTAAGCACATAAGGGAGGAGAATTAAAGCAAACAAGATTCAGAAGTGCAAAGTCCCAAGGTGGTCAAGGATGTTTTATAGGTTTTATAGCAGTTAGAATCAAGTAAATGCAGTGTTCCAATATGGTAAAATGATTAAATATTAGTTTATTGATGTACTTGACTGAATACATAAAACACACTATAAAAGTAGATCAACCTTGTGTCCTCAAAAGTTCATACAGTTCTTCAGAAATACTTCAAGCAAGAGATAGCTAAGAAGAGAAAATCTCAGAACCACATACTTCACAAGAGTGAGAGACGTGATATTGCAAGAGAATTTGAATTGTTGAAGAAGGCTGAAGCAGTAAAAGAAAGACGTTTGGCAAACAAGGAACATTCTGCACAACTTCTTACAGATGTAGCAATCGAGAGTCAGAAACTGAAGGAAGAGAATGACATTCAAACCATATTGGCTACCTACAGAGCTCAGACTTCAAGATCAAAGGAGCACATAAATGCTTCTGAGGATCCTTCAGCTAAAGATGAGGAAGCAGAATTATACTATAAGGAGTATGCAAGTAACACATAGAAAGATGACTGAAGCAACAAAAAAGACTGGGAATAGACTAGTTTATTATACTGCCATATCTTTGCTTATGTAACTTTTAAATTCCAATGATTTTTTTCCCTTTAATCAATTTTTCCACCAAATGCAAGTCTCAATTTACTTTAAATAAGGCACAATAAATATGAACTATGATCATTAAACACACAGAAACATGATAGATATATAAGCATACAGATTCATAACCATAAATCATAAAGATTCACAAACAAGATAGATCCACATAATAAAGTTTCACAAAAAAAAAAGAGCACACAAAAAAGGTTCTACATCTTAGACCTAAGGTTTCTTCAACAATTCCATGATCACCTTAAGGTCATAACCAACTTCTTTTTGCCTCTCAACCACAGACTTAAGTTGATCATCCACTGAGAGTTGGTTGCTAGCCATCTGAATTTTAATAACCTCTTGACATTCAGCAACTGCAGTGACTTTAGCTTCAAGATTAAGTAGTTGCTTCTGGCTAGTTGCAACAACTTCCTTTGATGAAGAATTCTTTAAATCTTCAATAACCGTGTTGGAGGATCTTCTGAAGCATTCCCATTTAGCATTGTAAACCATAGGATCAATGGATATGGGTCCTTCTTCCACAAGTACTTTTGCCTCATTAAACAACCCATTCCTAAAGAATTCTAACTGAGAAAGTATATGATTGGGTAGAGGCTGGTGGTTGGTTATGTGTTGAGATATTTTGGATGTGTTTGTTTCATTTTTCTGGGTTTCATGAACAGATTCAATTGAGATATTATTTTCTAAGACATGGTTTTATGAAGATTTGTGTTAGTCAGTTTATTGAATTAATGGTAAGGGTTGATTTTGGCCATTGTTTTCTGAATGTTGTTCAAACTCAACATACTTAAGTCCATATTAAGAAAGACCTAAATAGGTTGATATGACATAGTTTTGGTGGAGCTGCTAGAAGGTGATGCAATTTTGATAGGCTTAGCATCCAAACCACTTCTAATTTCACCAGGAATTGGTGAAGTTAGATGTAAGCATGAATGTCTCGAATGGTTTAGTCAAGAGATGGATCATCAATGTTAGGTGTTATGAGCGAAGATTTTTTTAGGAATGAGACATCAGTGTTCAAAGGGATGACTGATAATACAAAGGTTTGGTTGGGTTTAGCAGGTGAAGGTGTGAGAGAATTTCTCACTGAAGTATTAAGATTAAATCCATGAATGGTTTCAACCTCAATACCTGATCCTGCTTCTAATGATACAAGCTCTTATGAAGCTTCTATTTCATTTACATTATCATCTAGATTCTCATTTAACCAGTTTCTAGACTCATTATCCTTCTCTGCATATTCCTCTTCAGCTTCTCCTTTTGAAGCAACTTCTTCTACTGCCTTAGGCCTATCTTCAATATCAGCAACATCCTTTATGCACTTCTCAATAAACTCTTGAGTCATATGAATAACTTTAGAAGAGTTTAGAATAGATTCTCCTAGATGTTTTCTCAAGATCTCACTGTCTTCCTTTAAGAGTTCTGTTGATTCCTCAATACGATTCTCCTTAACCATTTATTCAGAAACCACATCCAAACCAGTCAAAATAAATGCAGTGAAGAGCTTCTTGACTTCCTTAAAAACCTGAGCCCTTTTTGCTTCCCTTTCTTCTTCTTCTATTTGGCTCAAACTAGACAATTTCCTTTTCTTGGATGCAGTAGTTTCCTTGTCTAAATTGCAACTAGATCCTCCTCCTCTTGTTGGTAGGAAGGATTTCAGTGGTTTCCTTGAGTTCTTCAACTTCTTGTTGCAAAGCCTCCTTGAAGCTATGAAAATATCTTTTCTTTCTACTCTTATGAACAAAAACTTCTTCCTCCTTATGTACTGCTTTCTGAGAATCTCCCATCAGTTTCTTTCTAACAAGTGCATGAGCTTCAATTTCTTCATTAGACTTTTCATCATTATCATAAGTGATTACCATCCTTTTTATTTTTCTCCTAGAGTCATACTCATTCTGAGACCTAACAGGAAAATGATCAAGATGATCCTGAGAAATGGTCACTCCACACTCCTTCTTAGCTTTTTCAATAAGCATACTGATGACTTTTGGAGAATCTTCTTTGGTTATCATAGGAAAGTCATCCATAAAATTTCTTCTTTTATCTCTTCTGATTTTGATAGGATTGTCAATCATTACGATGTCCATTTTCAACCTATCTTTCATGTGAGCCAGAACAGCTGCAGATAACACATTTCCATGGACATCATCTAAGTCTTGAGTGGCTCAACATTCTATCAGCAAGTTGATCAGTTTGCCTTGATTGAAAAGTTCATAAAGTAACCTTGCATAAGGTATAGTCCTTTTGAGTTTCTTGGAGGAGTCTTTGATGGATTCACACAATTGATGAAAGATGTAACCAAGAAGGTTTAACCTTTGATCAAATGTTAGATACTAGAGAAACATCTTATGATCCCAAGAAGTTTGATAAGAACTACCATCGCAGGGAATCAAACATCCAATGAGAATTTTGAACAATAGTTTTTGAGTTGAGAGAAATTTCATCTTTCTTTTTTAAGAGAAATTTCTTAATTTCCTTGGCATAAATTCTTCCATCCTTTGAGTTGAGAGTTACCATTCCTTTATTCTTAGCCCCAATTAACTGAGCAATATTATCTTGATTCATTGCAACCTCTAGACTCATTATAGCATATCTAATTTCAACACAGTTGAATTCCTTCAGACCCATTTATGCTCTTGATTTTCCTTTCAAACTTCTATCATTTTCTACAACAATTATTTCTTCATTCTGAGCAGAGAACTCATCATAAACTTTTAATCTGACCCAAAAATATTTTACCAGAGTTGGGTAAGTTGGTCTATTTATCCTGTCGAAGAATTTCTTCCATCCTTGAAACTCAAAGTACTTCTTCAAATGACAACCATTTGCAGCCAAACTTTCGAAATCAACCACTTGCTCAATAAGAAGCTTTAAATCATTTTGATTGAGTAGAGTAATCTTTGGTTTGATATTAAGGTATTGCATGGAATTTATGTTTAAAGGATTGACAAAATATGCCATAGAGAAGGTAGAAATGTTTTTCTAGGGTTTACAGTTAGAGCATGAAAAAGACATTGATAAAAGTTATGTGTCTTGAAAATGTGTTGGGAGAACTAAATGACATTAAAAGGATTTTAAACGTACAAATATTTAAAACAAATTCAATTCCCTTAAAATTCAAGTCACAAATATTTTCAAGCATGTTGAAGACATTCCAGACAGGTGTAAAGAGTGATACAGGTGTCAAAATAGATTTTCACTCTTTGTGGATGTGAGAAACAAAGATTTCTTTATGCAAGATTCTGAGTTAGAACATTTTCAAAGATTATCTTAGATCAAAAGTTTTGCTACCAAATACTTTGGATTAGCTAGATCTGAAGGGGGTGCGACAACTAATTAGAAATGTGTGTAATCTGTCTCAAATGAGAAGTCATGTGAGGGATGCATATAAGCCGCATCAGAAGCACATAAATGCATTTAGTCGGTATCAGATACACGACCCTGCAAGAAATACGTTTAAGTCGTATCGAAAGTGTAAAAATGCGTTTAGTCTGTATCGGATACACAGTCATGCAAGGAATGCGTATAAACTGTTCCAGAAGCGCAAAAATGCATTTAATTTGTATCAGATACACATTCGTGCAAGAAATGCATTTAAGTCATGCCAAAAGTGCAAAAATGTGTTTAGTCTGTCTCAGATACATAGTCATGCATGGAATGTGTTTAAGCCATGTCACAAGTGCAAAAATGAGTTTAGTCTATATTAAATACGCAATCATACATCTTTGTTACCCATGTCTTGAGCACTCTAAAAGAAAGAGAGACAAAATAGCATACAATAGTGGAAGAAAGAGAATAAGTACAAATATTTATATTAATAATGAATTGAATTCGTCACAAAGAAACAATGAAATGATTAGATAAATAGACCTTCAATGGTAACTCTATTATGGACGGACTTTGTCCAAAGTCTTTGGTATTTTTTTCTTCTTCTGGGCTCCGAAGTGAGCTTCCATTCTCTAAGGTATCTCCTTCAGGTGGACGAATTGTCAAAATACCTTGTTTTATATTCGCCCACTGGTGTATTGTTGGGTGGTCAGCTTCATTGGGGACGTAGCTTGAGGAAGACCGTTGAAGCCTTAGGACCCTAGAGTTGCCTTTGTCTAACATTTCGGTTAGGCGCTTTCTAATCACCGAGAGTAGAACTTCTCGGCTTCTTTCTTACTCTAAAGTGGATATCTACCTCAAGTAGTCTACATATGGGTGACAATTTTCCTATGGGAAATCCGGTCTGCTGGTCGACTTTTTCTGGACCTAGTATGATAGTCGAATGCAAACGATGCTCGTTGGGAAACCTATTTCTTTGACCTCAACATATGTTCTTCCCATCTAGTATTTCCTTTGGAGCGATGATCGAAAATACCTACTAATCTATTTCCATGCCGCTAGAATCTAGGGTACCGTTTCCCCAAGCTTATAATCAATGAGTCTCATTCACTCTTCATGATTTGGCCACGAGGATATTATGGTCAGCTTATCCCGGTTAGGAAATGTTACTCGAAGGATGCTGTTTATGAATAACCTCGTATATACCTCGACCCCGCGTGAGGCTACTGCACTTACTAGACAAACTATATGTGCGCCTGGATATCCTTGTTCCCTATGTGATGCTCGCAGTCGGACCTCCTGGAGAGGACTAGACCAAGCGATAAGGATAACACCGAATTCGACATGAGGAAAGTCTTCCCACCGAATAGATATCCTTTGGTACCTATAGAAGGTGCCCCAATACTTGATTTGTGCTCGACGTTAACTATGAACTCGTGGTATCTTTGACGCTGCCATGATGAACATCTCGTTAGCATTAGGAAGTACCAACGGCGTTTGGTTGGAAGATAGATCGTGAACCTTCAACATGATCTTCAAGCAAATTGCCTTCAGTCTCTAGTGTAGACCTAGATTTGGATCTAGGATTCTTCCTTCTGCTACTTTTTCAGAGTTCTTGAGGGAATTATAGACTTGAGAATCCAATGAATCTTAGTTGAAATGATGATTAATTGAATCGATTGCGACAAATCTCTGTGCTCACTTCTGAATGCTCTTGTTTCTGAGATTCGGGGAGGTTGCGAAGTTGTAAATCAGAGATTGTATTTGAAATTATAGAAATCATAGGAATCGAAAGTTGTTTCCCACAGACGACGCTACTGTTCTGTTCGTAAACCACAAATCTATGCAGTTTGAGAACTGATAATCTTGAACGATGGTGTTGATCTCCTTCACATCAGCGCATGGGTGGACCTTCATGGTTAACACTCCAAAGTCCAGGGTAGTTCAAGATTCAAGATAATTATAATAAAAAATGGAGACCAAAGAATGCACCTTGTTTTTTGCATGTGAATTGATGTTATACTTTGAATCAAGTGGAATGAATTTGAGATGAATTGAGTTTTGCTTATTTGGAGACCAAAGAATGTACCTTTTGGCTAACCCAAAACAGATTGAATTAATGTAAGTGAAGAATCAAAGACATTAATTTTAATTAAAATGTTTAAAATTATTCTAATTATATAAGAATAAATGAATGTCAAATATATGCATCAGTTTTAGTGTCTTATATTTTTTCACGATATCTATAATATCTATTTCATCTCCCGATGTCCGTGTTAGAGTATGTGCTTCATAGTTTATATGTATATGAAAGTTAATGGCATGTTCATTTTGAAAAATGTCAGGTTGAGTAAATTGGACTTGAATCCTCTCATGCTATTTTGATTCAATCTTCCCTCCTTTTTTCGATTTAATGGTTGATCATCATACTAAAAAAAATATTATTACAAAAGAGAGAGAAAATAGTTAATCTAATAATTGGTAATAAGACATGATAAAAACATGAGAGAAATGACCGGAGAGGATTCAAAGCGCCGCTCATTGCAATTATGCAATGTGCATTTATCCAAATCTTATGGGGAAAAAAAGAATTTTTTAAAGCATTTGTTTCTAATATACAACGCGAATTTTAAAATATGTCTGCATTTTAAAAGATGTATTTTCGGGCACATCTAAATACATATATTTTATTCCTTTTTGAATCACATCTCAATTTTATGAATAAATTTATTTCAGAATTACATCTCCAAAAAGTTTTCAAAAATGTATTTTCGAATACTTAAAATGGTTAAATATGTTTTTGGTCCCTATAAAATACTAAATTTTGTTTTTGGTCCCTATAAAAAGATAGTGTGTTTTGGTCCTTACAAAATAATTATGCACGTAGTTTTAGTCCCGACTATTAAATCAACGTGCATTTTTGAATGATTGTTTTTCAGATATATTTAGAATGTTATAAAAAGTTTCTCGAAAAAAAAGAACTCAAAATTTGATTTATAAAACAAAATTTTCATTACTTTTATTATTATCTTTTGAAATTTAAAAAATTCATATTTAATTCTTCTTATTTTAAAAAATTATATAATTTCGTAAAGAAACATTTTATAATAACCTAACACGTATGAAAAAAATTATTCAAAAATTTAATATAGAGATAACTAAATAATTTTTAAAATTTTATAAAATAGTAAAGACTAAAACTACATGCATACAATTCTTGTAAGAACCAAAATATGTCCTTTTTTTATAAAGACTAAAAATAAAAATGTGAGATATTTATAGAGATCAAAAACATATTTAACAAAAAAAAACAAAAATATAGACTCCATAAACCTTTTTTCGAATAAACTGTTTTTTTAGATCCATCATGTTTTGTCGGCCATTTTCTTTAATCATATGTTAATTTTTACAAATGAACCAAATCTGAATCTCCATTCTTTGTTTGTGTTTTCTTTACAAAGTTTATTCTTCAATATTTTGGCATTGGCAGCAAATAACACTGGGTTTACTTCCCTCTCTACGTGAACCTAACATATTTGTAAATAAAATGAATTGTATGTAGTAGATTCGTCTGAAAACGTATCTTCAAAAATTAGAGACATTTTTAAATTTTTGCATAATATTTAAGAAACAACATAATGTCTAAAAACATATAAGGTTTATTAAAAAATTCTCGGAAAAAATTGGAGTTGGGTTAAACACCACACCTTTTAACCTTTTCTGTCCCCATAAGGTTGTGTTTGTAAAGTTATTTGAGTTAGAGTTATGATGCTATTCCTCCTGAAATATACTTGGATTGGTAATGTTGGGATGGCGTAATTTCTGCCAAAATACATTGAAAGTAAACTTCTAGCACAGCAATGAATAGAGAAACCCTCGTAATATATGGATTGTTGGGTGATAGAAAGGGTGCAAGTATGACTTTGTTACTATATACATTGGCTACTATACTCGAATTTAATAAAACATGCCAGCGGTGTATGAAACCAGATGGGGGAGGTAGGAAAATATTCTGTAATCAAGACTAATGCAAAATTGTAGCCTTGCAGATAGTTTGGGTGGGTCTGCTAAGTTTGTGTTCGGCTGTTGCAAGCTTGAAGTAGTTCTGGCTGCGTCTGGTTTGGGTTCACGTGCAGGATGAGGTCGTTTTTTTTCTTTCTGAGTTGTTGGTTCAGGTCTCTGCTGATCTGCTTAGGCCGCTGATTTTTGCCGTTTCTTGGGATGGTGTTGGTTCATCTTGGGATGGTGTTGGTTCATTTCTCGGTTAGTAGTATTTTGTATTTTGGTGTTGGATGTGGGGTTGTTTTGCTTGTTCTGCTGTTATTGGATAGGTTGTATCTTTTGTGGCATTCCTTATGCTTTTTTATTAATAGAATTTTTATTTGGCCTTTAAAAAAAGACTAATGCAAAACGGTGAAAATTACAAGGGATTTCGTGTCCCCCGGTAGAAGAAGCCTAAAAATAGTGGCTTATGATGATCATGCACAAATAAGTGAATTGATTGCAATGTCTGAATTATGCAGGATTCCAAATAGGCATCAGATCATGTGCAAGTAGGTTTGCACATAAAATCCAATGTCTAAAGCAGTAAAAGGTTGATCTCAAGTACCTAAAACCAACTCTTTTAAATGATGAAGTGGACTTCAACATTCTGAATTGAAATTACTACCACAGCAATGTTTTCAAACCATACTAAAATGCTTAGCTTAATTATTAAGCTTGTTACCATCTGGCGACAAAAAAAAGGAATGGGTTGAGAAAAAGGGCAAGTTAGTTTGAGTATCAACAAATAAAAGGACACAAGAAAACAACATTCTAAATCTTTTATTAGCCATTTTAGAGATGGAAAGACACACACCCAACTCAAGTATTGGAATACAGTGGGTCAGACACAACATGATTTCAAAATACATAATAAAGGGGCAGAGAAGAACCCTAAACACTATTTTATGTGGCATATCATCAATCCGAAAGGAACAATCGAATATGATCAAGGAAAGTTAAATGTTGAGGTCTATCTTTCCGCTTAACATACCCAATTGTTTCTTTCTCCGTATAACACTTCAGCCCTTGTTTTCCATTCTTGTTCCACATCTCTATCGCGTAGCTCCCATGCGCGTAATATGCCTCAGCGCAAGTTATCTTTGCCTCCATCTCCTCGCCGGAAGGAACCACCTTGATGGGGAGACGCTCGTAGTGACCGCGTGAGGTTCCTTCCAGTTCGTCCATTCTGGAAAGCCCCTCAGCAGAGACAGAGTAGAGTTCTCCGTACACCGATTGACCCGACCCAGGAATGTTGAGAAGGAAGGGGACGCGATAGGGGCCACAAACAAGAGGGTAATTTTGGACGGTGCGGTAGGTTCCGATGAAAGATGCGTCGCCGCTAAGGATTAGGTCTTGAAGAAGGGGGTGGTTGGAAAAGTTTCGTTTTAACGTTCCGTACGTGAATATCAAGGCGGCGGCTTCTTTGCCGGAAACGGTAGCGGCAACGTCTGCCTCGGCTACCATATTTTTAGAATCGGGGGTTTTGGAAATGGAATGGAATGGATTGTGGTGTTCATTCCATTCAGAGGAACCTCTATCATTCAATGTAGTGGGAAGAGAGAGACAAATTTATATACCTCTTTTCTCCTTTTCATTATATAGGAACGTCTAGACGGGCATGGTCCAATTTTTTTTTATACAGTTATATATAAAAATATATATGATATTTTTTTTAATTTTAATTTTAATTAAAATTATTGATATTTGAATTTGTAGTATGTGCATTTAAATATAGTTTTTAATAAGAAATTAAAATTAATTTTCTTTTTAAATAACTAATTACTTCACTTGTGTATAATATTCAAATATAAAATGAAGAGAGTAGTTAATTTTTATTTGTATAACTTTTACAACTTATAAGTAGTTTTAAAAGGCAAAACAGAAAAGAAAATAGGTTAAACCAAAAAGATGTTTTGCCTTTATATATTACTAGCGTCCAGATGGGCACTCGCGTGCCCGTCTGTCCTCTTTTTTAATGCGCATGAATGAAAATATAAATGATATTTTTTATTTAAATAATTTTTTTTTAAAATACAATATGTGGAAGTTAATAATAAGAAGTTATGTGGAAGTTAATAATAAGAAGTTATGTGGAAGTTAATAATAAGAAGTTATGTGAAAGTTAATAATAAAAAGTTATTAAGTAAATTATATAATAAAACAAGGGTAAAAATGATAGAAAAATAAGTCACACCAAAACAAAGTATTCCCTTTATATATAGTTATAGATTATAGATGGGGGTGAGCAAGAGACGGGTCGGGATGAGTTATGAATAACCCTAACTCTGTTCAAAATTTTGATCGGTCTATTTTAATGACCCTAACCCGTACCTAAACCTGTAAAAAATCCGATAATATATAAGTTAATTTAGACCGAGTTAATGTAAGACGATATCGAGTTGATCCGAAATATATGGAGAAAAAAATTTTAGTGATTTAAGAAATTTATTATAGTATTTTGAAAAATGTATTTAAATAAGAAATATGAAGAAAATCATTAGTATGAATGATAAACAATGAATACATCTAAAATCAATTTTTTAAAATAAAAATTATTATGTAATTCTATATATGTCATTGAAGGTGAGATAATACTTAGAAGGGGGGTTGAATAAGTATGAAAGATTAAAACTTAGAATTAAAACACAATTATTTTTATCCTGGTTCGTTGAACTCAACTACTCCAGTCCACCCTTCCTAGAGTGATTTGCCTTTCTCAAACAAGGACTTAATCCACTATTTAATCAAACAGATTACAATAGTAACACCTAAGAATAACTGTTCTTAGTCTTCTCAAGAGCTACTGATTCCAACTGAATCCTCTTAAGGAAATCCTTTACAAACAATATAAATCTAATACAAGAGTAAGAATGCTTCTAAAAAGCTTTTATCACAACAGTGATATTTCTCTTAAGTTTAAGTACAATTAATTCTAAGAATGAATATGAAAGTATGAGAGCTTGAATGTTTTAATTCTTTTTCAGCAAAACGTCTAACTGAAGAATATGGTGGAGTTTTCCTTTTATAGGCAGTTGATCCAAGGAGAGCTACACGTTGAGAAGAGTGTCCCAAAAAGGTCTGAGCCTTCTTGTCCTCACATCAAGTGACCTTTCCTAGAAGAAGAAAGCACAGAAAAATCCTTTTTGTCTGTGTTCTTGTGTCTAGCATAAATGAGGAAAGAGACGTTTGATTTACTCCAACAGATATAATCTTTGAATATTTCTTCTTCAGTTTTCAGCAAGTTCATCAGAGTCTGATTGGGTCAGAGTCTTCTAATGATGATCAGAATTTTGCTGTATCAGAGTCTTCTGCAGCATGTGTGCTTTCAGCGTGTTAAATATTAGAGCATATTTGAAACAGAACTTCAGTACTGGCAGCTTTAGTACTTTCAGAATCTTCTGTAGAAACTATGCTTTGAAAAAATCTTCATACAATATTCTTCTTTGCATCAGATGCTTCTGCTTGCTTTAGATTCTTCTGGAGCTTCTGCTTTAGATTCTTCTGGAGCTTCTGCTTCAGAATCTTATGGAGCTTCTTGCCTCAGAACCTTCTGGAGGCTACGCTCAGGATCTTCTGTTAGCAGCAATCAGAATCTTCTAATGAGTGCATCTGGCGCTTCAGAGTCTAGTTAATTTCTTGTATTCAATTCTGATTTGCTTCTGGAGTGTTAATTTCTTTACTATCTGCAGTAAAAACTCTCAAGCAAATTTTAAAGTATATAATTCTTAAATACAAAATTTCCTAATAGTTATCATCAAAACATAGAGATATTATTAAGAACCAATCTGTGTTCTAATAATCTCCCCCTTTTTGATGATGACAAAAACATCAGAAATTTTGTTTAATTGAAAATATTAAAATTATAACTCCCCCTGAGATGATGAATCTCCCCCTGAGTTAAATACAGATAAGGAATAGAAACTTCCCTTTTGTCTTGAGTAATCTTCAGAGTTAGGTCTTGTTTGTTCTTTTAACATTTGAAATTCAGAATGTCTTACAGATTTAATATTCAGAGTTTGATAATGGTCAAATGATCTGAGAGACTTAGAGTTTCTTTTATAGAATGTTCTTATCAAATATTCTGAAATAGTCATATTAAATATTAGATAGAATAAATATGTCTGAAGTTTCATTCTGGTGAAGTTATATTAAACAGTTCAGATCTATATTTTATCCCCCTTTTTTGTCATAAGCAAAAAGCAAAAACTTTAAAAAGACAATTAAAAGGAAATAGTAAATAAGATAATTCAGTGGAGAAAAACTTTGATTCATTCAATAGATCAAGAGTACATAGGCAAGCATCAGAAGATATAGCAATAAAGTACATAGGCAAACATCAGATGCAAAAACATTAGAATGAAAAAAAAAATGAAAATCTAAGAGTGCTTGGACAAAAGCATCTTCAATAGATCTGTAATCTCAGAGGATGATTGCTCTTGCTTGGACATCCACTTAGCCATAGTTTCATTCTTTTGATCTTGCTTTGACATCCATTCTTACATATCCTCAGACTTCTTATCCTGTTTTTCCATCCAGGACTTGATCTCTGACTGGCCAGCTTCTAGAGCAGCAATCTTATCTTCAAAATTTGGATGTTCTTTCTTTATCTCAGATGAAGAAGTATGATCAGGTTCTGGAGCTTGAACAGAGTCAATTTCCATTGGTTTTGTAGAGTCTGGAGCATTAGAGTTAGAAGGATGGTCTACCAGAGTCATAGCCAATGGATTTTCTTCATATGCAATGTCAGTAGATTCTGCTGAAGGTGGAGGGGCATCTGTAAGGAGCAGAGGATCAAATTTCTTGACAGTCCAGAATAGAGTCCTTGCAGCCTCAGCAAATCTGAGCTTCGCATCATCAGAACAGATGTTCTTCAGATTTGAGGCCACAGAGTTAAATCTGTTGGTGAATCCGTTCCAGATGATATCAGATTCTTTGGCATCCATTGTTGTTGAGCATTTCTTCTGTACAGTACCTAAATACATCTGTATTTTTTGCAAAAATGATTGAAATAAAGGATTAATATTAAGTCTGGGCTTTGGACGTAACAGAGTTTCCAGAGTTATAGGTGTTGGTTGGGGAGTTGATGGAAAAATTGATTTTTGGATAGAGATCAGAGGAGGAGGATAGTATGAAATGAAAGGTATTTCAGGAGCTTTCTCTTTGGATCTGATTAAGGTATTTAGCAGATGAGGTTTTGCTATGGTGTGAAGGGTAACTACATCAAAAGGTTTATTTGAGTAGGTTTGGAAGGCAGATTTGGGTGGTTCATCAGATGCAACATTGGTATCAGATGTAATTGGTAGAGCCGAAGAAACAACTTTATCAGATTTTGCAAAACAAGATATAGTTGCTAAGGATCCTACATCTGACATGGATTTTATATAGTCAAGAATCACAGATGGAAGGGTCATGGTGAGTTTTGGTTTCAGAGGGTTGATAGGGTCAGATGGTTCAACTCTGTCATAAAAGTCTTTGAGTTTGAAGCCATAAGCCAGATTATGAAATAGAGATGATACTTGGGCACAAGATATAGAGGATCTTGGGTTTGAATTTGGAATCAATATTTCAGATGATGGTGCAGGTGAGGGAATAGGATCTGGAATGAGAGCTTTTGAAGGTATAACGGGTTCAGGTTGGTTTACCTCAGAGTATTTTTGAGATGGAGAGATTAGAAAATCTGGGTGGAGGTCTGATTCTGAGGAGTTTGAGGAGGTGGTTGGTGTGCAGGAAGTAGAAGATACTTGAAACACAGTTTTTAAAGGTGTGACATCAAGAACTTCTGTCTCAGGAATGTGAGGTTCAGAAGTGTTGGTTTGTTCTGAAGGAATTTCATAGGGTTTTGTTGGTTGTTCTGAGGTAGGTGAATCAGATGGAATTGTGATTGGTTCTGATGAAATTGGAATAGAAGTTACTTTTGTAGGTTCAGAAATAACAGTTGCAATGGGTTCAGATGATTTTGATGGTGGATTTTCAGAGGCTTTTTCTGGTTAAGATTCTTGTGGTTTTTCTGGTTGTTTTTCTTGTGGGTGCTTTTGTTGTTCAGATGTCTTTTGTTTAGATGGTTCAGATGATTTTTGTTGTACAGAAGGTTGTGGTTGTTGTTCTGTAGGTTGTTGTTCTGATGGTTGTTTCTGTGAAGATTGTTTTTGTGGAGCAAATTGTTTGATGTGGATTTTTGGTTGAGATGATTGTGTTACAGAGACTTTTGGTGTTTGAGTGATTTTTGTTGTTGGAATTGTTTTTGTTGGTGGTGGTGTTGGAACAGGTGCTTGTTTTTGTGGTGACTTTGAACTTGGAGCAGTAACAGAAGTAGTTTGTGTTGAAGGTGGTTTTGGAACAGACTTAATATTAGAATCATTTATAACAATTGTATTTGCAGAAGATACAGAAGATTTAGTACCTTTTATCTTGATCCTCTTGGCCGATACAGAAGTAGTGTCTCCAGATTCTTTTCTCTTCAAGAGCTTCTGTGGCTTCTCAGCAATCTTGACCTTCTTCTGAGCAGGTGCAGGTTCTGCTTCTGGCTGAGTCCTCTTCCTCTGTAGTTGTGCTTCTTCTTCTTCTTCTTCTTCTACATCAGGTAGGGGTTGTCTTGCTAGCTGTATTACATTTGCAGGAACAGGCTTTCCTTCCTTCTTACATTCATCAATGTACATAACAATAATGTGTCTGGGCTCTTCAGCAAAGAACAATGGAAAGTCATCTACAGGAATCCTCTTCTTACTTAGTTCAAACACATTCAGCTTTTTGGGAGCGGTTGTGAGTTCATCAACAATTTTGAGTCTCTGAAGACTTTTGACATTCAGAGGCTTTCCCATGATGAATTCCAATTCCTCTGTAACTCCAGCAGCGTACAGAGCAGTGACCAATCCATTTTCAGTTAGAAGATCTGAGATCAACCTTCCAAAAGGGATCCAGGTTCTGATCTTCTGTCCTTTTTCCTTCACATACTCTCTAGATGCATTTATATGGTTCCACAGATGCATAAAAAGAATATATGGAAGATCTACCTTGGTGCTCTGACTGAGGCAATACATGAAATAGAGCTGTTCATTATTGACATAGTCTGGAGAATTTGTTGACTTCCTATAATGGATGCATCCCATGAAGATCTTGGTCCAAATCTTGTAATCAGGCTTCAGATCCTTGAATTTGTTAGAAGCTTGACCAGCAGTCATCACTTCTTCATACACCTCATCCATATCCACACGCCCAGCTGGCAAGTGGGAAACACCATATGTTTCTTCATATCCAATTAACTTTCTGATCAGATCTTCTGTGATAATGATTTCTTTTCCCAGTACAGAAGATAGGATGAACTTGGGGTAAACTGAGGCATGGATCCAGAACTCTTTCACAAGGAGGGGATAAACTGGTCCAAAGAGTCTATCAAATTACTTTACCCATCCTTGAGCACCAATGATAGAACGAAACTCAAAGCCATTTTCAGCAAGTGAATCAAATTCTACCATGGATTCACACAAAACCTCCAACTTCTCAACAGGGGTTAAAAGAGTTCTTTTGGGAGGAGAATAAGGAGCAACGCCCATGTTTGCAGAAGTAACTGCAGCCATTGAAGATTGGAATTGAGCAGTTGTTGATGATGAAGTTTCCATTGAAGATTGCTTTGTCACACGCTTAGGTTTAGGGTTTTTATGCAGAGAGAAGAGAAGATGAAAATGCATAAACTTTCTGAGATTGTGAAAAGTGTGAAAGTGAAGATAGGTCAAGTATTTATACTAAAACATTTAGGCATACCATCAGTCAGAATTTTTGCACGTTTGAGAAAGCATTAAATGCAAAGAATAATAATCATTTCAAACATTTATTGCTTCCGACAAATTGGGGGAAAAATCAAGATTTTCACTATTCAAACTTCACCTCAAACGTCTCTTCAGTAATGTACATGTCACCTCTTCAGATTTGGTGTGACACGTGTTTGCTTGCATGTGTTCTGAATTCTCTTGAGAAATGAAATGTTAGCCAACGTTCAGATCTTCTAAGGATTGTTAGTTCAGAGTTTCACAAAATATTAAGCAGAATAAATAAGCAATCAGAAGAAATACTTCAGAACATTAGGCATTTTTGCATCTGTAAAAATTTGCTTCTGACAAATATCATTCTGGACAAAAATCCATACCAATATTTTTCAGAATAAATTTGAATCTATTCAACAAGGGGTTTTGTAAAAATATCTGCCCATTGATGATATGTATCAACAAAGGCTAAATTTATGATTCCCTTCTGAACATAGTCTCTGATGAAATGATGCTTAATTTCTATATGTTTTGCCTTAGAGTGTAAAATGGGATTCTTGGACAAACATATAGCAGAAGTATTATCACAAAAGATAGAAATGTTACTTTTAAAAATTTGATAATCTTCTAGTTGACTTTTCATCCAGAGCATCTGCGTGCTACATCCAGCAGCAGCAATGTATTCTGCCTCTGTGGTTGAAAGTGCAATTGTGGGTTGCTTCTTGCTGTACCAGGAGATTAGATTTCTTCCTAGAAATTGACAACTTCCAGAAGTACTTTTCCTTTCCACTCTGTCTCCAGCATAGTCAGCATCACAGAATCCAACTAATTTGAAATCATCAGATTTTCTGTAACACAAACCCACATTAGAAGTACCTTTCAGATACCTTAGAATCCTCTTGACAGCTGTCAAGTGTGATTCTCTAGGATCTGATTGGAATCTAGCACACAGGCAAACACTGAACAATATGTCAGGTCTAGAAGCAGTTAGATAAAGAAGAGAACCAATCATACCTCTGTAGAGCTTCTGGTCTACTTTCTTACTTACCTCTTCCTTGCCAAGTGAGCTAGTAGGATGCATGGGAGTCTTTGCCAGCTTACTATCAGACATGTTAAATTTCTTCAGAAGTTCTTTAACATATTTTGTCTGATGTATGTAAGTGCACTCTAGAGTTTGATTAACTTGGATTCCTAGAAAGAATCTGAGTTCTCCCATCATGCTCATTTCAAATTCTGCCTGCATACATGTAGCAAACTCCTTTCCAAGCATAATATTTGTTGATCCAAAAATAATATCATCTACATAAATTTGGCAAATTAGAAGATCTTTCTTAATTGATTTACAAAAGAGTGTTGTGTCCACTTTGCCTCTGATGAAATTTTTCTCCAGAAGAAAATTGCTCAATCTCTCATATCAAGCTCTGGGAGCTTGTTTTAAACCATATAGAGATTTCTTTAGTTTGAAAACATGATCTGGAAATTTTTCATTTTCAAAACCAGGAGGTTGGTGGACATAAACTTCTTCTTCTATGATACCATTAAGAAAGACACTTTTAACATCCATCTGATACAGAGTGATGTTATTTTGTGCAGCAAATGAAATAAGAAGGCGTATAGATTCTAACCTTGCCACTGGAGCATATGTCTCAGTGTAATCAATACCTTCTTGTTGACTGTACCCTTGAGCTACAAACCTTGCCTTATTCCTTTCAACTTCTCCTTTCTCATTTAGTTTATTTCTGAAGACCCATTTTGTACCAATTATATTGAATCCTTGTGGTCTTTGAACTAGATCCCATACATCATTTCTGGTAAATTGATTTAGCTCTTCTTGCATGGCAATAATCTAATCATTGTATTGCAGAGCTTCATCTACAGAAGATGGTTCAATTTCTGACACCAGTCCAAATAGTGATGCTTCAGATGATCTTAGAAAGGATCTTGTTCTGATGGGATCATCTTTCTTTCCAATAATGACATCCTCTGGATGAGAAGCTTTAATTCTGGATGATGATCCTCTAATAGTTGATTCTTCATAAATGTTTAGATTATTCATCTGAGAAGTTAAAGGAATAGCATCTGGCGTTGCTTCTGGTTCCTTCACTTGAATTTTGTCTGCTTCTGGTACTTCAGAGTCAATGAAGACTACTTCTCTATCTGCAGAGTTTTCAGACTGCTTTGGCTTTTCAGAGCCAAGCTTATCATCAAATCTGACATGAATGGATTCTTCCACAATCTGTGTCTCAGTGTTGTATATTCTGCAGCCTTTAGAGCGTTCAGAATATCCAAGCATGAAACACTTCTGTGCTTTGGAATCAAACTTGTTCAGATTTTCCTTAGTATTTAACATATAACAAATACATCCAAAAGGATGAAAATATGAAATGTTGGGCTTTTTGTTCTTCCACAGTTCATATGGAGTCTTCTTCAAAAGAGGTCTTACAGACACTCTGTTCTGAATGTAACAGGCTGTGTTGATTGCTTCTGCCCAAAAGTGTTTTGCCAGATTTGTCTCATTGATCATGGTTCTGGCCATTTCTTGCAGAGTTCTGTTTTTCCTTTCTACAACTCCATTCTGTTGTGGAGTTCTAGGACAGGAAAAATCATGAGCAATGCCATTTTCAGAAAAATATTTTTCAAAATATTTATTTTCAAATTCACCACCATGATCACTTCTGACTTTTATAATTTTGAAATCCTTTTCATTCTGGACTTGCTTGCAGAAGTCAAAGAACACAGAATGTGACTCATCCTTGTGTTTTAAGAACTTTACCCATGTCCATCTACTATAGTCATCAACAATGACTAATCCATACTTCTTGCCTCTGATGGATGCAGTTTTCACTGGTCCAAACAGATCAATATGAAGTAATTCTAGTGGTTTGGAAGTAGAAACAACATTTTTTGATTTAAATGAAGATTTTGAAAACTTCCCCTTTTGGCATGCTTCACAAAGAGCATCTGAAGTGAACTTCAGATTAGGGAGTCCTCTGACAAGATTAAGTTTATTAATCTGAGATATACGTCTCATATTAATATGGCCCAATCTTCTGTGCCAGACCCATTGCTCTTCATTAATAGACAAGAGGCATTTAACATTTTGAACTTTAAGTTCTGAAAGATTTATTTTATAAATGTTGTTTTTCCTCTTACCACTAAATAGGATATAGCCATCCTTTTGACTAATAGCTTTACAACATTTTTGATTAAAGGTGATATCATAACCATTGTCACTTAATTGACTTATGGACAATAAGTTATGCTTTAACCCTTCAACAAGTAAAACATTAGTAATAGAGGGAAGTTTACCATTTCCAATAGTGCCAGATCCAATGATCTTGCCCTTCTGGTTCCCTCCAAACTTCACGTCACCTCCAGATCTAAGTTCCAGGCTTTGGAACATAGACTTTTCTCCTGTCATGTGTCGTGAGCATCCAGAGTCCAGGTACCATGATTGGTGTCCTGACCTTGCTGCTAAGAACATCTGCAACAGGAATTATTTTACTTTTAGGTACCCAGATCTTCTTGGGTCCTTTGAGGTTAGTTGATTTGTAGGTTTGTCTAAACTTCTATTTTTCAACATAATGTTTATTCTGACTTGCCTTAGGTTTAAACACATAAGTATTCTTCTCAGAGCTTGTGTGTTTAATGTCATTTAAGTGACCAAACTTAAATTGAGAGTAAAGAGGTGTCTTCTTGATGAAAAGTTTGTCAACAAATTTTGGATTACTTCCAGATGAAGATTCATATCCAATACCTCTTCTGTTGTTTCCACTAACACCATAGATCATAGAAGCCATCTTGCTTCTGTCTATGCTCTTAGTAAGGAATCTCTGAAAGCTAGAGTCATATTTTTCTAAAATGTTTTCACATGACTTAGTCTCAGATTCAGATTCTTGTTGAGTTATTTCAAAATCATTTTTGATTTTCAGATTAATTTCTTTTTGCTCAACAAGTTCTATCTTCAGAAGATCAATCTCAGATTCAAGACTGCTTTTCAGCTTCTTGTATTTGAGTTTGATATTGTTATAACTTTTCAGAACTTCTAATAAAACTTTTATCAGTTCTTCTTTAGTAAGTTTAGCCATTACCTCTTCAGCGTCATCATCAGATTCATAATCTGATTCATATCCTGAGGTTCCTTCCTCCTGATCTTCTGTGCTGGCCATCAGTGCAACATTGACACATTCTTCTTCTGATTCAGAAGATGATTCAGATTCATCTGAGTCATCCCATGTTGCCATCAGAACATTCTTCTTTTTGTTAAACTTCTTCTTGGGTTTTTCTTTTTGAAGTTTGGGGCAATCATTCTTGTAATGCCCAGGTTCTTTGCACTCATAGCACACAACTTCTTTCTTGACAGATCTTCTGTGCCCAGAAGATTCCTTTCTATGATCAGATCTTCTGAAATTGTTGAACTTCTTTCCCTTGTGCTTCCAGAGTCTGTTGATCCTTCTGGACAGCATGGATAATTCATCATCTTCTTCAGAAGAAGATTCTTCAGAGCTTTCTTCAATAACCTGCAAAGCTTTAGCAGATTTATTAGATTTTAAAGCAACAAATTTACCTTTTTCTTTCTTCTGAGGTTCATCTTCCTCAAGCTCAATTTCATGGCTCCTCAGTGAGCTGATGAGTTCTTCTAAAGAGATCTTGTTCAGATCTTTAGCCATCTTCAAGGCAGTCACCATTGGTCTCCATCTGGTAGGTAGACTTCTGATGATTTTCTTTACATGATCTGATGTAGAGTATCCCTTGTCCAGAACCTTTAGCCCAACTGTGAGGATCTGAAATCTGGAGAACATGGCTTCAACAGATTCAGAGTCTTCCATCTTGAAGGCCTCATACTTCTGGATCAGAGCCAGAACCTTTGTCTCCTTGACTTGAGAGTTTCCCTCATGAGTCATTTTTAAGGATTCAAACATATCAAAAGCAGTTTCCCTGTTTGTAATTTTTTCATACTCAGTATGAGAAATTGCATTCAATAATATTGTTCTGGCCTTGTGATGATTTCTAAAATCTTTCTTCTGAGAATCTGTCATAGATTTTCTGTCTATCTTCTTGCCATTCCCATCTGTGGGATGAACATATCCATCTATGACTAGATCCCATAGATCAGCATCATATCCAAGGAAAAAACTTTCAATTCTGTCTTTCCAGTAATCAAATTTCTCCCCATCAAACATAGGGGGTTTGGTGTTGACTCTGTCCCTTTCCTCATATTTATTGTTAATGTTGGATATTGTATTATCAGCCATTGTATCAAATAAATATATATCAAAGTATTTCTCTCTGGATCTTTCCTATCACTGTTAAGTGGTAGCACACACAGAACCGGAGCTCTGATGCCAACTGAAGGTGAGATAATACTTAGAAGGGGGGTTGAATAAGTATGAAAGGTTAAAACCTAGAATTAAAACACAATTATTTTTATCCTGGTTCGTTGAACTCAACTACTCCAGTCCACCCTTCCTAGAGTGATTTACCTTTCTCAAACAAGGACTTAATCCACTATTTAATCAAACAGATTACAATAGTAACACCTAAGAACAATTGTTCTTAGTCTTCTCAAGAGCTACTGATTCCAACTGAATCCTCTTAAGGAAATCCTTTACAAACAATGTAAATCTAATACAAGAGTAAGAATGCTTCTAAAAAGCTTTTATCACAACAGTGATATTTCTCTTAAGTTTAAGTACAATTAATTCTAAGAATGAATATGAAAGTATGAAAGCTTGAATGTTTTAATTCTTTTTCAGCAAAACGTCTAACTGAAGAATATGGTGGAGTCTTCCTTTTATAGGCAGCTGATCCAAGGAGAGCTGCACGTTGAGAAGAGTGTCCCAAAAAGGTCTGAGCCTTTTTGTCCTCACATCAAGTGACCTTTCCTAGAAGAAGAAAGCACAGAAAAATCCTTTTTGTCTGTATTCTTGTGTCTAGCATAAATGAGGAAAGAGACGTTTGATTTACTCCAACGGATATAATCTTTGAATATTTCTTCTTCAGTTTTCAGCAAGTTCATCAGAGTCTGATTGGGTCAGAGTCTTCTAATGATGATCAGAACTTTGCTGTATCACTGTCTTCTGCAGCATGTGTGCTTTCAGCGTGTTAAATATCAGAGCATATTTGAAACAGAACTTCAGTACTGCCAGCTTTAGTACTTTCAGAATCTTCTGTAGAAACTATGCTTTGAAAAACTCTTCATACAATATTCTTCTTTGCTTCAGATGCTTCTGACTTGCTTCAGATGCTTCTGCTTGCTTCAGATTCTTCTGGAGCTTCTGCTTCAGAATCTTCTGGAGCTTCTTGCCTCAGATCCTTCTGGAGGCTACGCTCAGGATCTTCTGTTAGCGGCAATCAGAATCTTCTAATGAGTACATTTGGCGCTTCAGAGTCTAGTTAGTTTCTTGTATTCAATTCTGATTTGCTTCTGGAGTGTTAATTTCTTTACTATCTGCAGTAATAACTCTCAAGCAAATTTTAGAGTATATAATTCTTAAATACAAAATTTCCTAATAGTTATCATCAAAACATAGAGATATTATTAAGAACCAATCTGTGTTCTAACAGTCATCACCGTTTTATTTTCCCTAAAACATAGTAAGAAGATGTAAAATAAAAAATATGATGTAAGAGAACTAGAAAAGTGGGAAAGTGGAAAAATGTGTACTTAGTATTTACTTTGTGCATATATTAAATTATGAGGTGGAAAGTGAAAAAGTCTATTGAAAATTTAGAATAATTTAAATATACCAATAAATTAAATAAATAAATAGTCTCACATGTGCATTCATAATATTATGACGGGTTGGATAACCCGAGGGTCAACCCGAACCCGTCCCACCTGATATTGAGTTGAGACGGGTCTTCGTGTTGGATTGGGCTCTACACACCCCTAATTATAGATACTAACAAATACTTCTCTTTTTTTTCTCAAAAAATATATTTTATTCATTCTTTTATTCTAATTAGTTTATTTTCTTTAATTGCAATTTTCATCCTTTTATTTATTTATTTTTTAAGTTTTAATTTTTATTTTAAATTTTGATTTATTTATCGTACCATTTCTAGTTTTATTTATTTATTTCAGTTTTAGTTTCATTTTATTTGAATCTCAATTTTTAGTTTTATTTATCGTAAATAGTCTAACATTTAAGTTTTTAAGAAGGTTTTTTTTAAGACTATTATGTTGTTTCAGGTAGAGGTGACAATGAAATCCATTTAGATAATATTCATCCAATAATTTATCCATCCAATTCATAAGACAAAAAATAATTTAATGGATTTGATCCAATCCATACACTAACTCATATGAATGGATTCAATTCATCCATCTCATTTTATAAATCCATTGGATATTATGTTGTCACTTATTAAATTAAGAACTTTTAAATTAATTTTTTGGATGAATGGATATCCATCAATTAGAAATATGTTAATGGATGGATCGGATGGATTTTATCTTTTAATGGATGGATTGGATTGGATTTTTATTAAGAGAGTTTAGTGGATTGTTAATGGATTAATGGATTGCTTTGATCCATCCATTAACAATCCAATCTATATCCATCCAATCTATCCATTTTGCCACTCTTAGTTTCAGGCCAAATTTTCAATTTATCTAAATTTTTTATTTATTCGGCTTCTATCTTCAATTTATAATTAGAGTGGATAATTTCCAGCACTGGTTTTAGAGAAGGGGCTCCCCCTTTCAATTATTTAGGGATTCTGATTTTTAGAAGTCGTCCAATTCCTTCCACTTGTCTCCTATTTCTGACTGAATCATTGATACACTTTCAACTTAAAAAGGAGTTTTGCTTTCAATGGCAAGGAGGTTAACCCTTGTTAAATCAATAGTTCACATCATGATTTCCCTACTCTATTAATATTTTCCCTTTATCGGTATTATTACTTAAAAAAAATTAATCAAGCTTGCAGGAATTTTATTTGGACATGAGATATTCATAATATAAAACTTTTTATGGTCTCATGGAAGAAGACTTGCAAGCCTTTTGTTCATGGTGGTCTCGGTATTCGTCCTTTGGTGAGATTGAATGAGACTATAAACCTCCTGTTCTTGTGGTAGTTGAGATTAGGGGTGACAAAATGGATGGATTGGATGGATATGGATTGGATTGTTAATGGATGGATTAAAACAATCCATTAGTCCATTAACAATCCACTAAAATTTTCTTAAAATTATCCAATTCAATCTATCCATTAAGAATAAAATTCATTCAATCCATCCATTAACATATTTTTAATGGATGGATATCCATCCATCCAACTTTTTTTTTATTTCGTAAAAATAAATATATTTTTTTATTTTTAAAAAATTGATTTTATTTTATTTTTGAAAAAATTATTTTTTATATTTTAAAAACAATTATTTTTTAATATATTTATTAAAAAAACTGAATTTTTTGTATTTTCAAAAAAAATTAATATTTTAATTTTTGAAAAATATTGATTTTTTTTTCGAGAAAAAATTTTATTTTTTTTCGAAAAACAAATCAGTTTTTTATTCTGAAAATAAAAAACCGATTTTTTTCAGAAAAAAATAAATCGATTTTTTTTCCAAAAAAAAAGTCGATTTTTTTTTCAAGAAAAAATTTTATTTTTTTTTCGAAAAACAAATCAGTTTTTTATTCTGAAAAAAAAAACCGATTTTTTTTACAAAAAAATAAGTCGGTTTTTTTTCGAGAAAAAATTTTATTTTTTTTTTGAAAAACAAATTAGTTTTTTATTCTGAAAAAAAAACCCGGTTTTTTTCGAAAAAAATTAAACTTTTTTTTCAAAAAAAAATATAGTTTTTTAATTATTTTAAAAAAAATAAATCTAACAAAAATAAAAATAATTCATTGGATCCTTAAAATATGTTGGATGGATTGAATCCATCCATGCATATAAATGGATGGGTTTAATCCAATCCATTAACTTATTTTTTGTGTGGTGGATGGATTGGATGAATTTTTTGATGGATGGATTGGATTGATTTTGCCTTAATGGACTCAATTGCCACCTCTAGTTGAGATCAAGCAAGGAGGATTCATATCCAAGCAAGGGTGATTCTCTTTAGGAATCAGATTTTAAAGACTAAATGTGTCATTAAATATCATATATTTTCGTCAATTTTGACATCTATATTCAATTTATAACCATTTATAACTTAATATGATTACCAAACCATATAAATAGATATAACTTTAAATAACAGGTTATAAAACCGATTATATCTATAATTATATTTTATAATCGGTTATAAATTTCACAACTGTTTTAAATTTCATAACCAATTTTTAATAAAATTCAATGTTTAAAATTGGATATTATTATTTTTAATTGGTTTTCAGCGGAAAATCGACTTTAAATTTGAAAATTCAGTATTTAAAATTGAATAGAAGCATTTTGTGGGTAAAATAGTACTTTTGAACTCTACTTTATTTTATTTTTACTTCGGCTTACTTTCTATAACTCTTTTTTATTTTATTTTAAGTCATTGAAGTCAATAACACTTTGGTTGTTTTATAATATTGGCTTGCCTGGTGACTGAAAGAAAATCAAAGATACAGTGAAGAAAATATATGACATCACTACCAAGAAAGTTAACACTTTAATTAGGTCCGATGACACCAAAATTCCTTATGTTAGGTTGACACTTGATTATAAGGCTTTGGATGTATCAAACAAGATTGATATTATTTACGGTGATGAATGTATGTATTTAAAGATAACTTTTATTTAGACTTTTAACTTATTATGGTTACTGATGAAACAATTTTAAGACAGAGTTAAATTCTGGATTTTTGTTTTGTTTTTTGTTATAAACTTATTTAGACTTTTAACTTATTATGGTTACTGATGAAACAATTTTGAGACAAAGTTAAATTCCGGATTTTATTTTTTTATTATAAAATTATATTTTTTTGACAGAAAAAGTCAATTCTTTTTATACAATCAATAATCCAACCATTGAATAATGATATTTTATCGATATAGACTTATTTATTTTTTTTGCTCAAAAGTCGTCAACCGACTAAAATTTCTCTCTATATATTGTTAGAGAGAGAATAAAAAAAATTATTTAAAATATTTTTTTGTGATTTAAAGAAAAATTTAAAAGAGAGTTAAAAAAATTATTTAAGATATTTTTGTGATTTAAAAAAAAAGAAGACTAATTTGGTTATTTTTTAGAATATGGATGTCCAAAATATGGATATGGTTTAAACCATATTAATAATATGTCCAAAATATAGATTTGGTTAAAATCATATTGATAATTAACCGGTTTTTAATAATCGGATATGGATAATTTATATAACCGGTTAATTTGAACACCCCTAGGTGTGATCATCCTCTCCATCTCGGTACCTCCTTTGAATTCTCGCGTTCTAATGGTATCATGCCTAACTCTTTGGTTGATGAATTTATTGTTGATGGTCAATGGTTGTTCCTTACTGATTTGGATTGTTGGTTCACTTTTCTATTTGTTATGCTTCCTATTGTTCCTTCTAATTTCTCTTTGTTGCATGATCAGTTAGTGTGGGATCATAATGTGATGGGGTTGTTATCCTGCAAAGATGCTTACTTCTTTAAGGAAGGTCATTTTACCGAGTGTATGTGAGCTCGAAATTTATGGTGTCGTGATATTCCACCTAGTAAGTCTTTGTTGGTATGGAGGCTAGCTCATGAAAAAATCCCTACTAAGGTTATAGTTCGACCGAGAGGCATCCTTTTGGCTTCTACTTGCTGTTTGTGCAATGTTGGTGAAAAAAGTACTAAACACTTGTTTATTCATTACTCATTTGTGAAATCTCGTTGGAATCAATTCTTACGAAAGACTGGGATTCATTATAGTCCTACCAGTTTGGGCGTTTGATTCAATATTTGCTAGACTAATTCTTCCAACCAATCCAGTCTTATGGTGAAAGTTGCCTTCATCTTTATGGTAAATTAAATTTGGGTTGCTAGGAATATACTCAAGCATGATAGCTGTAACACCCTTATTCTACCCCACAGATAATACGGCAAAATAACACGGATGTCAGAGTAAAATATCAACTTTCATAAAAAGCCACAAAAGGGCGTACATTCTCAAATTCATCAAAATAGGATCCATACTCCGTAACACACGAGTTTTCTCAAAATACATCAAAACATCATATACAGCGGAACTCAAACATAGCTCAATATTTTCCTCATAAGGGAACATCAATAAAATAACCCAATGATATACAATCAACACAAAGAACCCAACTCGATGTTACATATCAGAGCAAGACCCTCTACATTAACCATAAAGGCTAACGACTCTAAAACGCCACAATACTCCTCGACGGCGTCCACGGCTAAACTTGCTCATCTGCACGTTACCCACGTGGAGGTAACATTCAAACAGGCAGGGTGAGTAAGAAAATTCATAATAATTAATGTATAACAATTAATGCATAAACGACATATTACTCATAGTAATATTCAACACATTGATATCCTTCAATTATACCTCAAAGGCCACAACCATCATAATTTATACACAAAGGCTCATAAATGCAAATGCAACATAGACTCAATGCATGCGGTACCAATCATCACAGCGCGATGGACACTGGGCCATCAACCCTCCATAGATCCCCATCAATAGGATCGAAGCACATCAAAATACTTCACATCCACACAGTGGGATTGAAGTCAAAGTAATCGAGGTCCTGAACCGAAGTCCGGATGCACATGAATGCATGATGCACACTTCATAATAATCCTCATAATAACAACATATGGTGCATCATCATTCATCATATTCATCCTCATTACACGTCATATCTCATCGTCATATTCATCATCATAAATCACGTCATCATAGCTCATTGTAACAATCATCATCATACATCATGTTATCATATCTCATCACAGTAATCATCATTATACAACATTGTTGCGGTGAAAATCGGATATCAAGCTATTGAATTAACTTGAACCTTAATTCTTTTACAACCGGACTTTAATTTATCCAAAGGAAAGGTCTAAAGAAAGAAAGAACCTTTTGCGCGATGTTACAACAACGCTAAGAGATTCGGGGATCGGGGGTTGGTTATGCATAGGGTAGGTATTTCACATCCTAAACATCCGTAGTACTCTACGGGAACCTTTTGTTTATTTGTATGCTAAGTTTTTTTTATATTTGCTAAGGTTTGGAATTGGGTGAAGAGAGGGGATACGATAGATGAAGACCTAAGATTGTTTCTAAGTTTGCTCGCAAAGACATCACGTCTTCTGCCTACGTATCCTAACTAGGATAGAATCAGAGCAATCGTAGTTCACCTCACAAGGGTTAAAGAACACTTGATTATGACCAAGGTTCAGGGGGGAAACAAGTATAACAATACTTGTGTAGAGTTTCACAAAACTCTCTGGATCTCTGTTGTAACACTCAAAGGGGAAATAAGTAATCATTACTATGATTCTTATATAGAGTTAACGAACTCTAACCTAGGGTTCTAGTTGAGGAACACTCCTAGTAAAGGTGGGTCTTTTAGACTTGAGCAAAGTCTAATGTCTTATGGGTTCTAAACTTAACTAAGGTTTAAGATGACTTTTAAAAGTCAAGAGGGGTAATGAGCTATCCATGACACACAGGTCAATGGAGAGATTTTCCTTTGGAAGGGAGGAGATGAGGCAACTTGGATGAGAACTAAAAAGTTCCATCACTTGGGGAAGAAAAATACTTAACAAAGTATAAACATATTCAAGCATGAGGAATATAGAAGACAATGATTATGATCAAGGATTAACCAACACATTACAATGAGCAAGTATTTTAAGTGAGATGAATGGTTACAACCAAAATATACAAGGATGTTACAAATGGCATATCTTGACAAATGAAGGCATATCTTAATAAAGATTGAAAGTACGGTCTTAACAAAGATTAGGAAACATGATAAAGGTGACAACCATGTAAACAAATAACAATTTGAAAACAAATCATGTTATAAACTCAAAGCGTAACAACAATATGCATAGATAACAATCTCACACAATTAAATTAGTTTAGCCTCGTAATTTAGGAGGTATAAACATATACATGGTAACAACTAATAAAAGATGAAAACTCAACAGGTTGATGAACATAAACAAATACCAATAAATCTTACAAGAAAAATAAACATGGTATGGGGAGAATTTAAATCGAGGCGTAAGGTGACGACCTAAAAGTGGATCTACTAACAAGCAAACACAAGCATTGTTAAAATAAATAATCATGAGATTTCAATCTACTAAACAAAACTAGACATCACAATGAATAGTTTGCAAAAAGAACGAGTTGAAAAAGATGAAAAATGAACAAGTTATGAATATTTGAAGTTTAGGTGATTTATGACAAATAAAATAAATAAACAAAATAATAAAAAGAGGAAAGGCCAAGCTGGGAGTTGAACCCAGGCCCTTATGTTTACAAACACTCAAACTCTACCACTGGGGCACTACGCGCGTGCTGCAGAGAAATGGAAAGAATGAATAAAATAATAAAACATGAAAAAAGAATAAAAAGAAGCGCAAAAATGCCTCGCTGGGGCTCGAACCCAGGACACAAGGCGTGAGAGGCGTTTTTAAGGCAAGGCAATAACCACTGGGGTGGCGATACATCCGTTGATTATCCCACCCCAGAAAAAGATAAACCTTACAAGGCCAAGAATTCTGGGCCAGGCCTCAAACAACAATGGTGGGAACGGATTAGATCGAAACTCTATCAAATCAAAACCAAATTCAACAAAATTAGAGTCTAAATTGCTTGGAATTTAATGAGGATTGAGATGGTGCAGTTCAAATTTTTAGATAATGTACATAACAAAAAACACGAATGCACATGCATACCATGATTTTGAAATTCATTTTCGAAGCCAAGGGTCAAAACAAGCATGTTTTCAAATGAGGGAGGGTCTGCACACAATCTAAATACTACATACAGGCAGTCCCAACAGAATTGAAGCTCATACTTGAATTAAAACAAAATCTGGTGCATCAGTTGCAAGTGCATTTTGAAGAATGCATCTTTGAAGTTATGTCTGAAAATTGATGTAAATAGGCTCGAAAACAGTCACACACATATTTCAAATATGTCACTCATGGTTAAGCTCAAACAGAAAGCCTCAGATTTTCAGTGAATTATAAAGTGGCCTATGAGTTGCAAACTAACAAGCTTTATGCTTAATCAAAGCTAAAACAAAAACATCAATCCAAACTGTACCAAGTTATGAATTGCAGCAATCTAAGAGGAAGCTTGATGGCATTATAGGTTATCAAACTCTAAAGCAAGGGATGACCAAACAAAACACAAACATCAATAGCTTTAGCAGCAAAATGAGCAAATGCAGAGATGTAACTAACAGCTCACAAGCTCAGCACACATGAATTCTGGCCTAATGAAGTTATAGTGAAGAACATAGGTTAACAAACCCTCTAAAGAAAAAACAGCAGGCACAAGGAAATGCCTTCCAAACACAAACATGATCAAGCATTTAGCAGCAAAAGTTTAACTAAACTAATTAAGAAAGATGAGTTTGTGACAACAGATAGACCCCATATGCCAATGTGGACCATTATAGATCTAATGACATGCTTGACAACACATATAGTGAGCTATCCCCAACAGTTTCTTTCACAAAGACCAAAATTCAAATGTATTCAAATTGAAAAATGCAGCAACTTACAAACTGATGTCTACATCTTTAAATGATGGTTGGAGTATGTTAGAAATGATAAACATGTAATGATAGATTAAGTATTTCACATCATAACTAACTGCTGCAGTAAAAGGTATGTGATATGCCAATTTTTGAAGAAAAATGCATTTTGAAGAGTGATTTTCATGACAGTGGTGTTTTGTACAAAGTGATCTCTCCAACATCTCAAAAATGACCTATATGAGGTGTGTGAGGTGTTGTTTTAGTGAAAATCAACTTGGAGTACAAAATAGCAATTGAGTGGTATTGTGTGTGTGAAGAGTGGTTTTGAAACATGAAATTTTGAAAGAGCTACTTTGAGGCCAATGCAATCACACCAACACATTTCAAATGGTATATATGAGATGTTCAAATGCTCTTTTGATGCAAAAAGGAATTATTATGGAAAAATGGTATTTGAGTGATTTTTGAATTTTGATGCATTGGTGGAACATATGTGAATCTGTCTTGATGTACAAACCAGCCAAAACAAACATGCAGGCATACTTCAAATATGTATTGAAACATGTGGAAATGATGAAATTGGATTTTTAGGGCTTTATGCAAAAAAACATTCCAGCTGTTATGGTATTGTTCATGACAGCACTATTAAAAGAACCACCAACACAAGTCCTAAACTGCCACAGACTGATGAGGATGTGGACTCAATTCATACAGTTTCAAATTTGTCTCCAATATACACATATTCATTGCATAAGTTGTATTCTATGAGATGGTGAAAAACTGACTGCTTACAAATGCAGCAGTAGAGTTGCAAATGGATTTGGTGTGAATATGAGAAAACTTGATGCTATGGACAAAACAGTAAAGCAAACATACAAGCACACCTAGAATGCGCATAAATACAAGCTAGAATGATGAAAAATAGGTTTGTAAGGTTCTTATGCAGAGTGAGACTATCAACTGCTATGACTAATGCATTTTGATGGATTTTGTTGCCTTTGTGACAAGAATGTGAAATTAGAGTTTATGTACAAACCAATCAAAAACATTCATATAGGCACATCATAAATGCATGAAGAAATATGTCTAGATGCTGAAAACAAGGTTTTAATGCCTTATGCAAAAAGTGATGTTCAGCTGGTATGTTTTGACAGCAACTTTGAGACCAAACAATACAACCTTGATTCAAATAGTATGCTGATGATATGCAACTGGATGGCAATGTCCCTCTTATGCACACTACATTAATGGCAACCTAAAAAATCAATGAAACCTCCAAGAATCAACAAGCTGAATTCAATCAGTATAAAAGTCACAAATATATGGAACCTAGCAGATGGTTCACTGCTGTGAATGCGGTATCCAGCTCACTGCTATCAAAAATAGACTCCTGCACTATTGGTTTTCTAACAGGTTTAAAGTTCAAATGTGGAGTTGCTGTTAAATTACTTGAAGCAATCTACACTTTCCTCATCAAGAGCTACATTAATATGGAATCCAAGTGACAGAAAACAAAAACTGAATGCTTCCCTTTAGTTCAAAGCAGTTTCAGGATTATATGCAGTTTTTTTTTTAGTATGATAAAGGCAAGATTCCAACAATTTGAGAGTAACAGTTTTAAGGCAGAAGTCTTTTGGTTTCAGGTGAAGATGTGCCAAGTAGCAACATTTACATACCAGAAAAAATGCTAACAGAAAACATGTAGTACACACCAAACAGAAAGTCAATCAAAATGCTACCTATATGCAGACAGTTTTTGTTCTTTTTGATGAACCAAAATGAAATCCCTTACCATAATGATTTAGCCTCCTAACAGGTTGGATTCATACATCAAGAGTCAAGAATATTGCATTTAGGCACATTGATCATAAGCAGTAGTATTCACATCATCACAACAATATTATGACCATAAACCAAGGCATAGGCAATAATGAGAAGGATGAATTCTATGTCATGGTGTTGAAGGGG
Source organism: Lathyrus sativus (assembly GCA_963859935.3). Taxonomy (NCBI): domain Eukaryota; kingdom Viridiplantae; phylum Streptophyta; class Magnoliopsida; order Fabales; family Fabaceae; genus Lathyrus; species Lathyrus sativus. The sequence continues at coordinate 184,031,469 of OZ012741.1, read as the reverse complement.
AATAGCCTAGGGATTACATACCTGTGATGATGCACTTGAGTAAGCTATATTACTCCTAGAAAACCAGATGCCCTTTTGAATGCCTTGCTTGCCTTGAAATTGAAATTTTGAGTAGAATGCACTTATGATGCCAATGGAAGAGCTAGGTACTGTTGATGATTCTTAGCAGCTTGGACAGTTGAAACACAATATATGCAAGGTGTTAGAGCTCTTAGGATGCCAAGGAAATGAGTAGAATGAGATATGGTGATTTTTGTAGCTTTGGTCAAAGTATGGTGGAATGAGGGTTGACTTTTTGATTTTTTGTGGTTCTTGATGTTTTAATGAGTCATACACCTTCTATATGCCATTTAGAAGATGTGTGGATGGTTGTGAGAGTGTTGGAAATATTAGAAATGAAAATGGTGTGAAAGTTGAAAAATGACCATGTTTGGTGTTTTTGAGCTTTTCTTCACTTATAAGTAAAGAGAGAATGAGAGGGAGAGTTGTGATGCTTTGATCTTATGAGCAGCTCTGGTGTGTAGAATAAGTGAGGGGGAAGCCTCTATTTATAGGAGAGACAAGGGTGAGGGCAGCTTTGTATTTTGGCTTTTTGGAGGGAGTTTTGAAAGGGAAATCTTCATGAATCCAAGTGTGATCTTTTTTTCTGCAAATGGTGCATGCTTTCAAGAGTCATTGGCCTCTAAAACCAGATACTATTAAGCCATAAGAAGTGACTATAGAGGTAGAAAGGACAGCCCCCTCCTGCTGCAGCCACAAACCTTCTCTCTCCTATGGTACCTTTGTACTTTTTCTATTAAAGTAATGGATCTTGTCCAAGATCTTGTACTTGCTTGGTATGCCCTTCTGAATTTTCTTATTCCCATCTCTAAACTCATCATATCAGATGTCCATCCATGGTTAGAGATGAAATGCATAGTTGGAAACCAAGTTTATGTTAGGTTTTGTCAAGTTAACAAATTAGTGCACAGGCCCAACTTTCTCACTTCATAACTCTCAGCTCCTAACTCCTCTTGGGGAGTTCTTGTACATTTTGGAAAGCCCTTATGTAGCTCTACAACATTCATGTTTGCCAAAAGTTCCAAATCTATGTGAATCTTGGTTGAAAAGTCCTTCAAAGTCAGCAAAAAACAAGTTTTAGTGCTGCCAGATTTTCAAAATTTCACTAAGTGTTTTGTACTAAGAATCGATTTTGATGATAACTTCAATTCCATGCATTTTCTGAGTGTGACCTAGTATAGGACTTTTGTAGGACTTATTAAGAGCTTTCCGACGAGCTTTGAACCACTTCAATCGGGTGCGCGGTTAGGGAGTTAGGGTTTAGCCCCTTTCGAAACCCTAATTTCCCGTTTTTCCAATTACTCTCACGTCTTTGATCCGATGATCATGAAAATTGATATGTAGGTCCCCTATGACATAAGGAACAACTTTGCTTCACCACTTGAAGTTCAATTCCTAAAACTTGAGGGGGTTGACTTTCCGGTCAACCGAACGATCGATCGGCGATTACCGAACTGTCTGTTCATGTTTCGGAGCTTCCAAGACTTTGAAACCCTTTGAGGGGACTTCACTAAGTCTTGTAAACTTGTTGGACCAAAGTTGCATCATTGAACCTTCCTTTAAATCCAAAGTCAAACTACGGTTGACTTTTCCTGCTCGAAAACCCTAATCGAGTACCCTGAACTGCGCTGTACTCCATCTGGGGGTGATCACTTCAAATTGAACTCACACATGGCCCACTATGATACTCTTGATCTTATTTCATGAATGATTCATCCCAAAGCGATGGTTACCCAATCCTCGAATCCTTCGATTTTATCAGTACGGAGCCCCGTTCCATCTGTGTCTTGACAAAATACACTCTGAAACTTGTTAATGTTAGATAAATAAATGCATATGATATGAAGAGGATATAAGGGGTCAAAATTTGGGGTGCAACAGATGCCCCTATTTAAATATCTTCACTAGATGGTAATGAGAGATGACAATCCTCATAGAAATCGTGTGAAAGGTATTTAAATATAGCAAACCAGAAATTTTGTCCCTTAGATCCGATGATATGCAAAAGGACAAATGCGATCATGCCATGAATCTAAATGGTGCTATATGATGCTTGAATGTAATACAGATGCGGACGCACGAGCAAATATAAAAGAACGGCGAAACGACGAGTAACCACTCACGAGGACCCAACACACTGGGGAAAAAATTCCGAGCGAAGTAAGCAAGATAGTTCAGACATGACTAATGATGTTTGTTCAAGAGAATCTTTCACGCAGGGGACACAAATTCCACCAGGGAAGATACATCTTCATTGGGGAGAGGAGATACGAATCTCACTGGGGATAACCAGATGAGGAAGTCCACCGGGGAAGATAATAATTCTTCACTGGGGAAACGGAAGAAAAGAAACGCAAACCACACTGGGGAAGAAACCCAATGGGGAAAACTTCGTTGGGGAATAAACTCACTGGGGAAGCACAACTTCAACAGGGAAAAGACAGAATGGAGACACGAGTCTCACTGAGGATAACCAGATGAGAAATTTCCTATAATGAAGAGTTCAAACGGGATCTTCAAGAAAAGGTTAGAAACAAGACCGGACGTGCCGGGGAAACTAGTACCCACTAGTTCTCCGAGACTCGACTGGAAAAGCAAAAGCTTCAACCGGGGAAACTGGTGACGGCCAGAATAACAAATAGCTTCCAATAGTGCTAGTTACCACTAGACTTCCTGAGGGTGATGGTGACAACCAAACCAAAGTTCCAATCACAGTTGGGAATTTCGGACAAAACAGGACTTCAGCTGGGGAAATTGGTAACAACCAAACCTCACGGTACTAATATCGATTAGTTTTCAAGAAATGCCAGTAACCACTGGACTTAGAAAGAACTGGTGACTACCAAATCAGTGTTCCAAATACGATTGGTTATGATAATGCTAGTAACCACTAGACTTAACTGGGGAGATTGGTAACGACCAAAATCAAACAGTCTTTTTCCAAGGTATTAGTTACCACTAGACTTCCTGGGGTAATGGTGACGACCAGAACCAAAGTTCCAATTACAATTGGGAATTCCAAACGATATTGACAAAAACACAGGACTTCGGTTGGGGAAATTGGTAACAATCAACTTGTAACAATTAGCTTTCAAGCCATGCTAGTGACTACTGGACTTAGAGGAGACTGGTGATGACCAAATCAAAGGGTACCAATCACGATTGGATTTTAACAGAGTTTGGTAACGACCAGACCAAAGTGGTGATAACAATCTGATTTAAACAATGCCAATAATCATTGGGCTTATGGTAACTGGTGACAACCAAGTCCAGTGGTATACCAATAACAACTGGTACTGGACACGGCTAGTGAAAACTAGATTTTCCAAGCAATGCTAGTGACCACTAGACTTAGAAAGATTGGTAATAACCAAATCAAAAGCCACCAATAACAATTGGGTCTGAAGGTAACACTAGTAACTACTAGATTCAAAAAGACTGGTAATAACCAAATCAAACAGGTACCAATGACTATTGGACTCCAGGCGATGCCAATAATTATTGGGCTTTTCAGGGAATTTTGGTGGCGACCAACTCAAGTATCAGTGACCATTGGTTTTAGAAGGCAATACTAGTAACCACTAGATTTCTTGGCACAGATTGGTGAAAACCAAATCAAAAGGACTCCAATAACAATTGGTTGGCCTTATAACCGAATTAGTGACGAACGGGTTTGGAAACCTGCTGGTGAAGACCAAACTACTATACCAAACATAGTTAGTTCTGAATACGTGCTAGTGACCGCTAGTCTTTCACAGTTTGTTAGTGATAACCCAATCGAAGGTGAAAATTGGTAATAACCCCCTGTTTGTATAAACCAAGCATTGCTAGTTACCACTGCTCTCCCAGAACAAAAATAAGGAAATCCCAGGGTGTCAACTCTAAACGGACTTGTAACAACAAAATAAAGATAAAGGTAACGACCAAAGGACCTCAATGGTGGGAATGCAAACAAATGCGTATGCTAGCATGATGCTGTATGCAAGACACAAAACGACCCGGCGGGACAAAAGAAAATCCAATAAAGCGGGAACTTATCACGCTGAGCTTCAAAATGCCTCAAATCAGGCGACACTTCCTTCTTTGATACAGATAACGATTCTTTCCTCAGTAATGTCCCCCATAATCTTGCAAGGAAAAAGTCTAGCTAGAATTTCTATCGGACGTATTTATCTCGGTCAAAGACAACAGCGATTTCCACAACTTCAAGAACTGTGTAATATCATCATATTACCTTTGGAACTTTTCAATCATTTTGTCAAATTGTGCTTTCTCCTTCTTTCTTTTTAAATCAGGGCTTAGGTTTTTCAAAACACTTTGCTTTCAATAAAAAATTCTTATTAATAAATAAGTGAAATTGCATAACAAAAATAGCAGATCATGACAATGATTTGGCCAAAGAGAGAACTGATTTTATTGATGGACAAGAACTTTACAAAAGATAAAGCCTTGGGGACTTTAAAAGTTTTGAAAAATGGCAACAGAAAAGATTACAGAATCCCATAATAATTTGGTCCTTCCGACTATTAGTTCACTTGTTTTGCCGCTTCTGACGAAAACAACATGTTTTGACCCTTTCTTCTAATACTCTGCACAGGAGTCCGCCCCAGCGTCCGACATCTTTCAAACATTGGGTTTTTTCTTGTCGAGGCATTGAAATTCTCTTTCTATGCATCCGTTTTCAGGCGTAGTATTTTCTTACTGCGTCCGAGTTGATGGGATACTTGAGTGATTCGCCATCCATGGTTTCGAGAATCAGAGATCCTCCGGAGAAAACAGTCTTCACAACGAAAGGGCCGTCGTAGTTGGGCATCCACTTGCCACGCATGTCTTTTTGTGTAGGTAGGATTTTTCTAAGCACCAGCTCTCCTTCTCTATACTCTTTGGGACGAACTTTCTTATTGAATGCCCGGGCCATCCTTTGTTGATAGATTTGACTGTGACACATGGCCGTCATTCTTTTTTCGTCGATGAGATTCAACGAATCAAATCTTTCTTTTATCCACTCGTCTTCATCCAACTCTGCTTCCGTCAAGATCTTCAAGGAAGGTATTTTGACTTCAATGGGTAGCACCGCATCCATCCCGTATACTAGGGAAAAGGGAGTTGCCCCTGTCGAAGTGCGTACTGATGTCCGGTAGCCGTGCAAAGCAAATGGTAACATCTCGTGCCAATCTTTATAAGTTACGACCATTTTTTGTATTATCTTTTTGATGTTCTTGTTTGCAGCCTCAACTGCGCCATTCATCTTAGGTCTGTAAGGGGACGAGTTATGATGTTTGATCTTAAAGTCGTCACAGAGTTCCTTCATTGTTTTGTTGTTCAGATTCGACCCGTTGTCAGTGATGATCTGGTTAGGGATACCATATCGGCAGACAATTTCCTTTTTAATGAAGCGTGCGACCACCTGCTTCGTCACATTCGCATATGACGCTGCTTCCACCCATTTGGTGAAATAATCAATTGCGACAAGGATGAAGCGATGACCATTAGAGGCTTTAGGCTCTATTGCCCCGATCATATCTATGCCCCACATTGCAAAAGGCCAAGGTGACGTCATCACATTGAGAGGATGCGGAGGGACATGCACTTTATCAGCATAAACTTGACATTTATGACACTTTCGAGCGAAGAGTATGCAATCCGTCTCCAAAGTTAACCAGAAGTAACCCGCTCTTAATATTTTCTTAGCCATGGCGTGGCCATTTGCATGGGTGCCGAAGGTCCCTTCGTGTACTTCGGCCATTATGAGATTCGCCTCACTTTCATCGACACATCGGAGTAAGACCATATCATGATTTCTCTTGTACAAGATGCCATTGCTGATGAAGAATTTAGATGACAACCTCCGTATCGCTCTTTTGTCAATTGTGGATGCGTCGGCGGGGTATTCTTGATTTTGAAGGAAATTCTTGATATCATAAAACCACGGCTTCTCCCCAAATTCTTCGTCCATTGCCATGACGTATGCGGGTACTGTCCTTCTTTCGATGCGAATCAGAGGTGCTTCGTTAACAAACTGGACTTTCCACATGGATGCCATCATGGCCAATGCATCGGCAATGTGATTTTCCGCCCTTGGTACATGCTTGAAGGTAATTTCATCGAAATACTCAGCCATCTCTAGGATGTGGGTCTTATAAGGAATCAATTTTTCATCCCTGGTTTCCCATTCCTCTTTGAGTTGGTATATCACTAAAGCAGAATCACCAATTACTTCCAAAATTTTGATACGGAGATCAATGGCAGCCTCCAACCCCAGGATGCAGGCTTCATATTCCGCTATGTTGTTTGTACAAGAGAAACAGAGTCGGGCTGTGACCGCAGTGTACCCTCCAGTTGGATTTTTTAGAACAGCTCCGATGCCATGTCCATTTTTGTTTGACGCTCCGTCGAACATCATCTCCCAACGGGACCCTGGCTCGGGGCCTTCCTCTGGACCAGGCTCTGGTTTCGTGCGCTGAATATACATCACATCTTCATCGGGAAAGTCGAACTTGAGCGGTTGATAATCCTCCATAGGATACTCTGCAAGGTGTTCTGACAAAATGCTCCCTTTGATGGATTTCTGAGCAACGTACTGGATATCATATTCTGATAGGAGCATATGCCATCGGGCTAATCTTCCTGTCTGAGCTGGTTTCTCAAAGATGTACTTGATGGGGTCCATCTTAGAAATCAGCATCGTAGTGTGGCAAATCATGTACTGCCTCAGACGTTTAGCAGCCCATGCCAACGCACAACAAGCTTTTTCCAGGGGAGAGTAACGACTCTCACAATCAGTGAACTTCTTACTTAGATAATAGATTGCATGTTCCTTCTTCCCTGACTCATCCGTTTGGCCCAAGACACAGCCCATCGAACTTTCTAATACGGTCATATACATGAACAAAGGCCTTCCAGGTACCGGAGGAATCAGCACTGGAGGTTCTTGCAAATACTGCTTGATTTTGTCGAACGCCGCCTGGCAATTTTCATTCCATACCACTGTTTGATCCTTTCGTAACAACTTGAAGATCGGTGTGCAGGTAGGAGTCAGGTTGGAGATGAACCTGGAGATGTAATTCAAACGTCCAAGGAAACCTCTAACTTGTTTCTCAGTTTTAGGAGCAGGCATCTCCTGGATTGCTTTAACCTTGTCAGGGTCTACCTCAATTCCTCGCTGACTAACGATGAAACCAAGTAGCTTGCCTGAGCGAACTCCGAAGGTGCATTTGGCTGGATTTAGTCTCAATTGATACTTTCGGAGTCTTTCAAATAGCTTTAGTAGATGATCCAAGTGGTCTTCTTCACTTTGGGATTTTGCAATCATATCATCCACGTATACTTCGATTTCTCTGTGCATCATATCATGAAATAGTGTGACCATAGCTCTCTGATATGTTGCCCCTGCGTTCTTCAAACCAAAAGGCATTACCTTATAACAATAGGTGCCCCATGGTGTGATGAAAGTCGTTTTTTCCATGTCTTCTGGATTCATTTTTATCTGGTTATAGCCCGAAAACCCATCCATGAATGAGAACACTGCAAAGCTTGCCGTGTTATCTACCAAAGTGTCAATATGTGGTAATGGGAAATCATCCTTCGGACTTGCTTTATTTAGATCTCTGTAGTCAACGCACATCCTGACCTTGCCATCCTTTTTTGGGACCGGTACAATGTTGGCTACCCATTCGGGATATTTGGATACTGCTAGAAAACCAGCATCTATTTGCTTTTTGACCTCATCTCTGATTTTAAGTGCCATATCTGGTCTCGACCTGCGAAGCTTTTGTTTGATCGGAGGACATTCTGGTTTCAGGGGGAGCTTGTGCATGACAATGTCAGTATCTAACCCTGGCATATCTTGGTAGGACCAAGCAAATATGTCAACAAAATCTCTGAGGATTAGTATCAACTTATCTTTGATTTCTGGCCTTAATGACGCCCCGATCTTGACTTCCCTTTTGTCCTCTTCTGACCCCAAGTTAATGACTTCCGTCTGCTCTTTATGGGGCTGGATATAATCATCTTCATGCTCAGCTATTCTTTTTAGCTCTTCTGGGACCTCTAACTCTCCTTCGTTCCCTTCTTCAGCTTGAAAGACGAATGAACCGCTAATAGAAGGAACCGAATGATCATAGGATTCTGTGGTTGATGGGGGTATTCTGCATGTTTTATTTAGGAACAATTAGGCACTCACACACAAACATGCAGATGAAGGGTGGTTTTTATTATTTTCCAAAAGAGATTGCCATTTTTCCAAAAAGAGTGAAAGTGATGTGCAAACAATAACAAGAGTTTTAACAAAAACACTTTTTCATTAATGATTTTCAAATTTTGCAAAGTGGCCCAGTACCAAAATAATTCACAAGTCTTGGGCAAGACTGAGAAATTTTTAAAGAAAGACACAAAGCTAACAGGCAGAATGAATTACTCTAAAGGTAAAAAGATGGGAACTTCCACAGCCTCCCAATTGCGCAATGCTCCTCCTCCTCTAATTATTAGATGATCCAGATTACCGTCCTCATTTTCAGAAATAATGGCGTTAACTTGTACACCGCCGCTGGTGAATATCTCTTTTAAGGACTTCTTCCTCATGGTGCTTTCTTCCGGCTCGCCTTCCGGAGTTGGTTTGTAACCCAACCCCTGTCGATCATTCTTGGCCCGAGCGTTGACTTCGATGACCTCTCCCCAACCCAGTGGGACTCCGGCTTTCAGTGCCGCCTTAATACTTTGAGCAGAGGTAAATAATGGCCTTTGGGTTATGTCTGATTCATCTACTAGAACAGCGTGAGCTATTTCTAGTGCTTGGAAAGCTGTTTCGAGAGAGTCTTCCTCAGCCTCAATATACCGGAAAGATGACAAGTTGCTTACCATCAAGTCCTCTTCTCCATGGACAATGACTAGCTGGTCATTTACAACAAACTTCATTTTTTGGTGGAGCGTGGAAGTGACAGCGCCAGCTGTATGAATCCAGGGTCTTCCCAATAAGCAGCTATAAACCGGATTTATGTCCATCACCTGGAAGGTGATTTCAAAGATTTGTGGTCCAATTAGAATAGGGAGATCAACTTCTCCTATCACGGTTCTCCTGGATCCGTCGAACGCCTTGACTATAAGAGAGGTTGGTCTCATGGTAGCGCCTTGATATGCCAGCTTGGCCAAAGTTCTTTTAGGCATTACATTGAGTGCTGACCCAGTATCCACAAGAACTCGGGACATTGTGTCTGCTTCACACTTGACTGATACATGCAAGGCACGATTGTGCTTGCGCTTCTCAGCCGTTAGGTCATTATCATCAAAGCTCAAAGTGTTGCAGGCAGTGATATTTGCTACAACGGAGTCGAACTGCCCCACTGTAATATCCTTAGTAACGTGAGCTTGCGTTAGGATTTTGAGTAATGCCTGGCGGTGTGCTGGAGAACTCAAAAGCAAAGCCATGACCGAGATCTTGGAGGGTGTCTGATTCAATTGGTCCACCACCCTATAATCGCTTCGTCGAATGATTCTCAAGAATTCTTCTTCATCGTTCTTGAGACTTTCTTTTCTTAAAGGCTCTTTGTCAGTGGTTGTCTCCGGAACAGGCTTCTGAGGAACGGGCGTCTTTTGAACGGGAACTGCTGGTGGAGGAGCCTCGCTGTATGTTCGAGGTTGATAGACACGACCACTCCGAGTCATTTTGCTTCCACCGGCGATATTGGCCACACTTACTGGTTTCTTTTCTTTGAAAATCCCTTCACGCCATGAATAATCTTGTTTTGGTGTCACGGTTCTTGGGCGAGGCTGGAATCCTCCTCTTGGCTCAAACCTAGTCTGTCCCCTCCCGAATTTCGGGGGTTCGTCATCATGAAATACTGGCCGAATATTCTTGTAGTTTTTGTTACTGTTACCATCTCTGGACCCAGCTCCTTTGTAGGATTCTCCTGGTATGTTAAACACAGGCTCGATGACTGCCACATCTTCTTCCTTTTTTCGGTTAGCGATTTCTATCATTCCTTGTTCAATCATAGCTCGAATATCCTTTTTCACAGCGTCACAACCCTCAGGATTTAGCATACATTCTTTGCAATCTTCGTGAGATGTCTTGAGTAACCATGCCTGAGCGAGGCGTTTGTGTAGGTCTGCTAATGGCACTTTGATCTCACCAACGGTGGTAACCTTCTTATCTTCTGACCCCTCCCCTTCTTCAGTAATGGCATTGACTTCACCATGATTGGGAAGAGGGTTGCTTTTAACATTGGGCGGATTATCTTCGAAGGATAGAGTTCCCTTCTCGATAAGCTCACGAACTAGGTGCTGAAGGGCAAAGCAACCCTCGAGATTGTGGCCTGGAGCATTCTCATGAAATGGGCAGCGAGCATTCGCATCATAATAGAACGGGAGTGGATTAGGTGGAGCACCCAATTTTCTTGTTTTAACCAACCCTCTTTCTACTAGCATGGGAAACAGGTCGGTGTAACTCATTGGAATAGGATGTATCTTTGGCCTATTTGCTGGATAATTTGCCCTTGGGGCCCTGTTCTGAGGTTGTTGACCCTGCGGCTGCTGGCTTTGTTGTTGATTACTGGTGCGATACTGTTGCTGACCGCCAGGCTGATACTGGTGTTGATTGTTGAATGCCCCAGGTTGGGGACCATGCTGCGAAGAAGGCTGAAAAACCGGGGTTACTGCCGCTACATATGATGGTTGGTACTGTTGGTGGAGGCTTCGAGAGCTTTGTACTTTCTTTCCATATGTGATTGCGCTCACTTCTCCCTCTTTCTTTTTGTGGAACGAGCTGACTGGCTTTTTTGCCGTGTTGGCGCTTGAAGTAACATTTGAAGTAGTCACTTTTCCGCTCTTCAAACCCGCTTCTACCTTAACCCCCACTGCCACAATATCAGAGAAATTTGTTGTAACGCTGCTGATCAAACGTTCATAGAATTCGGGTCGAACTGTATCCACAAACCAATCTGCCAACTCCTTCTCAGTAAGAGGAGGCTCTACTTGTGCTGCAGTTCCGCGCCACCTTTGCGCATACTCTTTGAAGGTTTCGGTATTTTTCTGCGTCATATTAAGAAGCTGACGGCGGTCTGGAGCTAGGTCCATGTTGTACTTGTACTGTTGAATAAAAGCATCTGAGAGGTCTTGGAAACTGTGAATCTTAGCTTGATCTAAACCGAGATACCACTTGGCTGAAGCTCCTTTTAGACTATCTTGGAAACAGTGTACTAACAGTTTATCATTTTCAATATGCGGAGCCATCCGCCTACAGTACATGATTAAGTGCTCTTTAGGACAAGTGGTCCCTTCATATTTGTCGAAGATCGGTATTTTAAATTTCTGAGGGAACACTAATCCAGATACCAGACATAGATCCTTGGCATCAGATCCAAAGACATGATTTCCTTCAATGGCCCTCATCCTCTTGGCCATGATGTCCATTTCTACCCTTAACTTCTCGTGTTTTTCATCCTCAGCTTCGGATCCATCGGGTATATCAAAGATTGGCTGTTGATTGGCGAAGACTGGTCGTACCGTGGTGGGACCACCTGCTGTAGTAAAAATGGGGTTTCTGATTGTTGAGTCGAACAACGGATTGAGACCTGAAGACTGCATGCCGTTGAAAGGTGGTACAAAATCCCGGGACATGCCATAGGGAAACTCTGCTGAAGTAACAGGGGCCATCGTGACATTGGCTGCTGTTGTGGCAACTTCGGAGATCACTGTAGGTTGTGTATCCATTTTTGCTTTGATCATGTTGAGGGCTTCTAAGATCTGGTTGACGTCCCCTTTGATCCCTTCAATGTCATTATCCATTCGGTCGAACCTTTGATCGTTATCTGCCATCTTCTTTTGAGCTTGGGACCGTGTGTTGTATCGGTGAGTACTCAGCGTGACTCCTTCCTTTCTCTCTGGACAAGAACAAAAGATGAGCTGCGGAACCCCAAATGTAGGATGACATGCAAATGCAGATGCATGAACCATTCAAGGAAACTCAAGATTTTCATTTACAAACAAAAAGTTAGACCAACATGTGACGACGTGCTTTAAAAAGCGTTTTTCATTTGATAGCTGGGAATCCATTACAATAGAGTGGTCTTTGCTTAAAAAAGCAAGACCTTTCTTACAATGAAAGTAAATGCAACAAGCAGGATTTCAATCCTTTTTTAGGGAAAGCAGGGAAATGACGAAACAAAAACCAATCTAACAAGACGACCCTTCTCCTTCTTGGACCCCGACATGAACTTGATCCTGGCGGATAATCTCCCACAGGTCTTCATTTTCCCTTTGCGCTTTAACCAAAGCGTATTTCAGTTCTTCCCTAGTCGTGGGGACTTCAGGTTCCATAGTTATCTCGTAATCGTGAGTGTAGAACATGATTAAAGCTATTTCCTTTGACCATAGCAGGTACCCCCTGGTGGTTAGGCAACTTGCATTCTCCATCGGAGTTGGGCCCATAAGGTGTGGATCTCTTTGAGCGTATTCGGCGTTAGCTTCTAGCTCTTGGTTGCGACCTGTCTCACAGAAGCGGGGCCTCAACAGTTCTGGTTCAGGCTCTGGCCCGGTAGGATACCCGTGTTGACGCCTAGCAAGGATAGGATTATAAGTGATCACCCCTCCTATCCCAATGAGAGGCACATTGGGAAAATCTCCGTAACTGGAAATCATGATTTGGCCGCCGATGCTAGTGTCGTACCAGGTGATATCATGGTGTCTGAGAGTGACGAGTTTAGAAACCCAAGCGTTTTTGGTAGGAAGCCTCCAAAGGATATGGGTCCTTGGCAGATGAGAAGTAAACCATCGGTCGAGTAGTGCAAGACAGCATGAGTATCGCCCACAATCATACAAGGCAAAACGGTGAATGACCACATAAGTATCAGCCAGTATTGCGTTGACCGGACTCTTGAGGATGAAGAGACGTATTGCTTCCTCGCTGATGAAGTCGTAATTGCTTGGGAACAGATACAGTCCATATATTAGTAGTGCCAAAATTGCCTCAAAAATGCCCAGGTTTCGACTTTCATAGTGATACTCGGCCATTTCCATTAGAGGCCCGGCATCCATTCCATACCACCCTGCTTTCGCCCTCATTGGTGGTAAGTCTTCCAGCTTGATATGCAGGGCTTTAGCTAAGTCCTTCTTCTTTGGTTTTCCATAAGGGAGTGTAAGAGCCCATGGGATCTTCAAGTAAGCATTATACTCTTCGAGGGTCGGGAGTAACTGAAAATCCGGAAACACAAAGCAGTGGTAAGTTGTATGATAGAACTCCAACAAAGCTTGCAACATGGGCTCATTGATTGGAGCGCTTATTAATGGCAATAGGTCCCCATATTTGGCTATGAAAGCAGCAGGATTTCGAACAAGTCTGGTTAGCATTCTTAGACGACCCAACCTTAGATCCGGGACTCGAAGCATGCCTCTTCTTACCATGTTGTTGCCTGTGAAGAAAAAGTTGAATTTCCTTGAATGATTAGAAGTAGTGTGAATGCAAATGCACATGGTTGTCACGGAACTCAGGGATTTTTGAACATCGGAAATCATCATTTCATTAATAAACAAAACAGATTACAAAACATCATTTCCTCTTACAAGGGTTTTAACTAAACAAATTGGCGCAATCTATCAAGGTTCTCCTAACAGCCTGAGGTTGAGCTTCTCGATCTTTCTTTCCAACTGAGTCTTCTCAATGATGAGTCTGTCCACGATTATCTTCCATGGATTATACTGAGGCTCATAAGGCTCCTCTAGTGCCTTCTTCTTCTTACAAGAGAGGATTTCTTCATCTTTTGACTGGAGTTGTCTCCGGAGCTCTGCATTTTCTTCAATGACTATCTGATACTTGTGCTTCCAAGCTTCTTCAGTTTGTTGTGCTTTGACCAAAGCAATTTTCAACTTTTCTTCTTCAGACATGAAGACCAACGGGCGTTCTTCTTTTAAGGCCATAGGCTTTTGTTTAGGATACGGCATCTTTAGTGTGACAGCTCTTTTCCGAACCCATTGGAGGTAAGGTTCTAAAGAAATACAGTTGAGTTTTCCAAGATCTTTCTTTCCTTTTTTATGCAGACGCTTCCAAGCTTCTAGAATTTTCTCTTTTAATCCCTGACTGTCTTCCCCTTCTTTGAAGAAGATGCTTTCTACTTGAACACCTTTGGGTTTGTCTTTTAGGGGGTATCCCAATTGTCGGCGGGCAAGTATCGGATTGTAGCTGATCCCTCCATTAATGCTGAGAAGAGGTACGTTGCTAAATTCCCCACAACTGTCAATGATCATTATCCCATCATAATCACGATTATACCAATCAATATCAGAATGGGTAAGAGCCATGATCTTTTGTGACCACCATCCCTTCTTTGGATCCCAAAAAGCGTTGGCTTTGGGTAAATGTGAAGTGAACCATTTGTACAATAAAGGAGCACAACAAGTGATCATTCCCCCATTATGGAAATTCCTCAGATGAACAGAATGGTACGCGTCTGCCAACAAGGTAGGCACAGGGTTCTTCTTTAAGAAAATTTTGATGGCATTGAGGTCCACGAAATTCTCAAAGCTTGGAAACAAGAATATACCATAGATGAGTAAGGCAAGGATAGCTTCGAATGCATCCATGCTTAAATGATCTGCGTAGTATTGAGCTTTCTCAATCAAGAATTCTGCTTTGAACCCAAAGACTCCCCCTTTTGTAATCAGATTCTTTTTTATGTCATCCACTCCTAAACGTGTAGCTTTGGCGATATCCTGCTCTTTGGGGTCCTTCTCTACAATCGGAAAAGGAGATTCTTCAAGAATAGGCAACCCGATTAACTGAGAATACTCTTCTAGTGTGGGTACTAGCTGATAATCAGGAAATGTGAAGCAATGGTAGAGCGGGTCATAAAACTGGAGGAGGGTAGAGAGAAGTCCACTATCCATTTTTATCTTCAAGAGTAGCAACAGCTTCCCGTTCCGGTTTTGAAATCCCTCTGAATCTGTTACCAAGGTGCTCAATCTTCTCAAATCGTCTAGGTTAAAACCCTTGTAAGTGTATTTCAAAGTTTTCTTTCTTTCAATGTTCATGACGACCTCTGATATTTACAAACAACAAAGTCTGAGTTCCATGAAACCATATGATGATATGATGATATGATGATATGAAAACATAAACAAGATGCATATGCACACAACGCAGGTTTAGGGTTAAGGACAAGCATGAGTTCAAAGGTCTACCCATCCCCAAAGATTGTGCTATGGATTGATTGTACCTGCCGAACGGGTTCTACAAAGTTCCCAGAGTCATCGACCCATCTTTCGGATATTATCGACTTCCCAAATTACTTGGTAATTGATAATATTCTCAAGAGAATCTTGTCTGAGTGTAGTATCGCGTATCGACTATTTCGGAAATACTTCCTTATAGCCATCGCACTACGTCCTGATAAGGCCAAAGTGGGGTAGAATGTTTTCTAAAAGTCCACGGTGTCATAGGCTCCTTCGTTGAAAGTAGCATTGTTTTCACGAATACTCGATCAACGATACTAAACTTTCAAGAGGGCCTACACCGAGCGGCGATTTCTCAAGTTAGCTTGGTCGGGAATCAACTCCCTATAAGCCTTCTTGAATATACCACCATCCTATCATAATTTCACTCAAGTCCGGGTATAGGACTGTCTCACCGCTCAAAGCACCCAATATCCAACATACAAATATATTGACAAATATACATGTTAAGCAAATATTTACAAATATAGCACACAATTAAACAAAATAGGCTAAACCCTCAAGTTCTAAGCAATCAATATCCCCAGTGAAGTCGCCATTTCTGTTGCGGTGAAAATCGGATATCAAGCTATTGAATTAACTTGAACCTTAATTCTTTTACAACCGGACTTTAATTTATCCAAAGGAAAGGTCTAAAGAAAGAAAGAACCTTTTGCGCGATGTTACAACAACGCTAAGAGATTCGGGGATCGGGGGTTGGTTATGCATAGGGTAGGTATTTCACATCCTAAACATCCGTAGTACTCTACGGGAACCTTTTGTTTATTTGTATGCTAAGTTTTTTTTATATTTGCTAAGGTTTGGAATTGGGTGAAGAGAGGGGATACGATAGATGAAGACCTAAGATTGTTTCTAAGTTTGCTCGCAAAGACATCACGTCTTCTGCCTACGTATCCTAACTAGGATAGAATCAGAGCAATCGTAGTTCACCTCACAAGGGTTAAAGAACACTTGATTATGACCAAGGTTCAGGGGGGAAACAAGTATAACAATACTTGTGTAGAGTTTCACAAAACTCTCTGGATCTCTGTTGTAACACTCAAAGGGGAAATAAGTAATCATTACTATGATTCTTATATAGAGTTAACGAACTCTAACCTAGGGTTCTAGTTGAGGAACACTCCTAGTAAAGGTGGGTCTTTTAGACTTGAGCAAAGTCTAATGTCTTATGGGTTCTAAACTTAACTAAGGTTTAAGATGACTTTTAAAAGTCAAGAGGGGTAATGAGCTATCCATGACACACAGGTCAATGGAGAGATTTTCCTTTGGAAGGGAGGAGATGAGGCAACTTGGATGAGAACTAAAAAGTTCCATCACTTGGGGAAGAAAAATACTTAACAAAGTATAAACATATTCAAGCATGAGGAATATAGAAGACAATGATTATGATCAAGGATTAACCAACACATTACAATGAGCAAGTATTTTAAGTGAGATGAATGGTTACAACCAAAATATACAAGGATGTTACAAATGGCATATCTTGACAAATGAAGGCATATCTTAATAAAGATTGAAAGTACGGTCTTAACAAAGATTAGGAAACATGATAAAGGTGACAACCATGTAAACAAATAACAATTTGAAAACAAATCATGTTATAAACTCAAAGCGTAACAACAATATGCATAGATAACAATCTCACACAATTAAATTAGTTTAGCCTCGTAATTTAGGAGGTATAAACATATACATGGTAACAACTAATAAAAGATGAAAACTCAACAGGTTGATGAACATAAACAAATACCAATAAATCTTACAAGAAAAATAAACATGGTATGGGGAGAATTTAAATCGAGGCGTAAGGTGACGACCTAAAAGTGGATCTACTAACAAGCAAACACAAGCATTGTTAAAATAAATAATCATGAGATTTCAATCTACTAAACAAAACTAGACATCACAATGAATAGTTTGCAAAAAGAACGAGTTGAAAAAGATGAAAAATGAACAAGTTATGAATATTTGAAGTTTAGGTGATTTATGACAAATAAAATAAATAAACAAAATAATAAAAAGAGGAAAGGCCAAGCTGGGAGTTGAACCCAGGCCCTTATGTTTACAAACACTCAAACTCTACCACTGGGGCACTACGCGCGTGCTGCAGAGAAATGGAAAGAATGAATAAAATAATAAAACATGAAAAAAGAATAAAAAGAAGCGCAAAAATGCCTCGCTGGGGCTCGAACCCAGGACACAAGGCGTGAGAGGCGTTTTTAAGGCAAGGCAATAACCACTGGGGTGGCGATACATCCGTTGATTATCCCACCCCAGAAAAAGATAAACCTTACAAGGCCAAGAATTCTGGGCCAGGCCTCAAACAACAATGGTGGGAACGGATTAGATCGAAACTCTATCAAATCAAAACCAAATTCAACAAAATTAGAGTCTAAATTGCTTGGAATTTAATGAGGATTGAGATGGTGCAGTTCAAATTTTTAGATAATGTACATAACAAAAAACACGAATGCACATGCATACCATGATTTTGAAATTCATTTTCGAAGCCAAGGGTCAAAACAAGCATGTTTTCAAATGAGGGAGGGTCTGCACACAATCTAAATACTACATACAGGCAGTCCCAACAGAATTGAAGCTCATACTTGAATTAAAACAAAATCTGGTGCATCAGTTGCAAGTGCATTTTGAAGAATGCATCTTTGAAGTTATGTCTGAAAATTGATGTAAATAGGCTCGAAAACAGTCACACACATATTTCAAATATGTCACTCATGGTTAAGCTCAAACAGAAAGCCTCAGATTTTCAGTGAATTATAAAGTGGCCTATGAGTTGCAAACTAACAAGCTTTATGCTTAATCAAAGCTAAAACAAAAACATCAATCCAAACTGTACCAAGTTATGAATTGCAGCAATCTAAGAGGAAGCTTGATGGCATTATAGGTTATCAAACTCTAAAGCAAGGGATGACCAAACAAAACACAAACATCAATAGCTTTAGCAGCAAAATGAGCAAATGCAGAGATGTAACTAACAGCTCACAAGCTCAGCACACATGAATTCTGGCCTAATGAAGTTATAGTGAAGAACATAGGTTAACAAACCCTCTAAAGAAAAAACAGCAGGCACAAGGAAATGCCTTCCAAACACAAACATGATCAAGCATTTAGCAGCAAAAGTTTAACTAAACTAATTAAGAAAGATGAGTTTGTGACAACAGATAGACCCCATATGCCAATGTGGACCATTATAGATCTAATGACATGCTTGACAACACATATAGTGAGCTATCCCCAACAGTTTCTTTCACAAAGACCAAAATTCAAATGTATTCAAATTGAAAAATGCAGCAACTTACAAACTGATGTCTACATCTTTAAATGATGGTTGGAGTATGTTAGAAATGATAAACATGTAATGATAGATTAAGTATTTCACATCATAACTAACTGCTGCAGTAAAAGGTATGTGATATGCCAATTTTTGAAGAAAAATGCATTTTGAAGAGTGATTTTCATGACAGTGGTGTTTTGTACAAAGTGATCTCTCCAACATCTCAAAAATGACCTATATGAGGTGTGTGAGGTGTTGTTTTAGTGAAAATCAACTTGGAGTACAAAATAGCAATTGAGTGGTATTGTGTGTGTGAAGAGTGGTTTTGAAACATGAAATTTTGAAAGAGCTACTTTGAGGCCAATGCAATCACACCAACACATTTCAAATGGTATATATGAGATGTTCAAATGCTCTTTTGATGCAAAAAGGAATTATTATGGAAAAATGGTATTTGAGTGATTTTTGAATTTTGATGCATTGGTGGAACATATGTGAATCTGTCTTGATGTACAAACCAGCCAAAACAAACATGCAGGCATACTTCAAATATGTATTGAAACATGTGGAAATGATGAAATTGGATTTTTAGGGCTTTATGCAAAAAAACATTCCAGCTGTTATGGTATTGTTCATGACAGCACTATTAAAAGAACCACCAACACAAGTCCTAAACTGCCACAGACTGATGAGGATGTGGACTCAATTCATACAGTTTCAAATTTGTCTCCAATATACACATATTCATTGCATAAGTTGTATTCTATGAGATGGTGAAAAACTGACTGCTTACAAATGCAGCAGTAGAGTTGCAAATGGATTTGGTGTGAATATGAGAAAACTTGATGCTATGGACAAAACAGTAAAGCAAACATACAAGCACACCTAGAATGCGCATAAATACAAGCTAGAATGATGAAAAATAGGTTTGTAAGGTTCTTATGCAGAGTGAGACTATCAACTGCTATGACTAATGCATTTTGATGGATTTTGTTGCCTTTGTGACAAGAATGTGAAATTAGAGTTTATGTACAAACCAATCAAAAACATTCATATAGGCACATCATAAATGCATGAAGAAATATGTCTAGATGCTGAAAACAAGGTTTTAATGCCTTATGCAAAAAGTGATGTTCAGCTGGTATGTTTTGACAGCAACTTTGAGACCAAACAATACAACCTTGATTCAAATAGTATGCTGATGATATGCAACTGGATGGCAATGTCCCTCTTATGCACACTACATTAATGGCAACCTAAAAAATCAATGAAACCTCCAAGAATCAACAAGCTGAATTCAATCAGTATAAAAGTCACAAATATATGGAACCTAGCAGATGGTTCACTGCTGTGAATGCGGTATCCAGCTCACTGCTATCAAAAATAGACTCCTGCACTATTGGTTTTCTAACAGGTTTAAAGTTCAAATGTGGAGTTGCTGTTAAATTACTTGAAGCAATCTACACTTTCCTCATCAAGAGCTACATTAATATGGAATCCAAGTGACAGAAAACAAAAACTGAATGCTTCCCTTTAGTTCAAAGCAGTTTCAGGATTATATGCAGTTTTTTTTTTAGTATGATAAAGGCAAGATTCCAACAATTTGAGAGTAACAGTTTTAAGGCAGAAGTCTTTTGGTTTCAGGTGAAGATGTGCCAAGTAGCAACATTTACATACCAGAAAAAATGCTAACAGAAAACATGTAGTACACACCAAACAGAAAGTCAATCAAAATGCTACCTATATGCAGACAGTTTTTGTTCTTTTTGATGAACCAAAATGAAATCCCTTACCATAATGATTTAGCCTCCTAACAGGTTGGATTCATACATCAAGAGTCAAGAATATTGCATTTAGGCACATTGATCATAAGCAGTAGTATTCACATCATCACAACAATATTATGACCATAAACCAAGGCATAGGCAATAATGAGAAGGATGAATTCTATGTCATGGTGTTGAAGGGGAATAGCCTAGGGATTACATACCTGTGATGATGCACTTGAGTAAGCTATATTACTCCTAGAAAACCAGATGCCCTTTTGAATGCCTTGCTTGCCTTGAAATTGAAATTTTGAGTAGAATGCACTTATGATGCCAATGGAAGAGCTAGGTACTGTTGATGATTCTTAGCAGCTTGGACAGTTGAAACACAATATATGCAAGGTGTTAGAGCTCTTAGGATGCCAAGGAAATGAGTAGAATGAGATATGGTGATTTTTGTAGCTTTGGTCAAAGTATGGTGGAATGAGGGTTGACTTTTTGATTTTTTGTGGTTCTTGATGTTTTAATGAGTCATACACCTTCTATATGCCATTTAGAAGATGTGTGGATGGTTGTGAGAGTGTTGGAAATATTAGAAATGAAAATGGTGTGAAAGTTGAAAAATGACCATGTTTGGTGTTTTTGAGCTTTTCTTCACTTATAAGTAAAGAGAGAATGAGAGGGAGAGTTGTGATGCTTTGATCTTATGAGCAGCTCTGGTGTGTAGAATAAGTGAGGGGGAAGCCTCTATTTATAGGAGAGACAAGGGTGAGGGCAGCTTTGTATTTTGGCTTTTTGGAGGGAGTTTTGAAAGGGAAATCTTCATGAATCCAAGTGTGATCTTTTTTTCTGCAAATGGTGCATGCTTTCAAGAGTCATTGGCCTCTAAAACCAGATACTATTAAGCCATAAGAAGTGACTATAGAGGTAGAAAGGACAGCCCCCTCCTGCTGCAGCCACAAACCTTCTCTCTCCTATGGTACCTTTGTACTTTTTCTATTAAAGTAATGGATCTTGTCCAAGATCTTGTACTTGCTTGGTATGCCCTTCTGAATTTTCTTATTCCCATCTCTAAACTCATCATATCAGATGTCCATCCATGGTTAGAGATGAAATGCATAGTTGGAAACCAAGTTTATGTTAGGTTTTGTCAAGTTAACAAATTAGTGCACAGGCCCAACTTTCTCACTTCATAACTCTCAGCTCCTAACTCCTCTTGGGGAGTTCTTGTACATTTTGGAAAGCCCTTATGTAGCTCTACAACATTCATGTTTGCCAAAAGTTCCAAATCTATGTGAATCTTGGTTGAAAAGTCCTTCAAAGTCAGCAAAAAACAAGTTTTAGTGCTGCCAGATTTTCAAAATTTCACTAAGTGTTTTGTACTAAGAATCGATTTTGATGATAACTTCAATTCCATGCATTTTCTGAGTGTGACCTAGTATAGGACTTTTGTAGGACTTATTAAGAGCTTTCCGACGAGCTTTGAACCACTTCAATCGGGTGCGCGGTTAGGGAGTTAGGGTTTAGCCCCTTTCGAAACCCTAATTTCCCGTTTTTCCAATTACTCTCACGTCTTTGATCCGATGATCATGAAAATTGATATGTAGGTCCCCTATGACATAAGGAACAACTTTGCTTCACCACTTGAAGTTCAATTCCTAAAACTTGAGGGGGTTGACTTTCCGGTCAACCGAACGATCGATCGGCGATTACCGAACTGTCTGTTCATGTTTCGGAGCTTCCAAGACTTTGAAACCCTTTGAGGGGACTTCACTAAGTCTTGTAAACTTGTTGGACCAAAGTTGCATCATTGAACCTTCCTTTAAATCCAAAGTCAAACTACGGTTGACTTTTCCTGCTCGAAAACCCTAATCGAGTACCCTGAACTGCGCTGTACTCCATCTGGGGGTGATCACTTCAAATTGAACTCACACATGGCCCACTATGATACTCTTGATCTTATTTCATGAATGATTCATCCCAAAGCGATGGTTACCCAATCCTCGAATCCTTCGATTTTATCAGTACGGAGCCCCGTTCCATCTGTGTCTTGACAAAATACACTCTGAAACTTGTTAATGTTAGATAAATAAATGCATATGATATGAAGAGGATATAAGGGGTCAAAATTTGGGGTGCAACAAACATGTCATCATATTGTGAGTTCAGAGTATGCCTAAGAGGGGTGGGGGTGAATTAGGCTTATAGAAACTTTTTCAGATTTTTGGTTTTCTTTAATTTTTCTTTGGTTATGTTCTTGGTGATGGATGCAGTAGAAAGCATAAAGAAAGTGGACACCAGGATTTATAGTGGTTCCCTTCATAATCCGAAGGTACTCCACTCCCCTTTCCACATGAAAGAGAGTTTTCACTATTGTTTTAGAAAGTACAACCTATCACACCATCAACCGGTGAGGCCTACAATCTAACAACAAAAACAAACTAGTGTGCAAGAACAATCCTCTTGCAAAACACTAACCCTTGTGTCCAACAATCCTGGATCACAAGTCACAATAGACTATTATGTAATTCTTTTTGTAATTTGAGAATACAATAGTAATATCAATACAAAGATTGATCTTCTCCTTTAATCAGAATTCACAACTTAATCTCAATACAAGTGTTCAAACAAATGAATGTGAAAGGTTATGCAAGTATGAACACTTTTGAATGTATTTGAAATTATTTGCAAAAGTAGTGAATATGATTCAATGATTGTTTTTGAAAATTGTTGGAGGTGTTTTGTTGATTTGAAATTATCAGAATTTATATGGGCCAAAACACCATTTCAAAAGGGTATGTTAAAGTATAATTCAAAAGATGAAATGGTATAACAATCACACAACATTTGAATTCAAAACAAAGCAATTTTTCAGAAAAAGTTCAGTGTTAATCGGTTAACACTGGAACGTTAGGCTAGAAAACGACAATAAAGGTACGACATCTATAGTTTATTAGGCCAATCTGGCAACATTTACACTGCCTAAAACACTATTTTCCTACAATTGCTCTGAGTACATCAGAGTTACTTCACATTTGAATATTCATATTCCTACAGGGTCAAACATATAATAATCCAAGGTTTTGGCCATGAAGGTCTAAGGTTTCCTTTCTCATGTTACACATCAAACAGTCCGATAAGGTTTCCTAACTTCATGTCAATATTCAATGTTACACACCATTCCTCCTAACCTCAAAGCCTTATCATCAAATTCCCTATTTTCCCACAGTCAACCCAAAATATCTTAAATCATAAACCCCACCATAAACACACCGAAAGGCATACATAGAAAATCATGAAATGCGATACTCCCCATACCTTAGTCGATTCGCAGCTTTCATGATTAATCTATAGGATCTTCTGCTTCCAGCCTTTCCTTCAGAGCTCTGGCCACCAACTTTCACGTTAAACACAAAATAAAATCTAATTTCTTTTCAGAACTCAATTTTGTCTAACTTAGTCTTGGGCCTCACAAATTGGGTTTTTCCCATAACACCCTTACTAACTCTTCATAATGCCCAATTTACCCTTATTTCTCTTATATTCATTTTAATCAATAATAATACTGATATTCTCATATTGTATACTATTAAGTAAATAAATAGTCCAAAATGCACATTTTCTCAATAATTCCCAAAACCACCGAAAACACTAAGAATACGAATATTCTCAATTAAATAAATTAATTAAAATATTCCGATCAAACTTGGGGTGTTACAACTCTCCTCTACTTAAAGAATTTTTGCCCTCGAAAATTACCTCAAGGAATAGAGTCGGATACGACTCCCTCAACTGATCTTCAAGTTCCCAATTCCAACTTTCTCTAGTTGGTCCTCCTAAAACCACTTCTTCCAAGGCAATCTCTTTACCTCAAAGTTGTTTCTCGATCATCAATCCGAACAAGCAACGCCTCAACAGTCAAATTACCTCTCACTTGTACACCATCCATCCGAATCAATGTACTTCTTCAACTTAGGCACATGCCACATCATGTAAATTCACAAGCGACAGCGGTAAAACAATCTAACATGCTACCTCTCCCATGCTTCCGTTGTGTCACTTCCGATACAAATCAACAAAACACAGTGTGTGCTTCCGAGACTTCAAAGCTCGACCAACACCAGTCACCATCGTAACTCTCACAACACGTCTGTTCTTAGATCTTCTTGATCTTTTCAGTCGTCTCTTACACAATTCTCAGGTCCGAGCACAACACTCTCGCCTGAATCATATCAACACAAAGGAGTCCTACACCTTTTACCATACAAATCCTCATACGGTGTCATTCCGATACTAGAATGCTAACTGTTATTGTAGGTAACTCAATCAATGATAATTAACTACCCACGACCCACCTTAATCCAACACACAAGCTCTCCACAAATCCTCTAAAGACTGGAT
Organism: Lathyrus sativus; assembly: GCA_963859935.3. Taxonomy (NCBI): domain Eukaryota; kingdom Viridiplantae; phylum Streptophyta; class Magnoliopsida; order Fabales; family Fabaceae; genus Lathyrus; species Lathyrus sativus. Next base: position 184,006,728 of record OZ012741.1, on the reverse strand, counting down.
AGTTCTCTCTGTCCGTCCATCCGTCCACGGATGATAGGCGGAGTTCAACTTCAACATGGTACACAAAGCGTCTGCAAACTCTCCCAAAAATCTCGATGAAAACTCAGATTCCCATCTGGCACCATATTCGACGACATCTCATACAACTTCACAACTCCATCGATATACATCTCAGCTAGCTTCAACATAGAATGATTAATCCTCATTGGTAAGAAAATATCCAATCTAGTCGATATTTCCAAAATCACCCAATTAAAATCATATCCCTCCAATTCTTCGGAAAACCCAACACAAAATCCATGGAAATACTACCCGATTTCCACCCTGGAATATCCAACGGTTGCATCATACCCAACGATCTCTGACGTTTATTCTTCGACTTCCGACAAGTCTAACCAGCATATACAAACTCAACCACTTCTCTCTTCATCTATGGCCATCAAAATAATTTCCTCAAATCCGGTTACATCTTCATAGCACCGGGACGGATACTCCATCTACCTCAATACTCTTATTCCACTCAATAATATCTAGAACATAAACTCTATAACGACATCTCATGATACCATTTCCATTAATCCGAAAATCAACTCTTTGACTTTAATTCATCAAATTCAACCAATCTGCCAACTCAATACAGATTTCTGACCTTCTTGAATCTCATCAAGAACACCACTAGTAAGCTCCAACATGCTAAGCTTAACTCCATAAAAAGTCTCTTCACAACCCAAACTCGTATCACCAAATTGCTCAATCAGTTCTAACTCTTTTCACCATCATCATCGGTATATGCAAATATTTCCAAATCCATGCATAAGTTACCAGTTTGCTTCACCCGAATGGTAATTCAATCCAAAACCATAATCCTTCAGGAGTCCCAATTATTTCCTATGTCTCATATTCAACCCTTCCAAATCAAGCATATACCTTAAGCTCTTGAGATCACTAAACATTTCAAATCTCAACTAACCAATCGAAGCCTCAAACTCCGGCACAAACACAACAACAACCAACTCTAAATCACTCGTCAGATAATTCCTCTTATATACTTTAAATTGCTTTAAAGCATAACCAAAAATCGCTGATGTTGCACTTAACATATCTCCCAATCACATCAATAAAGCATCACAAAACACACTACAACATTTGTTGTCTCTGGCAACACTTTTTTAGGTAACATGATAAAATTGTTGCCTAAAATTCGTATAGGCAACGATTTATGGATGTTGACAAAAATATATCCGCAACCTTTAATAATTGTTGCCTTAAATACTTTTGGGGACGATTTTGGAACGTCACTCTTTTAGTTTTTTGGTAACGATTGTTAATTGTGCCCTTAACTACTTTTGGGGACGATTTTATAACATCATTATACTATTTCGTTAGTAATAGTTGATAATTGACCCCTTAAATACCTTTGGGGACATTTTTAGATTGTTACACTAATTTTGATAAAAGACTACATTTCTTCAATGTTGCATAAAACTTTAGCAACATCAAATTTTTGGTGGCAATCTTCCCTCCAAACTTTTACACTAAAAAACAAATATTTTCCTCTAAACATTATTTGAAAAAATTTTAATATAAAAAATTATCTAACACATAATATAATAATATTTGTCTCTCAATAATCTTTTTATTGTTGGAAAAAATATAATTTATCTCAGCAACAATTATTGTTGATTGAAATAATATAATTCTTTTATATGCATTTCCATTTGAAAATTTGTAAATTTTCAACAATCTAATTTGTTTTAAATTTATATGAGTAATTTTAAAATTGTGAAGTACCGGTAAAAAATAAAAACAATACACCTTAATTTATGCGGTAAAACATAACTTGTAAACCAAATAGTAAGAAAAGAATACACCTTAATTTATGTGATAAAACAAAACAAAAATTGTTCGGATCAATCAACAATTTAATAATAATAACTTCTTGCACAATAATTGAATTCTAATAATAATAACAATTAATTTTCATTAAGAAAAAAATATTTATTTATTGTGTATGATACTTTTTATGGAGCATAATTAACTTGATTGTAAAATTTATTTTAATTTACCATGAATAATGTAACTAATTTAATAGTGATAAATTAAAAAATATTATGAAATCAAAATTTCATTCTAAAAAATTTAGCAGGAGATTTCCCTCTAAATAGCATAAATAATATAATACTAATAATTAATTTGATATATTAAAAAATATTAAAATAAAAAAGTTGTTATCTTTTCATCAAAGCAACACAATATTTTATTTGGGGGAAAAGAAATCATCGTTCATTATTCTTATTCAACCCTAATTTTCCTCCTCCTTATTTTGAGCGTCGTAACACCATGAGAAACATCATACCTTAAGCACCTTTGTGAGATAATCTCTCTCATTTGTAAGATAGATCTCTTAATTTTGTAAACCCCAAATCAATTATTGAAGCTACACACAGGTATGTAGGCCTTCTCATCTTCAGTACATATTGCACCACATTCACATTTCACATTATTTTCTCATATTTTTACTGAGGTGGTTGAGGTTTTATGTTAGTCCACCGTGATCCCATCTTAGGGATGACAACGAGTATAGAATACCAATGAATACAGAGGATTAATTTTTCACTATTCTTTTCTTTGAAAAAGATATTATGATTGTGTGTTTCATACTGATAGAGACAGTGATAGACCTAAAGCCTAGCATGTGGGTACATTGGCTCCCACTACAATTTAATTAATTAATTTATTAGTATACATGTAAATATATTTCTGTGTAATTTTTTCTTATATATGTTTACAATCATTACGCGTAAGATATATTTTAAAAGGACTATATGTCTTCTATAATACTACTATAAAAATATGTATCTCAATTAGGTGCATGTCAAGATTTTTACAAATATTTTAAAGATAAGAAATTTTAATAATTTCAAAATATTTGAGAAATGATTCATATTTATATTTAAAATTATATATCTTTAGTGTTACGATCCATATTAAATTTTTCATAACTCTCAAATAACTATTCATGAATTTTGAAGTAATCGTAAATATCATTAAAATATTATATATATATATATATATATATATATATATATATATATATATATATATATATATATATATATATATATATATATATATATATATATATATATATATATATATATATATATATATATATATATTTGCAAATTGTGTTGTTTGTTTAAATTATTTTATGCAGCCCTTTCTTGATGTATGAATTCTGAAGATTTTGCTGTATAAATTTATCCTAACTCAACCTTATAGATCAACTTGTGTTTCCTCTATAAATTTGATAGAAGAATAATTATGATGTATTTTGTTTTATTTTCTTATGCAGCAAGGTATCAATGAAGATGTTGAAAAGGACGATATAAAGGACGATATTCAAGAGAAAATCGTAGGTGATGAATTTCAAGAGGATGACATAGATGTAGATGATGAATTTCAAGAAAAAGATATTGGAGGTGATTCAACAGGACGACATAAATGGTGAATTTCAAGAGGACGACGTAGATGAAGAATTTCTGAAGGACGACATATCAGATGAATTTCAAGAGGACGATATGGATGATGAATTCCAAGAAGAGAAACTTGAATGAGTTGGATGATGTGTTTTTGTTTGCTTGTATTTGAAAGAATTAAACTTGAACTATGTTTTTTGTTATTATTTTGCTAGGGTCGTATTTCAAAGTATTAAACTTAGTATTATAAATAATTTACGCCATCAATTTTGTTTACGGGCTACTATCTTGAATTAATGTTTGAACTTGATTTTATTATAATATAAATTTTGTGGATGTACGGTTATATTTGATTTTTTTAAGTCATATATGACATTTTTTTGAAGCCAATCATCATCGACTATATTATTTAGAAAATAATTGCAAAATTGTATATTTTATGGGGACATTGTAAAAACAATCCTCCTGATTCAGAAGGTGGGGAAATTGTAAAAACAAACCTCCTTATTTTATGGGACACTAAAAACAATTCTTTTGTTTTAGATTTAAGGCAACATTTACTAATTGTAGTAGCATTTGGCAACACTTAAAAATCGTTGCCTCATAGGGCATGAATAATCGTGCCCTATTCCTTTTATTTAGGCAACATTTTTAAAAATCGTGCCCTATTCCTTTTATTTAGGCAACATTTTTAAAAATCGTGCCCAAAGATTATGAAAAAACGTCCCCTAAGACAATAGGCAACGCTCGCACAAGAGACGCCTAGAAAACGTCCCCTATTCTTTTAGGCAACGTTTTCCAGAGTTTTGACAACATTTTTCAATTGTTGTTGGAGAACCTAAATGTTGTAGTGACATAACAAATATTTCTGTCGGATTCGGCAAAAATCAACACACGAGCTGTTGACAGCTCTCCCAAAAACTCTCTAAACTTTCTTCACAGTGGCATATCCATGCTTCTTCTCCAACCCTGATAACTCAAGTTCCTGATGCTCAACATGATCCTCTATACTCTTAGAATATATCAAACTATCCTCGGTTAACACAACCACTAACTCGCTCAATTAAGTATGGAAAATCCCATGCCAAATGGACACTCAAATTGCGAGTTATGGCGGAAACATGAACCGCACCTTCCGCACTTACCACAACATCCAAACATATTCCATAAATAAATAACTTAATTCCATGCCACTACTTCACCATCACATAGAGCACTGAAATAGCTTTCCAACGCTTCAAACTGTGCGTCATTCCGAGTTACGGTTCTTCCGTTACGACAAAAATACCAAAACAACATCCTTCTGCCCAAGACATGCTCGCTAGGCGAACACAACAGCGAGCGGTTGTTCGCTAGGCGAAGGTCCTAGCGAACCTGACAGTCCGAAATTCTATTTTTGACCGTTACCTGACTTCCGGGTATTCGATTTCGATTCTGCAAAAAGCTGCGATCTCGGAATTCGACGTACAACAACAAGTTCACACTTAGAAAGCCATTCAACACATTTCCAATTTTTGAAATATTTTAAAACTCAGTTATACCAATATTGCATTCCACATCTGACCTTCTTTAATAATCATCAGAAGCCATCGTCTACCTTTAATATACTCGACCTCACAATTTGTTGCCTTAGCACACACACACCAGACACAAGCCTCAAAACTACTCAATCCATTTAGTTCTTTGACCATCCAAACAGACATATAATATGGAGCTCTCAATATCGAACTAGTTCTCGTAACTAAGTTGATCACAAGTCCACTTCACGTCCTGGCTGTACATCACTATCTTTTCAGGATAACTTCCAGATAACCGCAATTAATCGGCAAACCGCCAACTTCCCCACTTTCAGTAACACTCAAAATTCCCATCAAAATAAGCATTTCGGCATCATCCTACACCGACTCACCAAAACAATTCTAAGCATTGCGCTTAACTCAAAACAATTCACTGCTCACGCCATCTAAGCTTACAAGACACGCCTATCCCATCCAACATGACCCCGTCTACTATCAACAACAGATTAAGGCTGATAAGTTCCTCAATTTGTCAATAGACAGCCGAACATCATGATGGGGTATAAACCATCTTTACCAACTATAAGAGTGTTCAACAACACACTGAGCTACAACTCTACACTTGCAGCATCCTGGAGAAGCACAACTTCTCCCCCACTTGTTTCATTCCTACTTCTGCAGACAAAGGTTAGGCAACAAACATGTACCGACAGTGTTTTCACACACATGTCGCATACCAGGGAACAAACAACATTAGACAACTTGGTCAGACGGACCGACCTGCTCTGATACCACTAATGTAACACCCTTATTCTACCCCAAAGATAATACGACAAAATAACACGGATTTCAGAGTAAAATATCAACTTTCATAAAAAGCCACAAAAGGGTGTACATTGTCAAATTCATCAAAATAGGATCCATACTCCGTAACACACGGGTTTTCTCAAAATACATCAAAACATCATATACAGCGGAACTCAAACATAGCTCAATGCTTTCCTCACAAGGGAACATCAGTAAAATAACCCAATGATATACAATCAACACAAAGAATCCAACCCGATGTTACATATCAGAGCAAGACCCTCTACATTAACCATAAAGGCTAACGACTCTAAAACGTCACAATACTCCTCGACGGCGTCCACGGCTAAACTTGCTCATCTGCACCTTACCCACGTGGAGGTAACATTCAAACAGGCAGGGTGAGTAAGACAATTCATAATAATCAATGTATAACAATTAATGCATAAACGACATATTACTCATAGTAATATTCAACACATTGATATCCTTCAATTATGCCTCAAAGGCCACAACCGTCATAATTTATACACAAAGGCTTATAAATGCAAATGCAACATAGACTCAATGCATGCGGTACCAATCATCACAGCGCGATGGACATTGGGCCATCAACCCTCCATAGATCCCCATCAATAGGATCGGAGCACATCAAATACTTCACATCCACACAGCGGGATTGAAGTCAAAGTAATTGAGGTCCTGAACCGAAGTCCGGATGCACATGAACGCATGATGCACACTTCACAATAATCCTCATAATAAAAGCATATGGTGCATCATCATTCATCATATTCATCATCATTACACGTCATATCTCATCTTCATATTCATCATCATAAATCATGTCATCATAGCTCATCGTAACAATCATCATCATACATCATGTTATCATATCTCATCACAGTAATCATCATTATACAACATGTCATCATATTTTATCACATTAATCATCATACAACACATCATCATATTTCATCATATTATTCATCATACAACATATCATCATTGTCCATCATATTAATTAATCTCACACATCATGTCATCATATAATCACGTATAAATCACATATTAGCTCATAGTCATATTATCCCATATTACCCCATATTAATTCATAGTACTACCCTCATATCATCTCATATTAATTTATCAGTTATACTCACGGTAATCCTCATACTATCACTTATTACTCATGCAACCTTATTGTCATACTCATGGCAACTCATTCCAGAAGTCCCAAAATCACACATCACGGCATCGCTGCACAACAATCCATATTCACGAACTCTGCTACGTTCGCTGGCTCGCTCGCTAGGCGAGCTGGTAGCAAGCCTTCGCTGGCCTGCTCGCTAGGCGAGCCTATAGCGAACATTCGATGGCTTGCTCGCTAGGCGAACCTTGTAGCGAACTCCTCGCTGGCTTGCTCGCTAGGCGAACAGTGCGATGACAACAACTTCTGCTACGCACCATAACTGATTTTTGTTCAAATACTCATGCGATTTACTTACCCAATGCCCCCAAAACATCTCTAAGGTCATACAACAATAACGACACAACATCTATAGTTTATTAGGCCAATCTGGTAACATTTGCACTGCCTAAAATACTATTTTCTTGCAATTGCTCTGAGTACATCAGATTTACTTCACATTTGAATATTCCTATTCCTATAGGGTCAAGCATATATCCAAGGTTTTGGCCACGAAGGCCTAAGGTTTCCTTTCTCATGTTACACATCAAACAGTCCGATAAGGTTTCCTAACTTCATGTCAATATTCAGTGTTACACACCATTCCTCCTAACCTCAAAGCCTTATAATCAAATTCCCTATTTTCCCACAGTCAACCCAAAATATCTTAAATCATAAACCCCACCATAAACACCCCGAAAGGCATACATAGAAAATCATGAAATGCGATACTCCCCATACCTTAGTCGATTCGCAGCTTTCACGATTAATCTATAGGATCTTCTGCTTTCAGCCTTTCCTTCAGAGCTCTGGCCACCAACATTCACGTTAAACACAAAATGAAATCTAATTTCTTTTCAGAACTCAATTTTGTCTAACTTAGTCTTGAGCCTCACAAATTGGTTTTTTCCCATAACACCCTTACTAACTCTTCATAATGCCCAATTTACCCTTATTTCTCTTATATTCATTTTAATCAATAATAATACTGATATTTTTATATTGTATACTATTAATTAAATAAATAGTCCAAAATGCACATTTTCTCAATAATTCCCAAAACCACCGAAAACACCAAGAATACGAATATTCTCAATTAAATAAATAAATTAAAATATTCCGATTAAACTTGGGGTGTTACAATAACTTGAGGTGGAACAAAAGTAATTCTATCATAATCAAACTATGCTTTTCGGTAACAATGCTCTTAATCTTTCTTCCATTTTGATTGCGGATTTTTCCTTGATCAAAGCTTTTGGTGTCATTATTCTGCTCATCGTGCTTCAAATATAGTTGAACTTCTTTGGTGGCCTCCTAACTCGGGGTGGGTTAAAGGTAATTGTGACGGAGCTTACTGTTTGAGTACTAATGTTAGTGGTTGTGGCAGTATATTTAGGAACAATAATGGGGATTTTCTACTTGCTTTTGTTGAGAATGTACAAACTCATTTGTCAGTGTCAGTGTTTCCCTTGAAAAATGGAAAACAACCGCTGATCTTCCAAATCTAACTTTGGTGACTCACAGGATCGATCAGATTGATCCTAGGACATGTGCTAAAGGTTTATGTTTTGAAATCTATCTAAGTTACACACTTCAACAGTGTTTAGAAAAAAGGCTTTAATCATAAAGGTGTTTGTTCGACTGAAGCGAAAGAGAAGATAGAAATTTAGAAGGAAAGGGATAGAGATCTTAGAAATGAATTTAGGACAAAGATAAAGTAAAGTGCATAGAAGGGGGTAGTGTTAGTACCACGATACTATGAATTATCCATGGTTTTATGATTGGCTAAATTTTGGTAAAACATGATCTTGCACTGATGTCATTACCAATGTCATGACATCGCTGTCTGGTACAACAGGAGCTGATGACAATACTGTTGTCATGTATTTTAAGCAGGATGTCATTGTCAATGTTTGGACATCGCTGTATGACATCAGAAGGAGCTGCTAGTGTATATCTCTTGACAAAGTTGGTTTGTATTGATGAGACCATGATAGATATACCTCATCAGTAAGTATGTCAAAGAGATTTATTAGGAACAAGTACAAATTGTAGTGGTATTCATAAAAGGATCTTGGAGACCTTTTAGGAAACTTTAATATACTTATTTATACTATTATTCTGAAGAAGATTGGGTGAAGCCAAGACTAGTGTAAAGAAGAATCTGCAGAAGAGTGGAAGTCGTGCTGAGTGTCATAACATCAAGCGTATGACATCAGGTAGCTGACGTGCACAACAGGCAAGTTGGTTTTCTGGTGTAAAGCGTGAGATAGCTCAAGCTAGATTTCAGGAGACTTATTAGGGTCCCCTAGGTATCTCAGGCGAGATCCTAGGCAGTTCTGAGCGTATCATGAAACGCCAATGACCTAATTGAAAGCTCCTTGAATTGTGGAAATTAGGTTTACCTTGTTAAACCTAATGTTTGTTACTTGTGACCAACCTAAGCCCAGTCTGCATTGCTATAAAAGGAGGAGCAGAAGCAGAGGAAATCAAGCACTCACATCAAGAACAACTTGAGTGTAAAATATAGGTCTAGGGTTTGAGAGTCCCTTGTGTGTAAGTCACCCTTTGTATCGTTTGATGCATTGCTGTAGACATATTTGTGAGTGGAGAATTCTGTGGTTTGTAGTGATTCTTCACGTGTGTAGGAGTCTTAGGATTTCTTGTGAGCCAAGCAATTGTATGTTGTATAATTGCTTTGGTTAATGTGTATGAATTGTTGTGTTCATTGTCCTTGATTGAAGCTGTTAAGCAAAATCAAGTATGAAGGTGAGAAAATACTTAGAGGGGGGGGGGGGGGGGGTTGAATAAGTATATAGAAAAACTTATAGCAATAAAAACTCAAAGATTTTTATCCTGGTTCGTTGAACTCAACTACTCCAGTCCACCCTATCAAGAGTGATTTGCCTTTCTCAACAAGGACTTAATCCACTATTAATCAACCGATTACAATAGCAAGCACTAAGAGCAACTGTTGTTAGTCTTCTTAAGAACTACTGATCCCAACTGGATCTTCTTAAGGATCTTTTACAATCAAATGTAAGAATAAAACAAGTGTTTAAATGCTTCTAATTAAGCTATATCACAACTGTGATTTTACACTTAAGATTTAAGAACTATGAAATAAATTCAGCAAGAGAATGATTTGTATGAGAGCTTGTAATGAATTTCTTTCAATTATTTTGTCAACTGAAGAAGAGTGATGAAGTCTTGCTTTTATAGGCACAGAGGTCCAAGTAGCTTTCACGTTGAAGGCTGTGTACTAAAAAGGTCTGAGCCTTTTTGTCTTCACATCACATGACCTTTCCTAGAAATAGAATGCACAGAGAAATCCTTTTTGTCTGTGTTCTTGTGTCTAGCATAAACGAGGAAAGAGTCATTTGGCCATTCCAACGGACATAACTTTGAATTCTTCTTCAACAAGTTTCAGCAAATAACATCAGAGCCTTCTGATGTTCATCAGAGTTTGCTGAATCAGAGCATTGCAGCAACTGTGCTTTCAACGTGTAATACTTCAGAGCAGAGGTTGGGATCAGATTCTGAGTACTGGCAGCGTAGTACTATCAGAGTCTTCTGACATAAACTAAGCTTTGAACTCTTCATACAAAAGTCTTCAATGCTTCAGATGCTTCTGGCTTCTGCTTCAGATTCTTCTGTAGCTTCTACTTCAGATCCTTCTGTAGCTTCTGCTTCAGATCCTTCTGTAGACAGTGCTCAGAATCTTCTGTAGGTAGCGTTCAGATTCTTCTAAGAGATGCTTCTGACGCTTTAGAGCCTTGCATAATTTCATGTTTAGTTCTAATTTGCTTTCAGAATAATATTCACTTTGATATCTGCAGCAAACATTCTTAAACAAATTTTAGAGTATATAATTCTTTAATACAAAATTTCATAAGAGTTATCATCAAAACATAGAGATATAATTAAGAACCAATCTGTGTTCTAACAATCTCCCCCTTTTTGATGATGACAAAAACATAAGAAATTTTGTTCAATAAAAATATAATTATAACTCCCCCTGAGATGATGAATCTCCCCCTGAATTGAATACTTAGAAGGAATAGAAACTTCCCTTTTTGCATGAGTATTCTTTACAGAATCAGAGCCTGATTGTTCCAAAAAATTAGATCTTAACTTTGGATGCACGTTTCAGAATCAGAGCCTGATAGGTTAAAACTGGATCTGGGGGGTCTCAGAGTTACTTTTAAAGAATTTGTCAGATTTTTCAAGTGTTCTGAAATACTAAGAGTTCACGTTAGATATAATTAGATATGTCTGAGTTTCATTTAGGTAGAGTTTATTTGAACAGTCAGATCCGTTTTCTCCCCCTTTTTGTCATAATCAAAAATTAAAACTTTTAAAGACAAATAAAAGGAAATACAGAAAAGATATATTCATGTAGAGAAAACAGCAGAGTCATTCATTCATTCAGATAACAAACAGATACGTCATCAGATAATAAATTCAAGTACATGCGCATAAACATCAGATACAAAAAAACATAAAACTAGGTTTGCTTGGACATAATCATCTTCAGAAGTTGAGTGATTTCAGATGAAGATTCTTCTTGCTTTGTCATCCATTTTGCCATGTTCTCATTCTTCTGATCTTGCTTAGACATCCATTGTGCCATGTCTTCAGTCTTCTGGTCTTGCTTGGCCATCCATGACTTGATCTCAGATTTCCCTGCTTCCAATACTGCAATCTTATCTTCTAGATCTGGACTTTCTTTCTTGATCTTAGTAGATGTAGATGGAGCAGATTCTTGTGCGGGTGCAGAGTCAATTTCCATTGGAGATGCAGAGTCAGGAGCAACAGATCCAGAGGGATTTTCCACAATTGTCATAGCCAGTGGATTTTCTTCATAAGCAGATTCAGCAAAAACTTCTGTAGTAGATACTTCAGAAGATGAAGGAACATCTTTAAGAAGCAAAGGTGCAGATCTTTTTACATTCCATATCATGTTTCTGGCAGTTTCAGCAAATTTAAGCTTCACATCATCAGTACAGACATTCTTCAGATTTGAGGCTACAATATTGAATCTGTTAATGAAGCTATTCCAGATAGCATCAGATTCATTTGCATCCATGGTTGACAAGCATCTCTTCTGTACAGAGCCTAAATTCATCTTTATCTCTTTCAGAAAATTAGCAAATAAAGTATCAACGTTTAGCCTAGTTTTTGGTTTGATAAGGGTTTCTAAAGTGAATGGCTTGGGTTGAGGTGGAGGTGGTATGGTGAATTTTGGAATGATGATCAGAGGACGAGGGTATAAAGGAAGAGATGGATGGTCAGATGAAGTGGTAGTTTTGGATCTGGATAAGGCATTAACCAGAGATGGTTTTACACGTGATGCATAGGAAACAATATCAAATGTAGTGGAAGTGTAAGGAGTGAAAATAGATTTATCAAAAAACAGAGGTTCTGATGGAATGATATCTGGCAGTTCTTTTAAGTAGATTTGAAGAACAAATGATAGAATGTTTTAGGTTTAAATGGAATAATAGAGTCAGATGGTTCTATTCTGGTATAGAAATGTTTAAGCTTTAAACCAGAAGGAAGTGGATCAAAGGGAAATGGTTTAAAGGAAGCAACTGAAACAAATTCAGATGTCCTGGGTGTAGGTGATGGAATGGGTTCAGGAATGAAAGTTTCAGATGAAACAGGTGGTTCTGGTTGTTTAGATTCAAATTCTCTAAGAGAGGGAGGTGAAATAACATCAGGATGGACATCAAATTCAGATGAATCAGATGAGGTGGTTGGGGTACAAGATGTAGAAGAAACTTCAAATACAGTCTTGATTCAATAGAATTGGATGATTCTAGTTGAGGATCAGAAGGTTTGGATGTTGGTGGTTCAGGTACAACTGGTTCATATGCAACTTTCTCAGATGCAATATGTTCAGATGTAACTTGTTCAGATGTAACTGGGTCTGATTGTATGGGTTCAGATGCAGCTGGTTGTTAAACTTCAGGTTGTTGTTGTGTGGAGGTTGTTCTGTTGGTTTTGTTTGTGGTTCTGATTGGGGAATGTCAGATGATTTCAGTGGTGTAGTGAAAACATGATCAGATGATTTTGGTGGTTCAGAGGTTTGAGATGGAGCAGGAATAGTTTGTTTTTGAGTGGGAGGAGGTTCAGGCACATAACTAATTGTTGATACATTTACAACAATTTTAGAAATAGAAGGTAAAGATGATTTAGTACCTTTTATCTTTATGCGCTTGGTAGGAACAAATGCAACTTTTCCAGAAGCTTTTCTCTTAACCTGCTTCTATGGCTTTTCAGCAACTCTTTGATTCTTCTGAGCAGCAGCTTCTTCTGCCTCTAATTGTTTTCTTTTCCTCATGTTCTCGTCATACACATCTGGTATAAGTTCTCTAGCATGAATCAGAATATTTGCAGGAAAAGGTGTTCCATCTGCTTTGCACGCATCAATATACCTAAGAATAATATCCCTAGGTTCTTCAGCACCAAAAAGTGGAAAGTCTTGAACTGGAATCCTTCTCTGACTAACTTCAGAAACATTCAGCTTCTTAGGAACAACTGTGAGTTCATCCATAATTTTTAGCCTCTGAAGACTCTTTCCATTCAAGGGTTTTCCAACAATTGATTCAAGCTCTTCTTTAATTCCAACTTCATAAAGAGCAGTTACCAGACCATTCTTTGTCAGAATGTCTGAGATCAATCTTCCAAAAGGAATCAACGTCCTGATCTTCTGTCCCTTATCCTTTATGGATTCTCTGGATGCATTGATGTGATTCCATAGATGCATAAAGAGAATGTATGGCAGATCTACTTTTGTACTTTGACTCAAGCAGTACATGAAGCAGAGTTGTTCATTATTTACATAATCTGGAGAATTTGTTGATTTTTTGTGATTGATGCATCCCAGAAAAATCTTTTCCTAGATTTTGTAGTCAGGTTTCAGATCCTTAAATTTGTTGGAGGCCTGTCCAGATGCAATAACTTCCTCATACACTTCTTCCATGTCAACACGCCCAACTGGCAGATGACAAACTCCATCAGTTTCCTCATACCCTATGAGTTTTCTGATGAGATCTTTAGTGATGATGATCTCTTTTCCCAAAATAGAAGAGAGAATGAACTTTGGGTAAACAGAAGCATAAATCCAAAATTCCTTCACTAAGTGTGGATACACTGGACCAAACAACCTGTCAAAATACTTAACCCAGCCTTGTGCATCAATAATAGAATGCAACTCAAACCCATTGTCAGCCAGAGAGTCAAATTCTACCATGGATTCACAAAGAACTTCAAGCTTGTCCACAGGGGTTAACAAAGTTCTCTTAGGTTCCTTAAAGGGAGTAACACCCATGTTTGATTATGGAACTGCAGCTATATATGATTGAAACTGAGCTGATGTTGAGGATGATATTGCCATTGTTGAAGATGAAGAAGATTTGGACGAAGGTTTAGGGTTTTTATGAAGAGCAAAGCAAACAGAAATGCATATAATGTTTGTGAAGTGAAAAGTGTGAAATGGTGTGATTTGTGGTATATATAGGGAAAGAAATTAGGGCATTCAAAAAGACACATTCAGCACGTTCCACTTAGCAATTAATAGCATTTAATGAAAAGAATAAAAATCATTTCAAAGCATTAATTGATTCTGACAATTTGGGGGGAAAACCAAGATTTTAACTATTCAAACAATACCTCAAATGTCTCTTCAGTAATGTGCACGCTATCTTTTCAGATTCAGAGTGACACGTGTTTGCTTGCATGTGCTTCTGAATTCTCTTGAGAAATGAAACGTTAGCCAACATTCAGATCCTCTAAGATTGGTTAGTTTAGATACACACAAATAATAATAATAATAACTCAAGAAATCAAATAAAGACAGATGAAATACTTCAGAGTTTTAAACATTTTGCATCTGAGAAATTTGCTTCTGATAAATATCATTCTGGACAAAAATCCATACCAATATTTTTCAGAATAAATTTGAACCTATCTTCAGCAAGGGGTTTTGTGAAAATATCAGCCCACTGATGATCTGTATCAACAAAGGCTAAGTTTATAATACCCTTCTGAACATAGTCTATGATGAAATGATGTTTAATTTCTATATGTTTTGCCTTAGAGTGTAAACTGGGATTTTTAGACAAACATATAGCAGAAGTATTATCACAGAAAATAGAAATATTACTCTCAAAGATCTGATAGTCTTCTAGTTGACTTTTCATCCAGAGCATCTGCGTGCTACATCCAGCAGCAACAATATATTCTGCCTCTGTAGTTGATAGCGCAATTGTAGGTTGCTTCTTGCTGTACCAGGATATTAAATTTCTTCCTAGAAATTGACAACTTCCAGAGGTAATTTTTCTTTCCACTCTGTCTCCAGCATAATCAACATCACATAATCCAACTAATTTGAAATCATCAGATTTTCTATAACACAAACCCATATTAGAAGTACCTTTCAGATACCTTAGGATCCTCTTAACAGCTGTTAAGTGTGATTCTCTAGGATCTGATTGGAATCTTGCACACAAGCATACACTGAATAAAATATCAGGTCTAGAAGCAGTTAAGTAGAGAAGAGATCCTATCATACCTCTGTAGAGTTTCTGATCTACTTTCTTACTTACCTCTTCCTTACCAAGAGTACTTGTTGGATGCATAGGAGTCTTTGCCATCTTACTATCAATCATGTTAAACTTCTTCAGAAGCTCTTTAACATATTTGGTCTGATGAATGTAAGTGCAATCTGGAGTTTGGTTGACTTGAATTCCCAGAAAGAATCTCAATTCTCCCATCATGCTCATCTCAAATTCAGCCTGCATACATTGAGCAAACTCTTTTCCCAGTATAACATTGGTAGATCCAAATATAATATCATCCACATATATTTGACAAATTAACAGATCCTTCTTAAATGTTTTACAAAAGAGTGTTGTGTCCACTTTGCCTCTGATAAAATTTTTCTCCAGAAGAAAATTGCTTAATCTCTCATACCAAGCTCTGGGAGCTTGTTTTAATCCATAAAGAGATTTCTTTAGTTTAAAAACATGTTCTGGAAATTTTTCACTTTCAAAACCAGGAGTTTGGTGAACATAAACTTTTTCTTCTATAATACCATTTAGAAAGGCACTTTTAACATCCATCTGATATAGAGTGATGTTATTTTGTGCAGCAAAAGAAATGAGTAAACGAATAGACTCTAACCTGGCTACAGGAGCATAAGTCTATGTATAATCAATTCCTTCTTGTTGGATATAACCTTGAGCAACAAGCCTTGCTTTATTTCTTTCAACTTCTCCTTTTTCATTTAACTTATTTCTGAAGACCCATTTAGTTCCAATTATGTTGAATCCTTTTGGTCTTGGAACCAGTTCCAAATCCCAAACATCATTTCTTGTGAACTGATTGAGCTCTTCTTGCATGGCAATTATCCAGTCATTGTCTTGCAGAGCTTCATCCACAGAAGTTGTTTCAATAACTGACACCAACCCAAATAATGATGCTTCAGATGATCTGAGGAAGGATCTTGTTCTAATGGGGTCATCCTTCTTTCCAATGATCACATCCTCTGGGTGAGAGGCCTTGATTCTGGAAGATGATCCTCTAACAGTTGATTCTTCAGAAATATTCAAGTTGTTTATTTGATAAGCTAAAGGAATTGCATCTGGCGTTGCTTCTGGTTCCTTCACTTGAGCTTTGTTTGCCTCTGAGCCTTCAGAGTCTGTGAGAATTACTTCTCTATCTGCAGAACTTTCAAACTGCTTTGGCTTTTCAATGCCAAGCTTATCATCAAATCTAACATGTATAGATTCCTCTACAATCTGTGTTTCAGTATTGTATACTCTGTAGCCTTTAGAGCGTTCAGAATACCCAAGCATGAAACACTTCTGTGCTTTAGAATCAAACTTGTTAAGATTCTCTTTAGTGTTCAACATATAGCAAATACATCCAAAAGGATGAAAATATAAAATGTTGGGCTTTCTGTTCCTCCACAATTCATAGGGAGTCTTTTCTAGAAGAGGTCTTACAGATACTCTGTTCTGAATGTAACAAGCTGTGTTTATTGCTTCTGCCCAAAAATGCTTTGCCAGATTAGTCTCGTTGATCATGGTTCTGGCCATTTCTTGCAGAGTTCTATTTTTCCTCTCTATAACTCCATTCTGTTGTGGAGTTCTAGGACAGGAAAAATCATGAGCAATGCCATTTTCATTAAAATATTTGTTTTCAAATTCACCACCATGATCACTTCTGACTTTAATAATTTTAAACTCTTTTTCATTCTGGACTTGTTTACAGAAGTCAAACAACACAGAATGTGACTCATCCTTGTGTTTTAGGAACTTTACCCATGTCCATCTACTGTAGTCATCAACAATGACTAATCCATACTTCTTGCCTCTGATGGATGCAGTTTTCACTGGTCCAAACAGATCAATGTGAAGTAATTCTAATGGTCTTGAGGTTGAAACAACATTTTTTGATTTAAAAGAAGATTTTGAAAATTTTCCTTTTTGACATGCTTCACAAAGAGCATCTGAGTTGAACTTCAACTTAGGAAGTCCTCTGACCAAATTGAGTTTATTAATCTGAGATATACGTCTCATATTAATATGTCCCAATCTTCTGTGCCAGACCCATTGCTCATCATTAACAAACAAAAGGCATTTAACATTTTGAACCTTAAGTTTTGCAAGGTTGATTTTGTAAATGTTGTTCTTCCTCTTTCCATTAAATAGGATTGAGCCATCCTTCTAACTAACAGCTTTACAACATTGTTGATTAAAGATTATATCATAACCATTGTCACTTAATTGACTTATGGACAATAGATTATGCTTTAATCCTTCTACAAGTAAAACATTGGATATAGAGGGAAGGTTACCATTTCCAATAGTACCAGAGCCAATGATCTTGCCCTTCTGATTCCCTCAAAACTTCACTTCTCCTCCAGATTTAAGCTCCAGGCTTTGGAACATAAACCTTTCTCCCGTCATGTGACGTGAGCAGCCAGAGTCCAGGTACCATGACTGGTGTCTTAACTTTTTTGCTAAATACATCTGCAACAGAGATTATCTTATCCTTAGGTACCCAGATCTTTTTGGGTCCTTTTGGGTTAGTTACCTTGAAAGTTGGTCTGAACTTCTGTCTTTTTACAACAGTTTTGTTCTGACTTACTTTTGGCTTAAACACAAGAACGTTCTGATCAGAACGTGTGTGTTTAATATCATTCAGATGACCAAACTTGAAATGAGAGTATAAGGGAGTTTTCTTAATAACAAGTTTATCAACATGCATTGGATTTAAATCCTTTCCAGAGGAAGATTCATATCCAATTCCTTTCCTGTTGTTTCTGCTAACTCCATAGATCATTGAAGCCATCCTGCTTCTATCTATGCTTTTAGCAAGAAACTTCTGAAAGATGAAGTCATATTCTTCTAAAATGTTTTTGCATTTAGACTTAGTTTCAGACTCAGAGTCTTGTTGAGCTTTTTCAAAATTAGTTTTCATTTTTAAATTATTTTCTTTTAGCTCAGCAACTTCTGATTTTAACAGAATATTCTCAGATTCAAGATTGCATTTAAGCTTCTTGCATTTGAGCTTAATCTGATTGTAGTTTTTCAGAACTTCTAATAAAACTTTAATAAGCTCTTCCCCAGTGAGATCAGAAAGTACCTCTTCTGAGTCAGATTCAGAATCAGACTCAGATCCAGATGATCCTTCATTCTGATCTTCAATGCCTGCCATCAGAGCCATGTTGGCGCATTCATCTTCAGATTCTGATGAGGATCCAGATTCATCTGAATCATCCCAGGTTGTCATTAGAACCTTCTTCTTGTGCTCAGGTTTTCTTCTGGGCTTTTCTTTCTAAAGCTTTGGACATTCATTTTTGTAATGACCAGGTTGTTTGCATTCAAAACAAACAACTTCCTTCTTTCCAGATCTTTTTGGTCCAGAGGACTCCTTGCGCTGATCTGGCTTTTTGAAGTTCTTGAACTTCCTCTACTTGTGCTTCCAGAGTCTGTTGATTCTTCTGGACAGCAAGGACAATTCATCTTCTTCTTCAGAAGAAGATTCTTCAGAGCTTTCTTCTAACACCTGCAAAGCTTTCACAGATTTGTTAGATTTTAAGGCAATTGACTTACCTTTCTTTTGAGGCTCATCTTCCTCAAGTTCAATTTCATGGCTCCTTAGTGAGCTGATTAGCTCCTCCAAAGTGATCTTGTTCAGATCCTTAGCAAGCTTCAGAGCAGTGACCATAGGTCTCCATCTGATAGGCAAGCTTCTGATGATCTTCTTCACATGATCAGCAGTTGAGTAGCCTTTATCCAGAACTTTTAGACCAGCTGTGAGGATTTGGAATCTAGAGAACATAGTTTCTATAGACTCATATTCTTCCATTTTGAACGCTTCATACTTCTGTATTAGCGCCAGAGCCTTGGTCTCTTTAACTTGAAGGTTTCCTTCATGTGTCATCTTCAAAGACTCAAACAAGTCAAATGCAATTTCTCTGTTTGTGATCTTCTCATACTCAGTATGAGATATTGCATTTAACAAAATTGTTCTAGCTTTGTGATGATTTCTGAACTCCTTCTTTTGAGCTTTAGTAATTGATTTTCTATCAACTTTCTTGCCATCCCCATCAGTGGGATGAACATATCCATCAATGACCAAGTCCCATAAATCAGCATCATAACCAAGGAAGAAACTTTCTATCCTGTCCTTCCAATAATCAAATTTCTCCCCATCAAACATAGGGGGTTTTGTGCTGATTCTTTCCCTTTCTTCATATCTGTTGTTGCTGTTAGATGTTGAAGTTTTAGCCATAATAACAACCAAATATATATCAAAGTTTTCTCACTAGATCTTTTCTGTCACGGTGAAGTGGTAGCACACACAGAACCGGAGCTCTGATGCCAATTGAAGGTGAGAAAATACTTAGAAGGGGGGGGGGGTTGAATAAGTATATAGAAAAACTTATAGCAATAAAAACTCAAATATTTTTATCCTGGTTCGTTGAACTCAACTACTCCAGTCCACCCTATCAAGAGTGATTTGCCTTTCTCAACAAGGACTTAATCCACTATTAATCAACTGATTACAATAGCAAGCACTAAGAGCAACTGTTGTTAGTCTTCTTAAGAACTACTGATCCCAACTGGATCTTCTTAAGGATCTTTTGCAATCAAATGTAAGAATAAAACAAGTGTTTAGATTCTTCTAATTAAGCTATATCACAACTGTGATTTTACACTTAAGATTTAAGAACTATGAAATAAATTTAGCAAGAGAATGATTTGTATGAGAGCTTGTAATGAATTTCTTTCAATTATTTCGTCAATTGAAGAAGAGTGATGGAGTCTTGCTTTTATAGGCACAGAGGTCCAAGTAGCTTTCACGTTGAAGGCTGTGTACTAAAAAGGTCTGAGCCTTTTTGTCTTCACATCACATGACCTTTCCTAGAAATAGAATGCACAGAGAAATCCTTTTTGTCTGTGTTCTTGTGTCTAGCATAAATGAGGAAAGAGTCGTTTGGCCATTCCAACGGACATAACTTTGAATTCTTCTTCAACAAGTTTCAGCAAATAACATCAGAGCCTTCTGATGTTCATCAGAGTTTGCTGAATCAGAGCATTGCAGCAACTGTGCTTTCAGCGTGTAATACTTCAGAGCAGAGTTTGGGATCAGATCCTCAGTACTGGCAGCGTAGTACTATCAAAGTCTTCTGACATAAACTAAGCTTTGAAACTCTTCATACAAAAGTCTTCAATGCTTCAGATGCTTCTGGCTTCTGCTTCAGATTCTTCTGTAGCTTCTGCTTCAGATCCTTCTGTAGCTTCTGCTTTAGATCCTTCTGTAGACAGCATTCTGAATCTTCTATAGGCAGCGTTCAGATTCTTCTAAGAGATGCTTCTGACGCTTCAGAGCCTTGCATATTTTTATGTTTAGCTCTGAATCTTCTAATATTCACTTTAATATCTGCAGGAAACATTCTTATACAAATTTTAGAGTATATAATTCTTTAATACAAAATTTCATAAGAGTTATCATCAAAACATAAAGATATAATTAAGAACCAATCTATGTTCTAACAAAGTATTGTGACTTTGAAGAGTGTCTTCTAAAGTATGTCCTTTGTATTGAATTGTATATCACTGCTGTGATTGAGGGGGAGTGAGTGGGTATACTCTTGTCTAGTGGTCTCTAGGCAGAAATTGCATTGGGTAGAGATTAAGTGAGGAGTTGTAAACATGGGAGTTTAGGTCTTAATTAATTCTGCTAATAGTGGATTTCCTTCCTAGCTTGGTAGACCCCAGATGTAGGTGAGGTTGCACCAAACTGGGTAAACAATTCATTGTGTTATTTATCTTTCAGCATTTACAATTCTGCACAATTTAAATGTTTAGATAAATAGTCGGTCAGTGTGCAGATGTCACAACAGAGGTCATGACGTTGGTCATGACATTGGTACAATTTAAAGAAATTTAAATTGTTCATGATATGTCCTCGTCCTTGTTTCAGCAGAGATCAATGTTCTTGGGACATATGAGATCTGCATACAAGAATTTCAATTGGTATCAGAGCAAGCATCATGTCTATTCTGGATGAGATCTTGGGAGATGATTTCTAGTGATTTAAACAAGGAGAAGTGGTTGCTGATTTGCTGATCTTGCTAAATGGGAGAGCTATTGCTTATGGAGTTAAAGAGAAGTGTGCGTTCGCTTCTACTGATGAAGGATTCTGTGTATATGCTGATGTGCCTCTGATATAGAAGCCCCAATGACCTGTTGAATGCTCTGACAGCTTGTTTAGGGCATGTTGAAGATGTTCTTTTGGTGGTTCCGCTGCATATTTTTTTGATTGGCCTATATACAGTTTGATGCATGGCTGTGGCAGTTATGTAGATGATTGGCAGATGGTGTGCTTGGGATGTTCTGCTGTGTATTACAAAGGCTGTTTTAGAAAGGATAGTGGGAGGTGATTTATTTTCACCACTCATGACTTGCAAAGGCTCTTTCAACAGAGGAAGTCATAGGCAGGTTGAGTCAAGGGTGTCAGCCTTGATGTTTCAGCCTTGGTAATCCTGAAGTTGTGTGGATTTAAGATCAATTGCTATTTGTGGTCTACACACGTATTTAATTGATAATCCATGAAGTTCAGAGAAGGATCTGTTATAAGGATTTAAGATTCATTGTTATTTGATATATTCTCAAATATTTAATGGATTATCCTTAGTTGATGATCAAGTTGTCTCATTAGTTGTTGCTCAAGCATCAGGCCCCAGATCTGCTCTGTCTGCTTCAAGGATCTAATGTTCAACCAGATGTTAAGACATTCCATCAGCAGAGATTATGCAGAATTCTATTGATTCAAGGAGTGAATCATAGGTACCATACGCATGTGTGGTAGGATCTAACTTTATTCTAGTAAGTTTCCTGGCAAGAAACTAAGACTAGAATGTAGTGCTAGTGGAAGTGGAGATAAAGACAGCTTATTGGAGTGCAGCAGGTGTGTTCTAGTCTCTGAAGCATATCTAGAAAGTTTCATGGCAAGAAACTAGTCTAGAAGATGGTGTTGGTAGCTCTACTTGGGTCAGTTTATTTTTGATCTAAGTGCACAGGAGCATGAGATCTTGTGGCAGTTATCTTTGATTTTCTAAATAAGTCTCTACTTAAGGAAAGCGGGATTCCTTTTGTAAAGATTTACTTTATCCCTCCTCTCTGAAGAATCAAGCTTTGGCGTGATTGGTTTCTCTAAAGAAGAGTTCCTAAAGCAAATGCACTTCAAGGTACAACAAAGCAGAATAGAGGTCGTCTACTCCAACTTGATATCATGTCTATGTACTCTTGTTCTGATAGAGTGATGAGGATCTTCCAAGTGGCAGAATGAAAGCCTGAACTCTCCAGCAGGATGTCGTATCTAATGTAGTGACATCAAGCCGTAACTTCAAGGCCTTCATTGATATTGTGGCACATCATTGAAAGATAAGTTGATCTTCTCATTTATGAATGGAATTAATGCTTCATCTCATACAGTTTGCGGGAGCTTTATGAAGGAGTAGTTGCATTGCTTTGGAGCAAGTAGAATTTGTGACTTGAAGATCAAAGTGGCTTGGTGGATTAGTAGATTTTCTAGAGCTCTGAAAGATGTTGAGTAACCAAACAATGGCATTTGGTTATTTAAGTAGTGTGCCTTTAGAAAACTATTCTTGTGCAGAAGAGTAGTTATTTGAAGACCACAGAAGGTTCTGGGACTGTTCATGCTTGGAACTAATTACTCTTGTGCAGAAGGATAGTTGGTTGAAAGAGGATCTTTTTATGTTCATATATTAGAGCTTGTGGTAGAAGCCCTAAATTGTGTATGGAAGATTACCCTCTTTTGGAGATGTATTTGATCAAGCTGGTGGAGCTGTGAAGATCTTCAGTTGGATTACTAGGCAGTAGTAAGTCCAGTATGGGCATATAAAGAACCATGGGATGGTATGAACCATCTGGTTTATGAAGATCTGTTATGGAACTTGTGATTCACATCTTGACTAAGAAGTACTATATCTTGTCATACAGGAGAATGATGAGGTAAAAGGAATGTCTTGGAGGATAATGTGAAGACATTATACAAGAATGGAGTGGATCATTGGCTGATTGCATCCTGATGTGGCATATGGAAGTGATCAAGTCACTAGGCGACTTAGAAGTGTTCTAACCTATCATACGGGAGAATGATGAGGTAAAGAATGTCTTGGTGTATGGGAGATCCATCTTAGGCTCTAGAATGAAGTGGAGCAGTTTGATACCCTCTCACTGTATGAGCAGGGAGTTGGTCTTGAGATATAATGATCTTGGAGCATCTTTTGTCAAAGATAGGGGGAGAACTTTTGGTTGATGGGTGTACTATTTGCTTATGGTGAATGCATTCAACATGTGTGTTGAACAGAGAATGAGTTCTTGAAGACATGAAGATGCGTCTTATATTTTCCATTCATGTGCACTGGTTACCCTTGATATGGGGAGTTATACTTCTATCTAGGATGTGTTGCTGCAAAAGTGCAGTTATGTACCAAGATTGTTTGTGGTTTTAAACAGTTTGGGATTTTATGAAGATAGAATGTTTTGACATTGGGTTACTGCTCCAAGCTCATGGTAAACATGACAAGTGCCTTCCTTTTGGTTATGTCCTTAGGATGTCCATGGATCCAGTCAAGTTTGTAGGCCTCTATCCAAGTGTATCTGGTAAAGATAAAGATCAAGACATCATCAGCTCTGATCCTGTGCAGATGGAAGGACCTTTACCCTGACATATTGGAGATCTTCCAGATAGTTATTCTGCAACTCTTCTGCTATCTGTTCCAGTATGGTTTGTAGGAATGTAAAGCTGCAGTATGAAGATGTTGAAGAAAGTCATCATAAGTTTGAATTCTCTCTTTCAGGGGGAGTACTGAGTATGCATGACAGGGGGAGATGTGTACATGTGCTAATATGGAGCTGTATGCAAGGGGTGTGACTCTCAGACAAGCTTGTGTTCTGCAGAATTTTTGTGTCTCAAATTGGGGATTTAAAATCAATTGTTACTTGTGGAAAGTAGTTAATTGATTATCCTTTAATTAGTGATGTCAAAAGTATAACTTCTAAAGGTGCAGCTTCAGACAAGGCAAGAACTCAAGATCCAATGACTATGTTCAGAGGATAATTCTATGTGGAGTTCTTACTATGGAGGATTGTTTCTCATCATGATGGAGGATTTGGATAAGAGGAGAGGTAGTAAATGCCTTGGTGCTTACAGTCTGACTGATAAAGCAAGATGTTGGATGAAAGAATTATTTCTTAAGGTGCTTAAGAATAATTTTCGTAATGTCAGACAGGGTGTCTGAACATTGTGTCTCTAAGGAAGCTACATGAGAGTTTAGGGAATGTAGTGATCTATGAAGCTGCTGCTGTTGTTCCATTTTGAGATCTGCAAGAGGATTTCTGTGGAAATGGTAAGGCATATATGAATTCTCAAGGAGCTGTGGTGTTGCTGCAATGGTGTAGTCTTCATATTGGTTGGATCAAGCAGCTTGTGAATCTCTTGGAAGATTGTGAGATAACTGGAGAACAACTGAATCTTGCATTGAAGCATGATGCTTCTGATTTAGTGGGTGAGTTTGGCTTTGGTTGATATAGGTACACTTACTCCAATTTTTGTAAAGTGATGTTATATGTTTCTACTCTAAGGAAAGAATAGTGTATTGTAGTTCCTTGCTAATTACAACTATTAAGGGGGAGCATGATAGTTATAAGGCTGGTTGGTGCAGAAGATTATTTGTTTGGGTGTTTTAGCCAAAATTTTCCAAAGGGGGAGATTGTTAGTACCATGATTCTATGAATTATCCATGGTTCTATGATTGGATAAGTTTTGGTAAAACATGATCTTGCACTGATGTCATTACCAATGTCATGACATCGCTGTCTGGTACAACAGAAGCTGATGACAGTATTGCTGTCATGTATTTTAAGCAGGATGTCATTGCCAATGTCTGGACATCACTTTATGACATCAGAAGGAGCTGCTAATGTATATCTCTTGACAAAGTTGGTTTGTATTGATGAGACCATGATGGATATACCTCATCAGTAAGTATGTCAAGGAGATTTATTAGGAACAAGTACAGATTGTAGTGGTATTCATAAAAGGATCACGGAGACCTTTTAGGAAACTTTAATATACTTGTTTCTACTGTTATTCTGCAGAAGATTATGTGAAGCCAAGATTGGTGTAAAGAAGAATCTGCAAAAGAGTGGAAGTCATGCTGAGTGTCATAACATCAAGTGTATGACATCAGGTAGCTGACGTGCTCAGCAGGCAAGTTGGTTTTCTGGTGTAAAGCCTGAGATAGCTCAAGATATATTTCAGGAGACTTATTAGGGTACCCTAGGTATCTCAGGCGAGATCCTAGGCAGTGCTTGTTGCACCCCAAAATTTGCCCAACATTTCTTTACCTAGCTTATGTTTCATTTCATGCACATTAGCATTATCATTTGCATTTCATTGACATGTGTGCAGGAGATCAAGAGGTATGATTACCAATTAATAGATATAAAAGACTATGAAGCCAACTAAGAAGGTTATTCAAGTGTTCAAGGGTTTATATCCTTGTCAGAGAAGTTGAAAGAGCCTCAGAAAGAGTGGTTGAAGCCAAGTGTGTAGGTCTCCTAACTTGAGAGTTGGGGGAAGCCATCAGATGATCCTGAGGTCATGGAGATGGACTTGAGGTCTTGAAAGAGCTCATGAGAAGTGTTGAAGATCACTTTGAGGCCTAGACAGGTTATTGTGCAAGATTAAGAAGGCTCAGCCATGAGTGGTGCAGCTAGGGTTTGACTGGGTCAACTCTAAGTCAACTGATGATTTGAAGGAGGTTGACACCTAATTCAAGAGCCATGTGATCATGGATTGATACGTTGAGATGTTATAAGGATGATTCCAAGGTTAAATCATCATGATTGAGGAGTTTGAGAAGTTTCAGGCTAGGGTTTCTAAGACTTGACAGTGTAAAATCCCCTAGTTTGACCCCTGACTTCAAGGCAATTTAACTCAAGATATGATTGTCATCTCATCTTGACCCCAACATTATTGTTGTAGGGCATGATCTTAGATTTAATTTGAGTACTAGAAGTCCTTGATAGGGTTTATAGAACTCAAGTTATAAGCCAGACAAGTTACAGGTCATCTGAGGCATGTGAATTTAGAGCTTGAAAGTTACCCAACTTGCATGAAACCTTTGCCCTAGAAGGATGACTCCTATGAACTTTTGGTCAACATGAATGTTGTTCCTTATTCTCTTAGCTTTCTATAGAGTACTAGAAGTCCTTGATAGGATTTGTAGAACTCAAGTTATGGCTTTGACAAGTCAAGGGTATTTTGGGTATTTGGACATTACAGGTCATTTTGAATCATAAGTCAATTTCACCATCTTGCAAGCCTCAAATGGATTTTTGTTCAACATGAAAGTTGTTCAAAATGATGTTTTTAGCTTGTATAAGTATCAAGGGTCCATTGATATGGATTATATCAAGCATTGGTGGAAGAAAGTTCATATAAAAGCCATTTTAATGAATTAAGATGAGAAAATTCAAAACAATTGAGAATAACTTGTTTTCAAGTCAAATTTGTGGTCATTTTGAATGTAATTAATGTTTTAGAGAGATTGGCATTGTCACATTTTTGATTTGAAGTGGTTAACATGGCCATTTGGAAGGTTGCTTCACAAATAAGAAACACATCTCACACATTCCATATGTTGAAATCAAAGGAAATAAACCACATCACTACATTCCACAAGGCTTAAGTGAATGGTTTTGGACTGAAATTGGAGTATGAACAAGGCTTGAAGGTGGATATCAACTTTGGAAATTTGTAGGAAAAGTGAAAATCAAAAACTCATGAATGGGCCTGGTTTGGGCCTCTAATCCATTGAAACAGAATATAAAAAGGATTTAGAACAGAATTGGAAGGTTCTGGTGATCATTTTCGTGGAAGAGCCATTGGAGACAAGTGAAGAAACAAGCTTGAAGTTGAAATCTGATTTTGGAGTTCAAGGGCGAATCAAGATCAATTGAGCATTTCTTTACCTTCATCAAGCATCCTGGAGTGAATATGCACTTTCTTAGAGGTTGAAGAGTGCAAGAACAATCTCTGTTACAAGCTTGAACACAGGTTGGTGAATTTTGCTATTACTCATAATTTAGGCAGTGTTAGATAGCAATTCATATGCGGTTAGGATCAGGATGAAGTGTTGTTGGATTTAGGATGATTAATCGCATGTTTAGAGACAATTTAGGGTGGATTCCATTTTCGATTGAGATTGTGATTTCAAGATTCAGGCGCTTTTAGAGTGAATAAGTGGTACGGTTGAGTTCCTGGTGAAATTATGGTCAAGTTTCATGTAAAGATCGTGGCAAATGGATGTGTGTAGAGGAACTTAGGGTTGTGCAGGGTGACCGGAGATGTCACCGGCGGTGGCCGTGGGTTGCGCGCGAGTGTTGCATGTTTGAATGAAGAAGACAAAGTATTGGCCGTCCGTTTATGTTGAATGCTTGACTCAGTCTATCCATCCTAGCGTGTATGTTGCGCCACGTATCCTCACATCCAAACGCAGCGTTTGGTTTATTGAACTTCAGACTTTGTTTGCTTCACTGTGTAGACCAAGGAGGAACAGGTTCGAATCTTGGTGTGTATGCTTTTTATTTTTTTCAATTTGAGAATTGAAGTGAAGATGAGGATTTCAGAGCGTGTGGGCCTTGGATTCAGTTGCTATCCTCACCTCACCATCTAAGCCCAATGTGGATTTACAAGGAAAAGGGTTGCTCAACACCCCCCCTCCCCTGGTTATTTGTTTGAACTGAGTTGATACTCAGAGGGGCCTCACGCCCTGTTACTATGTGCACCCCCAAGATGATGGGCCCAAGCGAAAATAGTTGGATTGAGTTGCTGAATACACCCTCTGTTCATCTTCTCCCTTTTATTGTTTTATTATCTTTGTGCATTTCATATTAGTTTGATAATAATTCATTAAAAATAGAAAAATAAGTCAATTAATTCCAGATTTTTTCCCCCTGACTCATGATTGAATCTAGAATTTTGTTGAATAAAAACATTAGGAAAATCATGCATTTTCAATTGTTGTGCATTTTTTACTTTTTATTTGATAATAAAATTGCCTTGGTTGATACCTCTATTTGATGATTTTAGTGTGAGCACTTGGTGATGATTCTTGACTTGATTTTTTGTGTGTGATTAGCTTAGACATGTATGCTCCCATAGTATTTTTCTCACATTTTTGTGATGAAATTAGGTGTGGTTTTTAGATTGAACTTTAGGTGCTTCCTTTTAGGGTTTAGGTATAGTACCTTGTAGTGTAGAATTTATTTCTAGGTCTTATTTGAAGATTTGATCTCTGGAATTAATATGGTAGAGTCATGATTGACATAGGTTCCCATAGTTATTTTTGTAGGATTTTACAATTGGTTTTAGTATTTTAGTTAGGATTAACTTTAGTACTAGGTTTTAGGTGATCCTAACTTGCTAACTCAACTAGAATGACTTCTTTAGTTCCCTTAGATTAGGGTGTTGCTTATCTTGCTCTTGGATGATGATGAAGACATGTGTGGGCTGCTGTGGAATGCATGATGGAGTTTAGACTTGAAGTTTGCTCTTCCTTTGGTGTAGTTTGTTTAGGGTTAAGGATTAGGGTTTTTAGGGAGATCTCTTAGAATAGATTTTCTTCCTTCATGAAACATGGAAGGTATTGATCACTTCCATTCCTCCCTATGATGTAAGATCGCATTATGAAGGCCCCATCCCTCCTTTGGTAGGATGAGTGGCTCCTCACAAATTGGTAGAACCTTTGAGGGATCCTTTCCTTGATGGTGGAGTGCTTAGAGGTGACCTTTGGTCTTCACTTTGCTTCTCCCTATCCCCACCTTGCTCTTGTTAGATGAATCTTTCTCCCTTGATAGAGGATGGAGTTACTTGCTAGAAGATTGAAGATGCTAGAGGTTGCACTTCCCCTGTGTTTGAGGACTGCCCTTGGAGCTGAAGCTTGAAGATCAAATTGAGAGCTGAAGCTTGAAGAAGATGGAGAGCAAGTTGATACTTGTGTTTGATGCATTGAAAGCTTGAAGAAGTAAGTTGATACTTGCTATTGAAGATGAAAGCCCTGAAGAACAGTTTCAGACTGAGGACTGAACTGCTGTCAGAGGTTTGCTTTGCTGTGAAGCTGGGGAAGCTGTTGATCTGCTTTCTTTCCTGTCTGTTTTCTTTCTGTGCAACTGTATTGATGTGACTTGTTTGATTTGCTTGATACATTAGAATAAGTTCATGTTTAGATTCTTTTAAGCTAGGAGCATGATTGCACTAGAGGTTGAGTTGCTCCCTCTGTTTGTATTTTTATTGTATGGCTTTGCTTGCGGGTATTCGGTAGAGCCCAGCTCCCTTGCCTATGTGGTTTGTGATTTGCTTGATGGCATTTTATTTCTTCTGTATGATTGCAGTTATTCATATCTGGCTTGAGGTCAAGACGAGCTTGTGGAGGCTGATGCCCCACACACATTTCCTCTCTCACTTGCATTGCATGCATTTTACAGTCGTTTACTGTTTACTATTTAGGCTGATGCTTTATCTGTTTTTGTTTATCGTTGACATGATCCCCTAGGAATCTGACTTCCTTTGATAAGGAAGTGATGATTAGAACTTTAGGTTGAAACCTATGCATGATAACTTTTAGGAGTTCCCTGTTTCAAACCTCAACCATAGGATGAATCCATGGCATGACAACATTAGGACTTGATAGTCTCCCCGTAGTTGTCCTTCTCTCTTCTCGTCTCAAACAACAGTAAAAAACGTAATAAAGGCGAGTTAGTATAAGCGCGTTACGAGCCTTAAGCTACTTGGGTAATGATAATTGAGCGGACTCCTCTCAATCGTCTAGAATGTTTAGTATACGTTTTTTGGACGATATGCGACGCATTCGCTCCCAGGTCATAGTCTCTAGTGCTGTACGAACTACAGACAAACATAAAAAAACAATTCTTCCGTAAAAGACAGAAAACAAACTTCAAACCTTTTTGCCCCGTGGGCCCGTAATTCAAAGGAAGCTTTTCTGAAGAAAAGAGTGTCGTTAACTCCCAGTTCTACCGCAAACGGTAACGCCTAAGTCTCCAAGGGTCGAGCTGTGCACACCAAACTGCTGGAACCGTTTGTTAACCCTACTCGATAAAACAGATGAATCTGAATTCCCGTAATCTGTATTATCCCGAACTACGTAAGCTCTGATCTCCCATACCTGTTGAGAGTACGTAGGCACAATACTGACGTATTGGCGAGCCACCTTCCCCGTAACCCGTAGTTAGCCGAACTACGTTGACTCTGATTTCTCATTCTCTGATGAGAATACGTAGGCATAAAGCGCGACGCTTTGCCGAGTCATTTTCTTTTCTTTTTTAAGCCATCCTTGATAGGTAGATAGATAAAACTAACCCTTCAGATAAACAGAACAAGCGTGGATCCCATCGAGTACGATGGACGTGAGAGGTGCTAATACCTTCCCCTTGCGTAACCGACTCCTGAACCCAGACAATGGTTGCGATGACCTTGTCTTATACCTTTTCGTAAGGTTTTTACGATCGTTACCTTTCCCGTTCTGAGGGATAAATAACGAAAGGTGGCGACTCTTCTGTTTTGCCGGCACCTTATTTTCGCGATAGCGACAGCTGGAGACTCTGTTGGGGACTTGATAGTTTCCTGGGATCCAACGTCCCTTATGCGAGTCAGGCTGGGGATCCAACGTCCCCTGTGAGAGTCAATCCTAGCGCTTGTATGATTACTTATTGGGTTGTGTTTATTTATCGCACTTTATTTCCCGCACTTTATTTTCAGTATGATATGATTATCTGTACTGTTGTGGGAGGGGCATTCTGATGAGGGAGAAGCCAGACCCAGGCTTGAGAGCTACATAGTATTAGAGTGGGTTAGTGGAGGACGTGCTTGCTTTGCTTGCAACTGTTCCCACGTAATCCACACTCAGACGAGGTTCTCTTTGATGGCTTCCTATCAGTCTTTTGGACTCGAGGGGTTGTTGGATCTGAGGATTGTCGACTCTGGGAACCGATCATTCGGAATTCAGCTAATGAGGCCGCTTCAAGAGATGATGATGCCACACCTTTTGAGTATCGTATCATCGTTTCTTGAAAGTCTGTGACGCTGATGACCGTATAGGATGCCGAACCTTTTCCGTGATTAGGTCCATACCTGTGAGCAGGGTCGAGTTATTGCAAGAAACCTTAACCTTCAGATTACCTGGTTTTCTTGACAATGAATCAGTTTTGTTGGTATCAAAGGTTCTCATCATCAGACATATGGTTGTTCTTGACATAGCAGATTTTTGGTCTGGTATCAGGGGTTTCTTCTCCTCAGAGATATGGTTGTTCTTGACAGAGCAGTATTGTGGTTCGGTTGATACAGAACCTTCATCTCTTCAACATCACAGTCGTTCTGATCTCCTGCTGCATGATTGCATTTTGCATTGTTTGCATCCTCATTTGCATAGCATTAACGTGTGTCTGTGTTGCAGGTGCATATTTCTCCCCTGGTTCTAGTGATCTTGATCCTCATGGCAGATATGGCATCTCTGAAGAAGACTGTGGCTTACAAGCTACCAGCACCTGACATCCGAGAATTGCGAGCTTTGATTTCTTTGGCTGATAAGACAGTGATGGAGAGTTTCAGACAGAGTTATGGGAGACTGCTGAGTATTGTGTATAAGCTTCCTGCGTACGAGTTGAATGGCCTCTATGCTCTGCTGCAGTTTTATGACCCACAGCTCAGATGCTTCGTGTTTCCAGACTATGTCCTAGCTCCGACCCTGGAGGAGTACTCTGACCTGTTGGGGGTACCTTTGATGAATCAAATGCCTTACTACCGTGTTGAGGGTGAACCCAAATTGAGTAAGCTGACTGACGCTCTTCATGTAGACGAGTCTGAATTGGAAGGGATGGTATCCAGAAAGATCGGAGTTCATGGTTTCCCTTTGCCTTTCCTGATGGAAAAGCCTGAAAGTTTGTCGAGAAGGATCGTTGGGATGTATTCAATGCTTTCTTAGCCCTCTATATCTATGGGATCGTGCTATTCCCAAGTCACCCGGACTTCATAAGTATGGATGCTTGCCATATATTTGCCTCCGGAAATCCAGTGCCCACTCTCCTCGGAGACGTCTACCATTCAGTTCACAGCAAGAATGAAAACAGAAAGGGAAAGAACGTGGCATGTTGTGCTCCTTTACTGTATAAGTGGTTTGCTAGCCATCTTCCTAAGTCAGGGCCATTCATTGATTCTGCTGAGTCTTCGCCTTGGTCTGCGCATTTGATGGGTTTGACTGTTGACGATATCATCTGGTTTGATAGAGATCTGCTGGGAAAAGATATTGTGTATAGCTGCTGTGGCTTTCCGAATTTCCCCCTGGTCGAAAGGAATGGATGTATCAACTACAATCTATCTCTGCTGGTACGTCAATTTGGGTATGCACTACGAGGTCCTCCTGAAGAGGAAGAGATACGGGAGTCTCTATATTTCACAGGGTTGCTTGAAGGTGACACTTTGGTCAAGATACAGAATGCTTGGAGCAAAATTCACCGAAAGGGGAAAGTCTTGCTGGGAAAAAGCAATAACAAGGTCTTTGATCCGTATGTGACTTGGGTTCGAGAGAGAGCCGCCAAGTTTCTAATGCCGTTTCCTGCCGTGGAACCATTGTGTGCTCCCGTGTACAAAGACCCTACTACAGTTGATATTCAGAAATTCAACCAGGTACTCCAAGAGAAGGAAGAGCTGCGAAAAGCCAACGAAGAGTTGGAGAAAGAGATTTCTCAACTTCGAAAAGAGAAAAGCGAAGCCGTTTATACCTGCAAGAAGCAGACTGAGATGATCAACCGTCTAGGCTCTAACTTTACCAAAGAAACTGATGCTAGGGAACGTCTGGGGTTGGATCTGAAGTCAGTGGATGGCGTGTTGATAACCAAGAAATAGGATCTGGACAGAGTGTACCGGAAGCTAACCCAATACGAGAGGGTTTGGAGCAGCACCATAGCCAAGTACAAAGAACGGGAAGAAAAGCTGAAGCAGCAAGTAGCCGAGCTAGAAGCTCAGATTATGGTGAAAGACGAGAGTACAGAGGCTGAAGCCTCCCTGCGACATGACGTCCAGTATAGATTGGCTGAGGCCGAGGCGGATTTGCAAGATTCTCAACTCCGAGCTGATGCTAAAAGGAGAAGAGTCAAGAACTATTCTGAAGAAGGTATTTCTAGGAGCGTTACCGAGAACCTCCCAAAGTCCATCAGTCAGAGGGACCTGCTGGCCCATGGTTTGCTTACTCAGCCAGATCATCCCGCTACAAAGAAGTTGATAGAAGATTTTCGTGCCCGTGGCCGCACCTGATCTTTTTGTATTCTCTTTGTACGTTTTTATGCATTGATATGCTGATCACCGCCAGGTCTGTTGGTTGGGGGTCATGCCTTATTGCTTCAGTTGTATGTCATTACAGTTGTACGCTACCTGAGCGGGCTTTTCAGATGAATATATGAGGATTTCTTTTCCATGATTGGATCATAGACTTTATTTGTCTCGGAAACTAGGATCGGGGGGGGGGGGGGGGAATCTCCCCAAGGCACAGACACACGTTTGCATTTGCATAACGAGCACTTTGTCATTTTTCTAACCCTTTGTGTATGCAGGTTGTTCCAGGATTGATCAAAGACCGATCCACCGCTATCCGACCAGAGCGAATCAAGCTAGAGCAATGGAACAAGTGCAAATTGACGTCCAGGAACTCTGGAAGAGGATGGACCGCTTCATGGAGCTCATGCAAGTGGTTGCCAACGGCCAAGACCAGCTCAAAACATTGGTCCAGCCTCTGATCTCAAGGGTTGACAGCAACGATATACTTCATGGAGGGAGTGTTCTAACCCCTCCTCCTGTTGAAACTCCTCAGGGTGGAATCCCCGTGACCGAGGGGAATGGCAGTGGTAACGGCAATGTGATCACTAACATCGGGCTCAATGGTAATACGACTGGCGTTGGTAATGGAAACTTTGAGGCTAATGGTAACGCTGGACTGGGCAATGGCAACAAAGGTGCTGGAAATCTGTATGGGCCTAATGCTACTGGATGTGCTGCTGGCAATGGCGTTCAGCCATGGCTAGAAGATCGTCAAGAAGATCTGTTCTCACAGAGGAGTGCTGAAGGAGAACTGACTGCTGAAGCACGTCTGAGGTTTAAGGCACTCGAGGACAAAATGAGGAATTTCGAGAACCTGAACACTATGGGGATCGAGCTGACTAAATTGGGATTTATTTCTGATTTTAAGGTGCCTCCTAAATTCAAGGTACCCGACTTTGAGAAATACAAGGGCACCACTTGCCCTCGTGTCCACTTAAGGTCATACTACCGAAAGATGTCCGCTCACTCTGAAGACGAGAAGCTGCTGATGCACTTCTTTCAGGATAGCTTGTTCGGACCATCCTTGGAATGGTATATGGGTTTGGAACCCACCAGTGTGCGCACGTGGAAGGAACTTGCTAAGGCCTTTGTACACCATTATCAGTATAACAGTGACTTGGCTCCGAACTGGGTTCAACTGCAGAACTTGTCGCAGAGAAACAACGAAGGGTTCAAAGAATATGCCCAGCGATGGCGGGAATTAGCAACTAGAGTTCAGCCGCCGATGGTTGAACGAGAGCTTGTTGAAATGTTTGTAGCCACTCTCACAGGGGTTTATTACGAGAAATTGGTCAGCGGTATGTCAGGGAGTTTCTCAGATCTCATCATTACTGGCGAGCACGTTGAAAATGGGATCAAATTGGGAAAGATTCAAGGTGGTGATCTATCCTCAGCCGAAGGAGGAAAGAAACCGTACGGTAGCAAAAGATGTGAAGGAGAGACGAGCGCCGTGTCCAACGCTCGAAGGAAAGGTAAGGGCCAGCGCCAGCAGGTGGCTAGCATAACCATCCCTGCTGTCCAACAACCCCAGCCACAGTAGCAGCCGCAGCAGCAGCAGCCAATTTAGCAAGGGTACAGAAAGTATCAGAACAGGGAACCTCTGTCAAGTCGTCACCTCGAGACGCCGCCCATGTCTTATGCCCAGTTGTTACAAACTCTG
This sequence comes from Lathyrus sativus, assembly GCA_963859935.3. Lineage (NCBI taxonomy): Eukaryota > Viridiplantae > Streptophyta > Magnoliopsida > Fabales > Fabaceae > Lathyrus > Lathyrus sativus. Next base: position 183,971,073 of record OZ012741.1, on the reverse strand, counting down.
CTTCAGTTACAGCTAGTCCAGAAAAGAACCCTGGCTCCCTTGACAGGGGCACCTCCGCAGGGTTATGATGCGAATGCAACATGTGATTTTCACTCAGGGGTACCTGGCCACACGATAGAAAACTGCAAAGCCTTCAAGCACAAGGTGCAAGATATGGTGGACGCTAAGATCATTAATTTCTCCAATAATGTTCCGAATGTCACAAAGAACCCTATGCCAAATCATAGGGGAGGTGGGGTGAATGCCATTATTGAAGAAGAGGATTTAGATGTGCTGACTGATGTCAAGGATCTGAAGACACCGCTTAGCTTCGTTAAAGCCAAGCTGATGAAGAGAGGTTTCTTTCCGGGCTGCGGAGAATTGTGTATGGGCTGTGCGACTCGTCCTGATGGATGTGAATAGTTGATAGAAGGGATTCAGAGTCTGATGACCGAAGGAATCTTGCAGTTTAGCCGAAGGGCCGAATGTGGATCTGGAGAGGTAATGCTGAAGCAAGATGATGAGGTTGCCATCATCACCATCCCTCGCCAGACGATAACCATTTCTGCACTCAGGCCGCCCACAATTACCATCACCAAGGCCGGGCCGATACCTTTTGAAAGCACCAATGCTGTCCCATGGCATTATGGGGCAGACGTCTACTGTAACGGACAAAAGTTGGACCTAGAACCATCTGGGTGATCTGTGGATAACCTAGTGGGAATTGGCGGAATCACGCGAAGCGGAAGAGTATTTGCTCCACCTGAGATTGTGGTGGACAAAGCAGACAAAGCTGAGGAAACTGATAAGGGAAAGAGTAAAGTCATTGAGGAAACCCCTCGTGGGGTAGAAAAGGACTTACTTGTAAAGGACGCTGAAGAGTTCATGAGGTTGATCAAGAAGAGTGACTACAAGATCGTGGATCACCTCCATCAAACACCCTCGAAAATTTTAATCCTGAATTTGTTGCTGTGTTCGGAGTCACATCGCAACGTGCTGTTAAAGGTTTTGAATGCCACGTATGTACCGCAGGAAATCTCGATCAACCAGTTAGAAGGGGTAGTAGCCCACGTGAACGCTGGAAACGGGTTAGGGTTCACTGACCTGGAGCTGACGCCGAAGGGAAGAAACCACAACAGTGCCCTGCACATCTCGATAGAGTGTAGGGGAACAGTTATGTCTCATGTGTTGGTGGACACAGGGTCGTCGCTCAATGTTCTTCCAAAGAAAGCATTGATGAAGTTAGATACTCGAGGATTGATTTGCACACCCAGTGACCTGGTTGTGAAAGCGTTCGATGGAACCAAGCGTCATGTCTTTGGAGAGGTAACCCTGCCAATCCAAGTCGGGCCGGAAACTTTCGACGCAGTCTTCTACATCATGGACATCATGCCAGCCTACAACTGTCTCTTAGGCCAGCCATGGATCCATTCTGCTGGCGCCGTGACCTCCACGTTGCACCAGAAACTCAAGTATGTTGTCGGAGGCAGCATTATAACTGTTTGTGGCGAGGAAGATATAATGGTGAGCCATTTGTCGTCCTTCAAATATGTTGAGATGGATGGGGAAATCCACGAAACCCTATGTCAGGCGTTCGAAGCTGTTAAGGTCAAGGACGTGACTCCAGTAATGACTGAAAAACCAGAGATGACTCTCTCTTCCTTCAAGGAAGCCCGGGCCGTTGTTCAGGCCGGATCTACCCCAGGCTGGGGGCAAGTTCTAGAAATACCTAACAAACAGGACAAGTTTGGGTTAGGATACTCTCCTACAGCTGAAGCCTCCTCTTCTCACAGTGCGTCGCGAGGTAAAGGGCCGATCCAGTTTACCAGTGGCGGGGTGATATTTGAAAGTGTCAGCGCAGTGTCTGAAGACGGCGAAGACAGCGATTGCGACCTAGACTCTTGGATCCAACCAAGCAAACCAGGCCAGAGCCTCAACAACTGGTCCATCAGGGATACCATCCAAGTGACAGGCAAAGAGTAATGATTTACTTTCTCCAATTATTGTACAACCCTATGTCCTACCCGGGGCATAGTGGTTTTATTGTCAGGGCCTTGTTTGATTATGTACATGTATTTTACCAATAAATCAAAAGACGTTTTTCTTCGCATTCAAATGTTGTGATCTCTGTTATTCCTGTTTCATATTTGTTTTGAAAAACAATAAAATGGCAATAGGGTTTGTGCTAACCTGCATATCCTTGTTTTAAGCTTAACCCTTGTTATTGTAGGATCCACATAGCAGATGACATCGACTATGGACCTTCTACGACTCAATTCGACTTTGATTGCTCGATCTATCAAGCCGAAGAAGAGATTGATGAAGACGAAGACCTTCCCGAAGAGTTGGCCCGCTTGTTGAAACAAGAAGAGAAAGTTATTCTGCCTCACGAGGAAGAGATTGAGATTGTGAATCTGGGTTCTGAGGAACTTGTCAGGAACGTCAGGATAGGGGCTGCATTGCAGAGTGATGTCAAGCAGAGATTGGTCGAGATGCTGAGAGAGTATAGTGACATCTTTGCTTGGTCATACGAAGATATGCCCGGGCTTGATACAGACATCATGGTCCATCACTTGCCGCTGCGAGAAGATTGTCCTCCCGTTAAGTAGAAGCTTAGGAGGACGCGACCAGATATGGCCGTCAAGATCAAAGAAGAAGTGCAGAAACAACTTGATGCTAGCTTCTTAGCGGTCACCACTTACCCTCCGTGGGTCACCAACATAGTGCCTGTACCGAAGAAGGACGGTAAGGTGCGAATGTGCGTCGAGTATCAGGACTTAAATAGGGCGAGCCCTAAAGATGATTTCCCACTCCCTCATATTGATGTGTTGGTCGACAATACAACTCAGTTCTCCATATTTTCGTTCATGGATGGCTTCTCCGGCTACAATCAGATCAAGATGGTGCTGGAGGACATGGAGAAAACTACGTTTATTACACCTTGGGGAACATTTTGCTACAAGGTAATGCCTTTCGGTCTGAAGAATGCAGGGGCCACTTACCAATGAGCAATGGTTACTTTGTTTCATGATATGATTCATCATGAGATTGAAGTGTATGTTGATGACATTATTGCGAAGTCCCAAACGAAGGAGGGACATCTGGTCAATTTGCTGAAGCTTTTTGAGAGGCTTAGGAAGTTCAGGTTGAGGCTAAATCCTAACAAGTGTACTTTCGGAGTACGGTCTGGAAAACTACTGGGGTTTATCGTGAGTGAAAGAGGCATCGAGGTTGATCCTGCGAAGATAAAAGCAATACAAGAAATGCCAGCGCCAAAAACAGAAAAAGAAGTTCGTGGCTTCCTGGGCAGAATAAACTACATTGCAAGGTCTATTTCTCAGCTCACGGCCACGTGTGAACCGATGTTCAAACTGTTAAAGAAAGATCAGGCGATTATCTGGAACGAGGATTGCCAGAAGGCATTTGATAAGATAAAACAGTATCTACAGGAACCTCCAATATTGATACCCCCAGTGGTCGGACGACCCTTAATCATGTACTTGACAGTTCTTGAGAATAGTATGGGGTGTGTTCTCGGTCAGCACGACGAGACGGGCAGAAAAGAGCATGCCATTTACTATTTGAGTAAAAAGTTCACAGATTGTGAATCTCGTTCCTCGATGCTGGAGAAGACGTTTTGTGTACTAGCCTGGGCTGCCAAACGTTTGCGACAGTACATGCTCAATCACACAACCATGCTAATTTCGAAGATGGATCTGATCAAGTACGTCTTCAAGAAGCAAGCGCTTTCGGGCAGGATTGCCAGATGGCAAATGGTGTTGACGGAATATGACATTCATTACGTTTCCCAGAAGGCCATCAAGGGAAGCGTATTGTCTGATTACCTTGCCGAACAGCCGATCGAGGACTATCAGCCGATGAAATTTGAATTCCCTGATGAGGATATCATGTTTCTCAAAGTGAAGGATTGTGATGAACCGTTGCCCGACGAGGGGCCAGATAGGAAATCCTAGTGGAAATTGATATTTGACGGGGAGGTTAATTCTTACGGAAGTGACATTGGGGTGATCATCACGACTCCCCATGGATCCCACATCCCGTTTACCAATAACGAAGTGGAGTACGAAGCATGCATCATGGGTCTAGAAGAAGCAATTGATTTGAGAATCAAGAACCTAGATGTATATGGTGACTCAGCACTCGTGATTAACCAGATTAAAGGGGAGTGGGAGACTCGTCAATCGAATTTGGTGCCATACATGAATTATGCCAGAAGGCTGCTTCCGTTCTTTGATCGAGTGGAACTCCATCATGTGCCCAGAGCTGAAAATCAGATAGCTGATGCCTTAGCCACATTGACTTCGATGTATAAAGTCAATTTTTGGAATGAAGCTCCAAGGATTGTCCTTTCTCGTCTTGATAGACCTGCATTCGTCTTTGCAATCGAGGAAGCCTCCGATGGCAAACCATGGTTCCATGATATCCAGACTTTCCTTATGACTAAGGAGTATCCGGCGGGAGCGTCAACCCAGGATAAGAAGACTCTGAGGAGGTTGTCTGGAAATTTTTACCTCAATCCTGATGGAGTTATGTATAAAAAAAACCACGATCTCGTGCTACTCAGATGTGTAGATGAGAAAGAGGTGAGTATGCTCATGGAAGAAGTCCATGAAGGCACATTTGGTACGCACGCCGGCGGGCATGCAATGACGAGAAAAATCCGGAGAGCGGGATATTACTGGCTGACGATGGAGTCGGTTTGCTTTAAATTCGCGAAGAGATGTCATAAATGCCAGATTTATGCTGATAAGATTCATGTGCCGCCGTGCCCGTTGAATGTCATGTCCTCCCCGTGGCCGTTCTCTATGTGGGGCATCGACATGATAGGCAAGATCGAGCCCACTGCATCTAACGGTCATCGCTTCATTTTAATAGCCATCGATTACTTCACCAAGTGGGTGGAGGCAGCCTCGTATGCTAACGTGACCAAGCAGGTGGTGACTAGATTCATAAAGAGGGACATCATCTGTCGTTACGGAATTCCCGAGCGAATCATTACTGATAATGGTTCGAATCTGCATAACAAGATGATGAAGGAGCTGTGCCAGAGTTTCAAGATTGAACACCACAACTCATCTCCTTACCGGCCGAAGATAAATGGCGCCGTTGAAGCGGCCAATAAAAACATTAAGAAGATTGTACAGAAGATGGTTGTGACCTATAAGGATTGGCACGAGATGTTGCCATTTGCACTACACGGTTATCGCACAACAGTACGTACGTCAACCGGGGCAACTCCTATCTCACTGGTGTACGGTATGGAAGTTGTCCTACCGTTAGAAGTTGAGATCCCTTCTTTACGAGTTTTGGCTGACGTGAAACTCGATGAGGCAGAATGGATTAAGAACCGACTAAACCAACTCAGCCTGATGGACGAGAAAAGGTTAGCATCGATTGCATATGGTCATCTGTACCAAAGCCGAATGAAGAAAGCCTATGACAAGAAGGTGCGTCCTAGAAGCTTTCAGACGGGTGATCTCGTCCTGAAGAAGATTCTTCCTCCACACTCTGATCACCGGGGCAAGTGGACTCCCAATTACGAAGGTCCGTACATTGTCAGCAAGGTCTTCTCGGGAGGAGCCTTGTTGTTATCCACGATGGATGGCGAAGATTTTGCATCCCCGGTGAACGAGGACGCAGTTAAAAAATACTTTGCTTAAAGAATGACCCGCTAGAAAGAAAAAGAATATCCAGGCAAAAATGGGGCATCCGGCGAACCATAAAAAAGGACAAAGGTTCGGGCAAAAATTAGGGATATAAATGAAAAGAATGTACACCCGCGAAGTCGAAAACCTGGAAGGGCGACTTTGGCAAAAAAGGGTATCCCGGTGAATCGAAAACCCGGAAGGGCAATTCAGGCAAAAGTTAGGGATTTGAAAAAGCAAATGACTGCGTTCCGCGTGTGGACTATATTTGTTTAGTAGTTTGGAAGACCTGGGGGCCGTTTATCTGAATCAATCTCTTCTGAGGCTGAAGCATCGAAGAAGTATCGAAGTCGAGTGGGTCATATAGGGATCAACTCATGGTGTTCGTCTACGTCGCATTGCCGACATTTGTGTATATACTGATGTATATTTATGTTTTTATATTTGCGCAGTTTCCTCATTCCAGGAGCTTGTATCTGTTGTAAAATATTTTCACCCATTCAGGGGTTCGTCATCAATTAAATATATACTATTCAGCAATTCTGTTTGTTTGTTTAGCATCTACCTGTTTTGTTTGCGAAAAAGAACGCCGATGTTTTTGATAAAATGCGCATACATAAACTTACTGGCCTAGGCCACTGATTGTTGAAACAATGAATTACTTGAACATTGTCACGAGATGATAACCTTGATAGGTCCCTTTGAGAAGGGTATCTTGTCTGTTTGTTTGTGTTGTTGCAGGTATAGCATATTCCAGGCCGTACGCTGTATGCGTCCCCAAGCAGGATGATTCCTTCTTCCCCAGCAAGTGTAGCAGCATCTCCCCACGGAGTCTGAACATGGGACCAAGAGCATTGATATGTCTTCCCAAGCAGAGAAGATTCTCCCCAAACAGATGTATCCCGAGGGATCATCATTTCCCCAGCTGAAGCATGTGTTCATTCCCCAGCACTGGGTCAAAGTGCAGTTTTCGTAGAAGACTATTCGCAAGTATGCAGCTTCCGGTAGTTCAAGACTGAAGTCTCCAAGAGGAATTGAAATTCCCCACAGAGTTGTAATCTCCCCAGTAAGCAGGATGATTCCTTCTACCACAGCCGAGCTGGCAAATCCCCAAGAGAGCCGAATCCTTGGAAAGTCATTTGGGCCATGATTGGTTTTCCCCAGTAGAGTGTTGAATAGCTGATGCTGTATTTCCCCACCAGAGTCGTTATCTCCAGGAAAGTTTTAGCTGCAAAGGCCGTGCAGTTTATTTCTGCGATTGATATTGTTTCCTCGACAGTTTGTGGTTTGAATACCTGGTTGAGCGGGTTCAGGTTCTTGCAGAACTTTGTTCCCCTGCAGCAGTCGACTGAAGTTCGTTTCCCCAGGCGGAGTCCAATTGAGATTGGTGTGACTTCTTCTTCTCGGTAGGATGAGTCCTTTCTCCACCAGAGTGGTTCTTTCTCTCCTTGACAGGGGGCTTTTCCCTTCAGCATTTATTTTGCTGATGGGGTCATAGCATCTTGCATGATTGCATATCATCTACCCTAAACGTGTAGCATTTCTACCGTGTGGAGCATTACGCCATTGTCAAACATATGCATATGAAACATGAGCTGGGTCGTTACCGTTCTTGTTTTGTGGGCGTTCCTCCGCAGAATGGTTTGATCAAGATGATTCTTGAATTCCCCAGCGAAGTTGATTGTTTAAGATGATTCTTAAAATCCCCAGTGAAGCCGCCATAGAGGGTTGCTCAAGTTGATGCTTAGAGTCCCCGGCAGAGTGTTTGCTCAGGATGATTCCTGAAATATCCAGCAGAGCTATTGGTTCAGGATGATTCTTGAAGTCCCCGACGGAATTATTTGTCCAAGATGATTCTTGAAGTCCTCAGCAGAGTTGATTCACCCAGAATGATTTCCGGAGCCCCGAAGCAGAGTTACTTGATAGTTCTCCAGAATCCCCAGCGGAGATGTGTCATCCCCAGCAGGTTTTAAACAGAAAAATTGAAATTTCCTGGAAGACTTGATGATTGAAGTCCAGCTGCGATGTCGAAGCAGTTTGCTCAGCTGACGCGGAGTGCCTAACGGCAAAAGAATGTATATCCTTATTGGTTAAGGAGTCCCTTTCCTGACTTACTGACGAACTCCAACTGTGATGTCGAAGCAATTCTCTCAGCTGATGCAGAGTGCCTGACGGCAGAAGATTAGATACCCCTATTAGTTCATGATTGATTGAGGATTCTATTTTCAGACTTACTGATGAAGTCCAGCTGACGCCCGAGATGTTCTTTGAATGCCTGACGACATGATTAACTTGATTGTTAAAAATTTCCTAATGACCTGATGAGTCCCGAGGAATCCTTCTTCCGCAGTGTCGCAGAATGCCTGACGGCAATATCAGCTATGTATCGCCGGTTACCGAGTGACCAGTGGTCCCTTGATGACTTGAGGAAGAAGCTGCAGCGAAATCGGATAATCATCCCGACGGAGATTTGAGAGTAGCCCATCACCAGTTACCGAATAACCGGTGATCCCTTATTGACTTACTAATGAAGCCAGACAAAGATACTGACGACGTTCCTAGCAACATCATGAGTCCATAGGCGACGATAAGGAATTCTTCTGCTATGACGCAGAATGCCTGATGGGGATCAACCATCCATTACCAGTCACCGTGTAATCGGTGACCCCTTGATGACTTGAGGACGAAGATCTACAGCAAAATCAGATGATCATCCTGACGGAGATTTGAGATTAGACTTCACCAATTACCGTGTGACCAATTCCCAGCAAGTTGTCGTGCAACTGTCATGCTCAGTTTCGAAGATGTTCCTACCAATCCAAGTATTGTTTACCTGTGCGGTTGGCAGATTGCCAGTTACCGTATAACCGGTGACCCCTTGATGATTTGAGGATGCAATGATATCAGATAAATCAGAGAATCATCCTGACAGGGATTCAGATCAATAACTCTCCAGCTAGTTGTCGTGCAGCTATTTTTTCAGTTTCCGAAGATTTGTCCCCATCAGAGTACTGTGTACTTGTGCAGTTGGAAAATTTCCGGGTTTATTGGTATTCAATCGCCTTTTACCTTGATTGTTTGAGAACCGTTCGCTTCTCACCCAGTTAGGTCCAAGCCGTTTGAATAGGGGCAGCTGTTGCACCCTAAAATTTTCCCAACATTTCTTTACCAAGCTTATGTTTCATTTCATGCACATTAGCATTATCATTTGCATTTCATTGACATGTGTGCAGGAGATCAAGAGGTATGATTACCAATTAAGAGCTATACAATACTATGAAGCCAACTAAGAAGGTTATTCAAGTGTTCAAGGGTTGATATCCTTGTCAGAGAAGTTGAAAGAGCCTCAGAAAGAGTGGTTGAAGCCAAGTGTGTAGGTCTCCTAACTTGAGAGTTAGGGGAAGCCATCAGATGATCCTGAGGTCATGGAGATGGACTTGAGGTCTTGAAAGATCTCATAAGAAGTGTTGAAGATCACTTTGAGGCCTAGGCAGGTCATTGTGCAAGATTAAGAAGGCTCAGCCATGAGTGGTGCAGCTAGGGTTTGACTGGGTCAACTCTAAGTCAACTGATGATTTGAAGGAGGTTGAGACCTAATTCAAGAGCCATGTGATCATGGATTGATACGTTGAAATGTTCTAAGGATGATTCCAAGGTTAACTCATCATGATTGAGGAGTTTGAGAAGTTTCAGGCTAGGGTTTCTAAGACTTGACAGTGTAAAATCCCCTAGTTTGACCCATGACTTCAAGGAAATTTAACTCAAGATATGATTGTCATCTCATCTTGACCCCAACATGATTTTTGTAAGGCATGATCTTAGATTTAATTTGAGTACTAGAAGTACTTTATAGGGTTTATAGAACTCAAGTTATAAGCCAGACAAGTTACAGGTCATCTGAGGCATGTGAATTTGGAGCTTGAAAGTTACCCAACTTGCATGAAACTTTTGCCCTAGAAGGATGATTCCTATGAACTTTTGGTCAACATGAATGTTTTTCCTTATTCTATTAGATTTCTAGAGAGTACTAGAAGTCCTTGATATGATTTGTAGAACTCAAGTTATGGCTTTGACAAGTCAAGGGTATTTTGGGTATTTGGACATTACAGGTCATTTTGAATCATAAGTCAATTTCACCATCTTGCAAGCCTCAAATGGATTTTTGTTCAACATAAAAGTTGTTCAAAATGATGTTTTTAGCTTTTCTAAGTATCAAGGGCCCATTGATATGGATTATATCAAGCATTGGTGGAAGAAAGTTCATATAAAAGCCATTTTAATGAATTAAGATGAGAAAATTCAAAACAATTGAGAATAACTTGTTTTCAAGTCAAATTTATGGTCATTTTGAATGGAATCGATGTTTTAGAGAGATTGGCATTGTCACATTTTTGATTTGAAGTGGTTAACATGGCCATTTGGAAGGTTGCTTCACAAATAAGAAACACATCTCACACACTCCATATGTTGAAATCAAAGGAAATAAACCACATCACTACATTCCACAAGGCTTAAGTGAATGGTTTTGGACTGAAATTGGAGTATGAACAAGGCTTGAAGGTGGATATCAACTTTGGAAATTTGTAGGAAAAGTGAAAATCAAAAACTCATGAATGGGCCTGGTTTGGGCCTCTAATCCATTAAAACAGAATATAAAAAGGATTTAGAACAGAATTGGAAGGTTCTGGTGATCATTTTCGTGGAAGAGCCATTGGAGACAAGTGAAGAAACAAGCTTGAAGTTTAAATCTGATTTTGGAGTTCAAGGGCGAATCAAGATCAATTGAGCATTTCTTTACCTTCATCAAGCATCCTGGAGTGAATCTGCACTTTCTTAGAGGTTGAAGAGTGCAAGAACCATCTCTGTTACAAGCTTGAACACAGGTTGGTGAATTTTGCAATTACTCATAATTTAGGCAGTGTTAGATAGCAATTCATATGCGGTTAGGATCAGGATGAAGTGTAGTTGGATTTAGGATGATTAATCGCATGTTTAGAGACAATTTAGGGTGGATTCCATTTTCGGTTGAGATTGTGATTTCAAGATTCAGGCGTTTTTAGAGTGAATAAGTGGTACGGCTGAGTTCCTGGTGAAATTCTGGTCAAGTTTCATGTAAAGATCGTGGCAAATGGATGTGTGTAGAGGAACTTAGGGTTGTGCAGGGTGACCGGAGATGTCACCGGCGGTGGCCGTGGGTTGCGCGCGAGTGTTGCATGTTTGAATGAAGAAGACGAAGTATTGGTCGTCCGTTTATGTTGAATGCTTGACTCAGTCTATCCATCCTAGTGTGTATGTTGCGCCACATCCTCACATCCAAATGCAGCGTTTGGTTTATTGAACTTCAGACTTTGTTTGCTTCACTGTGTAGACCAAGGAGGAACGAGTTCGAATCTTGGTGTGTGTTGCACCCCAAAATTTGACCAACATTTATTTACCTAGCTTGTGTTCACTAGCATTATCATCTGCATTTCATTGATATGTGTGCAGTAGATCAAGAGGTATGATTACCCAGCAAGAGTTATACAAGACTTGGAAGCTATCCAATAAGGTTGTTCAAGTGTTCAAAGGTTGATACCTTTGTCAGAGAACTCAAGAGATCCTCAGAAAGATTGGTTGAAACCAAGGGTGTATGCCTCATAACTTGAGAGTTGTGGGAGCTCCTCAGATGATTCTGAGACTATGAGGATGGACTTGAAGCTTTGAGAGAGCTTATGAGATGTCTTGAAAGCCATCATGAGGCCTAGAGAGGTCATTGTACAAGAATAAGAAGACTCAGCCATGAGTGGTGGAACTAGGTTTGACTGGGTCAACCCTAGGTCAACTGATGATTTGGAGAGGGTTGAGACCTAATCCAAGAGCCATGTGATCATGGATTGATTCATTGAGATGCTATAAGGATGATTCCAAGATCAACTCATCATGATTGAAGAGTTTGAGAAGTTTCAAGCTAGGGTTTCTAAGGCTTGACAGTGTAAAATCCCCTAGTTTGATCCATATCTTCAAGGCAGTTTAGCTCAAGATGTGATTGTCATCTCATCTTGTCCCCAACATGAATGTTGTAGAACTTGCTCTTAGATTTAATTTGAGTACTAGAAGTCCTTGATAGGATTTGTAGAGCTCAAGTTATGACTTTGACAAGTTACAGGTCATCTGAGGTATGTGAATCTGGGTCCTTGAAAGTCACCCAACTTGCATCCAACTTTTTCCCAATAAGGATGATTCCTATGAACTTTTGGTCAACATGAATGTTGTTCCTAATCTTCTTAGCTTTCTATAGAGTACTATAAGTCCTTGATAGTATTTGTAGAACTCAACTTATGGCTTTGACAAGTCAAGGGCATTTTGGTCATTTGGATGTTATAGGTCATTTCAAGCATAAGGCCATATCTCCTATTTCCAAGCTTCAAATGGAAAAATCTTCAACATCAAACTTGCTTAGAATGATGTTTTAAGGCAAGTAAGAAGGTCATGAGATGTTGAAAAGGCTTGTAGCTAAAAGTGATAAAAATGACCTAAAATGGAGGCATAAGTTAAATAAGTTCAAATTGGAAATTGGAAATCCCAAATTACACATCCAAACCATGGCATATAATAGGTCATTTTGACTCTAAAAGACATTATAAAAACAATGGTTTAGCCACTTTTTTGAATTGAGGCCTAGATCATGGGGCTGCTTTGGAAATTGGTTGCTTGCATCTTAAGGCACAAATGCAAAACATAAGGAAAGGCAATGTGCAAGCTAGTAAAGGGTTTTAACACATCCTATATCTCATTTAGGGAGAATTTCAAGCCAAGGCAAGTTGCTGCAAGAGCTATGTCATGAGATGATATGTGAGAAGAGGTGAATTCATAAACTCATGACATGAGAATCCCAATTTCTCATGGGATGGTTCCAGATGGTTCTAGATGATTCTAAACCACTCTATATAATGTATAGAACTTGCTCAGATGCAAGGTTGGTGAGAGAATTGAGAGAAGAGAGAGATAGCCATTTCACTTGCTTCCATTGCAAGTTGAAAGCAAAATCCACATTCTGATTCAATTCCATTCATTCTTTCAATCTAAACACATTCCTCTGATCATATTGAAGCTGTGCATACCAATTTGAGGGCAAGTTCTTGGAGATTTGAAGAGTTGGCATTTGGATTTTCAAGGTTGCAAGTCACCATCGAATTCTGAGATTCAAGCATTCTCCATCAAAACTTTTGCAAACAGTAGCAAGATCATCATCCAAGGATCGATTCTGAAGAGTTTGAAGGCTTGCAGTGAAGGTTTACTCCATCTGTTAATCAAGATTCAACAGGTTAGTAACTTTTCTTCTACACCATGATTTAGGCATGATTAGCAAGAATGGTTAGGTTAGAACGGTTAGAGACCAATAGGAGATGGATTCTGAACAGTTTGAGAGCAATTGGTGAGGTTTCAGTTGGTTCACCATTTTTGTTTGGACCAAGAACTCGAGTTATAGTGAGCTATAACATGAATTAGATGTCAATAATCAATCAGTGTGAGTTGGTGATCAATCTGAGGTATTTAATTGCAAGAATGGTTGAAGTTGATGTTTGAGTATCTCTTTGATCTTGGATCGGGTTTGGAGATTTAGGATGTTTCAATTGATTTCAAGGCCATGGTTAGATTCAGCATGAAATTCTGGGCAGGTTAGGGTTTGCAATTTTGATTTTCCATGGAGATTTGAGGTGGTACGAGTTTGGTGAAGATGGAGCTTGAAGCTCTGCATTTCCATGGCTTCCTCACTATGAACCCTAGCTGGAGGAAGAAGATGAGGCGTGGCCGTTAGATCATAAGCTGACCCTTGACTAAGACCAAGATCTCACGGCTGAGATTCAATTTCGTTTGAAGAGGGAAACTCTGAAGACCAAAACGCATCGTTTCATTAAAAGGGGGATTGGGCTCAGTTGCTAACCACACCCCCAATTCATGGCCCATTGGATTTTGTACTGCATTTCATTACTTTCTGCACCGTATCCTTTTCTTTTTCTTTATGATTTTTCAATTTATTTTTATGATGATAATTAGGCCTAGCATGTTTTACTAATTGTACCCCCATTCTGAGCCCATTGCATATTTGAACTGGATATACTTGCTATCTGCACCCAATGTCTTCACATTTTAATTTCTTTTTCTCCATTTTATTTCAATCTTTAAAAAATCATAATAAATGGAAAATTAATTATTTTTTCATGGGGATTTTTTATCCCATCTCATGATAATGTCTAGAAAATTATAAAATCAAAATATTTGCATTTCATGCATTTTTAATATTTTTTGTGTATTTTCTCTTTTAATAGCTTTTTATTTCTTTTATGTTGATGCATAAATTTGTAGAATTTTGTTTAGCTAGTTCCCTTCATATTTCTAGGCCATTCTTTTTAGGATAGTTAGATTAGGACTTTAGCACCCCTCTGGATTTATGCCATAATTTTGTGATGAATGTTTGATTAGTTTTGCTTAGGTGATTCTAGGTTGTGTAGAATTAGGTCAATCCTTAACATAGTTCCACAATAACACTAGAATTTTGGGTTTCTAGGTCAAGATAGATATTGGGACATATAGGGTATTTAGGGTAGGTATATAGGATCCCCTAGAAATTATGTTAGATTTTAATATAGTAGTATACTATTTTTAAGTGATTTTTGTAGTTGATGATTACTTGTGTTGCCCTTGTGGGCTTGTATTTTTGATTGCTTTGCTTTGTGGGCTTGGAGAGCTTGGTCTTGCTTTGAGGAGAATTGAGGAGCATAGTAGAAGACTTGAGGATTGATTGAGGAGCTTGAGAGCTTGAGAATCTTATTTGTTTTGTTGTTGTTTTAGGGTTAGGAATTAGGAAGAGTTTAGACCTAGTTAACTTCTTTCTTAAACATGGATGGTATCTTTCACCTCCATTCCTCCCTATGATTCAAAGTCCTTCCATGGTATTCACCTCTCTCCTTTGGAGGGATAAGTGATGGTACCTAGGAAGTAGAACTTTTGAGGGAACCATTCCTTTGATGTTGAACCCTTATAGGTCATCTTTGGTGGTCAGTAAGCAGTTTAACACCCCAGCTTATCCAGTTAAGTGATTTCCTCTGGTTTGAGTATCTTGAGAGATGTTGAGCTTGAGTGTGAAGATGAAGACTTCATTGAAGAATGTGGAAGAGGATGATTCCTTGAGCATTGCCATTCCAGCTGAAGCTTGAAGAGCAACAAGAGCAAGATGATACTTGAAGACCCAATGAAGATCCAGTAAAGACTGAATGAAGAGCTGAGGCTTAAAGACTGAAGGATAAAGTTGACATTTCTAGATGATTGAAGACTATTCTGAGAAGCTGAAGCTTGCAGGAGGAGAAGACCAAGTTGAGACTGGTAAAGCAAGAAGAGCTTGAGAGCTTGAAGACTAAGTTGATACTTAGGAAGAGGATTCAATTGAGGTTGATTCTGAAGAGCTGAAGCTTGAAGAACAAAGGAAGTTGATACTTACTTTGGAGCTTGGAGATCCTGAAGGAAACCAAGTTGATACTTGTGGTTAAGAGTGAAGCCTGAAGGTGGAACTGATTAAGGAGCTGAAGCTTGAAGAAGAAGATAAGTTGAAACTTATGTTAAAGGGTTGAAACCTGGAAAAGCAAATTGATATTTGTCAACAGTGATTGAAGTCTGAAGACTGAGTTGCTGTTAGAAGAGCTGAAGCTTGGAGTTGAGAGAGGAGTTGATCCTTTTTTCTTTTCTGTTCTGTATTGATATGCCTTGTTTGACTTGCTTGATGCATTAGAATAAGTTCATATCTAGACTAGACTTTAATCTAGGAGCATGATTGCACTAGAGGTTGAGTTGCTCCCTCTGCTTGTATTGTTATTGTATGGCTTTGCTTGCGGGTATTCGGTAGAGCCCAGCTCCCTTGCCCATGTGGTTTGTTATGCTTGATAGCATATTTTATTTCTTCTGTATGATTGCAATTTACTGTATTGCTTGATAGCATGATTTATTTCAGTATGATTACTGTTATTCATTCTGGCTTGAGGTTGAGATGAGCTTGTGGAGGCTGATGCCCCACACACATTTCCTCCCTCACTTGCATTGCATGCATTTTACAGTTTGAGCTGATGCCTTGTCTGTCTCGGTGTATCATTGACATGATCCCTTAGGACTCTCATTTTCTTTGATAAGGAAGTGATGATAGAACTTTAGGTTGAAACCTATGCATGACAACTTCTAGGAGTTCCCTGTTCAAACCTCAACCATAGGATGAATCCATGGCATGACAACAATAGGACTTGATAGTCTCCCTCCTAGTCGAGCCTGTTCTCTTCTCATCTCAAAACAGCTTAAGATACAGTAATCATGAATGATTTCTTTCGCACGTTATGAGCCTTAAGCTATCTGAGAAAGGATTGTGGGAGAGTTTCTTTTCCACAGTCTGAATGTTTAGTATGGTACCCTTTGGGTGACATGCGACGCATTCACTCTCAGGTCATAGTCTTTAGTGCGATTGAAATTGCAAACACAATAAAAAACACTTCTTCCGTAAAAGACAGGAAATAAAGCGTAGTGTCCCGAACTACGTAAGCTCTGATCTCTCATACCTGTTGAGAGTATGTAGGCACAATACTGATGTATTGGCGAGCTACCTTCCCCCATAATCCGTCGTAGGTCGAACTACGTTGACTCTGATTTCTCGTTCTCTGATGAGAATACGTAGGCATAAAGTGCGACGCTTTGCCGAGTCAGTTTCTTTTCTTTTTAAGCCAGCCTTGATAGGTAGATAGATAAACCAACCCGTCCAAGTAAACACAACAAGCGTGGATCCCATCGAGTACGATGGATGTGAGGGGTGCTAATACCTTCCCTTTGCGTAACCGACTCCCGAACCCAGACAATGGTTGCGACGACCTTGTCTTACCCTTTTTTGTTAGGTTTTTCCGATCGTTTCCTTTCCCGTTCCGAGGGATAAATAACGAAAGGTGGCGACTCTTCTGTTGTGCCGACACCGTATTTTCGCGAAAGCGACAGCTGGCGACTCTGCTGGGGATCGAACCCAGAATCTCTGGTTCTCCGGTTCCCCTGTGCGAGTCAATCCTAGCGCTTGTATGATTACTTGTTGGATTGTGTTTATTTATCGCATTTTATCCCTCGCATTTTATTTCCCGCATTTTATTTTCAGTATGATATGATTATCTGTGCTGTTGGGGGAGGGGCATTCTGATGAGTGAGAAGCCAGACCCAGGCTTGAGTGCACCATGACATTAGTTGTAGAAATTAGTGGGCGCGTGCTTGCTTTGCAGGCACTAGTGTCTCATGAAATCCACGCTCAGACGAGGTTCTCCCGGTTGGCTTCTCTTTCAACCCTTCGGGTTGAGACGGTTGCTGGTTTGGTGGATTGTCGACTCTGGGGACCGATCATTTGTGATTCAGCCGAGTGAGGCCGCTTCATGAGCTGGTGATGCCACACCTTCTGGGTATTGTATCACCCCTCTTGAATGTCTGTGACGCTGATGAACGCATAGGATTCCAAACTTGAGTCAGCTTAGGTCCATACCTGTGAGCAGGGTTGGGTTCATTGCAGGAAACTTTGACCTTCAGACTACCTGGTTTTCTTGACAGCAAATCAGTTTTGTTGGGATCAGAGGATCTTATCATCAGATGCATATTTGTTCTTGATAGAACAGATTTTTGATTGGGGTCTGAAGATCTCATCAGTAGATGCATATTTGTTCTTGATAGAGCAGATTTTTGATTGGGGTCTGAAGATCTCATCAGCAGATGCATGTTTGTTCTTGATAGAGCAGATTTTTGATTGGGGTCTGAAGATCTCATCAGCAGATGCATATTTGTTCTTGATAGAGCAGATTTTTGATTGGGGTCTGAAGATCTCATCAGCAGATGCATGTTTGTTCTTGATAAAGCAGATTTTTGATTGGGGTCTGAAGATCTCATCAGCAGATGCATATTTGTTCTTGATAGAGCAGATTTTTGATTGGGGTCTGAAGATCTCATCAGCAGATGCATATTTGTTCTTGATAGAGCAGATTTTTGATTAGGGTCTGAAGATCTCATCAGCAGATGCATATTTGTTCTTGATAGAGCAGATTTTTGATTGGGGTCTGAAGATCTCATCAGCAGATGCATGTTTATTCTTGATAGAGCAGATTTTTGATTGGGGTCTGAAGATCTCATCAGCAGATGTATGTTTGTTCTTGATAGAGAAGATTTTTGATTGGGGTCTGAAGATCTCATCAGCAGATGTATGTTTGTTCTTGATAGAGCAGATTTTTGATTGGGGTCTAAAGATCTCATCAGCAGATGTATGTTTGTTCTTGATATAGCAGATTTTTGATTGGGGTCTGAAGATCTCATCAGCAGATGTATGTTTGTTCTTGACAGAGCAGATTTCTTGGTCCTACATCAGAGGTCCTTATTATCAGACATTTGTTCTTGACAGAGCAGAATTATGATCTTATGTATATGGCCCTATCAGATGGTTGTTCTTGACATAGCAGAATTATGATCTTATGTATATGGCCCTATCAGATGGTTGTTCTTGACAGAGCAGATTTGTGGTCTTACACCAGGGTTCTTCTTATCAGTGGTTGTTCTTGATAGAGCAGCGCTATGATTTTGTTGATACAGAATCTCCACAGCAATTGCCTTGATCTCCTGTTTCATGATTTCATTTTGCATTAGTTTGTATACTCATTTGCATTTCATTAACGTGTGTCTGTGTTACAGGTACCGTTTTCCCCGATCCAGGATTTCATGCCTCCTATCGTATTATTATGGGCTCTCTATGGAAGACCGTGGCTTACAAGTTCCCTGCCCCTGATGTGGTTAAGTTGACTGGTTTGATAGCTTTAGCAGATGATTCTGTGAGGGATGAGTTCAGAAAGTCTTACGGCAGGTTGCTCAGTTTGGTTCATAAACCTTCTGCGTTCGAAGTGAATGGGTTGCACGCTCTGTTGCAGTTCTACGACCCTCCGTTGAGATGTTTCACTTTTCAGGATTTTGTTCTCGCACCCACGCTAGAGGAATATGCTGATTTGCTAGGTGTGCCTATCAAGAGGCAGATGCCTTTTGTTCATATGGATGCTGAGCCTGATCTGGCTGGTTTAGCTCCTTCACTTCATCTGGACGCCTCCGAGTTGGTGTTGACTAGTTGGAACAAGGTTCCTGGGTTCTCCTTGCAGTTTCTAGTGGGAAAGGCTCAGCAGTGCGCCAAGGACGGATGTTGGGTCGCATTCAATGCCATCCTTGCTCTATGCATATATGGCATCATTCTGTTCCCCAATATGCCCGATTTTGTAGACTTCGATGCATTTCATATCTTTGCTTCAGGGAATCCAGTCCCTACCTTGATAGGAGATGTCTATCATTCAGTCCACTACAAAAACGAGAACAGAAGGGGCAAGAATGTCTCATGCTGTGTACCCTTGCTTTATAAATGGCTTGATAGTCATCAGCCCAAGAGGGGTCCTTTTTGTTTCGTCTGCAGCCACAACTGAGTGGTCCGAGTGTCTGATGAGTTTATCTGCAGAGGATATTGACTGGTTTGACAGAGATAGGTTAGGTACTGAGGTGATCTTCAGCTGCAGCGGGTTTCCAAATGTGCCTTTGATAGGCAGGAAAGGGTGTATAAACTATAATCCGTCGTTGCTGGTCCGACAGTTCGCGTATGCTTTGAGAGCTCCGCCGAAGGATGAAGAGGTGCAGGAATCTCTGTACCTCACTGGTCTTCTAGAGGGGGATCTATTATCCAAGCTTCAGCGCGCCTGGAATGGCATCAGTAAGCGAGGAAAGCCATTGCTGGGGAGAAGCAACAATCAAGCCTACCCTCCGTATGTGACTTGGGTCAGAGCTAGAGCAGATGCTATCGGGATGCCGTTTCCTCGTGCCAAGACGGAAAGCCCTCCAATGATCGAAGAGCCTACCACTGTGCCCATTCAGCAGCATAATCAGGTGTTAGCTGAGCGAGATGAATTGAAGCGGGCAAATGAGGAACTGGAGAAAGAATTGGCTCAGCTCCGAAGCGAGAGGAACGAAGCCGTTCATTCTTTCAAAAGGCAAACAGAGCTGGTGAACCAGCTAGGTACAGACCTGACTAAGCAGATAGACGAGCGTGAGCTCATGGGTCAAGACTTCAAAGCTGTAAACGACGTACTGGCTACGAAGAAGCAGCACTTGGACGAGGCATATCGGAGGATATCCAAGTTCAACCAGCACTGGAAGGCTTCCCTGGCCACCAGGAAAGAGCGGGAGGATAAGCTGATGCTACAGATCTCCAAGCTGGAAGCCCAGGTGAAGGACAGTGAGAAGAGGTTTGATGAAGAAACCGCTCGCAGATACGCCGCCGAAGGCCAGCTCAACAAAACTCTCGCTAACCTGAAGGAGCGCAAGCTGACGTTTGAGTCCAAGAAGCGGAAGTTAGAGGATTGCTTCGGCGAAGGAGCATGGGAAGGTTTGGTTGAAGGACTTCAGTATACCATTGTGCAGAGGGAATTACTCGTCGAGGGGTTGCTTACTCTGCCTGATCATCCAGAAACGAAGGAGTTGTTTTGATCATTGTTGTATGCTGACCATCACCAGGCTTGTTGGCTGAGGTCACGCTGTTGGTTCATCTTGTACTCGTTGATGCTATGTACTGCCTTGATAGGCTTTCTTTATATATGAGATTGTTATTTCCATGATTGCACTCGAACCTCTTCTTATTATTATCAGCACTGGCACTCAGGCACTAGGATCGGGGGGGGGGGGGGGATCTCCCTAACACACAGACACACGCATGCATTTGCACGAAGCATTTGCATGACGAGCATTTTGTTGTTTTTCCTAACCCTTTTGTGTTTACAGGTTATCGCAGGTTTCTACAGGTTGTTTCAGATTGTTTCTGGTGGTTCCAAGATTGATCAGAGACCTATTCACCGCTATCCAACTAGAGCTAATCAGACCAGGATCATGGAGCAAGTGCAAACCGATGTTCAGGAACTCCGCGAAAGGATGGATCGCTTCATGGAGCTCATGCAAGCGGTCGCCAATGGCCAGGATCAGCTCAGAACTTTGGTTCAGCCTTTGATTTCCAGGGTTGATAGCAACGGCGTACTCCATGGGGGGACTGTGCCTACTCCTCCACCAGTTGAAACTCCGCAGAATGGTGTTCCCGTGACCGGGGGCAACGGCAGTGCTAATGGCAATGTAATGACCAACATCGGACTCAATACGACGGGCGTCGGTAATGGGAGTCTGGGAGCTAATGTCAATGTTGGGCTGGGCAACGGCAATGCGGGTGTCGGGAATCTGTTTGTGCCCCAGCCATGGCTAGAGGATCGTCAGGACGATGTGTTCTCTCAGAGAGGTGCTGAAGGGGAGCTGAATGCTGAAACACGGCTTAGATTTAAGGCACTTGAAGATAAAATGAGAGATATCGAGAATCAGAATACTTTGGGCGTTGATATGTCCAAGCTGGGATTAATTGCTGATTTCAAGGTACCTCCCAAGTTCAAGGTACCAGACTTTGAGAAGTATAAGGGCACCACTTGCCCTCGTGTCCACCTGAGATCGTATTACAGGAAGATGTCTGCTTACTCCGAAGACGAGAAGTTGCTGATGCACTTCTTCCAAGACAATCTTTCCGGGCCATCCCTCGAGTGGTACATGGGTCTGGAGCCTACTAGCGTGCGCACATGGAAGGATCTTGCTGAAGCATTTGTGCACCACTACCAATACAATAGTGACTTGGCCCCGAACCGAGTCCAGCTGCAGAACCTGTCGCAGAGGAACAATGAAGGGTTTAAGGAATACGCCCAGCGGTGGCGTGAGTTGGCAGCCAGGGTTCAGCCGCCGATGGTTGAACGTGAGCTCGTGCAGATGTTTGTAGCCACCCTCCCAGGGGTTTACTATGAGAAGTTAGTCAGCGGTATGTCTGGGACGTTCTCAGATCTCATTATCATGGGCGAGCACGTCGAGAATGGGATCAAGATCGGGAAAATTCAAGGTGAGTCATCCTCAGCTGGAGGAGGCAGAAAGAAACCTTATGCTGGCAAAAGGCGAGAAGGAGAGGCGAGCGCTGTGACCAACGCTCGAAGGAAGGGTAAAGGTCCTCACCAGCAAGTGGCCAGTATAAATATCCCGGCAGCTCCGCAGCAGCAGCAGCAGCAACCGAATCAACAGGGATATAGAAAGTACCAGAATCAGGCATCTTTGGCAAACCGTCACTTCGAGGCACCGCGTCGTATGCGCAACTCTTGCAGACTTTACTTCAGCTACAGTTGGTCCAGAATAGGACGATGGCTCCCTTGACAGGGGCACCTCCGCCAGGGTACGACGCCAATGCCACTTGTGATTTCCATTCAGGGGCACCAGGCCACACAATAGAGAACTGCAAAGCCTTCAAGCACAAGGTGCAGGACATGGTGGATGCCAAGATCATCAACTTCTTCGACAATGTGCCAAATGTCACGAAGAATCCTATGCCGAATCATAGGGGAAGCGGAGTGAACGCCATTATCAAAGAAGAGAGTGCAGATCTGTTGACTGACGTCAAAGATCTGAAGACGCCGCTTAGCTTCGTTAAAGCTAAGTTGCTGAAAAGAGGGTTCTTTCCAGGTTGCGGAGAGCTATGTATGGACTGTGCCACACATTCTGATGGATGTGAGCAGTTGGTAGAAGGAATTCAAAGTCTGATGACTGAGGGGATTCTGCAGTTTAGCCGGAGGGCTGAAGGTGGATCAGGAAAGGTAGTGCTAAAGCAGGCCGATGAAGTCGCCACCATCACCATCCCTCGCCGGCCAATAACTATTTCTGCGCCCAGACCGCCCACAATTACTATTACCAAAGCTGGGCCGATACCATTCGAGAGCACTAACGCCGTTCCGTGGCATTATGGGGCTGAAGTCTACTGCAACGGACAGAGGTTGGAGCTAGAACTATATGGGTCGACTGTGGAGAACCTTGCGGGAATCAGTGGTATTACTCGCAGCGGAAGAGTGTTTGCACCGCCAGAGGTCGTGGCGGATAAAGCGGTCAGAGCTGATGCGGCCGATAAGGGTAAAAGTAAAGTCGTCGAAGAGGTCCCGTGTGGGGTAGAAAAAGACTTGCTTGTTAAAGATGCCGAGGAGTTCATGCGGTTGATTAAAAAGAGTGACTACAAGATTGTAGACCATCTCCATCAGACGCCCTTGAAGATTTCCATCTTGAACCTGTTGCTGTGTTCTGAAGCGCACCGCAACGCGCTGCTGAAGGTGTTGAACGCCGCCTATGTACCACAAGAAATATCGGTAAATCAGCTAGAAGAGGTCGTAGCCCACGTAAATGCTGGAAATGGGCTAGGTTTCACGGACCTGGAGCTGACGCCGAAGGGGAGGAACCATAATAATGCCCTGCATATCTCGATAGAGTGTAGGGGCACAATCATGTCGCACGTGCTGGTCGACACGGGTTCGTCGCTTAATGTCCTTCCGAAGAAGGCATTGATGAAGTTGGATACTCGCGGAGTGATCTGCACACCCAGTGATCTGGTTGTGAAGGCATTCGACGGAACTAAACGACACGTTTTCGGGGAGGTGACCCTGCCGATCCAAGTCGGTCCAGAAACGTTCGACACGGTCTTTTATATTATGGACATCATGCCTGCCTACAGTTGTCTCTTGGGCCGGCCATGGATCCATGCTGCTGGTGCCGTGACCTCCACATTGCACCAGAAACTCAAATATGCTGTCGGGGGAAGCATCGTAACCGTGTGTGGCGAGGAAGACATAATGGTGAGCCATTTGTCGTCCTTCAAGTATGTGGAAATGGATGGCGAAATCCATGAAACTCTGTGCCAAGCGTTCGAAGCCGTCAAAGTGAAGGACGTACCTCCTGTAGTCACAGAAAAGCCAGAGATGACGCTCTCCTCGTTCAAGGAAGCTCGGGCCGTTGTCCAAGCCGGATCTACCCCAGGCTGAGGGCGAATTTTGGAGATACCTAACAAGCAAGATAAGTTTGGGTTGGGATATTCTCCCGGAGCTGAAGCTTCTTCTTCGTCTAGTAGTGCGTCTCGAGGTAAAGGGCCGATCCAGTTTACCAGTGGCGGTGTAATTTTCGAAAGCATCAACGCGGTGTCTGAAGACAGCGGGGATAGCGACTGTGACCTCGACTCTTGGATCCAGCCAAGCAAGCCAGGCGAGGGCCTCAACAATTGGTCTGTCAAGGATATCATCCAGATGACAAGTGAAGAGTAATGATTTACTTTTTCCAATCATTGTACAACCCTATGTCCTACCCGGGGCATAGTGGTTTTATTGTCAGGGCCTTGTTGGATTATGTACATGCATTTTGTTAATAAATCAAAGGCGTTTTCTTCGTATTCAAATATTATGATCTCTGTTATTCCTGTTTTATATTTGTTTTGAAAAACAGTAAAATGGCAATGGGGTTTGTGCTAACCTGCACATCCTTGTTTTAAACTTAACCCTTGTTATTGCAGGATCCACACAACAGATGACATCGACTCTGGACCTTCTACGGCTCACTTCGACTTCGATTGCCCGATATATCAAACCGAAGAAGAGATTGATGAAGATGAAGACCTTCCTGAAGAGTTGGCCCGCTTGTTGAAACAAGAGGAGAAAGTTATTCTGCCTCATGAAGAGGAGATTGAGATCGTGAATCTGGGTTCTGAAGAGCTCGTCAGAAACGTCAGGATAGGGGCTGCGCTGCAGAGTGATGTCAAGCAGAGATTGGTCAAGATGCTGAGAGAGTATAGTGACGTTTTTGCTTGGTCATATGAAGATATGCCTGGACTTGACACGGACATCGTGGTCCACCACTTGCCGCTGCGAGAAGATTGCCCTCCCGTTAAGCAGAAGCTTAGGAGGACGAGACCAGATATGGCCGTTAAGATCAAAGAAGAAGTGCAGAAACAACTTGATGCTGGCTTCTTAGCGGTCACCACTTACCCTCCGTGGGTCGCCAACATAGTGCCTGTACCGAAGAAGGACGGTAAGGTACGCATGTGCGTCGATTATCGGGATTTGAATAGGGAGAGCCCTAAAGACGATTTCCCGTTGCCTCATATCGACGTGTTGGTCGACAACACAGCCCAGTTCTCCGTGTTTTCGTTCATGGATGGCTTCTCCGGTTACAATCAGATCAAGATGGCGACGGAGGACATGGAGAAAACGACGTTTATCACTCCCTGGGGAACATTTTTCTATAAGGTAATGCCTTTCGGTCTGAAGAACGCAGGGGCCACTTACCAACGAGCAATGGTAACTTTGTTTCATGACATGATTCATCATGAGATTGAAGTCTATGTTGATGACATGATTGCGAAGTCCCAAACGGAGGAGGGACATCTGGTCAATTTGCTGAAGCTTTTTGAGAGGCTTAGGAAGTTCAGGTTGAGGCTAAATCCTAACAAGTGTACTTTCGGAGTACGGTCTGGAAAGTTACTGGGGTTTATCGTGAGCAAACGAGGCATCGAGGTTGGTCCTGCGAAGATAAAAGCCATACAAGAAATGCCAGTGCCAAAAACAGAAAAAGAAGTTCGTGGTTTCTTGGGCAGAATAAACTACATTGCAAGGTTTATCTCTCAGCTCACGGCCACGTGTGAACCGATGTTCAAGCTTTTAAAGAGAGATCAGGCGATTACTTGGAATGAGGATTGCCAGAAGGCATTCGATAAGATAAAGCAGTATCTTCAAGAACCTCCAATCTTGATACCCCCAGTGGCTGGACGGCCGTTAATCATGTACTTGACAGTTCTTGAGAATAGTATGGGGTGTGTTCTCGGTCAGCACGACGAGACAGGCAAAAAGGAGCATGCCATTTACTACTTGAGTAAAAAGTTCACTGACTGTGAATCTCGTTACTCGATGCTGGAGAAGACGTGTTGTGCACTAGCCTGGGCTGCCAAACGTTTACGACAGTACATGCTCAATCACACCACCATGCTAATTTCGAAGATGGATCCGATCAAGTACGTCTTTGAGAAACAAGCTCTTTCGGGTAGGATTGCCAGATGGAAAATGGTGTTGACAGAATATGATATTCAGTACGTTTCCCAGAAGGCCATCAAGGGCAGCGTATTGTCTGATTACCTTGCCGAACAGCCGATCGAGGATTACCAGCCGATGAAATTTGAATTCCCTGATGAGGATATCATGTTTCTCAAAGCGAAGGATTGCGATGAGCCGTTGCCCGACGAGGGGCCAGATAGGAAATCCTAGTGGAAATTGATATTCGACAGGGCGGTTAATTCCTACGGAAGTGGCATAGGGGCGATCATCACGACCCCCCACAGATCCCACATCCCGTTCACTGGGAGACTGACGTTTCCAGTCACCAATAATGAGGCGGAGTACGAAGCATGCATTATGGGTCTAGAAGAGGCAATTGATTTGAGAATCAAGAATCTAGACGTATATGGTGACTCGGCGCTGGTGATCAACCAAATTAAAGGGGAGTGGGAGACTCGTCAATCGAATTTGGTGCCGTACATGAATTATGCCAGAAGGCTACTTCCGTTCTTTGATCGAGTGGAACTCCATCATGTGCCCAGGGCCGAAAATCAGATGGCTGATGCCTTAGCCACGTTGGCTTCAATGTATAAAGTTAATTTTTGGAATGAGGCTCCAAGAATTGTCCTTTCCCGTCTTGATAGACCTGCATTTGTCTTTGCAATCGAGGAAGCCGTCGACGGCAAGCCATGGTTCCATGACATCCAGACTTTCCTTATGACTAAGGAGTATCCTGCGGGTGCGTCAACCCAGGATAAGAAGACTCTGAGGAGGCTGTCTGAAAATTTTTATCTCAATCCTGATGGAGTGTTGTATAAAAGAAACCACGATCTCGTGCTACTCAGATGTGTAGATGAGAAAGAAGCGAGTACGCTCATGGAAGAGGTCCATGAAGGCACATTTGGTACGCACGCCGGCGGGCATGCTATGACAAGAAAGATCCTGAGAGCAGGATACTACTGGCTGATGATGGAGTCTGATTGCTTCAAATTCGCGAGGAGATGTCATAAATGCCAGATTTATGCTGATAAAGTTCATGTGCCGCCGTGCCCGTTGAATGTCATGTCCTCCCCATGGCCGTTCTCCATGTGGGGCATCGACATGATAGGCAAGACCGAGCCCACCGCATCTAACGGTCATCGCTTCATTCTAGTAGCTATCGACTACTTCACCAAGCAGGTGGTGGCTAAATTCATAAAGAGGGACATCATCTGTCGTTACGGAATTCCCGAGCGGATCATTACTGATAATGGTTCGAATCTGAATAACAAGATGATGAAGGAGCTGTGCCAGAGTTTCAAGATTGAACACCACAACTCGTCTCCTTACCGGCCAAAGATGAATGACGCTGTTGAAGCGGCCAATAAGAACATAAAGAAGATTGTTCAGAAGATGGTTGTGACCTACAAAGATTGGCACGAGATGTTGCCGTTTGCATTGCATGGTTATCGTACGACGATACGTACGTCGACCGGGGCAACTCCTTTCTCCTTAGTGTACGGTATGGAAGCTGTCCTACCGTTAGAAGTGGAGATCCCTTCTTTGCGAGTTTTGGTTGATGTGAAACTCGACGAGGCAGAATGGATTACGAACCGACTGAACCAACTAAGCCTGATGGACGAGAAAAGGTTAGCATCGATTGCTCATGGTCGTTTATAACAAAGCCGAATGAAGACAGCTTATGATAAGAAGGTGCGTCCTAGAAGCTTTCAGACGGGTGATCTCGTCCTGAAGAAGATTCTTCCTCCATACTCCGATCACCGGGGCAAGTGGACTCCGAATTACGAAGGTCCATACGTCGTCAGCAAGGTCTTCTCGGGAGGAGCTTTGTTGTTATCCACGTTGGATGGTGAAGATTTTGCATCCCCGGTGAACGCGGACGCAGTTAAAAAATACTTTGCTTGAAAGCGACCCGCTGGACAGTAAAAAGAGAGTCCAGAAAAAAATGGGGCATCCCGGCGAACCATAAAAAAGGAAAAAAGGTTCGGGCAAAAATTAGGGATATAAATCGAAAAAATGTACACCCGCAAAGTCGAAAACCCGGATGGGCGACTTTGGCAAAAAAGGGTATCCCGGTAAACTGAAAACCCGTAAAAGGGTTGTTCACGCAAAAGTTAGGGATTTGAAAAGGCAAATGACTGTGTTCTGCGTGTGGACTTTCTTTGTTTGGTGGTTTGGAAGACCTGAGGGCCGTTTATCTGAATCAATCTCTTCCGAAGCTGAAGCGTCGGAGAAGTATCGAAGTCGAGTGGGTCATAGAGGGATCAACTCATGGTGTTCGTCTACGCCTCGTTACCGACATTTGTATATACTGATGTATATTTATGTTTTATTTTTGCGCGGCTTCCTCATTCCAGGAGCTTGCATCTGTTGTAAAACATTTTTACCCATTCAGGGGTTCGTTATCAATAAAATGTATACTATTCAGCAATTCTGTTTGCCTGTGTAGCATTTACCTGTTTTGTTTGCGAAAAAGAACGCCGATGTTTTTGATAAAATGCGCATACATAAACTTACTGGCCTAGGCCACGGATTGTTGAAACAATGAATTGCTTAAACATTGTCACAAGATGATAACCTTGATAGGTCCCTTTGAAAAGGGTATCTTGTCTGTTTGTTTGTGTTGTTACAGGTGTAACATATTCCAGACAGTGCGCCGTGCGTATCCACAAGCAGGATGATTCCTCCTTCTCCAGCAAAGTTCAGCAGCCTCTCCCTGCAAAGTCTGAACACGAGATAATGAGCATTGATATGTCTCCCCAGGCAGAGATGATTCTCTCCCCAATCAGATGCATCCTGAAGGAACGTCATCTCCTCAGCTGAGTCATATTGAAGTGTGCAGCAATTGATAGTCCAGACTGAAGTCTCCAGCGGAATTGAAATTCCCCACCAGAGTCGTACTCTCCCCCGAAGTCGGATGATTCCTTCTTCCCCAGCAGAATTGAGATTCCCCCGCAGAGTCGTACTCTCCTCGGCAAGCAGAATGATTTCTCCTTCCTCAGCCGTTTGCAGATACCCAAGAGAGCCGAATCCTTGAAAGCTGCTCAAGCCATGATTTGTTTTCCCCAGTAGCGTGTTGGAATAGCTGATGCTGTGTTTCCCCACCGGAGTCGTTATCTCCAGAGAAGTAGCCATGAAGGTCATGTAGTTTATTCTCGCGATTGACATCGCTTTCCCTCAGCAGGTCCAGGCTCTCGTAGAGCTTCGTTCCCCTGCAGCAGTCAACTAAAGTTGAGTCCCCTGCAGAGTCCAATTGAGATTGGCGTGACCTTGCTCTCCTCAGCAGGATGATTCCTCTATCTGAGTAGTTCTTTCTCCTTGACAGGAGGATTCTCCCTTCGGCATTTATTTTGCTGACGGGATCGCATCATTTTGCATGACTGCATAGCATTTATCATAAACGCATAGCATTTCCACCGTGTGGAGCATTGCGCCATTACCGAAGCATACGCATAATAAGCATGATCTAGGTTGTTACCGTTCTTGTTTTGCAGGTGTTCCGCCGCAGAATTGAGTGCTCAGGATGATTCCTGAAGTTCTCCCCAACGAAGTCGCTTGCTCAAGATGATTCTTGAAGTCCCCAGCGAAGTCTTCGGTTTAAGATGATTCTTGAATTCCCCAGCAGGGTAGTTTGCTTAAGATGATTCTTAAGACCCCCGTACAGTCGCCAGAGTGGTTGCTCAAGTTGATACTTAGAGTCCCCGGCAGAGTGTTTTCTCAGGATGATTCCTGAAAGCTCCAGCATGGTTATCGGTTCAAGATGATTCTTGAAGTCCCCGGCGGAGTTATTTGTCCAAGATGATTCTTGAAGTCCTCAGCAGAGTTGATTCATCCAGAATGATTTCTGGATCCCCGAAGCGGAGTTACTTGATAGTTCCCCAGAATTCCCCAGCGGAGATGCGTCATCCCCAGCAGGTTTCTGAGCAGCGAAGTTGAAACTTCCCTTGAAGACTTCATGATTGAAGTCTGACCGTGTTAATGAAGCAGTTTTCTCAGCTGATGCGGAGTGCCTGATGGCAGAGGTTTAGATATTCCCAATTGGCTCATGATTGACCAAGAATTCTATTCCCGACTTGCTGATGAAGTCCGGCTGATGCCCGACAGTTTTCTTTGAATGCCTGATGGCATGATCAACCTGATGGTTGACCTGATGAGCCCCGAGGAATCGTGATGCCTGATGGCATGATCGACCATGTACTACCGGTTACCGTGTGACCAATTCTCCAGCTAGTTGCCGTGCAGCTATTATTCCAGTTTCCGAAGATTTGTTCCCGCCAGAGTACCGTGTACTTGTGCAGTTGGCAAATTTCCAGGTTTATCGGTATTCAACCGTCTCGCACCTTGATTGGCTGAGAGCCGTTCGCTCGTCACCCAGTCAGCTTCAAGCCGTTTGAATAGGGGCAGCTGTTGCACCCCAAAATTTGACCAACATTTATTTACCTAGCTTGTGTTCACTAGCATTATCATCTGCATTTCATTGATATATATGCAGTAGATCAAGAGGTATGATTACCCAGCAAGAGTTATACAAGACTTGGAAGCTAGCCAAGAAGGTTGTTCAAGTGTTCAAAGGTTGATACCTTTGTCAGAGAACTCAAGAGATCCTCAGAAAGATTGGTTGAAACCAAGGGTGTATGCCTCATAACTTGAGAGTTGTGGGAGCTCCTCAGATGATTCTGAGACTATGAGGATGGACTTAAAGCTTTGAGAGATCTTATGAGATGTCTTGAAAGCCATCATGAGGCCTAGAGAGGTCATTGTACAAGAATAAGAAGACTCAGCCATGAGTGGTAGAACTAGGGTTTGACTGGGTCAACCCTAGGTCAACCAATGATTTGGAGAGGGTTGAGACCTAATCCAAGATCCATGTGATCATGGATTGATGCATTGAGATGCTATAAGGATGATTCCAAGATCAACTCATCATGATTGAAGAGTTTGAGAAGTTTCAAGCTAGGGTTTCTAAGGCTTGACAGTGTAAAATCCCCTAGTTTGATCCCTATCTTCAAGGAAGTTTATCTCAAGATGTGATTGTCATCTCATCTTGCCCCCAACATGAATGTTGTAGAGATTGATCTTAGATTTAATTTGAGTACTAGAAGTCCTTGATAGGATTTGTAGAGCTCAAGTTATGACTTTGACAAGTTACAGGTCATCTGAGGTATGTGAATCTGGGTCCTTGAAAGTCACCCAACTTGCATCCAACTTTTTCCCAATAAGGATGATTCCTATGAACTTTTAGTCAACATGAATGTTGTTCCTCATCTTCTTATCTTTCTAGAGAGTACTAGAAGTCCTTGATAGGATTTGTAGAACTCAACTTATGGCTTTGACAAGTCAAGGGCATTTTGGTCATTTGGATGTTATAGGTCATTTCAAGCATAAGGCCATATCTCCTATTTCCAAGCTTCAAATGGAAAAATCTTCAACATCAAACTTGCTTAGAATGATGTTTTAAGGCTAGTAAATAGGTCATGAGATGTTGAAAAGGCTTGTAGCAAAAAGTGATAAAAATGACTTAAAATGGAGGCATAAGTTAAATAAGTTCAAATTGGAAATTGGAAATCCCAAGTTACACATCCAAACCATGGCATATAATAGGTCATTTTGACTCTAAAAGACATTCTAAAAACAATGGTTTAGCCACTTTTTTGAATTGAGGCCTAGATCATGGGGCTGCTTTGGAAATTGGTTGCTTGCATCTTAAGGCACAAATGCAAAACATAAGGAAAGGCAATGTGCAAGCTAGTAAAGGGTTTTAACACATCCTATATCTCATTTAGGGAGAATTTCAAGCCAAGGCAAGTTGCTGCAAGAGCTATGTCATGAGATGATATGTGAGAAGAGGTGAATTCATAAACTCATGACATGAGAATCCCAATTTCTCATGGGATGGTTCCAGATGGTTCTAGATGATTCTAAACCACTCTATATAATGTATAGAACTTGCTCAGATGCAAGGTTGGTGAGAGAATTGAGAGAAGAGATAGATAGCCATTTCACTTGCTTCCATTGCAAGTTGAAAGCAAAATCCACATTCTGATTCAATTCCATTCATTCTTTCAATCTAAACACATTCCTCTGATCATATTGAAGCTGTGCAGACCAACTTGAGGGCAAGTTATTAGAGATTTGAAGAGTTGGCATTTGGATTTTCAAGGTTGCAAGTCACCATCGAATTCTGAGATTCAAGCATTCTCCATCAAAACTTTTGCAAACAGTAGCAAGATCATCATTCAAGGATCGATTCTGAAGAGTTTGAAGGCTTGCAGTGAAGGTTTACTCCATCTGTTAATAAAGATTCAATAGGTTAGTAACTTTTCTTCTACACCATGATTTAGGCATGATTAGCAAGAATGGTTAGGTTAGAACGGTTAGAGACCAATAGGAGATGGATTCTGAACAGTTTGAGAGCAATTGGTGAGGTTTCAGTTGGTGTCACCATTTTTGTTTGGACCAAGAACTCGAGTTATAGTAAGCTATAGCATGAATTAGATGTCAAGAATCAATCAGTGTGAGTTGGTGATCAATCTGAGGTATTTAATTGCAAGAATGGTTGAAGTTGATGTTTGAGTATCTCTTTGATCTTGGATCGGGTTTGGAGATTTAGGATGTTTCAATTGATTTCAAGGCCATGGTTAGATTCAACATGAAATTCTGGGCAGGTTAGGGTTTGGAATTTTGATTTTCCATGGAGATTTGAGGTGGTACGAGTTTGGTGAAGATGGAGCTTGAAGCTCTGCATTTCCATGGCTTCCTCACTATGAACCCTAGCTGGAGGAAGAAGATGAGGCGTGGCCGTTAGATCATAAGCTGAACCTTGACTAAGACCAAGATCTCACGACTAAGATTCAATTTCGTTTGAAGAGAGAAACTCTGAAGACCAAAACGCATCGTTTCATTAAAAGGGGGATTGGGCTCAGTTGCTAACCACACCCCCAATTCATGGCCCATTGGATTTTGTACTGCATTTCATTATTTTCTGCACCGTATCCTTTTCTTTTTCTTTATGATTTTTCAATTGATTTTTCTGATGATAATTGGGCCTAGCGTGTTTTACTAATTGTACCCCCATTCTGAGCCCATTGCATATTTGAACTGGATATACTTGCTATCTGCACCCAATGTCTTCACATTTTAATTTCTTTTTCTCCATTTTATTTCAATCTTTAAAAAATCATAATAAATGGAAAATTAATGATTTTTGCATGGGGATTTTTTCTCCCATCTCATGATAATGTCTAGAAAATTATAAAATCAAAATATTTGCATTTCATGCATTTTTAATATTTTTTGTGTATTTTCTCTTTTAATAGATTTTTATTTCTTTTATGTTGATGCATAAATTTTTAGAATTTTGTTTAGCTAGTTCCCTTCATATTTTTAGGCCATTCTTTTTAGGATAGTTAGATTAGGACTTTAGATCCCCTCTTAATTTATGCCATAATTTTGTGATGAATTTTTGATTAGTTTTGCTTAGGTGATTCTAGGTTGTGTAGAATTAGGTCAATCCTTAACATATGTCCACAATAACACTAGAATTTTGGGTTTCTAGGTCAAGATAGATATTGGGACATATAGGGTATTAAGGGTAGGTATATAGGATCCCCTATAAATTATGTTAGATTTTAATATAGTAGTATACTATTTTTAAGTGATTTTTGTAGTTGATGATTACTTGTGTTGCCCTTGTGGGCTTGTATTTTTGATTGCTTTGCTTTGTTGGCTTGGAGGGCTTGGTCTTGCTTTGAGGAGCATAGTAGAAGAGTTGGGGATTGATTGAGGAGCTTGAGAGCTTGAGAATCTTATTTGTTTTGTTGTTGTTTTAGGGTTAGGAATTAGGAAGAGTTTAGACCTAGTTAACTTCTTTCTTAAACATGGATGGTATCTTTCACCTCCATTCCTCCCTATGATTCAAAGTCCTTCCATGGTATTCACCTCTCTCCTTTGGAGGGATAAGTGATGGTACCTAGGAAGTAGAACTTTTGAGGGAACCATTCCTTTGATGTTGAACCCTTATAGGTCACCTTTGGTGGTCAGTAAGCAGTTTAACACCCCAGCTTATCCAGTTAAGTGATTTCCTCTGGTTTGAGTATCTTGAGAGATGTTGAGCTTGAATGTGAAGATGAAGACTTCATTGAAGAATGTGGAAGAGGATGATTCCTTGAGCATTGTCATTCCAGCTGAAGCTTGAAGAGCAACAAGAGCAAGATGATACTTGAAGACCCAATGAAGATCCAGTAAAGACTGAATGAAGAGCTGAGGCTTAAAGACTGAAGGATAAAGTTGACATTTCTAGATGATTGAAGGCTATTCTGAGAAGCTGAAGCTTGCAGGAGAAGAAGACCAAGTTGAGACTGGTAAAGCAAGAAGAGCTTGAGAGCTTGAAGACTAAGTTGATACTTAGGAAGAGGATTCAATTGAGGTTGATTCTGAAGAGCTGAAGCTTGAAGAACAAAGGAAGTTGATACTTAATTTGGAGCTTGGAGATCCTGAAGGAAACCAAGTTGATACTTGTGGTTAAGAGTGAAGCCTGAAGGTGGAACTGATTAAGGAGCTGAAGCTTGAAGAAGAAGATAAGTTGAAACTTATGTTAAAGGGTTGAAACCTGGAAAAGCAAATTGATATTTGTCAACAGTGATTGAAGTCTGAAGACTGAGTTGCTGTTAGAAGAGCTGAAGCTTGGAGTTGAGAGAGGAGTTGATCCTTTTTTCTTTTCTGTTCTGTATTGATGTGCCTTGTTTGACTTGCTTGATGCATTAGAATAAGTTCATATCTAGACTAGACTTTAATCTAGGAGCATGATTGCACTAGAGGTTGAGTTGCTCCCTCTGCTTGTATTGTTACTATATGGCTTTGCTTGCGGGTATTCGGTAGAGCCCAGCTCCCTTGCCCATGTGGTTTGTTCTGCTTGATAGCATATTTTATTTCTTCTGTATGATTGCAGTTTACTGTATTGCTTGATAGCATGTTTTATTTCAGTATGATTACTGTTATTCATTCTGGCTTGAGGTTGAGATGAGCTTGTGGAGGCTGATGCCCCACACACATTTCCTCCCTCACTTGCATTGCATGCATTTTACAGTTTGAGCTGATGCCTTATCTGTCTCGGTGTATCATTGACATGATCCCTTAGGACTCTCATTTTCTTTGATAAGGAAGTGATGATAGAACTTTAGGTTGAAACCTATGCATGACAACTTCTAGGAGTTCCCTGTTCAAATCTCAACCATAGGATGAATCCATGGCATGACAACAGTAGGACTTGATAGTCTCCCTCCTAGTCGAGCTTGTTCTCTTCTCATCTCAAAACAGCTTAAGATACAGTAATCATGAATGATTTCTTTCGCACGTTACGAGCCTTAAGCTATCTGAGAAAGTATTGTGGGAGAGTTTCTTTTCCACAGTCTGAATGTTTAGTATGGTACCCTTTGGGTGACATGCGACGCATTCACTCTCAGGTCATAGTCTTTAGTGCGATTGAAATTGCAAACACAATAAAAAACACTTCTTCCATAAAAGACAGGAAATAAAGCGTAGTGTCCCGAACTACGTAAGCTCTGATCTCTCATACCTGTTGAGAGTATGTAGGCACAATACTGATGTATTGGCGAGCTACCTTCCCCCATAACCCGTCGTAGGTCGAACTACGTTGACTCTGATTTCTCGTTCTCTGATGAGAATACGTAGGCATAAAGTGTGACGCTTTGCCGAGTCAGTTTCTTTTCTTTTTAAGCCAGCCTTGATAGGTAGATAGATAAACCAACCCGTCCAAGTAAACACAACAAGCGTGGATCCCATCGAGTACGATGGACGTGAGGGGTGCTAATACCTTCCCCTTGCGTAACCGACTACCGAACCCAGACAATGGTTGCGACGACCTTGTCTTACCCTTTTTCGTTAGGTTTTTCCGATCGTTTCCTTTCCCGTTCCGAGGGATAAATAACGAAAGGTGGCGACTCTTCTGTTGTGCCGACACCTTATTTTCGCGAAAGCGACAGTGTGTATGCTTTTTATTTTTTTCAATTTGAGAATTGAAGTGAAGATGAGGATTTCAGAGCGTGTGGGCCTTGGATTCAGTTGCTATCCTCACCTCACCATCCAAGCCCAATGTGGATTTACAAGGAAAAGAGTTGCTCAACACACCCCCTCCCCTGGTTATTTGTTTCAACTGAGTTGATACTCAGAGGGACCTCACGCCCTATTGCTATGTGCACCCCCAAGATGATGGGCCCAAGCGAAAATAGTTGGATTGAGTTGCTGAATACACCCTCTGTTCATCTTCTCCCTTTTATTGTTTTATTATCTTTGTGCATTTCATATTAGTTTGATAATAATTCATTAAAAATAGAAAAATAAGTCAATTAATTCCAGATTTCTTCCCCCTGACTCATGATTGAATCTAGAATTTTTTTGAATAAAAAAATTAGTAAAATCATGCATTTTCAATTTTTGTGCATTTTTTACTTTTTATTTGATAATAAAATTGCCTTGGTTGATACCTCTGTTTGATGATTTTAGTGTGAGCACTTGGTGATAATTCTTGGCTTGATTTTTTGTGTGTGATTAGCTTAGACATGTATGCTCCCATAGTATTTTTCTCACATTTTTGTGATGAAATTAGGTGTGGTTTTTAGATTGAATTTTAGGTGCTTCCTTTTAGGGTTTAGGTCTAGTACCTTGTAGTGTAGAATTTATTTCTATGTCTTATTTGAAGATTTGATCTTTGGAATTAATATGGTAGAGTCATGATTGACATAGGTTTCCATAGTTATTTTTGTAGGATTTTACAATTGGTTTTAGTATTTTAGTTAGGATTAACTTTAGTACTAGGTTTTAGGTGATCCTAACTTGCTAACTCAACTAGAATGACTTCTTTAGTTCCCTTAGATTAGGGTGTTGCTTCTCTTGCTCTTGGATGATGATGAAGACATGTGTGGGCTGCTGTGGAATGCATGATGGAGTTTAGACTTGAAGTTTGCTCTTCCTTTGGTGTAGTTTGTTTAGGGTTAAGGATTAGGGTTTTTAGGGAGATCTCTTAGAATAGATTTTCTTCCTTCATGAAACATGGAAGGTGTTGATCACTTCCATTCCTCCCTATGATGTAAGATCCCATTGTGAAGGCCCCATCCCTCCTTTGGTAGGATGAGTGGCTCCTCACAAATTGGTAGAACCTTTGAGGGATCCTTTCCTTGATGGTGGAGTGCTTAGAGGTGACCTTTGGTCTTCACTTTGCTTCTCCCTATCCCCACCTTGCTCTTGTTAGATGAATCTTTCTCCCTTTCTAGAGGATGGAGTTACTTGGTAGAAGATCGAAGATGCTAGAGGTTGTACTTACCCTGTGTTTGAGGACTGCCCTTGGAGCTGAAGCTTGAAGATCAAGAAGAACAAGTTGACACTTGTGTGAAGGAGATCAAATTGAGAGCTGAAGCTTGAAGAAGATGGAGAACAAGTTGATACTTGTGTTTGATGCATTGAAAGCTTGAAGAAGCAAGTTGATACTTGCTATTGAAGATGAAAGCCCTGAAGAACAGTTTCAGACTGAGGACTGAACTGCTGTCAGAGGTTTGCTTTGCTGTGAAGCTGGGGAAGCTGTTGATCTGCTTTCTTTCCTGTCTGTTTTCTTTCTGTGCAACTGTATTGATGTGACTTGTTTGATTTTCTTGATGCATTAGAATAAGTTCATGTTTAGATTCTTTTAATCTAGGAGCATGATTGCACTAGAGGTTGAGTTGTTCCCTCTGCTTGTATTTTTACTGTATGGCTTTGCTTGCGGGTATTCGGTAGAGCCCAGCTCCCTTGCCTATGTGGTTTGTGATTTGCTTGATGGCATTTTATTTCTTCTGTATGATTGCAGTTATTCATATCTGGCTTGAGGTCGAGACGAGCTTGTGGAGGCTTATGCCCCACACACATTTCCTCCCTCACTTGCATTGTATGCATTTTACAGTCGTTTACTATTTACTGTTTAGGCTGATGCTTTATCTGTTTTTGTTTATCGTTGACATGATCCCCTAGGAATCTCACTTCCTTTGATAAGGAAGTGATGATTAGAACTTTAGGTTGAACCCTATGCATGATAACTTCTAGGAGTTCCCTGTTTCAAACCTCAACCATAGGATGAATCCATGGCATGACCATGGCTGTCCAAAAGCCCAAACCTCACAAACCGAACGATTTAATCCAAATCAGTTCCAGTAGTACAACCCACTCATCACCCGACTATACTACACCGTCTATTCTAAATTCTAACTGATAAAACTCAGTTTCTACCGATTAAATCAACTTCCGACCTAGAAATGGAAACATAGAAAACAATCTAACAAATACAATCTAGCACATACATGATCATATACATTATGAAGATGATAAAACTTCTCACCCTTACCTGATTAATCGCAAGCTAAGGTTGATTCTTGATGATTCTAGGTTTTGCTCCACTTTCTCTTCTTTTCTCTCCTCCTCTTTTCTTTCTCTTGTTTTTCTTCTTAATGTTTCTATCTCTCTCTATTCTCTCTCTATATCACATATTCTATTTCTTTCCTCCCAAATTATTTCCACACACTTATCAATTAATTCTCACAAAATATCCACTTAATATTATCACTAATGCCCAAAATACTCTCCAACCTATTTTTACCCGAAACTCTCAAAGCCGGCAAAAATAGCTCAATATGTAAACATAACATATTATCACACAAATTCCACATAAATAAAATAATCACTTAAATAAATCAAATAAGGACTCAATAAAAATGGGAATTCAGAATCGGGGCGTTACAACTCTCCCCCACTTTAGAAATTTTCGTCCTCGAAAATATTACCTGATCCAAACAGTTCTGGATGCGACTCACGCATCTTATTCTCCAATTCCCAAGTCATACTGCCTTCCGCGGCACCTCCCCATGCCACCTTCACAAGTGCAATATCCTTACCTCTGAGCCTCTTAACTTCACGGTCCAAAATCCTAACCGGTAAAACCTCAACTGTAAGATTATCCCTCACTTCCACATCATCCATCGGAATCACATGTGACGGATCCGGAACATACTTCCGAAGTTGCGAAACATGGAACACATCGTGCAAATTTGAAAGGTTCGAAGGCAACGCCACATGATAAGCTACAACACCAACTCGTGCAGTAATCTGATACGGACCATTGAAACGAGAAGTCAACTTCTTCGACTTCAAAGCACGACCCACACCCGTAACCGGTGTAACCCTCAAAAACACATGGTCGCCTTCTTGAAACTCAAGATTCTTTCTTCTCTTATCATGATAACTCTTTTGTCTACTCTGAGAAACTCTCATTTTTTCCCGAATGAACTTCACCTTCTCCGTCGTTTGTTGTACCATCTCCGGTCCAACTACCGACTTCTCTCCGGTTTCATGCCAACACAAAGGCGTTCGACATCTCCGACAATACAAAGCCTCAAATGGTGCCATACCAATACTTGAGTGAAAACTATTGTTGTAGGTGAACTCAATCAATGCCAAATAACCATCCCAAGCACTACCTTGTTCGAGCACACAAGCACGCAACAAATCTTCTAATGATTGAATCGTCCTTTCGGTTTGACCATCCGTCTGCGGATGATAAGCCGAACTCAATCTAAACTTAAAACCCAAAGCCCTTTGCAAACTTTCCCAAAATCTCGAAGTAAATCTAGGATCCCTATCCGACACAATACTCTTAGGAATCCCATGCAACTTCACAATCTCAGCAACATAAATCTCGGCTAACTTCTCCAAAGGATAACTAATATCTATCGGAATAAAATGAGCAGATTTAGTAAGCCTGTCAACAATCACCCAAATAGCATTGTGACCTCTTTGCGTATTAGGCAATCCCGTAACAAAATCCATCGATATACTATCCCATTTCCACTCTGGAATGTGCAACGGTTGCATCAAACCACTAAGCTTCTGATGTTCCACTTTAGACTTCTGACAAGTCAAGCACGAATACACAAACTGAGCTACATCCCTCTTCAATCCTGACCACTAAAATATTTTCTTCAAATCTTGATACATCTTATTCGCTCCCGGGTGAATACTTAAGTTACTCCGGTGTCCTTCCTCCAATATCATCTTTTTCAACTCTACATCATCGGGAATACAAATACGACCACGAAATCTCAAAACTCCAAAATTATCAACCTTGAAGTCCTCATTCTCATTCATCATCAAATCAACAAACTTCAAATCCAACTTTTGCTTTTCGCACACGGTAGCAAGAAAATCATTCGTAACTCACAACATACCAAGTTTCACACTACTCGGTGTTATCTCACAAACCAAACTCAAATCTCTAAAACTCTCCAACAATTCCCATTCTTTTACCATCAATGTTGACATATGAATCAACTTTCGACTTAAAGCATCGGCTACTACGTTTGCCTTACCCGGATGGTAATTCAAACCAAAATTATATTCCTTCAAAAACTCTAACCATCTCCTCTACCTCATGTTCAATTCCTTCTGATCAAACAAATATTTCAAACTCTTGTGATCACTAAAAACTTCAAATCTCGCACCATACAGATAATGCCTCCAAATTTTCAAAACAAACACCACGGCCGCTAACTCTAAATCATGCGTAGGGTAGTTCTTCTCATGCACTCTCAATTGTCTCGAAGCATAAGCCACAACTTTCCCATCTTGCATTAAAACACCACCTTAACTGGATAAAGAAGCATCACAATAAACCACAAACGACTCCGTCGGATTCGGCAAAATCAAAACCGGCGCCGTTGTCAACATTCTCTTAAGCTCAACAAAACTCTTCTCACACTCAATATCCCAAACAAAGGCCTTTCCCTTACAAGTCAATTGAGTCAATGGAAGTGCTAACTTCGAAAATCCTTCAATAAACCTCTGATAATAACCGGCTAATCCCAAAAAGCTTCGAATCTCTGTCACTGACTTAGGAGCTTCCCACTGCATTACCACATCAATCTTGGACGGATCAACACTAATACCATTACTAGAAATAACATGTCCAAGAAAACTCACTTCCGATAACCAAAACTCACACTTCGACAACTTAGCATATAATTGCTTCTCTTTCAAGATCTGTAACACAACTCTCAAATACTCTACATGCTCTTCTTGGGACTTAGAGTAAATCAAAATGTCTTCGATGAACACAACCACAAAACGATCCAACTAATCATGAAAAATACAATTCATGTATTCCATAAACACACCTGGCGCATTAGAAACTCCGAATGGCATTACTGAAAATTCATAATGACCATACCGTGTCCTAAAAGCCGTCTTTTGAATATCCTCATCTTTAACACGAATCTGGTGATAATCCGACTTCAAATCAATCTTACTAAAAACACGGGCACCAACCAATTGGTCCATCAAATCATCAATTCTAGGAAGCGGATACTTGTTCTTAATGGTTACCTTGTTCAACTGCCGATAATCAATACACAACCGCATACTCTCATCTTTCTTCTTTACTAACAATACCAGTGCA